>JASPKZ010003872.1:0-1200000 GCA_030220185.1 Diploptera punctata | reverse complement strand
AAATTTCACTGTAAATGATCCATAATTTATTTGCAGTCAGTGAAATTTGAGTTAATATTTGTCTTGTAAGTTGAAGAAATAGTATTATTTTGATTATTTCTTTTCTGTGAACCCGTTAACATCTACGAATGTGTCTAGAATCTATAGTTATCAGTATTTTCATTTAAAGGCTCTCTTTATTAAGTCAGGTCGTAATTTCAAATCTTGAAGTAAAAGAGCTGAAAATATTCTGCTCACAGATCTCTTATTTCAAGCTTGAGATTATTTTACGTGTCTAAACTCTACGCACGGAACCTGCGGCTTTAGTTCCTATTTTAAGGTGTCCATGCTCAGGAATTTCAGGTTCTAAAATACCCGTCGACCCCGGCTAAGTTTGAACCCGAAAATTTCAAAAACAAAATGTGAGCATGATAATAAGTGGTCCACCAGCACCTGCTGTTGAGTAAAAATATTGTCCTTCTTTCTTAAGGGAAAGAAGGATTAATCCCTTACTTTCTAGGTGCATCTTTCAAGTGTCACATGCTTTGGTGCCTACAGAAACACGGCCCGTCAAGAGGGGATTATTAACTATTGATCATTTTTTTTTGAACAAGAAGAGCATGGAAGGTCCCTTGGTGAGTTATCAGCTCAATAACAAGGCCACTTTCGTAACCAAGACAAACATTCACTGAAATATATATACTAAACAAGTCGTGTGTTATGATATGATTATATGTGGGTATTGGAAAACAGTTCGGGAAAAATTTGGACCTTAAAGCTCCCGATATTTGTCTTACCAGCTGCGTCTGAGGCAACGAAACGTCACAGCATTGTCATCAAACTACAACGGTGGAATAATGATGATGATGATAATAATAATAATAACAATACGGTAATATTATTATTATTATTATTATTTATTGCAAAAACAGAATGACTCGTACTTTTAGGTAAATGTGCAATGATCCCACTAGAGCCCTAGGAGGTCCTTGGGATAGTAGGAGGTTAAAGCTCCTACCTTTCTAGACAATCGGCACAAGATTTCAGCCGGGTTGTCAGCCCTGCCCTTAAGCAATACTTATTCCCTTTTACCCCTATACAAGCGTCTGCTACTCATTTATGTTAAAAACTTAGTCGACACCAGGGTCATGTTGTCACCAGAAAGTATTAACTAGTTTAAAATTTCTGACTCTATTAGAACTTGAACTCGCGACCTTTCGGCTTGTAGCTTATTGCTTTAACCAACTACGCTATGGCGTGCCCTTGAGCAATACTTATGCTCGCAGTAAATATATTGAAACGTTTTATAATAAGCAAAGAAAACTACAACGACGTCACTATTTTATTTTCGTAGTTTTGGTTCCAATTTTTTTATCTTGATATGAATTGATGCATCCTTGCCCTATTTATGTTAAAATTAAATTTCGAGTATAACTAAATAATATATGAGGTACATTAAATCTCCACAGCATGTTTGTTAAAATAATTTAACTCGTTTCTGCGTTTTGTCATTACAAAATTAATGTAGGCCCTATATACAAGGTGTAAGACAAATCGTACATTATTTGAAAAATGTGAAAATGTATTAATTTATATATGTCTAACCCTTTGTGATGTACCTTCAATAAAAAAAAACAAACATCAAGTATAATTTTGCAAATTTTTGTGGAATGGGAATTAAAATTTCAGAAATATATCTACAGTGGTCAATGTTGTCCTTTAGGAGATGGTCATTGAGAATTTAATTACTGATTCTATGTAAATTCGCTAAGCAATTAATGTCATGGTCACTGTAACCAGGACCTTCACTTCACTTAGCGATTTCCACTTCAATCAATGACCCCACGTTTCAGAATTTCACAATCTATAAATAGAAATTAATGTCTGTCTGTCTGTCTCTCTCTCTCTCTCTCTCTGTCTCTCTCTCTCTCTCTCTCTCTCTCTATATATATATATATATATATATATATATATATATAGGCCTATATATATATATACCAGCGAAAGTCACATAGTTCTACACTAAGGCATAATGCCTTAATCGTAAAAGGGAGAGGCCAATCTACGGAATATATATATGCATATATATATATATATATATATATATATATATATATATTCCGTAGATTGGCCTCTCCCTTTTACGATTAAGGCATTATGCCTTAGTGTAGAACTATGTGACTTTCGCTGGTTCGAGAACCCATAAGGAAAGAAATTTTCTCATAGAATTTCGGCCAATATGTGACAGGAGCCCTCCTCTCCAGTATCATGAGGAATTAGGGTAGCTATAAGTAGTAGCAGCACAGTGGGCGATGGCATTGTCAACACTAGTCAGTTAGTTGATAAACCAGTTATAACGGCTAGGGGAACGACATGCTAACCAAATATCACTCCTATGCTGATGATCGTCCTCTGTGATTAACACATGAGGATGTGAAACTAGCAGATGGTTGGAAGGCCAAGGACCTTCTAGAAATGTCATACCATATCGCATAGGTTTTCAGTGCACAAATTGTAACTGGAGAATTTTATATTAACTACAGCCTAAAATTAATAAAGTTTTTTTTCGTGCACTTATTGCCGCACGCCCTTTTACGCTTTTTAAGTCAGACTTGTTCAATTACTTGTCGGATAATTAATCATCCCCTTATTAACTATCGCATTGGCACTATCGAATTTTCAGATTCTCGGCCGCGTGGAGTTAATGTTTTTTTCTTCAATTAATTACTCCCTCGATAATTCACCTTCTTCAAATCGTGGTTAATATTATTCTCCCATCTCATTTTTTTGTCCTACCTACTGGACACTTTCCTTCGGGATTTCCAACTAGAAGTTTCATGCCAATCTGTGACTAAAACCTTTATGCCATATGTCATGCTTATCACAGTTTTCATGATTTAACTATTCTTATTATGTCTGATTTCCCATAATGATCATGTATCTCATTGTCATGCAGTTCACTAATCTGTCTCTTCACATATTTTTAGTCCAAATTTTTCTCTATAAATTAAATTTATTTTATGCCATTATTGGTTTTACTTTTATTTATTTTTTCTATTTATTTACCTCTTATTACCTAAATTTAGAATAAAACAACGCATATTTTATATAAAAAAAGTAAAGTAAAGTGATCCCACTACAGGCCTCAGGAGGCTCCTTGGGGTAGTGGGAGGTTAAGGCTCCCACTTTTTCAGGACAATCGGCACTTGATGTCAGCCCTGCGTAACGACCGCCTTTACCCCCAGAACAAGCGTCTGGTACTCATTTCCATTAGAGGCTAAGTCGACCCCAGGGCCATAGTGCCGCCAGAGGGTTTTGGGTCAGTTTAAAAATACTGACCCCACCGGGACTCAAACCCTTGACCTTCCAGCTTGTAACGCATTGCCTTAACCACTACGCTAGGGCACGCCCCCATATTTTGTATAGTAATTCTTATTATGTAGACCAAGTATGTAATAATTTAATTTCACTTATATGAAATTTTAGTCATCATTATCACTCCAGGGATTAGGCAATTGCCCGTTCCGACTTCATAATGCATCAGCCCAACGTCTTCTAGGTCTTCCAACATCACGTCTTCCTCTTGCTTGATAATTTCTTGCTAACAATGAATATCTCTCCTTACTCATTCCATCCATATGATGAATCCATTTCTGTCTGTAATTAGTGACCTTATCCAATAAAGGCTGTACTTTCAATTCTTCTCTTATATCCTCATTTCTTATTCTATCAAGTCTTGTACATCCTTTTTCTTGTCTTAGGAACCTCATCTCCGCCATCAGTATTATATCCTTCTGTTTTTTTTTCATTGGAGTCCAAGTTTCACATCCAATTTTAGTTTAAAATTAAATATTGTTCATTTACCGAAATTAGCTGTACGAGAGAGAAGGCGTAATTCTGCCAGGTGAAATAAAGCTGTTATTAAAATAAATATATTATTATTATTATTATTATTATTATTGTTATTATCTTCGTCAATATAACAGTGTCTTGTTTTATTGACGGGATTTCATTATCGATTACATAATCAATAGTTTATCATGTATGACTCGATATATATTAAATCTCTGAACAATTTATGTCTTTGAATTTTTATTGTAAAGTGGACCGTTTATGTACAAACTAACTGTCAACATTGTTGAATGCAGGACTGCTTTTTATTCATATCGGAAACTCAATTTACTACATCGTTCACAGTAGTTTGTGCATATACGGTGCATTTTACTATAAAAAACAGACATAACTCTCCGTTTCCAAAATAATGCATTCATTCATTAATTTCGTTATTCTACTATGCATTAACGTGATGTATTAACTCACTTGCCCGGTGATTCGAATGGAGGGATTTTTTTATGTGCGGAAAAATTTTACTCCAATGAAAAATACGTCCGCATTTCTTGACACTTATATTTTTACGTGAAAGATCGTCATTTTTATTTCAGCTAAGGTATCAATTTTAGTTTAGCTCATCGCCTTTGAACTGTCCGGCATGGTTAGCAATACTGTCTCCTCCACCGTGAACAAAGTAAAGATGCTATCGGAAGGGAACGTTCTGTATTAACAACATTAAAAATCCTGGGTGATTGTTTTTTTTTTTCGGGTTCTTTCCTCACCTGTAAGAAATATGTCAGGAAACTTTAAAGCCCAAATGGTCCCAACATCAACCGGCCATCATTATATCATCATTAACATATGCATTAAGTTAAGGACGAAGGTGTCTCATGGCGCATCATTACCATCATCGTCACTCACCATATATCATCGGAGAAGCGTAACTACGCCTTCCAGACGCCCCAACCTTAGAAGTGGGTTACAATAACGCAATACCAGGTGAGAATACCAGAATGTCGAAATGACAACGTGGTGGCATTGAATAAAAGAATAATAATAAAACATTAACAATAAATTAAGAATCTGTAAACATTTCGTAAGGGAAATTTAGTTCCTCACACATACGTTTTAATTTTTGATAATAACGATGATGATAATAATAATAATAATAATAATAATAATATAATACCAATAATAACATGTTATACCAATAATAATAATAATAATAATAATAATAATCTTCTACGTCATGGAATTAGACCATATACCTGTTTCCACATCAAGAGACGTAACCCTCCATCTAGTTATGGGGCGCCCAACATGTTTTCTTCTTTTGGGTTAGTAGTGAGGCAAAATTTGTGGGAGTCTATTGGGTATCATTCTTTCTATATCTTGGAGTCAGTTAGATCTTAAATTTTGAATTGTATCTATAATACTATAGATGCTTAATTCGGTTCTTGTTATTTTATTCATTACATATCTTATCTAACAATGTATAGCCTGCTACTGAACGTAAGAACATTACGTTTGCTTGCAATCAAGAGATAATAATTTTATAATAATAATAATAATAATAATAACAATAATAATACCAATGACAATAATGATTCTAATGATAATAATACTAATAATAATACCAAGGTATATAAAAATCAACTTTGAAAACAAATACCCTACATTAATTCTGGAATATATTTGTGAAAATGTTGAAATGAGATTTTATATCTGTGTGAAATCTTGGCAACTAGTACGGTAGTCTGTTAAATGCTAATATTTGATGACGGAAACTTCACGACTGGTGCTTTCCCTCCAGAATATACTGTAGACAAGTGCTCGTGTGGGCTTGTCCGAACACGAAAATCTTTCGTGAAGAAAGTAATCGAGTGAAAGTTTGCTGCATCATCAGATGTACATATGCAGCCCTTTCTTTTTTGTAGTATTATTCAGCAAATTCTATTCTTTATGTGAATTATTGTCAAAAGTTCTCATCTCTGACTACTTTTTTTGTATTTGAATTTTAATCTTTCACATTTTAACAAATTATATCATTATCTTAAAGCATTCTCTTCTCTCAGGCATCCCCCAATCCTGTTCTTGATAATCCTGAAATCTATTTTTCTCCTTGCATATTCTAAAATAACATGTCAATGTCTACCTCTATATCCTTCTTCTAATCTCATTACTTCAGTTTTTTAAAGTAATTGTCAAGACGTAAAATAGGATAATTATTTTTCTAATAATTTATTTTGTTTTAATTTTCTATATATTTTTTTATTATACCGCTTTCATAATAGTCATTACCCTCTCCTGGAATTTGTACCCTCAAGGTATTAGAGGTTACCGCGAACTTGACACTTTTAAACCAATCTTATAAAATACTTGTTATTGCAAATTTAATTTTTCTTCTTCAAAAATAATAATTAAATTTATATTGCCGTTATTAATCTTATTTTTAATTTAAATTATTGTATTATCTTATTTGTATATTTTATTCTTAATTAATTACATTTAGACTAAATAAGTGCACATTTTATATAATAATTATTTTGTAGTTACAATATAATAGTCTTTTTTTAACTTAGTTACAATATGAATTATTGTAAATTATATCTACTTAGATGGGTGGTAGATAAGTCCTTAAGGTATTAGCTCTGCTAGGTAAATACAGCTGTTATTATTATTATTAATATTACTATTATTATTACTTTATCTTCTATTTCATCAAATACTTTACCATTGAAAAAATCTGATTGGAGTCCAATATTGCACTTCGTTTGACTTAGGTTAACAGTTATGTTGGACCTCTTTCTAATCATACACATGTACTGTATGATTTTATTTAGTTCTTATTTATAGACGATTTAACGTCTAAGTTCATATCGCGTCTAAAATATTTATTTATATCCAGTATGCTGTGAATTTATATTATACATCACTGATATAATTTTAATTAAATTATGAAATGATTATTATGATAAAATGTTTCCTCGCAATGAAATATTAACTCGCTAATTCCATTATATCTTATGGAAACCAGTAGGAAATCTGTCAGATTGATCGGAACCGAGGTTGAACACGAGGCTTCCCGAATACGAGTCTCGTCACTATAACCTGAGATAACTTGTTCCATACTTACATTTTTTCACGCCTCACCAAGATTGAAAATAAAATTCACTAAATATAATCCATATTTAAATATTATCTATAAATTTCTGTATCTTGTTTATGGATGCTTTATTATCAAGGTCATATCGCGTCTTAGGATATTCATGTGTATCCATTAGTCTGTGTGTTTATATTGTGTACTTGTAATGTGTTTTTAAAGTGAGTGAACTTGATAGGGTCGATTATGGTCAGAAATGGATATTTGGACGCCGCGAGATCTTGAAAGTGTAGGGGTCTACAGTATGCGTGGGACTTTCTATGTACACTACTTTAATAATTGTCATAAGTCATAACACACTATCGTTGGTGTATGAAACCTGAGTAGAATCTGAAGAAAAACTGCTTGATAGGGTTCTCACTGCCGCTCTCATTATGCATCAGACACAAGGGATTTTGGAAAGGGTGCAACAAAATGTCATTAGTCGCTGTAATGCATGCATTGAGGTAAGTGGTCGCCACTTTCAACAAGTCCTCTGATCTCTAAGTTGGTTATGAGTAGAGCGAGGAATAATTATATGATGCAAATTATACAAAAATATGAAATCGTAAAGACAAAATATGAAAAATATGAATATTATGACACAAAAATATTATGAAGCTACTATTTTCTAAACGTTTTACATATATTTATATACATAGGCCCACTATAACTTGTAAGTGTATATACCAGCACATAAATGAGCCAATCAGGAAATTTATAGCTCAGGAAATCAAGATGTTCACTGTATTTATATTTTAATTTGCTTTTTCATTAATTCTGACCTAATATAAATTATCATGTTCATGATTTGAAACAATTTTAATGGATCACGTCATAGCGTAGTTGTATAAGGAGACGTGGTACAAACAGGAAAGTCGTGAGTTCGAATCTCGATATGGTCAAGATTTTTAACTGGACCAGACCTTCTGGTGGCATTGTGGATCTGGGGTCGACTCAGCTCCTAATGGAAATGAGTACTAGATGCATATTCTGGGCACAAATGTGGCCATCAGGCAGATCCGACAACCCGGCGGACATCTCGTGCCTATTGTCTAGAAAGATGGGAGCTTCAACATGTCACTACCCCAAAAGGTCCCACAAGACTGTAGTGGAATCACTTTGCCTTCATAAATCAAAACTGAGAGGTTATATACAGTATAATACAATTAATCAATTTATTGAATGACATTTAATTATGAAATCCAAACATATGCGTACAAGAAAAAAACATTGCAACCAAAACAAACAGGCTTCCATGAAATATTGCACTATCAAAATTAGAACAGGTACAGTTTGGATTATTGCTATTTTTACATTGCATAAATATATTAAATTTCTGTAGATGCAAATGTAACAGTAACATTACGTTGGACGATTCAGAACATAAGTAGATCATTCCAGTATGTCATATTTGGAGAAACAAGATGTTGAATTATTATTCCATAATTCATTCTAAGGATTGTTTCAGAACTCTCTTTGCAATTACAGTTGCATTTAATATTGAACTACAAACATGGTGAAATGTAGTTAAAATTAGTTTAACGTTAGTCTTTTTTTTTTTCTCCCTTGAATTGGGTCTAGCATAGCGTCTAGTAGTCTTAGTCTACTTGTGCTTTGAACAATCCAATTGTCAAATCTGTATGTAATACACAAAAGTTTTTTTTCTATATTTTGTGATAGTAAACTATAAGACACGTCTGTCAGAATTGTTTCGCACGATGAAAAATTATGTTCAGCATCACAGCTTACATGTATTGCTATATTTGATAGTTTGATGTAAGTGAGAAAAACGTTGTTCTTACCTACATGAACTTTACTACCGTAATTTCACAAAGCACTGTTTCGAGTTTATAGCAGCAGCAGTCTTTCCTACATTTAAATGCTGTAATCTGTTCACAAAGTAAGGACCCCTCTCAGGTAGCAAGAACGAACTGACAGCTACCTGACCATAGGATGTTCCAACATTGTTCTTCTACTTATTCACCTAGCTCATGTTCTTGTCTGGGGATCGAGTTTGGACAAAAACCTTCATCTAAATTAGACACTCTGTGACTCCAAATTCAATGATTTGCTTTATAAAATCTATGTATCTTGTCCAGAAGGTATGCTGAAGAATTTTCACTTGTCACATTACATTGTGAAAAATTACATAAATACATTCATTTCAAACATATTTTAATGAATCCGTAGATCTTTTATTGAAAAAAAGTGCCGGAATTTGAAAGTTGAAAAATATGAAGGAGTATGAAATTTTCACTAAAATATGAACATTTTGCCAAAATATTATGAAATATGAAAAAAAAAGTTTTTGTCATATTTGATTCTACGGATCATAAAATGTAAAGATACTCTGTCTAAATGCTCTCTGACTAATAGTTTAAAACATGAAATTTCATTAAATTCCTCGCTCTAATTATGAGGGTCATAATATAAGCAGCTTGCAAAAATTATCTTCACACCTATTACTTCTACAAGCGTTCAAAATATTCATTTCCGTGTTCCTTGTGTCAAAATGTTCATTTTGGAGTCATCTACCTTCTGTATAATTTTGACCCATAAGTTGGAGATATCCTGTGTATATATATATATATATATATATATATATATATATATATATATATATATATATTAAAGGCAAGGGGGAAAAAACAGGAATGTTGTCCCGACCGTGATAAAATTCAAGCCCCCTGTGCGAAGCAAACAAAGACTTTATCATAACTGTTGACTCTACTTAACATTAAATTACCTGAAATAATTTAGCGATATAGCAGTAGTGTCCCTCGGTGTAGTAAATCTATATAAATAATCCACGATTAGGAGTAAAACTACGCATGAAATTACATGAAGGATGCAGGGAAAAATCAGGTAAATCACTTTTTCCTTAAAATCTAAAAAGTACTCTTTCAATTGTACAGCATAATTAATTACCTCTAAGCCAACTTTGGAGGCAAGTAAGTCCATGACTGAACTGTATATTTTACTGTTTGACACTTCTAAATAATAGTGTTTTTATGGAAAATCTAATGACGCTTTAAACTCTACTTCGCCCAAAAAAGTGATTTACCCTTGGTTCTTTACCTGTATCTTTCACATAAGCTTTCTAACGTAAAAATAATTCTACGATTCATGCAAATAAGCTAATGGAAAATTGAAATGAATATCTTGAAAATCAAGAATCCTATAATAAATCATTATAGGGCCTATTTATTATATAGATAATCAACTATACTTACTTACTTACTCACTGGCACTATGGAACCCTTAGGTTCATGGCAGCACGGACATAAGCTTTCCATATATCCCTATCCTGAGCTAATGCTTTCCAAGCATTCCCTGTATAATCTACTTCCCTCAAATCATAGTTAATGTTATTCTGCCACCTCATTATTGGTCTACTAACTGGGCGTTTTCCCTCTGGCTTTCCTACAAGAAGCGTCCAGATTCTTTCATTCCCCATTACGTGCAACATTGTCCTGCCCATCGCACAGTCTACGAGACTTAACTGTTTCTGATAGATAATCAACGAGACCCAAGGAAAAAAGAAAAAGGGAAGGGGAGAGGAACGGACGAATAGAAGAGAAGAGAAGAGAAGAGAAGAGAAGAGAAGAGAAGAGAAGAGAGGGAAAGAAGTGAAGAGAAGAGAAGGAGAAGAGAAGATAAGGAGAAGAGTAAGAGAAGAGAATATAAGAAGAGAAGAGAAGGAATGATAAGAAGAGAAGATAATAGAAGAGAATAGAAGATAATAGAAGATAAGATATAATATAATATAATATAATATAATTGAATAGAAAATAATATAATAAGATATGATAATATAATATAATATAATATAATATAATATATATAATATAATATAATATAATAGAATAGACATATAACTATAATCAGATAATATAATATAATATAATATAATATATATAAGATAATATAATATAATAGAAACATAACATAACATAATATAATATAATATAATATAAACATAACATAATATAATATAAAATAATATAATATAACATATAATAATATATAGTATAATATGATATAATGTAACATAACATAACAAACATAACATAACATATAATATAACATAATATAATATAATAATAAAGTAATTCTGCCCGAAGGCAGGTCCTTCACTGCAATCATAGCATTTCCATGCTATGCTTACAGCTTTACTAGGGAACTGTGTAGGTGTGGTAGCTTCCCGTTGCTTTCACACCGGTGAAGGATGATGGTGATAATGATAAGGATGATGATGATGAAGATGATGGCCTATGATTTCGGGGACCGTTTGGGCCTTAAAGTTTTCCTGAGATTGATAATATATAATATTAATATAATAAATATAATATATTATAATATAATATAATATAATATAATATAATTATAATATAATATAATATAATATATTATAATATAATATCTTATAATATAATCTAATATAATATAATATAATATAATATAATGTAATGTAATGTAATGTAAGAATGTAATGTAATGTAATGTAATGTAATGTAATGTAATGTAATGTAATGTATGTATGTAATGTAATGTAATATATAATATAAGTATATATAATATAATATAATATAATATAATTAATATAAATAATATAATATAAGTAATAGTAATGTAATGTAATGTAATGAATGGAATGTATGTAATGTAATGTAATGTAATGTAATGTAATTAATGTAATGTAATGTAAGAATGTAATATAATATGATATAATATGATAAATAATATAATATAATATAATATAATATAATATAATTAATATAATATAATATAATTATAATATAATATAATATAATATAATATAATATAATATAATATAATTACATTTTATTACATTGAATTACATTATATTACATTATACTTTACGCCTGGAGGGTAAGCACCCACAAGGATTTGGATGTCTCACAAGATGCCGATAACTCGGCGTACACTTAAGCAGAACCACATATTTCCTCAAAATAGTCGCCGTTGGTCGTTATGCACGTTTGCCAACGTTGGTATAGCTGCTGGAAGCATCGCTGAAAGATGTTGGCAGGAAGGTCCCGTATGGCTTCTTTTGTGGCAGTCATAACCTCTTCGAAAAAATGAAATCTACGTCCACGTATAATTACTTTCATGCGAGGAAAGAGAAAAATATTGCATGGTGCGAGATCAGGTGAGTACGGAGGGTGTGGCAAAACTGTCACCTGTTGCCTTATAAGTTCCTCTTGGATAAGGACAGAACGATGTGCAGGGGCGTTGTCGTGTAGCAACAGCCAATTCTTTGTACGCCAAAGCTCAGGTCGCTTAGAAATGAATCGCGTAAACGGCAAGGATCTCTTTGAAGCGGGTTTTGTTTACAGTTGCATCTTTTGGGATGAATTCAGTGTGAACAATTCCATTTGAATAAAATAACAGTTCAAGTATCACCTTGCCTTTTGACCTGTCTAATCGCGGTTTTTTATGTCGTGGTGATAATGGCAATTTCCAGGTGGCGGATTGTCGCTTCAGTTGCGGATACTAAAGTTAACACAATGTTTCGTCTCCAGTTATTATCCGGTTGAGAAACAAATGTAAAGTAAACACCATGTTTCGTCGCCAGTTATTATCCGGTTGAGAAACATCGGATCATCGTCAGCACTACTGATGAGGTCACCACAAATCGTCTTGCGATCATCACGTTGGACTTGCGACAGGATTCGTGGCACACTGTGTTGGGTAACACGAGACGTGTTCAGGTCATCAGACATAATTTTGACCCCTACTGCTGCTGCGAAATCGTCTACCGATTGGGAGCGGTTAGCACGCACGAACGTTACAACTTATTCGATGTTACGTTCAGTTCGAATTGTTTGTGGCCGACCAGTACGCACATCATCTTCCAAACTGTCTCTTCCTTGCAAAAAACGTCGGTGCCACCTAAACACAACACTGCGACTCAATGCGTCCTCGCCGTAAACTTGCTGCATCATTTGAAATGTTTTCGAACCGCTTTTGCCTAATTTCTGACAGAACTTGATGTTTGCCCGTTGCTCAAACTGTGACATCCCGAGTTCCGACATTCGCATTCAATTCACCGTCACAACAAAGACCGTAGTTCTGCTTGCAGTGCATGCACTCAAATGTCTCTTGCTGTGATGAGAGACTAGCTGACAAGGTACCATATCACGGCGCCACCTATGCGTTATAGAGCATCACAGCGCCACTAGGCGCTCAGTCTCAAAACTTAATGACTGTACCACGTAAATATTATATTATATTACATTACATTACATTACATTACATTACATTACATTACATTACATTATATTGTGTTTTGTTATGTTTTGTTATGTTATGTTATGTTACGCTATGTTATGTTATGCTATGTTATGCTATGCTATGTTATGTTATGTTATGTTATGTTATGTATTTTCTGCGGACCTTTGGCAAAATAATTATATGGAAGAGGCTAGTGAAATGCTTTGTATGGAGTGTAGCATTGTATGGTGCAGATACTTGAACATTACGACGGAATAAGGAAAAGCGACTGGAAGCTTTTGAGATGTGGATATGGAGAAGGATGGAACGTATAAAATGGACAGACAAAATAAAAAATAAATATGTGCTAGACAGAGTGGGTGAAGGTAGAACAATGCTGGAACTCATAAAGAAGAAGAGGAAAATAAATTTGATTGGCTTCTGGCTAAGAAGAAACTGACTGCTGACGGATGCTCTAGAAGGAATGGTCAACGGAATGAAAGTTAGAGGCAGAAAAAGACACCAAATGATAGACAATATTAAAATAAATGGTTTGTATGCGGATACAAAAAGGAAAGCGGAGTTAAGGAAAATGTGGAGAATGCTGAGTTTGCAGTGAAAGACCTGTTCTTGGGCATAACACTATGTATGTATATTATTAATACATCAATCTCCTGTATCTTCATATGAGGAGCATAGGGCATACACAAAACATTTCCATCGGACCCTATTTCTAACCAACATCGTTACGTCATTCCATGTTTTCTCCTCCTAGAAGTTTCTTCAATGACTCTTCACTTCCATGTGTTTCTTTGTCTTCTTCTTCCTCTATTACCCTGAGTATTCCAATCAAAAGCCATTTTTTCCATCGTTTATCTTATTTTCTTAATGCGTGTCCTATCCAATTCTACTTTCGGTTTTTTATTTCTATTGTAATTTCTTTTTTATTTATATTCAACAATTCTAAATTTTAAATTGTATTTGACACATTTTGTAAGAGTGTTTAATTTTTAAATTCAATAAAAATGTATTATTATAATATATTGTTATTGTTATATATTAAAGAAAATCTGTAACAGTTAAGGTAATTGGCTTCGCAATTAAAATCTGGGTGTGAAAGAGCCAACAAATTTTGTTTAGAGGGTTGAGTTTATTTTACATGCCATAAATCTAAGACATTGATCCTGGGCTTTAGTTTCCTTCCAAAGTTATTCATTCTCAGAATTTTTATGCCCATTAAAATCAGATCCCGGCCGGGTTTGAACTCGCGCATCTTGGAACCAAGACGGACATCTTAATCACCTAGTCATTAAGGACCGATTCTTCGAATATTAATTAGGGAATACTCAATGATAAAATTTCCCGGAAGCGTCTTGCATCATGTCTAATATTATTTCTATTTCGTTTGTTTTAGGTAGTGTATATTTTCATATGCACTATTTTATTTACTTTGTTACGTAAATTGTGATTTTTAGCGGCATATACATGTTTCACATTTGACTGTGTTCAATGATCTAAAATCTGTAACAACATTATCTCTCAAATAATCGTATGACATTAATTATAATGACCTAATAGCCCACGTTCCTAGGAACATGTCCTTTTCTTTACACCCTTGTCATAGATCCCCCGAAGTTCACACTTGGAGAGCCGAATGGGGGATAGTTTATCCGCATTTCTGGGCGGTTATACAGTATTTTTACAGCGGAAAATCGTAATTTTTCGACCAAGGAATCTCTTTTATGTCTAGCTTGAGCCAGTGATCTATCCGACATGTTTAACTCTTCAAAGCAGCAATGCTAACGCCAGGATAGGAGTTATATTTAATTAATCCAAATAAAGAATGTTATGTATGCGCAGACGTCTACGGCTGTTGTCAAGTGGTAACATCACTGAGTCAGACGCAACGAACTCCAGTTCGATCCCCATTCGGTACAAGTTTCTTGGATGATTTTTTTTAGGTCTTTCTCACCTGTAAGGTAAAATGTCTGCAACCAAATAGCCCCCAAAAAATCTGGCCACCATACAGGCAATTATCCACATCAAATTTACGTGTTTAATATGAATGTATCAATGAATGGTATGTCTATCTTAAATGTTCATGTTTTCAAGGCAATATGCCGATAACTCATCCGGTGAGTTCTTCCAAGCCCTTGAGTAGTCAACAAAGTATGTCCATATTGTCCAGAGTTAAAATTCCTCTCCCGATTATAATACCTTATGGGGAAGAGCACGTAAAATTACCTATAAAGGAAAGATTAAACTAAGCAAAAGAAAGAGAGATGTATATACATATAGGCGTTGTAGATTAATTAAATGTGTATCAATTGATTATTAAGAACAGAATAAATAAAGGTAGAGCAATAACAGCAATGATAAATGGAGTCCTATGGAACAGACATATAACCTGGAAAAGTAAGTTACAAATATATAATTGAATAGTAGTAGTAGTAGGACTTTATTAGACAAAAAGTAAGATATTTACAATATTATTTACAAATATGGGTCGCACGGGCAGTAAGCCGTACGTGCTGTTGACAGTCCGTTACAATAAAGTAATAATTGGTACTAGTGTAAAGAAAAATAAACAAAAACAACAATAACATTACAATTACATAAAGAAAACACAATAAAAATATACCATTAAATAATAACACAATAGCATTATACACTAAAAACATTAACATTACAATTACATAAAGAAAACACAATAATATTACAATTAAGTAATAACAAAAACAGCAATAACATTACAATTACATAAAGAAAACACAATAATAATATTACAATTAAATAATAACACAATAGCATTATACACTAAAAACATTAACCTTACAATTACATAAAGAAAACACAATAATATTACAATTAGATAATAACACAATAGCATTATACACTAAAAAAAACATTAACATTACAATTACATAAAGAAAACACATTAATATTACAATTAAATAATAACACAACAGCATTATACACTAATTAATTTATATATAATTGTTAATAATTAATGGTATTGCATTTTGATAACATATATTTATTCATGAATGAGTGTTGTCCTTATTTTTCGCGTTTTGTCCAGAAATTTACCGAGGTTTATCCAATTTTCTGGATTTACCAATAACTCGTAGCATGCCAATCTTTCCCGATTTGAATTTAGAAATCTTTCCGGTAATAACTGACGTCTCCAATATTCTAAATCATTACATTTTTCCTAATATATGTATCTCATCTTCAAATTTCCCGCACATTGGACATATTCGCATATCGTGATCGTCGCTAATTTTTAGAAATTTCCATGCCCCTAGCCTAAACCAAGCAAGCCCTGATCTCTCCTTAAATCCTAGGTTGAGTATATACGATTCTTTTCTCCAGACGTGTTTTAGGTCTCTTTGTAAACACAGTGAGCGTTTTCCTGTACATTCGGCGAAGGTATCTTGTTGATTTACATCTAAGTACCTCCTCCTTATTTTTCTCCACACGTTCTTGCGATTTTCAGTCCCTTTTTCCCATATCCAGCCCATCCCAATCTTTTGGAGTTCTCTCCTAACCTCGTCTGCCCAAAATTTAACATCTATGTTTTTAATTTGGTGGTCGTAGCAAATTGCTCTAAGCATTGTTTGTTCACCTTGGATTACTCGCAACCAGTATTTGAGTACACGAATTTTACAGTTAATGTCGTCCTGGAATGACCCGAATTCATATAAAATTCCACAGTTAGAAACGGCCTTACTAAATCCTGTAATATACTTTAGAAAATGCGTATATACCTTATTTAGTATTTCCGTTCTTTGGAAACCCCAAATCTCACTACTATAGTGCATGACTGGCCTGACCATAGCTCCATACATTTTTTCTAATGTGCTGACTGGAATATCAGGCACTCGACCCAGAATACCGAGTACACTGTTAAGTTGTCCCCTCCCTTTAAATAATGCTATATCAATGTGTTTTTTCCACTTTCCGTTCATTTTCAACGTCGTACCAAGATATTCGAAATGTTTCACGTTTTGAAGAACTTGATCTCTGTATTTCCATTCCTCTGTTCTACCATAAACCGTCCCATTTTTAAATGTCATTGTTTTTGTCTTACTAGCATTTACAGTCAATCCCCAATTCCTACAGTATATTTCCAGTAGGTCAAGACCTCTTTGCAATCCCTTGATTGTCTTGGAACAGATAATTAAATCATCTGCATACAACAGGACTGGGATTCTAACATTTCCTATCTCCGGAGCCTCAATTTCTCCTTCTAGCATTACGTCTACAATATCATCAACGAATAGATTAAATAGCATTGGTGATAAAATGCAACCTTGTCTCACTCCCCGATTGGCTTCACTGCTCTCTGTAATGTGCCCTTGGTCTACTTTTATACAAAATTTAACATATTTATAAATTGACATTAAAGCATGTATCATTTTACGAGACAATCCTTTCCGATTTAATTTTTCCCAAAGTGCGCTTCGGTCCACAGTATCAAATGCCATCTTAAATCAATGAATGCACAAAATAATTTACCCCCCTTCATTTTCAGATTGTCATCAATTAATGTTCTCAGAACAAATAGGTTGTCCACCGTGGAGTACCCTTCTCTAAAACCTGCCTGATATTTTGAGAGCCTATTGTTCTCTTTAGCCCATTGTCTGATTCGTTCGTAAAGTACTTTACAATATATTTTTCCGAACACTGACAAGAGACAAATTCCCCTATAACTTTCTGGTATCTGTGCCCCACCTTTCCCTTTGTATAGCGGTTGGATGACACCTGTCGCCCAGGCTTCCGGATAATCTCCTCCATTAAAAAGTTTGTTGAACGCAGTTTTCAAAACGTCTAATAATTTATTGGATGATATCATATTTTTCAAGAATTCCCCTGGTATTCCATCAATTCCAGGTGCTTTACCATTCTTTAAACATTTAATGGAAGAAACCACTTCATTTTTCGAAATATCCTGATCCAGTAATTGAATATGAATTGGGTCAGGGATCTCAACTATATTTCCTTGATTATATCTTAACCTCTCATTTCCCAGCACCCTATCAAAGTAACTTCTCCATTCCCCGGGCGTTATTCTTGTCCGATTTATGGACTTTACTTTGAGTTCCCTTAACGCTTTCCATATGTCCGCAATGTTCCCACTTTCAGTCGCGACTCTCATTTCTTCGGATTTCTTATTTTGCCATGCTAGTTTTGTTTTCTGCCAAAACGTCTTTATATTCCTTTCTCTCTTGCGCATAATGTTTTCTGCTTTCATCTGTGCTTTCTTTTCTAAACTTTAAAAGACTACTTTCGACAAATTTCTTCTTCTTTCTACATGCATTATTGTACCACCCTTTGTCCTTCTGGTTCATTGCGTATTTAACCTTGCATTTTTCCCCTGCTTTTTGAAAACATTCTGTCAAAGTTTTAATAATTTCCTCCCCGCTATGATCATTTAATTGCAGATCCTGTATTAGCGTTTCCAAACTCCTGTTAAATTCTTCTCTCAGATCCCTCGATCCACCTGAAAACGGATAATTGGCCGCAATATTGTTGCCACCTCATCATTAACTGTCTCACTAATACCTTTCATATTTAAAATAAGTTTGTTTGGAAGTGGTGTGATTCGATTCTGGAAAATATACAGAAATTATTTAGGACTGGAATCATGTCTTGTGTGCATATTGAATAATCGATTACGCTACTTCCATTTTTATTAATAAATGTCAGTTCTCCTTTTTTATCTTCCCCATATTTCCCATTCAGAATTTCAAGTTCAAATGCATCGCAAAAAGCTAACAATTGGTTTCCTCCTGAATTTAAAATCTTATCTTTGCTTCTCCTACCCTCACCTCGTGTTTCATTATCATCCGATTTTATAGTGATATTTTCCTCCCCAATCCTACAGTTAAAGTCCCCTAAAATTATTATTCCCGCTTCCGGAAACCTAGAGAGAAGTACTCTCACGTATGAAGCTGAAATTTTGAAATTCAACAAAAACTTATGTCGATGGAAATAGATTTCTTGACATCAGCAAGATGTTCAAAATTAGAAAAAAAAAATACTGTCATACGAAAAAAAAATAGATATTCAATAGTAGAATATATAAGATACAAGCAATTAAATTGGTATGGATATGTACGACGAATACGAGAAGAAATATTACTCAGTAAAATATTGGAATGGTGTCCACCTGAAAGAAGAAGGAAGTGAAGACTTCGAAACTCGTGGATGCAAAAAATAAGAAATGGAATGAGAACAAGAGGACTGGAGGACATGGAGTGGATGGATAGAGACGAGTGGAGAAGGAAAATAAAACTTTAGGCACAAAAATATGTGTAAACATTGAAAACCTGTATATAAATAAATTTGTTGAGTATACATTACGTTTTCTTGTAGAACAAAATTGTAATTAGTGTAGAGATAAGAGCTAAAGTAAGCATATTAGACCTACATCTAATAATTATATACATAATTGAACTAGAGATAAATTCCTGAGGGAACACTAGAGCCATATCTGTCGTGCTTTGAATTGCACAAGAATGTTTGGAATGCTGTATACATACAATTATGAATAAATATTAGATCGTTTGCGTATTAAGTTGTTCAGATTTCCATCTTCTCACTTTGTTTTAACACATCTCTTTTACTCTTATATATTTTTAATGGATCTCGGCTGCAAAAAAGGATAAAAAATAACCCTGTAAAAATTATATATCTGATTCTAATTATCTCACTTATTATAACATATTGTTTCATATATATATATATATATATATATATACACACAGTAAAACTTGTTTTTGTTTAATCCGGAACTTGAGTAATGCGGAAATCTGTCCAATGTGAACAAATTGATTGGTCCCGGCGAAATTAGTAATTTCACGTGTATTTATTTTGCATAAAACGGAATCTGTCCAACGCGGAAGGATATTTCTACACAACTCATGAAAACAATTTTATAAAGCGGAAAGGTATATACAGTATATTTATTAACCATCAGCAGGTTTTTTTTTTTTTACTGAAGGCAGGTGGCAAGACGGCTTTTCCAAATAGTGATTCAAACCAAATGGACAAATAAATATCAAAACAAAATAAACCTAATTGTTACTGACCCTAAAGTTCATTGTTAAAAGCTGTTGTCATATTTCACATGCCGATATGTACTTTGATAAATGCCTCAATCGCCACGATCGGTATATTATTGTTTCAACTTGTTCGTTGCAATAATTTTAATTGAATAACACGTGCCTATTGTGCTTTGTTCCCAGTTTATCCTGTCGAGTAAAAGGAAAGAAAAATAATTAGTACCGAAGAGAAAAAAAAATTAGCGTTGCAGCTTAAACTAAAAATAAAAATGATTCTCCGTTTATACGCGTTGGGGAGTACTTTGTATCTATACCAGCCTATTTCAATGTTAATTAATTAAGAAATCCGAAGATAAAATAAGGAATTATATCGCAGAATTTACAGCTGACTATCGATCTTAATTGAAAGACCTTTTAAAAGCGGTAAAACAGGAAAACATTACTAAGTTATTTAAGTCCTTGCGTAAACCTGACAGTGATAATTAATAGAAATTGTTCAAAATCTCTCATTAATTAACTTTATTTTGATAATTTTTATTTTATTCTGTAACCTTGGAACGTATCAAGTAAACCATTCCATACTCGCGGTTTCTGTATTCGCGGCATATTTGCGGAACATATCCCCCACGAATTAGGAGCTTTTACTGTATAGATTCTACCTGGATAGAGTCGGCCTCATTGCACACTCGTTATGCGAAACACAGATATCTGTCTTGCAAATAACAATTGTGCTATTAAATGTTAAATTATTCAAGTTCTGAGACCGATCTTTCACAGGTAGCTTCTGAATTTACGGAATAAAGATGGCTGAAACGTATGTATCATTCTCATTAAGCAAAAAAGTGAAAGTGATTGAGGATATATCTCCAAACATTTCCGGACCGATGTTCCAAAGTCAAGCTCTAGCTCTTGTTAAATCCATAAGGGAATAACGATTTCAAGGAATCTTCAGGTTGGTTATGGACAGTTTTAAAACACGACACAATGTAGTGTGGAATGAAATTCGCGGGAAATCAAAGAATGTGGACGAAAGTGAAATTAGTGAGCGAAAACCGAAACTTCATACTTCAATTTCAGGATACGCGCCTGAGAGACATTTTTAACGCTGACGAAATGGAACTGTTTTTTTCGCGCGTTACCGTCGAATTCGCTGATACATACTATACTTCACTTTTCAACTGCAGCGGAATACAATTAATCCAAGGTACATAAAAAGACATATACGGTGCTCTATAATCTAAGATTATTAATAAGTATTAGCTTTTTTATAATTCGGAATTTTGTCCAATGTGGAAAAACAAATTGGTCCCATGCGATTCCTCTTTGAGCAAATTTTACTGTGTATATATATATATATATATATATATATAGAGAGAGAGAGAGAGAGAGAGAGAGAGAGAAAGAGAAAGAGAGAGACAGACATACAGACAAACAGACAGAGCTTTGAAATGTGAATTCTATAAATATCTTTAAACCATTCATCAAAATATAAAATTAGTACCTGTAATATGTCTCGTCCTTAATTTTATTACAGGCCTTCTTCTTGTAACTTGTAAGCCCATGTTTCCCTTAACAAAGATGTATGCGCTCTCCCCCTACAGGGAAGAATTTGAATCATACTAATTTAGTTACACTTGTTTTCGTATAGATGTCATTTGAGTGGTCCGTGGTCAGCGTTCCGCCTCATACTGACATCTAGGAAACCAAGGTAGTACTAGGACGGGAAAATTCGGTAAATTTTGCTTAGAGGCCTTTTCATTCTGGCTTAAGGATCTTTTACGAGCCTGAAAATCTTCAGACTCCGGATCCACGGCTTAAAGTCCCTCCCGGAGGACTTGCTCCTTGGATTTTTCCATCCTAAAAATATCCATCGACCCCGGCCGAGTTTGATCCCGCCTTTCGGAATCCGATTTCATCATCATCATCCGAATGCCAAAAAGTTTAATAAATTCTGTGTTTACTGTCTAAAGATTTCTAAGCCCATTTTGCGCTTATTTGAGTTATCATGCCGAAATGGACTTAACACTTTTTACGCAACAAACATATAATTTTATTCAAATTGAGGACGATGGCACATTACAGGTACTAGTTTTTATAATTTCATATTGTGACTGATACCTCAATGAAATTGTATCGTGCATTTTATTAATATAGATATTAAATAAAAATTAGTTTTTAAATAATTATATATATATATATATATATATATATATATATATGTGTGTGTGTGTGTGTGTGTGTGTTGAGATATCTTTAAACCATTAAATTTAAATTTTTTTTTTTAAATAAAGTTTGGAAAGGACTGATAAAAAGAAAAATGAAGATATAAGAACATAACTTAATATATTTAATCTCTGTGAAAGAATAACATATTACCAAAATGCTTATCTTCAGCACGTATTACGAATAAATGAACAGCGCATACCAAGAAGAATGTATAATTATAAACCAAAAGGGAGAAGAACGTTGGGAAGACCATTAAATAGATGGTAGGACCAATTCGACCTATAATGAGATCGGAACGGGCCATTGGGCCTAATCCTTGTTGTTGATGATGAAATAAAGTTTGGCAATTACATGTATTTTCTCTTTTTTTGTAATAAATAAGATGCATATTTAACTACTGGTTTTTATTATTAGTAAATATCTGCCCTAGCAATTTTATTGTTCTTCCCGTAATATTTTAAATGTATGATATGATTGCACTTTAACTTAGAAAAGTTATATATATTTTTTTCATATAAACTGTCTATGAAAACATGATTTTTGAAAGACTATTTTATCGAATCGTCTGCAGGAACTTCATCTTATACTGACTAAAGTATTCTGAGAATTTCATAGTCCTCCCATCTGAAAGAGAGAAGAAAATCGCACTGTCTAATTCTCCTATTTAAGATCCTACATACCTCGATTCCCAATTATTTATCATCCCGTTTCCAGTATCTATCCTCAAACCATAACTTAAACACAAGATCACAACATAGTCTCTTACTTAATATACCGCAACATAGGACATCACATCACTCCATGTCATATACCATCTCCACTTCTCGCAACTGGAATTCCCTACCACAAGAAATAAGGGGCTGCCGGACATTGGCATCTTTTAAAAGAAATCTAAATTTATATTTGCTCTAAAATCGACTTCATTATTATCCAGTGTAAGATATATATATATTAATTGGTGTTTCCCGTATAATGTATCATATTTATATTATTATTATTATTATTATTATTTATTATTATTATTATTATTATTATTATCGTATCATTATTGTTATTACCCTATAAAATGTTGTTTGTACATGACATTTACATTGTTACATTTATTGTATCTTTAAGTGTTTATAATTAGTATAGTGTATATCTATATTTGTCGAATATTTATTTGTATTTGTACTGGTTGAGTGGAAGAGAGGGCCTTATGGCCTTAACTCTGCCAGAATAAATAAAGTATTATTATTATTATTATTTTTTTTTTTTTTGAGAAAAGAGTGAATGGTTTAAGACACTTAAATATATTTTTTAAGCTAAATATATCCATAATTAACATAAAAGTGAAATAATTTGAATCAAAGATAAAATATTTTGGACTAAGAGTTACTTCGGGGCAGCATAACACCGCCTTCCAGGCTCCAAACTCACAAGTGGGTTACAGTAACGCCGATACCAGGAGAGAATCCCAGAAGTGTCATGACAACCTGATGGTATTTAACATATATATATAATTACTTTATTATTATTATTATTATTATTATTATTAAAGTGATTTAATAATATAATAATATCTCGAAAGGATAACAAAGAGAGCTTTACAGTGGTATGGACCTGTACAACGGATGTCGGAAGACCAGTGGCCTAAACATGTGTAAGATTGGATGTAACCAGGCGGAAGGAAGAGGGGGAGAAGGAGAAGAACATGGTATGAGGGAATATATGATGCCATGATGAAGAGGGGTATGGAAGAAGGACAATGGGAAGATAGGAATCTCTGGAAAGAAGGAATCAAGGACAAACTGCTGTAAAATGGAAAGCCTGTATTAAGTATTAAATGAATTATTAAAGTGATCCCACTACAGGTCTTAGGAGACCCAGTAGATAGTAAGAGATTAAGGCTCCCATCTTTTTATACAGTCGGCACAATATACCAGCCGGATTGTCAGTCCTGTATGACGTCCGCCTTTCCCCCAGAACATATGTCTGGTACTAATTTCCGATAGAGGGTGAGTCGACCCCAGGGTCATGGTGCTCTCGGGGGGCTTAGTCCAGTTTAAAAATCCTGACTCCACCGGAATTCGAACCCTCGGTCTTCCGGCTTGTAGCTTATTGACTTAACCAATATGTTATGGCGAACTCCAATATTAATAATAAAATAATATGTAGTATTTTTTTAATGGTCCATTGCTGTGGTCTCGGGATAGCGTTGCTGCTTCGTAAGCATCGAGCACGGATTCGACAAATTTCTTGGATTATGGTTATTTCCTTCCCTGCAAGACAAATGTCAGGAAACTTTAAGGCCCAAACGATCCCCGAACATCATCTGGCTATCATAATCACCATTGTCTTATTCTCCATGGAAATGCGTGTGAATGTATATTTCGTCTACATGCTGTGTTGTAACGGAAGAGGCTCTGACATTCAGCTGATCACTCATTCGGGGAGACCTTCTGTGTCCTTGTGGGGTAAAAAAAAAGTATATGTGTGATCCAAAGTTTAAAATTCTCTCCCGACAGGTCGTGTCACTGTAAGGCCCTGGTGGCGTGTAGGATATATAAAGTACCTCTAAGGTGAGGGGTTTAACTAAGTTAATGGAATGGTATTTTTTTTAAACGATAAAGGAACTTCATAAATAAAATGGTAAAGTGATCCCACTATAGCCATAGGAGACCCTTGGGATAGTAGGAGGTTAAGGCTCCCACTTTTTCCAGACAATCGGTATTTTATATCAGTCGGATGGCCATCACTGCGTGGTGGCCGCCTTTGCCCCCAGAACAAGCACCTGGTACTCTTTTTTTAGAGGCTGAGTCGACCCCAGAGACATGGTGCCACCAGGAGGTTTGAGTCAGTTTAAAAATTCTGACCCCACCGGGACTCGATCCCTCGATCTTACTGTTTGCAAGCGTATTGCCTTAACTAATTACGCTACGGTGTGCCCCAAATAGATTAGTATGCCGTCAGAAAAAAAGAACTTAGAACTAACAATACTTTTTTTTTATTTTTCAGATAGTTGTCCAGTTCGTTACTGCCACTGCTGAAATTATATGGGAGAAATTTATTAGGTGAGTAAAATAATTTAAATTCTGTGTTAAGTTCTATATAGTAATGCATTAAGAATATTTTCTAGTGAATTTAGGAAGGCAATTAACTTAAGTCATCAGAAATATTTATTCAGTAAATATAAATGATAATGGATAGGCCTATGTACCGTTACCTAGAGGTCTAAGGGATCGTACCCTGATGCAGAGCTACGGGGCGGGGATTTATTCTATGAAATATAATGTTGGAACGTATATGTAGTATAAAATAATTATTATATTTTAATAAAATATTGTAAAACAAAAATATAATAATGGAAATAATTAAAAATTTTACTTTGAATGTGGAATTTAGTCAAGTTTTCAAGGACTACAGGGAAATAAAATAAACTAAAATAACGAGAAATGTAAACAAATGAACATTTACATAAAGTCGTTGAAGTAGAAAGGGAGACCGGAAATGTGCATCTGCCAACAACTGTTGCACCAGGATATTCACTTGCACTTCCGCGTGAAATGCAGCTTTCTAATACATGGAAAGTGCAAGTGCAACACCATATTTGATAAACTATTACATTTTTACGTTTTAATACGTAACGTTATATAATAATTTCTGACTCATGTTTTCAAACAAAATAGTCAAGTTCTAATAGGCCTATTTATTCTATAGTCTATAGGATTTATCTCAATAGCCAGTTAGATCAGCACTTTTAAAGGTTGTTTCCTAAACTTCAATGATTTTTAAAAAAATATTTTTTTATTTAATCCTTTAATTCAAATTATTATTTATTTATCATCCATTTATTTTTTCACGTTATTTTAGAGCTTTCCAAAGAATGTGCTCCTAGCTATTGAGCCAGTACCCATGAAAATATTTAAAAAATTATTTTTTAAAAACTTTCATCTATCCCACTTAGTACATACAAAAAATGGTCATGAAAAAAGTATATATATATATATATATATATATATATATATATATATATATATACACGCGTGTGTGTGTTAACGCTCTAGCGATCGTAATTTTTTTACCAAACTTGGCATATTGCAATCAATTAAGAAAAGGTCAAGTTCATTAACCAGAAAAATCGGGTTAACCTCAAGTGAGCATTTAGAATCAGTTCTGGAGGCGGCCGCAATTTTCGATTTTTTGTAACTAATCTCGCTATAAAAACCAAGGAACATAATCTCCAAAAAATCAGCAAAGTGGGCCATTAGAAGTGAGGAATTACCTGAAAGCCGAAATTAATAAATCACTCTAGTGGACGCCATGTTTGCTTTCTTGTAACGAAATGGCATATGACATTTAAAAAAATAAGATTGAGTTCGTTGTTCAAGAAAATGCGACAAGAAATTTGACTTTGTGAGGAAATCGCAGCTCCTATGAGACAGAAATTTTATCCTTGGTTTGGTAACGTATCCTATAAGATACATTAGTTTAATTTATTTAATATTTTATATAAAACAGTAAATCCGCCGCTGTGGTATCGGGATAGCGTCGCTGCCTCCAATGCTGCGGATCTATGTTCGATTCCCGGTCGAGACAAGTTTCCTGGCTGATGATTTTTTGGAGAATTTTCCTCACCTGTGAGACAAAATGTCAAGAAACTTTAAGGCCCAATCGGACTCCGAACATCATCTGATCATCATAATCATCATTATCATATTCGCCATGTTTGCTATGAATGTGTGTGTGTGTGAATTGTTTGTTTCGTCTTAATTTTGTGTTGTCTCGGAGGAGGCCCTGACATTGTGGAAGCACTCTATGTCCTTATGTGGTCAAAAAATAATGTATGTAATCCATAGTTAAATCCCTCGTCTGAAGGTCGTTCGCTATAAGGCCCGGGTGACACGTAAAGGTAGGCCTACTACCTATTAGATGAGAGGCTAATCTGCTTTACTGGAACGGAATAAACAGTAAAAAAACTAATTGTAAGTAATTACTTCAATTTGTGTGGAATTTCACATTACAAATTAGTAATGTTTAGTTACGCATTTTGTTTTCACTGCAGTGCTACACATTTAAATGACTGACAAGAAATCAGTTTCTTCTTCTTCTTTCTTTCATGTGATAGACCTAGTGGTCTGTTACGGTCTCAATCCAACGTTTGAAGGGTCTGCCCAGAGATCTCTTGCCTGGTGGCTGGTAATTTAAGATCTGACGTGGTATTCCAGTTCTGCTCATTCTTCGTACGTGAGATTTCCAGTTGTTTCTGTATTTTTGTACATATTCCATGACTGATTCTGTGTGTAATTCTTGTGAGAATCTCAGAATTCCTTTTATGGTCTGTTCTTGAGTAGCCCGTAGTACGTCTCATAAATTTCATTTCTGCCGCAGTTAGTCTTTGTTCGTCTTACACTGGTGAATTGTCCAGGCCTCACTGCCGTAACATAATATGGGTCTGGCCAGTGTTTTGTAAATTCTAGTTCATGTGTGTTGCTGTACTGTGTTTGGCTTGGAAATATTATTTATAATTCCTGTTACTCTGTTAAATTTTATAAATTTTTGACTAAAATCTTTTTCTTCGTATGTAACTTGGTATCCGAGATAGTTAAATGTGTTGGTTTGTTCTAATATTTTATTATTAATAACAATTTTACTGCGAACTGCGTCTTTTCCTAGGAAAGCCATCGCTTTAGATTTTTCTGTTGAGATTTCCATGTTGTAGTTTATTGCAATTTGGTGAAAAGAGTGGACTGAACGTTGTAGGTCATCTTCTGAATTCGCTATAAACACAATGTCATCTTCAAATAATAGGGTGTCTAAATTATATAATCTATTAAGTGGTATACTGCCATGTGGTTGTAGTCTCCATTCTTTAATAATTGAGTTTATGTATATTATGAAGAGCATTGGTGAAATACCACATCCTTGTCTAACTCCTTGATTAATTGATCTGCATTCCGAGATTTTATTTTCAATCTTAACTTGGATGTAATTATCCTTATAGATATCATATATAGCTTTTATCAGTTGGTCTGGGATTCCATCATATTTGAGGATTTCTAGTAATTTGTTTCTATTTACTTTGTCAAATGCCTTCTTGAAGTCAATAAACGCCATGTGTGTTTTAATAATAAACTCTCTGTGTTTTTCTATTAGAATTTTAATAGCTACGTATCCATCTGTACACGATCTTCCTTTTCGGAATCCATTTTGCGCTTCATCTAATATATTGTCATAATAATTAGCTATTTTTTTTAGTTTTGACTATTTAACTCATGCCCCAAATGGAAGTCAATAACCAATCACATTTAAATGACTTTTTATTTACAACCAATCACAGTCTTTATCACCTCGATTTTATCAATTTAATTTTTATCATTTTAAAATCAAACTCCTCCTTTTTACATTCTGAATAGGTCATATCATTATTTTGCAGTGACTGCATGTGGCTACCAGATTGTATGTGTACATATATATATATATATATATATATATATATATATATATGTGTGTGTGTGTTATATAATTCTCAGAGATCCGGGTTCGAATCCCGTCCAGGCATTTATTTTTCTTATCATACCATTTATATATATATATATATATATATATATATATATATATATATAGTGCACGAATTTAAACAGATAGTGCTTGCGGGTTATAATATAAACACATTTGTAGCAATTGATTATACCACAAAAATAAGAAACCACTGTTTGCACTTTCTTAAACGTATTATTTCGCAGGAATTTACGTTCCAGAAAAATATAATTGACATATTTATTTCGTAGGACATCAAAAATTAATTAATAACCTAAAATGTTGGTTATAAATTTCTCCACTATATGCACTAGGCAATAAATAATATGACCTGGTTGCAGTGATGAACACATGAAGCATAACAATCGTTTCTTATTTGTTTTCAAACTTCGCCGTTTACATTAAATATATAAATATTTTAAAATAACTATAGTTAAATAGTGATTTGTGAATAAACAGCTTAATTTTATTCGTTAAATAGTCACAAATGCCACTCTTGAAAAGGCCTCTAAGCAAAATTTACCAAATTTCCCCGTCCTAGTACTACTTTGGTTTTCTAGATGTCAGTATGAGGCGGAACGCTGACCACGGACCACTCAAATGACATTTGTACGAAAACAATCATCATCATCATGAACAAATTCGTTTTAGGCCGTGTGGCCTGTACGGTAAACCTAGCGAAGATGGTCTTGATCTTTCCACCGATGTTTTGGTCTTCCTTGGTCCCTATGTCCAGTTGGGGTATATTGGAATGCCAATTTTGGAAGTCTATTTCTTGCCATTCTTCTCAAATGATTTTTCCATTCTTGTTCGTATCTTTGTACGAAAACAAGTGTAACTAAATTAGTATGGTTCAAATTCTTCCCTGTAAGGGGAGAGCGCCTAAATCTCTGTTAAGGGAAACATGGCTTACAAGAAGATGATTTCCAAATTCTCTTCGTGAGTCGTGAATTTATCGATAATTTGGAAATCACTTGTGGCATTACTTATGACTATTTAACGCATGCCCCAAATGGGAGTCAATGACCAATCACATTTCAATGATTTTTAATTTACAACCAATCACAGTCGTGTTTCGCCTAGAATTTACCAACTAAAGTTTATCATAATAAAGAAAGCACCTCCTTTTTAACATTCTGAATAGGTCATAGCATTATTTTGCAGTGATTGACTCTTTAAGAAATACGGCTACCAGATTGTATATATATTGCATGAATGTCTGCACGTAGCGCATGCGGGAGTTAATAGAAAAACATTTGTAGCAATTGATTATACCACCAAAAAAAGAAACCACTGCTTGCACTTTCTTGAATGTATTTTTGTCCCAGGTAATAACATTCCAGAAAAATATAATTGTCATAGTACATCAGAAATGAATTAATATACAGTTTGATGTGTTTCATTTTTTCTCCACTAGAGTGCATTCTTACAATATTGCGTTCCTTTGGCAATAAATAATATGATCTGGTTGCAGTGATGAACAAAAGAAGCAGATGAAGCGTACCAATCGTTTCTCATTTGTTTTCAAACATCACCGTTTACATTAAATATATAAATATTTTAGAATAACTATACTTAAATAATGATTTGTGAGTAAACAGCTTAATTTTATTCGTTAAATAGTCCTAAAAAATGCCTCTCTTGATTTTCAAATTCTCTAGATAAATTGGAAATCACTCGTGGCATTACTTGCGACAATTTAAGGGTTAATTAATACCCTATTTCTGTACAATAAATGTGAGTTTTCGGTTTGAATATTTCCTTTTAATCATCCACGTTTTTCTACAAATTTTAGCAAAGTAAATTTTGCATACAAGGATATGGATTTCATAAAATTTACACATTTTATACAAGTGAGCAACCAATATGTAGAGACACTTTTTTTTCGCATAAACGATAAAAACTATAAACTCATTTTAAAGCGATTTGAAGGTAAATATATTGACGAGTCATGTGATTGTGGGTAGTGAAATGTCGATATAAGTTGACTTCAGTCTCGAAGGTTGTGGATTCGATATCGATCAGATTGATGAATTTTAGGATGGAATAATCCAAGGGAAAGAGCGATAATCTTTAAATCATACTCAAAATTAACAAGAAGCCCGCCCAGCCATAAACAAAAATGTTTCATCCAACTATTCTACTTAATAATTTAATTTCTTCTTCTTCTTCTTCTTCTTACTTCCAAGTATTAGGCCAAGCCCTGTTACGATCCTATAGAAAATTTTCCCTCCAGCGTTTCATAGGACGGCCAGTGATCTTCGTCCTCTTGGTATATATTTATAAACAGCTTTGCGGATCCGATTTGAACTCATTCTTTCTAGATGGTGTTTCCAATTTAGTTGGTACTGTTTAATATATTCCAAAATTGGCGTAGTCTTCAATTCTTTTAAGATTTCGGTATTCCTTTTCCGATCCGATCTGGTGTAACCCGCTGTTCTGCGCATGAATCTCATTTCACAAGCCGTTATTCTGCTTTCATGTTGTCTTTTTAGTGTCCATGCTTCACTACCATAGGTCAACACTGGTCTAGCCAAAGTGTTATAACACTGCTCAAAAAAATTAGGGGATATTGAAGAATAACCTATTAAGACTATGTTTTTTTGGAATAGTATTAGATGCAATCACTTTCTATTACTCCAAGATAATGTAAATAAGAGTTTGAAGTTGTTACGTAACCTCGATACCACACCAGAGGGGGTGAATGTTTTGTTGCTGTTTTTAAATCCAGTCCAGTTTTCAGTTAGTGAATGACTTGCCTTAGGGACAGTGATGCCTCGACAACGTGATTTACCTGAACCAATGGCTTGGAGGGCCATAGGAAGGATGGAAGCTGGACAGACACAACAAGAGGTGGCACAAGCCATTGGGGTGTCACAAAGCGTGATTTACTGTCTTTAGAATCATTTTCAAAGAACATACTGTTCACAGAAGAGCCGGACAAGATCGACCAAGGGCAACAACAGCAAGGGATGACCGTTACCTCTTGTTAACAGCCCGTCGGAATAGACAGCAGAATGCAACTCAACTGCGAAATACACTTCAAACAGCAACAGGACACAGGGTGTCAACTCAAACTGTCCTTAATCGACTGCATGGAAGTGGTCTCTATGCCCGTAGGCCCATGGTGTGTACCAGGTTAACTCCACAACACCGTAGAGATCGCAGAAACTGGGCGGAGGAACATCGTGGGTGGAGGCATGCTGAATGGAGATCAGTTCTTTTTTCTGATGAGTCGCGATTCAACATGGAATGTGATAGTCGGCGTGTATTCATCTGGAGAGAAAAAGGGACACGAAACAATCCAGCTTTTGTACGTGAAAGATCCCCATATGGTGACGGTGGATTGATGGTGTAGGCAGGAGTCAGTAGTGGTGGACGTACGGACCTCTACGTTATCCAAGGTGGTACTTTGACTGCGGTAAAGTATAGAGATTCTCCGACCTTTTGTCGTGCCTTATGCTGATGCCATAGGTGATTCTTTTCTTTTTATGGACCATAATGCACGACCCCACAGAGCTGGCTTGGTGGACGACATGCTGGAAGTGGAGGGTATCGAGCGTATGCAATGGCCAGCTTCCTCCCCGGACTTAAATCCGATTGAGCATGTGTGGGATGCATTAGGCAGGTGCATTGCAGGCAGACCAGCACCTCCCACAACTGTTCCAGAGCTGCACATTGCTGTTATGGAAGAGTGGGCACGTATCCCCCAAGAACTCATTGCTAACCTCATTGCATCAATGCCATACAGGTGTGAGGCAGTGCTGGCCGTTCGAAGAGACCATACACCATACTAAAGAAACATTTTCATCCATGTTAATGTTGCTTTGTTTGTTTGCCATATTCCTAATCAGGATCTCTTTGACATCTGGTGTGGTACAGAGGTTACGTAATGACTTCAAACTCTTGTTGACATTCTTTTGGAGTAATAGAAAGTGATTGAATCTAATACTGTTCCTAAAAACATAGTCTTAATAGGCTATTCTACAATATCCCCTAATTTTTTTGAGCAGTGTATAAACGTAATCTGGTGTTTTTTTTTTGTACAAGGGATGGTTTCATAACTTAATTAATTATTCCCAAACTTTTATTATAACTAATATTTTTTTCAGGGATATCCTTTTCATCCCAGATAGAGAGGTAATATCCAAGATATTTAAATTGATTAGATCTCTCTAAAATTTTATTCTGGAGACAGATTTTACTTTATATGGGTTCCTTCCCATGAAATGCCATAATTTTAGTTTTGTTAATTGATATTTCCATATTAAATTTGGTAGCTATTTTTTTGTAAATTATAAATTGATCGTTGCAAATCATTTTCGGAAAGTGCCAGAAGAGCTAAATCGTCTCCAAAAAGAATAGCATCGAATTTGAGGTTCTTATTGATGGGTATATATCCTCGTTGTGTTTTCCTCCATTCGTTTATTAATTTATTCATATATATATAATGAAAAGCACCGGTGAAAGTCCACATCCCTGTCTTACTCCAGTGTTGATCTTTTCCCAAGAAGATAATTTGCCATCTTGTTTAACAGAGATTTCATTATCTTTATAGACGTTGAAGATATTATTAATATATTGTTGTGGAAAATAATTTAATTTCCGTCAATAAATTACAAGAAAGACTTCAAGCATTGGTTTCCGAATCTGAAGATTTTCGGACTCGTAAAAAGCCTCAAGCCTGAACCAGAACTTTTGAGAAAAATTTAATCCAAGTAAATCTGTAGGGAAATAAGAGTAACTAAATTAGTTTGGTTATGTAATCACCGTAAGGGAGCACCCTTGTCCTATACGGAGATATAAGGGTGTAGAGCGATCATATTTTATTGCGTTCTATTTTGGTCACATGTGCTTTTTCTTAAAAGTTACGTAACTTACATTAAGTATTGGTTATATTTAACAAAATGGAAGAAGAAATTTGGTATCCAGAAAACGTTTGTAAAACACTGGTTTAAAGTTGAAACTCGTCTACCCCGTGATGAGCTGACACATGTTTGATGCAGCCATCAGAGTTGTGCACGCCCGATGTGGGAGAATTGCAGATTCTGGAAAGTGCACTAGACTGCACTCTCACTTTCACTGACTGTGTTTCTGTATATTAACACAATAATAATATTGCATGCCGAGTTCACTGACTCCCGCCACGACCGGAAGAGTTCCCCTGGATTCGTGTTATTGGCACGCAACTTAATACTACTTTTTGGCGAAAAATTAATGTAAAAGAGAAAGCATTAAATTACTGCATCAAAACAAGAAAACGCTTTCATGCAGCGATGCTATGTGCTGCTTGATAGATTATAAGTATTAATACAGTACTTTCTCATAATTACTGCTTCTGGAAAACGTGCTACTAGTATAACAAGGTGAACATGATTCAGATATTTCCTGCGATTTAGCAAGAAAACAACTGTTATGCTCTTCATGGTTAATTATGATTGGCTGTTCCCAGTACGTCCCTCTGGGTGCTCCCCTAATGACAAGTTTCTTAACCAGACCAATTCAGTTACGCTTATTTCCCTACATATGTGGTTTGTATATCGCTTGGAGGAGACATCTAGTAGAAAACTATGATATTACTTAGAAGGTGGAAGATAGGTTAAATTTTGCTCAGAGGCCTTTTTACTCAGGCTTCAAGTTCTTTTATGAGTCTGAAAATCTTCAGACTCAGGACTCACGGTTTAAAGTCCCTCTCGGAGGAATTGTCCCTTGGATTTTTCCATCCTAAAAATACATCGACCGCGGCCGGGTTTGAACCCGCAATCCTCGAGACTAGAGGCAAGGAACATAACTACTAGACCGCGCGGCCGACGATTAATCATGCAGAGTGTTTAAAATGCCGTGAAGCATGTGTCAAGCCCGCTCCTTCAAGTTATCAGGGGTTGCCGCATCTTAAAGTCAAAGAAAAAATGTATATATATTATTGAGTTTGTTTACGCCTCTTCATAGCCAATCTCCTCTTAAATGATTGTGTTCTTTTTAACTAGACATTTGGGATACAGAAGATGATTCATTAGAGGACGACGTCATTCCTCCTTTCCGTTATTTTTGCGGTCTGCCTACATATCTTTCGCACTTGGATATACATTTCTGATTGTTCTAATTAACCTTGCATTATTGGTTCCATCTATATGAGCGTTCCATTTTCATACATTTTTTCACTATTATATTGCATTGGTCCACCGCTGTGGTCTCGAGGTAGCGTGCTGCCTTGTCACGCAGCGGACCCAGGTTCGATCCCCGGTCGGGACAGTTTTTCTGGGTGAGGTTTTTATCGGGTTTTTTTCTCACCTGTAAGACAAATGTCAGGAAAACTTTTAGGCCCAAACGGTCCCCGAAATCATATGGCTATCATCCTTATCATTATAATCCTTACCATTATCATTATCATCATCATCCTTCACCGGTGTGGAAAGCAACGGGAAGCTACCACACCTACACAATTCCCTAGTAAAGCTGCAAGCATAGCATGAAAATGCTATGATTGCAGTGAAGGACCTGCCTTCGGGCAGAATTACTATGGATGGATGGATATTGCATTGTGTCTCATATCTTCTTTTTTATTTCTATCTTGCCTAGTTTTGCCAAATATGGCTTGTAAATTATTTTTTGCTGTTTTCATAGTTTCTAGCGTACTTTGTCTCTGTCCGAGTTTCAGTACCATTTTTCATTACTGATCTTATTGTAATTTTATACATTTTTACTTTGCTCTCAATATTGAGATATTTATTCTTCTATGTGACACATATTAAGTAATCCGATATTCTGGAGGCTATAGAGACCTGGTCTCTTACTTCATTTGTTACATGAATATTTATTATTACTAACTAACTACTCACTGGCTCTACTGAACCCGTAGGTTCATGGCTGCGACGGCATAAGGTCTACATCCTGAGTTAATGTTTTCCAATCACCCCCTATATAATCTACTTCGTTCAAATCATGGTTAGTTATTCTCTCACCTCATTCTTGGTCTACTAACTGGGCACTTTCCTTCTGGTTTTTCTACAGAGATTCCATGTCTCTCTTTCATTCCCCATTCGTGCCACATGTCCTGTCCATCGAGACTTAACTGTTCTTATTATATCTGGTTTCCTTATTATACGATTTAATTTACATTTTCCTTATCTCTGCTAGCTGAAATGGTAGCATGTCTATCTGCTGATTAAATGTTCGGATTCTAAACACAGCAGGATTGGAAAATATTAATTGTAAAATGTTGAAAATCGAGATTAGGCTGAAGGATGGTATACAAATTTCAATAGTTTGATTATGCCCTATAATTCTGGGTTAGATATCAACTTCTTCTGAAAAAATATATGCATGTCATTCCACTGTTAATACCGATTTGTCATTGGATGGATACATAAAATCGGGGTCCCTTTGGTTTTTTATCAGAATTAGATAGTCATCATCATCATCGGCATCAAGGATTAGACCTGCTGGTCTGTTCCGATCTCATGTTAAAATTGGTCTTCCATATCTTCGTCCTAGTGGTTTGTAATGAAGAATCTGTTTCGGCATTCTATTGTTATCCATTCTATTGATGTGGTCCATCCATTATCTCTGTATTGTATAATTCTATCTAATAGTTTGAATATATTTAGTTCTCTTCGTATATTTTCATTTCGTTTTCGATCTGTTATTGTATAGCCAGCCAGACTCCTCATAAACCTCATTTCTGACGTTTCTATTCTTCGTTCCTGGTTTTTGGTTAAGACCCAGTGTTCCGATCCATATAGGGCCTAGTAGTGTTGGAACCGCCATTGTTTTATAAAATTTTAAGTGTCTCCTTTCTAGTTCCTTTGAGACTTCGTTTTATGGTACCACACATATAATTAAATGTATTTATTTATTTATTTTTATTATAATAATAATTTTTATCAGAATTAGATAGTTAATGTTAAATTTAATGATGCTCTTTAATAGCTAAAGTCATTATTTTTGCAATTCAAATCTGAGCGTGAAAGGGCCGATACATTTTGTCAGAAACCTATTTTTCAAGCCTAAATATACAACATGGGACCTACGGCTTTAGTTCCCTTACGAAGATTTGCAACATAAGTCGGCTATCTGCCAGATCCGTGATGCATCTTTTCTTCAAATAATTTCCTCGTATAATCACTACCACTTCATTATCGTCGCCATCATCTATTTACTTCCTAATGAATTAAGTTATATCCCCTCCTTGGGCATCATTTAAAAACTCTTCATATCGACTGGGAAGAAACCTGAGCTGCAATATTTACCATCTATCAATAGGCCTATAGATAGATCCTCAACAATAAAATGCAAAGTGCGTTTGAAGAATGAAAAAAACAATAAAAAAGTTTTTTTTAGTGTGTGTTCCACTTCAATCCAGGTGATATAATTAATCTAAAAAAATGTTCAAAATATCCATATTTAATTATATTTAGTAGCGCTACAACTGGAATTTTTAAGTCTCGTAGTCTGCGATAGACAGGGCATGTGATACGAGTAGATATAGAAAGAGGGGCATACAACTTCTTGTACCAGAGAAAAAAAAATCTCCAGTAGAGATAGGAGAATAAAATTAAGCCTTATTTGATGAAGGTGAATTATAAGGGAATATTTGGAAAATGTTAGGTAATAATAGGGATATATAGAAAGCATATGTCTTAGCGGCCATGGACCATCTGTGTTAAATAGTGTCAGTGAGTTAGTTAGTTGATAAGAGGAATTTTCTTTTCAAAGGATCTACATTTTTGTTGCCATAGTAAGTCATTTGAAATTGAGTAGATGGGGGATTTATATACCCTGCAGATAAATGTTATACTTTCATCCTACACAATACAAGTGGGCTTACACATCACCTACGTAAATTGATTGTTGAAGTGATGCGTGAATTAAAAATAAACCACATTAATACCACTTAACTATATGCACTAAGTAAATTGTATATTTGTCCAGAAAAAATCATATTTATTTTTTGTCTAAATTTGTACATCACCACGTGGGGAAAATATGCTCTTTTGTGGAAGTTATGTAATCAAGATAATTTAATAATGCTTATTTCCCTATAGATGTCAGCGACTTACAAATGGTTAGCTCATCGCTTCAAATGCGCCTCTAATAGGCAAGTAAGGTATTATTTGGATAGGAAAGGCCGATTAAAATTTGCTCAAAGGATTTAATTCAGGCTTCTGGCTTTTTAAGAGTCCCAAAATGTTATTTTAAGAACCCAAAACCTACGGCTTAAAGTCCCTTCCGATGGACTTGTTACTTGGATTTTTCATCCTTAAAAATTCATCGACCCCTCTCCGGATTAAACTCTCGCGACTAGAGACAACGAACTTAACTCCTAAGACCACGGAGGATGACTTTTTATTATTTTAATAACATTAAATGTTTAATAATAATAATAATAATAATAATAATAATAATAATAAATGTTTAATGATAATAATTGCATGAAATATACAGTTCTAGGAGTACCGTATATTGTAATGGAACGTGTTTTAATGAAAAGAAATTTAAAAAGGAAAAACATAGACTACACACATCTGCTTCAGGTGTAAATTTCTCTGTTAAGATATCTTATAGCAAAAAATAAAATAGAATAAAATAAAAAATAAAAAGTTGGTAGTGATGTAATAATTATTATATTTAACACAGAGTTCAAATTTGCGACTTGTACCTAAGATCTCCATATTTACGCGCTGACGCTCTACCATTGAATTACTTAGGTACACTTCCAGGAGTAAACGTAAAATTTCCTCTTTCCCAAACTTCGAAATCCCTCCAAGTAGTAAAACTCTTTTTTTTTTCTTTTCCCCAAGACTTAGGGTTATTATACTTCGCGAAGGGGTTCGCTGTAACGTGAACTAATAAAGAACATGCTATAGAAATGAACTGTTGATAATTATTAAAATATGCTATATAATTGATATCACAGTGTTGAAATCAACAAATGTACTATTTGCATTTTTACACACTTTATATTAGCTTGGCCTGAATCTATCTACGTAACGGAACCTTCCAACGCGATTTTGACCCACTTAAAATCATTGGATCGACTTGACACTTTGTATACTTGTAAAGGACCAATGGCAATGCAATAATTTCATAATGTTTTTCTAAAATCCTGGCCAGAATCATCAGAAAATCAAAAAAAGTGTCTGTGTAATTATGTAACGGAATCTTTCAACACGATTTTCACCCACTTAAAATCATTGGATCGACCTCAAACTTTGTATACTTGTAAAGGACCAATGATAATATAATAATATAATAATTTGTTTTTCTAAAATCATGGCCAGAATCAACAGAAAATCAAAAAAAAAGTCTGTGCAATTATGTAACGGAATCTTTCAACACGATTTTCACCCACTTAAAATTATTGGATCGACTTCAAACTTTGTAAGCTTGTAAAGGACTAATGACAATACAATAATTTCATTATTTTTTTCCAAAATCCTGGCCAGAATCATCAGAAAATAAAAAAAAAAGTGTTTGTGTAATTATGTAATGGAATCTTTCAACACGATTTTCACCCACTTAAAATCATTGGATCGGCTTGAAACTTTGTATACTTGTAAAGGATCAATGAAAAAACACAATAATTTCATAAATGTTTCTAATATCCTGGCCAGAATCAACACAAAATCAAAAAATAAAAACCGGTATAATAGGTTGCAGACTTAACAACTTCTTATTCAATCGTTGTAAGAGCTCAGTTGGTAGAGCGGTGGACTGTAATGGTATATAATTTCAGTAATCCATAGGTCGCTGGTTCAAAACAGGCCCGGAGGATTTTTTAGTAGAGTAATACTTTTAGCTCATACTACAATAGTATCGAATTTAAAGATATTTACATTTTTATCTTATTCTGTAAAATATTAAAATTAAAAAATTAAAAATAATAGTTTAAAAAACTAAAACCACACGCTTTATTTGAAAACCGAACTAAAAAATGAAAAATAATTTTAATTTCAAACACGCTTGGGATAAAATTAAAGTGGTCAACAAAAAAATCATCTCCAACACATCTAGAATAAAAATAAGTTTACCATCAAAAGCGTGGGGTGCTCTATATCAATTAATATATTTGATAATAAACAGATATTGGTAAAAGTAAAGTCTCTAAGAAGAAAACGTAAAAACTATAAAAAGCACCCCACGCTTTTGAAGGTAATTTTTTTTTGTAGATAACTCTAGTTTTATTCTAGATGTGTTGGAGATGATTGTTTTGTTGAGCACTTTAATTTTATCCCAAGCGTGTTGGAAATTGAAATTATTTTTCATTTTTTAGTTCGGTTTTCTAATAAAGCGTGTTGTTTTAATTTTGTTAAACTATTATTTGTTATTATATTTAGATTTTATTTCTTACGATTCAGACACAACAGAAAGTACAGACAGACATATAAATTAAAAATCCAAGGCTCATGGAATCCCCACTCGACAGGCATGAGGACAAAGCTATTATTATGAAAGTGATGAGAGAAGTGAGTGCATTTTAAACAAACAAGGAAACTGTAAAATGCATTCCACTTGATTAACGTATCCTCTGTTGTAATGAGTGATTCATGGCGATTACTTCCTGATATAACTCGAATCTTAGCTCGCACGTAATGCACTCGGATACATAAGACAAGGTCACTCTAAGCAATGACGTCTCCACGCTAATAGCGTCTCCAAGGTAGAATTAATTTCTTACTCTACTGTTTAATGAAGTTTTTATTTATATAAAAACATTTCACAATTATTCGTAAAAGCGAAGATGATTTATCGATCCATCACTGAGTGCGGAAACCTCCAGAGGAAGAAAGAGACAGATATACTGCGTAGTTGTTCAACACCAAGTTCGTTTCTGATTGAAGGCTACCCGTAAACAAGTCGTACGATAAGATGTATAGCGGTTACCTTACTCGCCTCTGGTTCCAAGGTTTGCGGTTAAATCCTGACTGATCGATGAATTTTTAAGAGCGTAAACATCCTGACTAGGATTTAATTTTGTAGAGGAGTAAAGCCATGGGTCCCATGTTGTAGATTTAGGGGCACTAAAAAACTAATGCCTGAAAATAGAGGCAACTGAGCAAAATTTGTCGGATCTTTCACGCTCATATTTGAATTATAATTTGAGTAGTTAAAGAATGCATAAAATGCTACTTACCTAAATTATATATATAAACGCCTGGACCAGGATTTGAATCCGAGACCTCTAACTCTATACGTTAGTGCACTCCCAACTGCTTCACACAGGTATTCCAACACAAACATTTATTTTTCTTTGTTATATAATATGATTCTCTATCATGAGGGCCATCGGCCGAACTGCCACCTCATGGCTAATATAACAAGTAAGCATATAAATGAGAAAATATATAAATATAGTCCACCGCTGTGGTCTCGAGGTAGCGTGCTGCCTTGTCACGCAGCGGGCCCGAGTTCGATTCCCGATCGGGACAGCCTTCTGGGTAAGGTTTTTTTCGGGGGTTATCCTCACCTGTAAGACAAATGTCAGGAAGCTTAGGGTCCAACGCACGCTGTGATATTTGACAATTCTAGGGGGATTTAATTCTTGGCTCGATAATTTTATTATTTTCAGTCTTTATTGTTTTCTATGCCGCTTGTAACATTATTTGGAAAACGCTCTTGGCAATTTCAATTATTCCTACTAATATTTTTCATAAGTAATGCCACGAGTGATTTCCAAATTATCGATAAATTCACGACTCACGAAGTGAGGAGTGAATTTATCTAGAGAATTTGGAAATCAAGAGTGGCATTTGTTAGGACTATTTAACGAATAAAATTAAGCTGTTTACTCACAAATCATTATTTAACTATAGTTATTTTAAAATATTTATATATTTAATGTAAACGGCGATGTTTGAAAACAAATGAGAAACGATAGGTACGCTTCTACTGCTTCTTTTGTTTATCACTGCAAACAGATCATACTATTTATTGCCAAAGGAACGCAATATTGTAAGGAGGAGCTTTCTTTAATATGGTAATTATAACACTGATAAATATTTGGTGAAACACGACTCTGATTGGTTGTAAAACAGAAATCGTTGAAACGTGATTGGTCATTGACTCCCATTTGGGGCATGAGTTAAATAGTCATAAAAAATATTTTTTTTCTCACCAAAACATTCAATTTATTATTTTGAATAATATATCATTGATTTTCCGATTGAGGGTCTTTCCACTTTTCAGCGGTTGCCCTTTTTTTACCAGCCGGCTGCTGGCCCTTCACATCCACATGTGTCAATCACAGAGGTAGATGATCAACAGCCGGTTTAGGGGTGACATGTGGTTAGCATGTCGAGTCCCCCAGCCGTTATAGCTGGTTCCTCAACCTGGAGCCGCTACTTATTGTAGCTACCCAATTGCCTCACGATGCTGGGTGGGCACCGGTCCCATACTGGCCGAAATACCATGAGAAAATTTCTTCCCCCACGGAGACTCGAACCAGCGCAAGTCCCGTAGCTCTGCGCCAAGGCTTCCTACCTTAACCGCTCGGCTACGGCGCGGGACTATCATTGATTTACATATTATAAAATACAAATATATTGCATTTCTTACAAAAACAAATATTTTTAATTTATCGCAATTTTACAAATGAAAAAATCACATGCGCATATTATATGTTTATATTATATATTTTTAATATAAACATTTCACATATCATAGAAAACAAATGGTATTTTATTTCATACACAAAACATATAATTATTATCAATTATTTATAATTATTTTTCAAATGGAAAATTCTTAAATATTATTGTTTTTTTTGTAAAATCCATAATCTTTATCATTTTACAAATATAAAAAATACAAATGATTATATTTTTCTAAGGACATATAAATGTATTAAGTATTTTTTAATTTCATTATTTTAAAAATAGATATTCTATTTATTAGAAAGTATATTATGATTTATATATTATTATTATTCTATAAATTAAAACAAAAGAACACAATTGTTTTTCCATTTCTTACAGAAACATATGTTACAATTTTTTATTCTCATTATTTTGCACATAATATAAAGAAAAAAGAGAGATGGTAATGTTTTACAAAATATTAATCTCCATAATATGAGTGACTTTTATCGGAATATGTTGCATTTGCATCTAAAGTAGGTGCTGAGAGCAATGAGAGAACTTCCTGGTAATTTTACCATGTTTTCTTTTAGGATTATGCCTCAAGTTGGCCAAGAAAGGATCATAAAATATCAAAAGTCTGTGGAAATATCGGTGTTCGTGTCGACCCTCGAAGTTTTTCTTGTGAAATGTTCCCGATATCTTCTACTATCTTTGTTTCTTGCTTCTTGTGCTTCTTCCGAAAAGTGACCAATCGAAAGAATACAAGAGGCAATAACAAGCTTGCGTAGCATTAAATTTTGTACACGCTGCTTGGCGTATGAAATCAACTGTATTTTTTTTAATGCAGATGTCCAGTTTCATCAGCATACTTTCCAAAAGCATCAGCATTTATGGAAAACCCACAGCTCCGTGTCTCTAATATGACACGAAAACGGCGAATTAGCTCAAAATTGACACCTGTTATTTGGGCAGTCTTTTCGGTGTTTCTGAAAAAATCAATGAGCAGTGTTTCCATTATTCGTATTTTCTGTTTGTTGTGTTGGTATATCCACCAGTAGGCCTGTCTCATTATTGAATCTGTTCTGAATGAACTTCTTCCTATTCTCAACTTTAGTATTTATATATTGATGAGTTGAAAGACTGCCATCTATCATCATCGCTCGGACTCGATCAGCTGATGAACTCTTCGGTTTATCTAAAAACAGCCGTCGACTCTTTTTCATTCTGGTGCCTCATGAAGGTGATGCAAGGGATTTCATATTGTAGCAGAGTATTTTTCTTTCCTTTATCATGCAACTTCATTTCAGCAGCAGTAGATATTTCTTCTAGGTTTCTTGACCAAATGAATTATCTAAGCCTCCGCCTTTTCGTCTTTTCACAACATTCTTCGAATGATTTTGATGGCCTACCAGAACTAGAAGGCGGTTGATCTGTAGAAGTAGAAGGCAGAGATTGACAATTGGTCACGAGAAAATTAATATTTTCTTGTAGCCAGTCTGAATAATATTCCAGGAATCTGCCACGATGACGATAACATTTGTTCCATCTTACTTCAATTTGCTAACACACACTTCTCATGTAGGTCTTTAAATTCTTATTAACATCAGAGACTGTCACATGCTTAATTTGTTTAAACACAAATTCATACACTGCATCACAATGTTCCCTTTTATTATTTCCGGACCAAACTTAAAAAATTGCGTGCCGGGAAGTAAGGGGAACCATTGTGAAACAAAGACGAATAAGCTAAAGAAACGCAAATGAACGCAATTTTTCTGTTCTGTTTCCAACAGATAAAACCTATCTTACCTATCTTACGTAACGTACAGAACCCTAAACTAAACATAAACATCACAATAACATGTAAATCGACTTTATTCTACACACAAAGCTTACTTACTTACTTACTTACTTACTTACTTACTTACTTACTTACTTACTCACTCACTGGCACTATCGAACCCGTAGGTTCTAGGCCGCACGGACATAAGCTCTCCATACATCCCTATCCTCAGCTAATGCTTTCCAATCATTCCCTGTATAATCTCCACACAAAGCAGCTCGATTAATCAAGCTACTCAATAAGACAGATTACGCATCTGCGCGTGACTCTTGTGCTTAGACCTTATTTATGAATCCCTGCGCATGCGTAGGAACAAAATAATTACACGTACATGCTAACAGGGTTGTTTACATGTAAATTACAAAATATCACTTTTATTAATTAACATTGAAATTTTGAATTAAATCTCCCTAGATTGTCAAAATAGCACACTGTGCAACGGTCTCCGAAAATCATCCGGCCATCATCATCCTTATCATTATCATCATCATCATCATCATCCCTCCTCATCCCCGTTGGAAAGCAACGGGAAGCTACCACACCAAAAATGTCTTAGCTGCAAAGCATCACTATGATTGCAGTGAAATACCTGAGCTCGGACAGAATAACCGTATATACGAGTATATGTACGTATTATGTGGATGTGTAATGTGGTCTCTTGCATTAAGAGAGGAGAAAAGATTACGAATATTTGAGAATAAAGTTCTCAGAAGAGTTTTTGGACCAAAGAGACACGAGATGAGTGAAGAAAAGTTTATATGATATTAATGGGAAACAATATGTAGGCCTAATAAGAATAATTCAGTATCGTAGACTGCATTGGAAAATACATATAACACGAATAGGGAATGAAAAAGGGGCATAGAAACCTCTTATATGAAAACCAGTGGGAAAGCTCCCAATAACATTAACCATGATTTGAGTGACGTAAGTTATGCAAGGAATGATTGGAAAATACTTGCTTAGGGGAGCTTATATCCGCGGTGCCAAGAACTCAGTAGCTTAGTTCGTTATAAGATTACACTCCTGTAGGCAGTTTCCTTTCTTTTTCATTCTTAAAATAAAATTATTTTTAAAAGACGCAGATATTTGTGAGGCGGAAACATCTATTTTACGATAACATTCGTATTAGTGAGAGAGCGGCTGTAACAAGTTATCACATGTGTTTTCATTTTCATCTGGTCGATTAGTTCACAATCGGAGGGAAACGATGGTGGTGAATTCTCCGAAGAGATAAAAACTCGTGTTTATTTCTCATCATCACCATGCATCAACAACAAGGATTAGGCCCAATGGCCCGTTCCGATCTCATTATAGGTCGAATTGGTCCTTCCATCTCTTCAATGGTCTTCCCAACATTCTTCTCCCTTTTGGTTTATAAATTATACGTTTTATTTTAAAAGGACTATTTAGTGAATTAAATTATAATAGGCCTATACTTAGTAAATTGTTTTTTAATAACGAATATTAGTAAAATGTAAATAAGTTACATATTTTATATAATAATTAATTTAATTCACTGTGTAACTATTCTGGTAGAATGTCCTTCTGTGTTCTTTCAAATTAGAAACATTTACGAGTCAAGTTCGACGATTTTCGAACAATTCCATATCAGTTCTAACTATTTCATTTCGACAATATTTCAGTGAAAGTCGACTGTGATTGGTTTAACTATACGGACTGACAATTGAATGGAGTCAAGATATTAATTGCCACCGCATGGTCAAAATAGTCGTGAACATATCGCTTAAGGTTTTTAACTGGAAGTACCTATTTACATAGAGAATATACGTGTCTATTGAAAATCGAGTTCCTTCAAACCGGCTTGGGTATATACTTGAGAAAATATATAACGGAAGGCAAAGAGAAACGAGTTCATTGGAGGAAAATTCAAGAGTCGTTTAGTTATATCTCAGTGTTTAGTTCAAACAGAAAAAAAATTATACGATAGGGAAATACAAGATTTAGGCTATACTATAATTTCGAATGAGTAATATTAAAATATATTGATATTATAGGATTAATATATGGAAAATGGCAAAATTTATAAAAATGCCCCTGTTCGGGTGGTTCATGAAATTATATAAATGCCCCTGTTCGGGTGGTTCATGAAGTTATAATTTTCTTTAACACGAAGCACGAAAAATATAGTGAATTTCATTTGAAGACACCTTTTTTCTCGAACGTAGCCCATTCCATGCAACAAGTTGTTATTGAGAGAAACTGTTTTCTATTTGAATTTCATTTGTTATTCTGAAAGTTTGCTATCACTGTAGTTCTGCTTCCATATTTTCAAATTCTGTAATTAATATTTGTGAAACTTAATCATTCCAAGTTAGTTGCATTTCCTAACTTTACTACTGGTGCATTGGTTTATAAATGCACTTGTCTATTTGACAGATCGCCTCTATGCATATTGGTTAGTATGTCTAACTGACATCTCGGGATCAAACACAGTTATAACATAATGTTTTTATGTAGATGCTGGAACGTTGTTCACACTGTCTCGTGAGGACAATTTAATAGCTAATTTCAATGAGAATTTGCGAATTCCAGTTAAGAAACTAAGGAACTAAGGTTGAAGGATTCCGTCACTATAACCTTCTACTGGCTTGTGCTAGCTAGTCATAAGAACCTCTCAAGTCGGCCCTGGTTCTTCGGATCTGTCGTCTAAGGTATTATTTATTTGATAACAGCTTCACAATGTTCCGTGAACTTTCTGTGATCTGATGATTCTACATCTACATCCGAAGTTCGCAGCACGATTCCGGCCAAGATAGATGGAATAAGATACGACTTCCTCCGGAGGAGATGTTGGTCTTATGCCATAGAAATAAGCTATCAAGTACAACGTCGAGTGTAAAAAAATATTTCCGTACAAAAAAAAAAAAGACATTTAGAAATTCACTCTTTGAGACCTTCCCAGCAGACTAGTGATTACAATTCTCGCCTCTGGTTTCAAGGTTTGCGAGTTCAAAACCGGCCGACGTAGATAGATAGAATTTTTTTACATAAAACAACCTCCGTGTCTGAAAAAAAAGATCCCTCTGGGCAAAATTTGTCGCTGTCGCTAAAAAATAAAAAAATTAAAAAAACGTTTGTGTGTCTGCGATTTCCCTCTTTCAAACCTAGTTCTTAGTTTTGGCTCGAAGAACAAAAATTTATTATTGTTTTTGCATTCGGTTCTCCGGGCGGGGACTAAATTAGGAGATCTTAAGTAACTTAAACACAATTATATGTTTCTAAGAATGTAATGTTAGGGGGCACTAGAAATATTAACGGGAATTAAATAAATCTCCCTTGGATATATATGCTTTGAAGGAAGTTAGATGACCAGGAGAAGGTAGTCAGGAATCATGGAACTTCACACTGTACAAAGGAGGTAAAACAAGAACCTAAATCAGAAAGTTCATCTCAACAATCCGATATGTTAGGTTTATTAGTGAAACGATATCATACGTGATTCCATAGGATAAACGACATAATTTTGAATCTATCATCATCTGCATTCATGGATGAGGTCTGTTGACCAGTTCTGACTTCAGCCCCTCTCTTTCTAGGTCTGCCCACATCTCGGGCTCCTTTAGGTTTGTATTTTGTTATTTGTTTTGGATATCTATCTTCATTCATTATGTCTATGTGTTGCTTCCATTTTTGTCTATATGTATCTATTTATCAGATATTGCAAATATTTCAAGTTCCTGTCTTATTTCTGTGTTCTTGATTCTGTCTTCCTTAGTGCACCCTTTAACAGATCTCAAACATTTCATTTCTGCCGACGTTATCCTACTTAGATCTTGTTTTTTGTGTGTCCAGGCTTCTGAACCATAGAGCAGTACCGGTACTGCCAACGTTTTATAAAATTTCAATTGGGTCTCTCTTGTTGTTTTGTTATTTAGTGATCGTTTTATATTCCCTGGAATTTTGCTATTTTATTAGTTATATCATTATCATAATTAAATTAAATGTCACATCCTAGATAATTGAGATGGTTCACCTGTTCTATGATTTTGTTTCCTATTACTATTTTGGATCTGATTTGATTTTTCTCTTGGAATGCCATTACCTTAGTTTTTTCTATGGATATTTTGAGATGATATTGTTCACATAGGCTATATTATGTAGTTTAAAAATATTCCTTTGAAGTTCGTCTTCCGTATTTGCTATTATTATCTGGTCATCAACGTATAATAATGTTTTCAAGTAATGTGTTTTATCTAATTTTATTCCTTTATTTGTTTCTTCGTTCCATTTTTTATTATATCATTCATGTATAGGTTAAACAAAACTGGAGAGATACTGCATCCTTGTTTAACTCCTTGATTAGTATGAATTTTATTTTTACTTACTTCATTTCTAGTTTTTATAACAAAATTTGTGTTCCAGTACAAACTCTTTATAGCTGCTATTAAGTGTTTCGGAATTCCTGTTCCTAATGAGTACCAAAAATTTTGAATCTATAAAAGTTATAATTGGAAACGAAATTAACTAACTGACTCACTGGGACTATATAACTCGGAGATTCATGCCCGTTCGGACATAAATTTTCTATACATACCTATCCTGAGCTAATTTTTTTCCCATCATCGCCTGTATAATTTACCTCCCTCAAATAATGGCCATGCTATTCTCCCTTAACCCTATATTAAGAGGCTCATTCAAGAGAACCTTGATTTCATTCGTGAAATAGGCCGATAAGTACATCCTTGCCCTACCTAAAGGGTAATTTCCCTATGGTTTTCATACAAAAAGTTTCCATGCGTCTCTTTCATTCCCCATTCGTGTCATATGCCATACCCTTCGCAGTTTGCGAGAGTTATTTCTTCTTAATTGCATCTGGTTTTCCATAAAGATCACTGTAACGTTGTTTTCACAGTTCTCCTGTCTGTTCATCTGTATTCCGTCAAAAAAAGCTAAGAACTTTATTCTGAAATACTCGTAATCTTTTCTCTTCCAAAAGGGAAGTAAGAGTCAATATATTCGCATCCATATAATATAACTGGAAGAATAATTGTTTTATATAAATAAAACGAAATTAATTTACTACATTAAGATTTCTCAGTTTTTCGCGCAAAGAATTAATAATGGTCCTAATATAAAATGACTGAAGGGCATCCTCGCGCTGGAGGGGAATAGAAATTGCCATCTGTTAAGTCTGAACAGCAGTAAATAGCAGAAGGATATAAATATTGTGGTCAGAGAACAAAAGATCTGTTGGAATGTGGGCATGTTGACAAGTGCGGCAGCTGAACACGGAAGCTTCACCTGGTCCGATAATCAAATTCCAATGCCGGATCCCAATCGTTTCTAATACTTTCTCGTTCTGTTTCTTTCAGTAACATACTGCTTCTAGGCACCATATATAGTTACATTGAATACCTTGTTATTTAAAGAGACGTGTTTACTGTTATAATGGTGGTCCATAAAGAAGAAGAAAAAACTCCACGGCGCGACAGGCCTTCTAATCGGCTGCTGGCCTCACATCCGCATATGTTAATCACATAGGTGTTAATCCAGTCAGTGTAGGAGTGACATGTCGTCGGCATATCGGGTCACCCAGCCGTCTAGCTTGTTTTCTCAACCTGGAGTCGCTACTTATTATAGCTACCCAAATGCCTCACGAGCTGGACAGGCACCGGTCCCATACTGGCCGAAATTCCATGAGAAAACTTCTTCCCCCATGGGAACTTAAACCAGCGCAAGTCCCGTATCTCTGCGCCAAAGCTCTGTCTTAACCACTCGGCTTTGGCGCGGAACTATAAATAAATAAAATCAGCAACAATTAGGCATATACACATTTTCCATTATTGAAAAGAAATAAAAATATGTCTGTCTACACCCGTAAATACCCACGTGGGATAAGGATGCTCCCTTGTGGGAGTTGCTTAACCAAGGCTAGATTAGTTAGGTCATTAGGGAGTAACAAGAGGTTAGTTCATCACCTCAAAGAGACTTCTAGTAGACTATATAGCTGTTACTTGTTTGGGAGAGCCGGATTAAAGTTTGATAGAGGCCCTAAAATATTCAGTCTGGGACTCACAGCTTGAAGTCTCTCTTGAAGAAAAAAAAAGATTCATAGACCTCGGTCGGATTTAACCCGTGATCCTCGGGACCAGAGGCCAAAAAATCAGAATTATATCCATAGAAAAAAAAGTAATACGTATCGCTCGTTTTTGTGTCACTATTAAATAAACTTTATCGCCTTTCCAGTATTTTTGCAAAATGTTATTCATCATAAATGAAAATGGCCTGTGGCGGTAACCCTAACGAAGTTGATCTAGATATTTCCACCGATGTTCTGGTCTTCCTTGGTCCGTATGTCCATTTGAAGTATATTAGAATGCCAATTTTGGAAGTCTCATTTCTTTCAGTTCTTCTCAGATGATTTTTCCATTCTCGTTGGTATCTTTCTACATCTTCATTGAAACTTGGTACTCCAATTTTTTTCCTGATAATATTGTTCAAAGGCCGGAATGCAAAATATTAATACATTTTAAATATAATTTCACAATAATTATTTTGAGTTTTTAAGAACCATGATTGGGAAAATCAGGAGTAATATAATGCAGGACACCGAAGTAAGAAAAATTTTGAAGTTAGATAAAATTCAATATTAAAAGGAGGATATAGAATAAGATGGTATGGCCACGTTAAAAGAAAGAATAGCGGAAAAATACCAAGACAAGCACTGCAATTTAGATTAGGATGCAGGAGTCAGCGGAGATATAGTTGGGAAGAAGATTTTTAGAAGAAGTCGAGAAAAGGGGAGTTGAATGGTGGAAATGATGGAAGAGGGTACATCGAGAGAGATAGATAGATAGATAGAGACTTTTGTCCAAAATTAGACCCCCGGAAGGAGACACGAAACTGGATGAAGAAGAAGAATTATAATAATTTAACAAATGGTCTGTGGCTTAAATCATGAGGAATCAATAGGTTGATAATATTAAAATACAAATAAATGTGTAGCACAATAGAAAATAGGATTTTAACTCTCCAGGGTTCATTTATTTAAATCCGCAGTATTTTTTTTTTAAATATTAGACAAAGTTTAATTTTCAAGTGGATTGTCATAATTATTTTATTAGATATAATAATGATGTTTATATTAACAAATTTAAGACGAAGAAACAATCAAAATCTCCGACTCAACCTCAAATAATTGTTGGTTGACCTCTTATAATTTCTTTATTATCACGGGCGCTTTAACCTACTACCCCGAGAGCCTCTAAATCCTGTAGGAGGGAGGGAATGTTAAAATGTTCCCATAGTATAGATGATAATATTATAAAATTTATTAAGGTTCCAGTTGGTTTTATTTTTCTTGTAAAGTTTTATTTTTAAGGGGGTAGAATTTAAGTTGTAATATATCTAATTTGCAATCATCAATAATAATTATTAGGCTGAACGGGTCTTAGTGATGTTTTCAAATATAATCACTTTTACTGATGGTCCTTCCTTTAGTCATCAATAAATAATTGAATTCTGATTTTGAACTAGAACAACTTTACAAATTCAATATCAGTGACGCGGATGTTATATTTGATGGGATCAGAATTTTTAGCTGTCCTAACTTTCTGGCAGCACCATGGCCCTGGGATCGATTCAGCTTGTAACGGAAATACATACTAGACTTATGTTCTGGGGGTAAACGCGGTCGTCGCACAGATGTGACAGCCTGGATGACATATTTTGTCTATTGTCTATATTCTAGAACTCTATAAAGGTGAGAGCCTCAACCGACGCACCTAAAGGCTCTTTGGTTAACATCCAGCTGCTGGCCTCACATCCATATGTACCATTTACAGAGGTGTATAATCATTCAGCCAATATAGGGCTGATATATGGATAGCATATATTATATTCGGTTTTCTCAACGTGAGGTTACCAGTTACTGAAGCTACCCTAATTACTCACGATGCAAAATGATCACCGTCCCATATTGATCGAAATTTAATTAAAAAAATGTGTTCCCTATGGGAAGCTCTTCACCAGGTCATGATGTCTTATGTACATATACACACATACACACGTACGTTGCCTCTCATGTTAGAGAATTACATATAAGAAAGAAAAATAAATGTTTATGCTAGGATGCTTGAGTAATACAGTTAATAGCGCACTAAAGTATAAAGTTAGAGGTCGTGGGTTCAAATCCCGGCTCAGGCGTTTATTTTTCTTTTCATGTAATTTATATGTGTGTGTAATAAGTGACCGTATAGTTAAACATTTGTTTTTTACTATAAGTGCATAAATGCAATTTATATAAAATATATTTCTCATATGTTTCATGGTACGTTTAAATTACTATACAAAATAGTTTCATTTTTATGGTATTTGAGCCATGAAAATAAACAAAAATGAAATTTTAGCTCTTATTCTACGAGCAATAAGATGTGTGCAATGGTCTCCATTTTCCATTACAAAGACATCATAACGTCCACAGTACTAACCCTAGAAATATAGCCAGTACTGTTGTGAAGAATTTCCAAAACAGTTAAATGGTTCCAAAATGAAAGAACATAAAATTAGCAGAACAGTTGTACAAAATAAACAAAGCAGCACGGCGAAGGAAAAGAAAATGTACAGAAGAACCTAAAATTGTTCGGTTGTTTAATAAATACAAATCAGTATCAAAAATATCTGAAGTGATTTCACAGTTCTTACTTTCCTAAGAGAAAATGGTTACCATGGAAGGCTGACCCGAAGAGAAAAACATCAGTTGATCAAATTACCCATTGTATGATCACTTATATGTTTTTATAGGAGTATCCTATCATGTATGATGTCATTTATAATTATACTGATGTATGTATATTTATAATTAAAGTTATATATATATATATATATATATATATATATATATATATATATATATTAAGATACAGAACATTGTAGAACCAAATTTATGCTTTGAAAATTAATTATTTTTCAAACTATCTCAAAGTTCATCGCTATGGTCTTCGAGGTAGCGTGCTGCCTTGTCACGCAGTGGGCGCGAGTTCGAGTCTCGGTCGGGACAAGTTTTCTGGGTTATAGTATTTTTCGAGATTTTTCCTCGCCTGTAAGACAAATTTCAAGAAACTTTAAGGCCCAAACGATCCCCGAACATCATATGGCCATCATAATCATCATTATTCATATTCGCCTTAGATTAAGTTTAGGATTAAGGACTCTTTTGGTGCACCATTATCATCATTATCATATCATCGGGGCACTTCCAGGTCCCAACCTCAGAAGAGGGTTACAATTACGCCAATGTAAGGAGAGAACACCAGAAATGTCGAATTTGCAACCTGGGGCGTTGAATATAAAAAAAAATAGTTCAATATTATCATAGTTACGATCACTTAAAGTCGGCCGCGGTGGGCTAGAGGTTATGTACCTTGCCTCTAGTACCGAGGGAGGGGCATAGGTTCTAACCCGGCCGTGGTCAATAGATTTTTAGGATGGAAAATGCAAGGAACATGTCCTCCGGGAGGGACTTTAATCCGTGGATCTCGAGTCTGAACATTTTCACGCTCGTAAAAGAACCGCAAGCTCGAATAAAAAGGCCTCTGTGCAAAATTTAACCGACATTCATCCATCCAAGTAATACCTTAGTTGCCTACTGGATGTCTCATTGAGACGATGTGCTAACCACATGTCACTCGACATCTGTAGGTAAATAAGTGTAACTAAATTAGCTTCGTTAGGAAACTCCCTCTAGGGATCACTCATGCCCCCAGTTGGGGCCTATGGGGTCACACACACACACACACGATCACTTAACATTAAAATTCATAAATGGAAGCGTCGGAAGTAGTTTCGTCTTCCCATTGTGAATGAAGTGCAGAGGTGTTACAGCATCTTGCTGTTCAGATATGGAAAGTGCATTCCTGAACACGCTTGAGAAGCATTGGATATATGAGGTACAGGGTGTTTGAACGATCACAGCGAAAGTGCATTCATCTGTGGAGGTCTTGTAACAAGGCCAAACACCAAGGATCATGTTAAAGTATTAATCACTTTCACAATTCAGCGATTAGAAACATTAAGAAATGATATTCCATTCTGAATTCTTCTTAGCTAGTGTTGATTTGTGAACTTGAATCATACATCGGGCACGTACGTAAGTGAACCAAAAAAAAAAAAATATATATATATATATATTAACAATAATTTGAATTAGACGTCCAATTTTGTAATCGTATAAACCCCGATTCAAACATGGACTCTTACTTTAAGGGAGGAAAAGAGATTACAAGTATTTGAGAATAAAGTACTTAGGAAAAAATTTTGGACCAAAGAGAGATGAACAGACAGGTGAATGGAGAAGACTACATAACAATGAACTACATGGTCTTTATTGGAAGCCAGATATAATAAGAAAAGTTAAGTCTCGTAGACTGCGATGGGCAGGACATGTTGCACATATGGGGAATGAAAGACTTGCATGGAAGCTTCTTGTAGGAAAGCCAGAGGGAAAACGCCCAGTTGGTAGACCAAAAATGAGGTGGGAGAATAACATTAACTATGATTTGAGGGAAGTAGATTATACAGGGAATGATTGGAAAGCATTAGCTCAGGATAGGGATGTATGGAGAGCTTATGTCCGCGCGGCCATGAACCTACGGGTTCGATAGTGCCAGTGAGTAAGTAAGTAAGTATAAACCCCGATTCTCTCATTTAATTATTCGCTGTATGAAAATAAAATAAAGTAATTAGATAAATATATTATTTTACAATTTAGAATTCTATTAGATGGCATTATGAACTGTACGGGTTCCTTCTATCCCAATGTTTCTAAAAATAATATCAAAGTAATATACATAACGATTATCTTCCAGTTATACTTTATGGATGCGAAACATGGTATCTTACTTTAAAGGAGGAGAAAAGTTTGAGTATTTGAGAAAAAAATTATTAGACTAAAGAGAAACGAAGACAGGCGAATGAAGATTATCTTTATGAAAAACTTGATGTAATAATAATAATAATCAAGTCTTGTAGACTGCGATGAGCAGTACATGTGTCACGAATGGGAAACTTCTTGTAGGAAAACCAGAAATTCCCAATAGATGGACCACGAATGAGATGAGAAAATAACATTAACCACGATTTGAGAGAGGTGAATTATAAGGTAATGATTGGAAAATGTTAGTTCATTAAAGGGATGTACGGAGAGCTTATGTCCAACCGGCCATGAACCTTCGGTTTCGATAATGCCAGGGAGTTAATTATTAGATGGCATTATAATTTATTGATTGAATGACATGCGTCACCACCAATGTTAAACTTTCCTACTATTGTCACACTTCTCTTGCTCCCTATAGCTACAGATTAAACATTTAAACTTAACCTTTTTTTTTGTTTTCGTTTATACGGTTTTCCTTCTTGTTTTACCTTCTTTTTTTTTGTTTTTGTTTTACCTGTTTGTTAACTTTTCTTTTATTGTCACATAGACACAAGGACTGGACACACACACCCAGACCCAAGGTGGAGATTTAAAATCCCCTATCCTGCCAGGAATCGAACCCGGATCGCCGGAGTGGAAGGTAGGGACTTTACCGACTACGCCAGGCGACGGACTTGCGTTAATATGTACGAGACTCTGTTAAGTTCCATGATTCTGGCCTCGAGGGATCGGTGGATTTTTTAATGACGGAACATCATTTTCGTGCTCGTTGAAGAAACTCAAGTATAAATTAGAGTCTCTAAGCAAAATTCAAATAACACCTCAGTAGCATACTGAGTGTGTCTTGACGTTGATATCTACGGGTAAATAACCGTAACTAAATTGGTTTGGTTAATTAACTTTCGTAAATGTGTATGTTACTCTCTTCATATAAAACTTACTATATTGAATGAAATATGACTATTGCAATGGCCTGTTTTTAATTACAAAATAAATATATTATTATTATTATTATTTATTAACTTATTTATTTATTTAAATTGACAGAGGTAAGGCCATAAGGATTCCTCTTCCATGACACCGTGATAAAATCAGGGTGCAGCAGAAGTCAGTTAACTGAAAATGCAAATATGCTATTATTTTCTGTAGCTTACAACATCTGTACAAAATAATCCATCCATAGTAATTCTGCCCGAAGGCAGGTCCTTCACTGCAATCATAGCATTTTCATGCTACGCTTACAGCTTTACTAGGGAATTGTAGGTGTGGTAGCTTCCCGTTGCTTTCCACACCGGTGAAGGATGATGATGATAAGGATGATGATGATAATGATGGCCATATGATTTCGGGGACCGTTTGGGCCTTAAAGTTTTCCTGACATTTGTCTTACAGGTGAGGAAAAACCCCGATAAAAACCTCACCCAGAAAAACTGCCCCGACCGGGGATCGAACCCGGGCCCGCTGCGTGACAAGGCAGCACGCTACCTCGAGACCACAGCAGTGGACTTACAAAAAAAAAAAAAAAAAAAAAAAAAAAGAAAAGACTATCGAAATTGTGCAAAGTTAGCAAATTGCCTCAAGCAGTAGTGTTTGAGATTATATTCTAAAGGTCCCATATTCAAACCCCAGTTTCAACTAATCAGATGTTCTCCCCCTTGCAACCATGTACGGTACTTAACTGACTTATGCCGCACCTGTAGCCTATTAGATAAAGAAAAGTTACATGTGATCATAACATTTGTGATAAATAATTATGAGTAATAAATATTTATACAAGTTGAACTAAAATAAAAATAAAACCAATTAATAGTTAATAGAAATAAAAGAACAGAAATCATTAATTAATTAGCCGAGAGACTAATTAGAAAATAATAATAATAATAATTAATAATAATAGTAATAATAATAGTAATAATAATAATAGTAATAATAATAATAATAATAATAATAATGGGAATTAAATTTCCTTTATGAGCAGGTATAATGTCCGACGGCCCCTAAGCTCCTACACTAAAGAAAAATCTAGCATATAAAAATTTCTTAAAGTAAATAGATAAGCAAGAATAAAACTTTTATAGATCATTCAAGTTCAAAATTCGTGTTCCGTGAAAACATGGCCTGTAGTCTGAATAACTGAAATATTTTATATTGTAGCCTACTAGGGAATACCCGACGTGCTCTGCTATGCCTAAATAAATTAAATATTGATGGTATACACTGCGACAAACTAAACATGGCGGTTGCTAGAGTAAATTTTTAATTTAAAATTTCAGGTAAACCTCCACTTCTAACGGTCCGATTTCGCTGATTTTTGGATAATACATAGGCCTACCTCGGTTTATTTTAATAAGATATTCTGTGTTTTGTTGAGAAACATCGTAAATTGCGATCGCTAGAGCGATTTACATATTTTCTTTTCAGGTGAACTCCTACACCTAATGATTTTAGAACATAGTAGTTAACGGCTAAACACTCGTCGCATCTGAAATCCTGTATATACAAATGTTCACGAAGATCGGTTGAACGGTTTTAGAAGTCTATAGAGAACAGACATACATTTGTTTATATATATGTATGTATGTATGTATGTATGTATGTATGTATGTATGTATGTATGTATGTATGTATGTATGTGTATATATATATATATATATATATATATATATATATATATATATAACATTAGATTATAACATCGTGATGATTTTTCAAATTAACTATCACGAATTTACTTCCATTTACCCTACAGGGCGGCGACACTGACGGAATCTTAAAAAGCAATGGACTATGAAGTTGCCTATATTGTGTTGATTTTCCACCATTTTAAATACCTGTATAAAATCGACTGACAATACATTTGATATGATTTGATGCATAGATCCCTGTAGGCCTAAATTTAATAAAAAAATATGTGAAATCAGATATGCCCAACCTCATTTTGATTCCGACAAATTATAACATTGACCTTTATGACTTCCTTACGGAATATCCTGAGTTTTGGTAGAGAAAGTTAGTCTTCCTAGCCTTAGCCTAAAAACGTGTGGAAGTATTGAAGACGGGAAACAAAGTATGATGCCAAGGACAGATGAAGATGTTTTTCCGGTAAACACTGACTTTATTATCTGCACATTATCTCGGCACTCAATTTGAATAGGTTGTGTGACCTCTCAAACGACCGATAAGTAAGAAAGGTGTTATCCCGGAAATGTGTGTCCTTATCAGCATGACGTCATCTATACTTCTGGCTTATTATTTCTTTATGAGTAATTTTCCTAGCTCTAAACCTATTGCAATCTTGTTAATTCCTCGGCAACAGTTATTTTGTTATGCATTTTTGTTATTCTCTCAAGAATTAAGTCATTAGCCATGAGTTTATGTCATTATTAATGATTCTCTTTAACAGCAATAGCAGTAGCTTTCCAAATCAAATCTGGGCGTGAAAGGTCCGACAAATTTTGATCAGAGGCCTCTTTATTACTTGATAGATTTTTTACCCTTAATCAACGACACTGGCCGCGGTGGACTAATGGTTATGCTCCTTGCCTCTGGTCCCAAGGGTCGCGATGGATTTTTTAGGACGGAAAAATCCCAAGGAGCAAGTCCTCCGGGAGGGGCTTTAAGCCGTGGGTCCCGAGTCTGAAGATTTTCAGGCTCGTAAAAAATCCTTAAGCCTGAATGAAAAGGCCTCTAAGCAAAATTTACAGAATTTTCACGTCCTAGTACTACCTTGGTTTCCTAGATGTCAGTATGAGGCGGAACGCTGACCACAGACCACTCAAAATTACATCTATACGAAAACAAGTGTAACTAAATTCTTCCCTGTAGGGGGAGAGCGCCTAAATCTCTGTAAAGGGAAAACATAGGCTTACAACACAATACAATAATCAACGACACGGGATCCACGACTTTAGCTTCCTTCCGAAGAAATATTAAGTCAGTATTCTTACTCCCTTAAAATCCATTGCATTTGAACCCGCTATTCGCAAGTGAATTCGAGAAAATTATGGGAACATGTAAATCTGAGGGTTTAAATGAAGTTACATATGAATGGGTCACGGTCAGGGGGTTAAGAGAAACCTATGAAGTTTGCAGTAATCTCATTATGTTACCAACGCAGCCATGCAAATGGGATCAAACATTACTTCAGCACCACACAATTCCGTTATACATGTAATAATAATAATAGGCCCTATATTGTCAAGTGCAAAACACAATATTATCCTTTCGAAAATGTTATGATATAATTTCAATTCAGTGCAAATTGTCTCACTATCCCTACCACTATAATCGAAAGCTATAAAATATGCATTAGACTCATTTGTATTTTTCTCTCTCGAATATAGGCCTCATCCAAAATTCTGTGAAAACTTTGTTTTTTTTAATTATTTTATAGCTATGTTCTATGAAAGTTGATGCAGTTGTCTAAGTAAATTGACAACAGTAATTTTCTTTAGCTACTCCTAATCGAATGTAAAACACTGTTGTGCTACTACTCGAGATTTTGTTCGAATATGTCATGCTTGCTTTCATTTTGAGAATTAAAACTAAGTTACACATAATATAAGATCAATACTACTAAAATTAATATCAAATTCCGTTGAGGTAAATAGTCATAAGATAAAAGTTAAAATATATACCTGTTGGCAGGTGCCGTTGTCTCCTCAACTGTGTTAAAATATTTTAAATACAAAATTTTAGCATAGGTCCACCGCTGCGGTCTCGAGGTAGCGTGCTGCCTTGTCACGCAGCGGGCCCGGGTTCGATCCCCGGTCGGGACAAGTTTCCTGAGTGATGTTTATTTTCGGGGGTTTTCTTCAACTGTAAGACAAATGTCAGGAAACTTTAAGGCCCAAACGGTCCCCGAACATCATCTGGCCATCATTATCATCATTAACACATTCATTAAGTTTGGGATTAAGGCCTCTCCAGGTGCATCATTACCATCATCACCCATCATATATCATCGGGTCAGCGTAACTCCGCCTTCCAGGCGCCCCAACCTCAGAAGTGGGTTACAATAACGCCATGCCAGAATGTTGAAATGACGAAGTGGTGGCATTTAATAAAAAAATATTTTAACACAGTTGAGAACGACGGCACCTGCCAACAATTTTTATCTTATGATATAAGATGCTTACCTTAACTAAAAGCCGCAGGTCGTGTGTTCGAATATCATGTCGACAACATGGTCCTACGGACAGATTATAAACTTACTTATTAGCTTTACGACCCTTTAAGTCTAGCTATAGGCCCTCCTTTGTTGGGAGTTTCTAGACCAAGCTAATTTAATTACGCTTATTTCCCTATATATATCATGAATGATATTATCGCCTCACTATGATGGTTGTCAGTTTATATAAAAGCGGGTGTCGCGCGACAATACCTGACAATTATTAACGTGCGGAATTGTTACAGCGGCAGTAGTCGGCATCTTTGTATTTAATTATATATAACAGCTGCGGGGAAACAAAGTGAGCCGCTGGACAACCACCATAGTGAGGCGATAATATATTGTTAGCATACCGATTCTGGGAATAAAGACTGCCGTCACGCAGGGCTGACATCTCGTCTCCACTGTCTTAAAAGGTAGGAGCCTTAACCTTCTACTACTCCAAGAGTCTTCTAATCACTTTACCTTTAGATGTGATACAAATTAGGCGCGATTACTACAGTAAACCTGACGTCGTATAAAAACTGCGAAGTTCGCAGTTATTTGTTTAGTGGTTCTAAGTATTTGGAAATATAACGCTAAGAGTCAAGACCAACTAAAATAGTAATTTTGTACTGTACAATCCAAGATATAATAGAGCTAGAGGGAGGCCCAAAATCAGGTATTTGAAAATTTTGAAGAAGCTGATAAAGCTTTTGTAGTATGTAACTGAACAACCAAGGCTATAATGAATTAGTCAATTAATGATTATGATGATGTTGATGTTAATAATACACAGCTGGAACTTCTGCCTCTGATCTTTGTTACTTACTGACTCTCTAGTACTATTAGTCGTTGTGGCCTTTGGTCTCTTTAACAAGAGCATCCACCTTCCACAATTTAAAGTTTTCTGTTTCCAGTTTCTCTTTCCCTTTGCTCAAATAACATTCTAAATAAATTCATCGTCCTACTCTTACCATTTCATGATTTTTTTTTTTCGATTTCCATTGTATTCATCCGACGTATGCTCTTGTTCAGATTTCGTAACAATAGTGTTGTCTGAGCTATGGCTACTAACTCGAATATCAATAATCAATTTGAAGGATCAGGTAATTCCGAAATATTCTTCTCCTAGGCAGTGTTACTTTCACCTCAACTCAAAGGAGTCTAGTCAACCCCAGTTTTTGTTAGGAGTTTCTCCCTTAGCTGGCAGGTTCCAAATTAAACATTGAAAATTCAGTTTTTGCCCTAACGTGGCTTAGTGTATTCGACGAGGAGTGTACACATACGATTTAGTGGAAATATATATGGCATTTATCGAGTTTTTCCAGTTCAGAAATGTCAATATGTACCCTCAAGAACGTATACCAGTCATTTGTGCCCCCCTGCCGCTGATCTATCAAGCATAAATCCAAGTCATGATGGATAACAAGGACATATGCATCATATTAATTTCAAAGCATTTAATTATTCTAATGTTCATAACACATAATAATTTATATGAATATATATTAGACCGCTATGCGTATCACCGTTTCATCGCAGGGAAATGACCCATGTTCGGTCCCCAGTCGAAACAAGTCCCCTGGATAAGGTTTTATATAATGCAATTGTCAGGATACTTTAAAGTCCAAGTAGTCCCTGAACAACATCTCGCCATCACAGTTTTCCATATCAAATGTCCCTTATTTTCGATTAGCATGAATGTAAGTATGAGTGTATAGTCTCTCTTGTCTTAAAGTTAGTTTTGTTTTGGAGGTGGTCCAGTAGGAAGCTGATCACTTATCCGGGAATAACTTTAATGCCATTGTGTGGTTAGAAAGTAAATCATGTGATCCTTAAAAATCCTCTTTTTTGTTTGTTTGTTTTTTTTGTAAGGCCTGGGAGGCGAGAGGTATATGCAAACACTTACAAAGGCAAAATTAAACTAAGGGTGAGAGAGAAAGAGAGAAAGTTTTTATTTTCCAGTTAATTAATTAATTAAAGTAACCCCCTGTTTGTGTACGGTATAATACCAGGTAGAGACATAAGATAAGGTGAAGTACCTATTATTAAATATCCGTGATATATGAGGATGGCGACTGACCGGGCCGGTCAAACCACCACAGATAATAACAGATAAAATTAAGTGAAACAAAATTAAATTGTTGGCGCAAAAAGAAATTACCCTATCTTCGATTCTCACATGGAGTGACCGATGCAAAACTCGGGACTCAGATATGGAGTACAAGTGTCTACCACTTGAGCCAAGGAGCCGCCTTAATGAATTAATGATCAATATAATTTAATGTATGGGTAGTTGAAATACTAGAAAAATAAATTAATAATCCGGTGCGTGAGACACGGAGAGAAAGAGAACATATTTTCAACTAATTAATTAGTTATAATAAGTAATGTCACGAGTCATCCAATTTATCTAGAGGATTTGGAAATTAAGAGTGGCATTTGTTACGACAATTTAACGAATAAAATGAAGATGTTTACTTAAAAATCATTATTTAAATATAGTTACCGGTATTTAAATATATATATATATATAATATATATATATATATATATATATATATATATATATATATTAATATAAACGGCGATGTTTGAAAACAAATCAGATATGTGTGGTTATGTTTCATTTGTTTATTCACTGCAACTTGATCATATTATTTATTGCCAAATAGGGTCGTAATATTGTAAGAGTGCACCCTAGTGAAGAAAAACTGAAACACATCAAACTGTGCATTATAATTTATTTTTTAGTGAACAACTCAGTAAAATCATTATTTAAAAACACAATTATTGAACACACAATTATCAAATGTGTAGTTCGAAAGAATCTGTTCATTATTTGCTATATTAAATGTATTTGTTGAAGCGTCAGTCACTACAAAATAATGCTCTGCCCTGTTCAGAATATTAAAAAGGAGGAGCTTACTTACTTTATCACATAAGGAGGAGCTGGTAAAGAGAATTCGATAAAGAGCGATGTGAAATACGACTGTAATTGGGTGTAAAACAAAATTCTATGAAACGTGATTGCTCATTGACTCCCATTTGGGGCATGAGTTAAATAGTCAATATAATTTAGTAGATGCAGTTGAGATGCTAAAACGAAATGTAATAATACTGTAATATTTTGTACAAATTTAATGGCTGTGATAAACGTAATGAAGTTAACGACGTTATTAGCTAAAGATCCCTCCAGAGAAGTAGGAGAATCGGGTCGACGTCCTTTCCTTAATGACAATTAAATTTTTCGTTTATTTCTCACTTCTGGTTATAAAAAAAACAATTTCCGGAAATTGATCAAATAATTAATTGTGATAAAAATAAAATTATCATTATTGAAATTACGCATATATCCTATTCATTAATTTTCTTCTATCCTCCACTTCATCCTGTATTGTTATTGTCATCTTTATTTTTAGCGAATTACGAAGGAATGTGCAGGTAAATATCGAGATCGGATTCGTAAAAAAAACTTTTTACTTTTTATCTTCATCAATTCTACTTACTAAATACAGAAAATGACCACAAAAATTAGTTAGAGGTCTTGGGTTCAAATCCCGACTCAGGCTTTATTTTTCTTTTCATGTTATAATTCACCTTCATTGCTAAATGTCAAAATTCAACTAAATAAACAAGCGTAACTGCAATAAGGTATAAATTACACTGAACAACAACAACAAAAAATTGTCTCAGAAAAAAAAATGTGATTCTGGAAGTATTTTTTCTCCTGAATTCAAATATGATATCGGTTTTTCTTCATCACACAAGGTTTCCGAGAGACATGTTTTTATAATTTCAAACACTTTAATAGTTTCTACATTCGTAACTACACAATATTCGAACATTCGGACTCACCTAGAAAGTAAGAAATGACGATTTTATGCTATTTCGCCTGTGGTGCATCGCTCTTGATGGTCCAACAATAATCGGCCAGCGTATTAGGATTCAATTTGTATTGATATCTCTTTTCCATAGCTGAAATCTCCTGATGAAAGTGTTCCCCGTGCTCATCGCTCAATGATTATTTAAATCCATTAAGTGAAATTGAAATAAAAAACTGTGGGTGATGGAGAAATCCCGAATACATATTTGAAAACACGATAAAAAAACTGCATTAAGTACAAATATTAGTACTCATGAGACAAAAATCATGTTGACCAGTGTTATCTTTAAAATGCCTACTTGTTAGAGTAGCCACCAGTTGGCAGTTCAATTGATGCCTCTCGTGAATGAGAATTAAATATATAAGGAAGAAAAATGAATGTTTGTGCTAGGATTCCTGAGTGACGTAGTTGGCAGCGCACTAACGTATAGAGTTGGAGGTCTCGAGTTCAAATCCCGTCTTAGGCATTTATTTTTCTTTTCATGATATATATCGGTTTTTATGTATTATATGACATTTTATAATACTTAGATAAATTAGTGTCCCGCGCCATAGCCGAGTGGTAAAGGCAAGAAGCCTTGGCGCATAGCTACGGGACTTGCGCTAGTTCGAGTCCCCATGGGGGAAGAAATTTTTCTCATGGAATTTCGGCCAGGGTGGGACCGGTGCCCACCCAGCATCGTGAGGTAGCTACAATAAGTAGCGACTCGAGGTTGAGAAGACCAGCTATAACGGCTGGGGGACCCGACATGCTGACCACATGTCACCCCTACACTGACTTATGATCGTCTACCTCTGTGATTAATACATGTGAACATTAGACCAGCAGCCGGCTGGTAGGCCTAGGGCCTTCAAGGCCTGTCACACTTGGAGTTTTTTTTAGATCAATTAGTTCTAAGAAACCTTCGCTAGTCCAGAGATATACCAAAGTACGGTTATACAAAACTTTAGCAAGACCTGCACTTTGCTACGGCAGTAAGTAAGGCATGGACGTTGAGGAAAGGAGAAAAAACAGTGAAATGAGATTCATGATGTATACAGCAGGATATACCAAATGGGATCACAAACTCAATGATGATGTCTTGAAGGAACTACGTTTAGAACCGGTCATTGAATACATACACAGATAACAGAACAACTGGATGAATAATTTGCGACGAATGAGTTCAGAGTTCCCAAGGCCATACTTCGTTATTGTCCAACAGGGAACAGGGAAGAGAACTCTGGGCCGTCCAAGGAAACGCTGGATACAAAATTCATCAGTGAGATCGTAACAGGCCTATAGGCCTAAGACTTGGTTGGATGAAGAAGAAGAGTTCTAAGATGTAACATTGATTAGTTGTGGATGATTGGAGGAAAAGACTTAAAAATCCTTAAATCGCCATTAAAATAAATAATAAAATAAGTATTAATGATAAGAACTAGATATTGTCTACATAATTGAATGTTTACTAGAAAATTATTAATTATAATTAGACCTATCTGTGCTGTATCATATGAAGAGTGCAGGGGAAACCAAGTATGTCACTATTTTCCCCCGAAACCTTAAAAAAATGGACTTTCAATTATGCAACCTACTTACATTTTTTACCGCATGTCAAACTTTGAAGGTAAATAAACTAATAACTAAAGTGTTTCTTTTACTGTTTTACACTTCTAAAAGTTAGTCCTTTGCATGTAGAATTTAATGGCACCTCAAATTCCATTTCGACAAAGAAGTGGTATACATGATTATTTTCCTGCAGTTACTTCATTTTTGTAAATATTATAGTGCACATCCTCTGTAATGTACCATTTTCCCATCTTTTTATAAAATTAAAGTACTTAATTGGGGTATATGAAATAAGAAAATAAGCTTAATTTGCTGTAAAAATAGCTGAATTGTGCTCGATCAAGGAGATATTTTAATTTGCAAATATAATTATTATATTTTTATCCTGTACACATAGAAAATATTGATAAATAGAAATAAAAAGAATATCACAATGTAAAGTTAATAAACTTAGTACCGGTGCCGGTGCCATCGAACAAAACTTGGTTAAAATCTTTTAATATTTGAAGGCCTTTCGGATACCAGTTCCATCTATAAAGTAAGGTTTTAAGTAATTGAATAGCCTATTGTTTTGTACTATTATGTAGAGCTAATTTGAAATTTTTTAATATAAAATTGGCACTAATAAAAATAGCAAATATATATTTAACGAATAATATGTTTAAAACACAATATTACTCCAAACAGTCAAAATTAAAATAAATAACCAAAGCTATTGAACAATAAAAACTTGTTTAAACAACCACAAAGCAATTGGACAAAAAAATTAAATAAAATCCTTGTAACCTGTGTATAAAAAAATTCAATGTCCTAAAATCTAGTTACTCCGAACACAGCATTAACGACGGTCCTGTCATCATATGGGAAAGAAAAAATATAATTCATAATTCAAAAAGAGAGTAATCCGGCAGAGATAAATATACTATAGTGGGGTTACAAATTTTAAAATAAATATACAACGATATGATTTTAAATGGGATCGCACCTAGTGCATACAATTTTCCCTACAGAATCACACAAAAAACATTCAGTAGCTTAAAACATTCTGCTGATGATGGAACAGATTTTCGAATGGCTTTCAAGTTTTAAGGGATTTAACCAAGTTGCGGACGACGGCATCCATCAGGTGCTTATTTAATAATTTTATATTGTGACTAATACTTCAACGGTATTTTATTATCCAGCTTATCAGTAATAAAAAAAACAGTAATTTTCTTCAGATGTGATTTTTCTGTGTACGGAGTTCAGAATTTATAGTGTGTGTGTTGTTTGGTTGCTATTTCATTAATAATAATTGAACTGTCCTAGTAAGTATGTCACTGGGTAATAGATTTTCACTATTTAAAGCATCAGATTCTGAACGATGTAATTTTAGATGGTAACCGTAGGCTTAGTGGCATGTAAGATGAGGAAATGGAATCGGCCCACATGGCAGTAGATTTTTAACAGCGGGGTGGGTGTTTATCGATTTCACACCTCGTGCAGTCAATGAACTCTCGCGGGATCAATCGCAACGTTAGGTCGTCAACCCAAAGAGAGTGAGATGGAAGGAGCTTGGGCCACGAGTTGAGGCTGGTCGGGATGAGGTCATTCACCTTTACGCACGACCTTGGAGGTCATCCCGCTTTTATCCCAAAGAAGAAACTTCCTTCCGTAAATGTAAAAGTGATGGGGTCACTCACCTTACTCCAAACCGACCTTGCTTGACACGCATAATGATGCTGCCTTGTTTGGGTTTAGGTCGTTCACCCTTTACTGCAGATTTTTTTGGCGAGTCAACTGTGATTTCTTCTTCCCTTCAGTTCTCCATGCTTTTATTTTCAGTCACTTTAATTAAAAGTTGCAATGCATTAAAAAGCAATGTAATAGTTATATATATTACAAGGACTGGAATGAGCTTTTACGGATGTATTCAAATGTCCAAACGAATTAGTAAAACATTCTATCCTTGCAATGTGCATACTTTTATTTCATATTACTGTATACTGAATATCATTATTTTAATAAATAATTATTAGCATGTACTGGTACATAATCGATACAAAATGGCATCTCTAAATATGGTTAAAATGAACTTGATGTAATACTGAAAATGTTAAGACTATTTAAGTAACTAACTAACCAACTCACTGGCACTATCGAACCCGTAGGTTCATGGCCGCGCGGGCATAAGCCCTCCATGCATCCCTATCCTGTGCTAATGTTTTTCAATCATTCGTTTTAAGACTATTACAAGTTAAAATATGAATACAAGTAATATATGTCAACAAAAAATAATAATTGCATACATTTTAATTCTGAACGTGTTGTCAGTCATTTCCATCAATGCTTGTAACAATGAAACCGTTCAAAGTCGTTTCAATCAGTATTGCCAATTAACAAAATTAAATGGAAATTTTATCACAACTATTAAATACATTTTTGTAATGTCAAATAATTATTTTGATGTAGCCACATAATTAAATATTGGTGATATGAATTTATTTATATCCATATAATTTCTATTGATATCACTCTTGCTCGTTTAATTTATAATTCTTAATTCAATTTTTAATGGTTTATTCATTAATTGAGATATGTTGTTTCACATATTTTATTCGTTAGATTCTTTGACAAAAGCCGAGAAGACAGGAGACAATAAAGTGAAGACTAAAGCGAATTTTCTAGTTTAACTCAGTATTTAATTTATTCGTGTATTTGAATTTGATTAGTTAATAATGATCTAGATATCTGAATGTGTTCGCTTTTTCATAACAATTATTGTTTATGTCATAATATTTTCTTTTTATCTCGGTGCATCTCAATGAAATTAGTTATTTCTGTGTTTACATCTGTATCAGTTTCGTTCCAGCAGTTTAAAATAGGCTATTTCAGCATTATTTGCTGTCTCATTAAAATATTTAATGGCAGCAGCGAAAAGAGCATGAGACAATTTTTGAAAACGGAATTCAGAAATTATTTTCCTGTATTCAGTTATGCCAGATTGCGATCTGCAGTGTTATACGCACTATTTAAATTCACTGGTTATGATATAGACTCTACATCGTTTCCCAACCTGTGGTTCGCGAACCCCCCAGGGGTTCGCAAAATATTTCAAGGGGTTCGTCAAAACTTTTCCGTAATAGCGGGTTTCGAGGTTAGGCCTATTATTGTTTCTTCATTCCTGCGACATTGCCATAATATAATAATAATAATAATAATAATAATAATAATAATAATAATGATAATGATAATGTATTATTATTTTAAAATTAAATTAACCCTATAATGCCCTTTGTTACATATGTATACCCCTATTTGTGCGAAAAGTCGTTTTCTTCACATGTCTATTTAAGAAATAAATACAGAAATAGACTTTGTCCTGAAAGTTATTTGAGACTTTATTCAAATTCTGTGGTTCCTGACTTCAAAGCTCTGTGCCATGGAAAGCAGGCGCAACCTTCTCATTAAATTCCAAGGAAGAGGTGAGTAATTACAATGAAAACTTATATTTATTATTGCAACTAGGTCTACACGTTGTGTAACTTTTAAGCCGTAATAGAGTAACTTTAGGCTTTAACCGTATAGGGTTAAGTTAATTTAAGATTATGGAACCTTTTGCTTGGAATTAAATTTTATGCATGTCTGCTGTACGTATATTTGAAAGTCAGTGGTTCACCCAACACATATATTTGTGTAAGGGGTTCGCGAATCGAAAACGGTTGGGAACCGTTGATATAAAAATAATTAAGAATTATGTAGGGAAGGTCATTTGGTAATACTAGATGCATCACTATTATATGCGACTAAGCTTTGCGACTCTAAACATGGAGAATTAAATATTAGTTCAGTATAGGGGGAGATTAACACAGGAACTGACTCGAGATCAATTTTCTGGAATTTGCTTATGATTATTTAATACTACAGCATTAATAAATCGTGTGTTCCCATGATTTAGGCCTAGGATTTTGACTGTAAATAAACAATAACATATACTGCTACTTATTGCGACTTAATAAAAAAATCCATAAGAAAATAGGGAAAGGAAGAATAATAAATTGTCCTGAGAAATTACAAAAAATATCATATTGGCGAGTCAATGTTTTTATTTAGTTGGTAGAATAGACTTATTTTATGGTTGCGTATAAATATAGGCGTCATATCAGTTAGTTTAGGAATGGACTGTAGTGGATGAGTTTTGCCTTGCATTGTTTAAAGAACGGCAAAAATTGAATCCGTGTAGTAATGCATTGAATACGTAGCTAATATTCTACTCATTCAAGTTGCCTAGCTCGGACTATGATGACGTTGCTGTAGCACGCGTGACATTGAAACAGTACAGAAGCGCATTAATTTCCAATATCGGCTTTACTACTCCTATCACTATCGAATCCGGAGGTTTAATGCCCGCGCAGACATAAACCCTCCATACGCCATTATCCTGAGCTAATATTTTTCAATCATTCCCTGTATAATTTACATCCCTCAAATCATGCTTGAAGTTATACTCCCATATCATTCGTGGTCTACCTACTAGGTGCTTTTCCCTCTGGTTTTCCTACAAAAAGCTTCCATTCCCCACCTTTATCTCCCATTCGTGCCTCATTGTCCTGCCCATTACAATCTACGAGACTTAACTGTTCTTATTACATCTATTGGCCCTGGGGTCGACTCAGCCTCTAACGGAAATGAGTACCAGACGCTTGTTCTGGGGTAAAGGCGGCCGTCACGCAGGGCTGACAACCCGGCTGACATAAAGTGCCGATTGTCTAGAAAAAGTGGGAACCTTAACCTCCTACTACCCCAAGGGCCTCCTGAGGCCTGTTGTTGGATCCCTTTACCTTTAATACAGTATTCTTCATTCTCCTGACAGTTTGTCGCACTTTTGTCCAAAAAAAGTCATAAGAACTTTATTATCAAATATTTTCTCCTCTCTTTAATTAAGAGCCCAAGTTTCTCTTTCACATAATAGATAGATCATCGGTTGATTAATGTATTTGACATCATCCGATTCCTAATAGCCAATTTTGTCGGTCCATCCAACCTCTTGGTTGTAGAGGTTTCTCCTTCATATATAAACATATTCCATGACTCCAGGAGGTTTTATGTCTTCCGCTTTCACATAATATAACTGCAAAAATTACAGTATTATACATTTTTGCTAACTTTCCTTTGAGAGAAGTTGGGATAACAAGAGTCCTTGTAATGCGCAATAGCATGCATTTCCAGAATTGAGCCTATGTTTAATTTCTTTCTGCATCTCATTCCTGTTTGTAATAATTGTTCCTAGGTGTTTTAAATTCAGGCACTTCTTCAAAATATCCCTTTATTTGTCATGTGATATTGTTTGCATATTAGACTGGCAACTAATATCTCATTTAATGCCTGAAAATATGAGATTATATGTGAAAACATAATCTTTATGGGAAACCAGATATAATAGGACCATTAAGACTGCGATGGGCAGGACATGTCGGAAGAATGGGGAATGAAAGTGGGACATGGAAGCTCCTTGTAGGAAACCCAGAGGAAAAGCGCACAGCAAGTAAGTCAGTAATGAGGTGGGAGAATGATATCAACCGTGATAATGAGGGAAGTTGACTATACATGGGATGATTGGAAAACGTTATCTCATGATAGGGATGTATGCAAGCTTATATCCGCGCGGCCATGAACCTATAGGTCCGATTGTGCTAGTGATTTAGTTAGTTTTGTTGGTTTACATACATGAGCTATTATACAAGAATTGACACCCTCTTTAATTATTAATAGTGTATGTGTATATTTATGGATAGCTAGTTTTGGCGAAATGTTTAGGTGAATATTTGTTTTTGGAAGGGGATTGAAATGGGTAAAATATAGGCCTAAAATAGGTTGTTTCAACCTAGTTTGGCACTTTATTTTTACTAAGAGATAGGACAAGTTCACTTACAATGAATTTTTATAATGGACCCTGATCTACCCTTCTACTCATTTAATTAATTATGATTGTATTTTATGTTTTCTGCTCTCTTTTACCACTTTAACTTATTTGGGTTTAATATTAAATAAAGGAATGTTAGTCCAGCAAGGAATACAAGGAGACTCATTACGTCCGTTCACACTAATAATGGATGAATAAGTGAAAGTTGAAGTTAAAAAAAAGGATTAAAATAGGCAACAAAGAGCTGAAGATAATGAACTATGCTAATGACACAGTTCTAATTGCACAAAGTGTAGATGATTTACCAATGCTAATGCACAAATTTAAAATAATTGCAACAAAATATAACATGAAAATCTCAATAAACAAGACAAAATCAATGGCAATATCCAAGGACCCACGCCGTGTTAAATTAGAAATAGAAGGGAAAAATATAGAACAGGTCATGAAATTCTAATGTCTAGGAATATAAATTAATAGCAACAACAGAATAACAGATGAAATCCTCCATCAAGCAAATCATGCAAACAAAATATTGGGATGTTTAAACAATACTGTTTTGTAAAATAAAATTTGAGAATAGATACAAAAGTAAGAATTTACAAATCTGTCATAAGACCAGTTCTAACATATGGTTGCGAATGCCGAACAGAGACTCAAAGTACAAAACAAATTAATTAAACAACCGAAATTAAATTTTTAAGGAAAAGAAGGAAAATCGCTGAGAGAGAAAACTCCGATCCGATTGAGGGTGTTTTCACTTTTCAGCGGTTGCCCTTTCACCAGCCGGCTGCTGGCCCTTCGCATCCACATGTGTCAATCACAGAGGTAGATGATCAACAGCCAGTGTAGGGGTGACATGTGGTTAGCATGTAGAGTCCCCCAGCCGTTATAGCTGGTTCCTCAACCTGGAGCCGCTACTTATTGTAGCAACCCAATTGCCTCACGATGCTGGGTGGGCACCGGTCCCATACTGGCCGAAATACCATGAGAAAATTGCTTCCCCCATGGAGACTCGAACCAGCGCAAGTCCCGTAGCTCTGCGACAAGGCTTCCTATCTTAACCGCTCGGCTACGGCGCGTAGCTCAATTATTAGAGAAGAATGTAAAATTGAACCTACAAACCTCTGGATAAATGATAGAAGACTAAATTGGAACGATCACATAGATAGAATGGAGAACAGTAGATTAGTGAAGAAAATATGTGACTGACACCTCAGCAGGAAAGGTCATTAGGAAGACCACAACTACAATGAAAGAACGTCACCATACACCGGACCTGAAGTGAATGAACACGCAACAAGCTTTCTGTTTACATGCGTAGAGGAAGAAGAAGAAGAATATTGAATACAGAAGAGGAGGATTTTCAAGAATGTTTTTCTTTGGCTGAATATGCAAGAATTCTCTGTATAAGAATATTATGTTGTGTTATTTTCCTTGGATGTGATGTTTTTTAAATCTTAATTGGTTTATTTCTTTTATATTTATTGAGTACATGGAACACAAACCATTTACACCTTTCAGAGAATACAATTTGTCAAAACTCCAGAGGCTAATTTCATTCTGCAAGCTTTGGGAAACGTTAGCATTCAGTTCCATTGACATGTTATGATTCCCGTTGACTTCTATGAATGATTGGAAATTTCCCCATTTTTTAGGATTCTTGCCAAAATTAATACTTTTTTCGATTTATGGATCATTGGCTTGCCCAACCAACGCACGAATAATGGTTTGGCCTAGTTAAGCAAAATATCGCTGCTAGAGTGTTGGCATTCAAGAGAATTCCAAAGGTATGAAGCTATTAAGGTTGTTCTCATGAAACTATATTATTTTCTTTTACATATCTTAATCGATTTTACTTACAAGGAAACTCAACCATTTCATGCCGAACTCTACCTTCCCGAGAAGCGTTGTGATGTACAAAGGCAGTGTCCAAAAAAATATCTGCAGTTTTTAACTGCAAGCCACTAAAATCCAACGCCAAATCTCTCATTTAAACTATAGGGAAGTAATAAATTCCTGTATTGGCAGACTCAATAACCCTCACTACCCGCCGTCCGCGCCGCGTCCCGCCTCACTTCACTCCGCTCTTAACTCATGTAGGGATATACATCTGCTCCGTACAGTGAGTTGCAATTGCTGGATTCTGGCTTCGATTTACGTGCCTTGCAGGTGAATGGAGAAGGCTACATAACAATGAACTACATGGTCTTTATAGGAAGCCAGATATAATAAGAACAGTTAAGTCTCGTAGACTGCGAAGGGCAGGACATGTTGCACGTATGGGGAATGCAAGACTTGCATGGAAGCTTCTTGTAGGAGAGTCAGAGGGAAAACGCCCAGTTGGTAGACCAAGAATGAGGTGGGAGAATAACATTAACTACGAAGTGGATTATACAGGGAATGACTGGAAAGCATTAGCTCAGGGTAGGAATGTATGGAGAGCTTGTGTCCGCGCGGCCATGAACCTACAGGTTCGATAGTGCCAGTGAGTAAGTAAGTAAGTAAGCAGTTAAAAACGGCAGATACGTTTTTGTACACGGCGTTGTTACATCACGACGCTTCTCTGGGAGAAATTTCAAGGTAGGTTCCAATGGTTGATCCTTGTTAGTACACACGAAAATGGTCATGGCAAAATTATATAGCTTATATATACCGGGTCATCGAAAAAGTTTGCAGCAATTTCAGACAATCGTAGAACACGAACTATTTGAGATATTAAAACGAGTATTTTTTTTGTTAAATTCGCCAACTCATAAAGATTTTTTTTTCTTACTTTGGAATGTTTCTATGTGCGCTCCGTTGGTTACTCTAAAACATCCAGCCGATAGTCGATTTCGGCCCTACAGCGTTGGATCATCGTAGGCATGATTGCTGCAACAGCATCGGTGATCCTTTGGCCTAAATGTTGCAGATCACTGATCGGTTCACTGTACACAATGTTTTTTTTACGTCAATGTTTTTGATGCACGATTAGGTAATTAGCCCTTATTTTTTATTGTGTAGACTATCACATCAGATGTTTACTTAGACATGCTAGAACAGTACGTTTTCCCACAAGTAGGCCAAATTTAAGTAGAAAATAACGTAACGTTATTCTTTCAACAATATGGCGCGCCCCCACACTTTTCCCAACATGTTCGAGACGCTCTGCATGCAAGATTTCGTGATCGGTGGATCAGTAGACCCGGCCCTGTTCAATGACCATCTAGAAGCCCCGACTTGACATCCCTATACCTTTTTTTTTATGGGGATAGGTACGTACAGTGAACCGATCAGAGATCTGCAACATTTAAGCCAAAAGACAATCGATGCTGTCTGCGATGATCCAGCGCTGTTGGGCCGAAATCGACGATTGGCTAGATGTTTGCAGAGCAACCAACTGAGCGCACATATAAACATTATAAGAAAAAAAAAGCTTTTTGAGTAGGTGAATTTAACAAAAAATACTCGTTTTAATATCTCAATGTGTGTGTGTGTGTGTGTGTGTGTGTGTGTGTGTCTTTTAACACTCTAACAAGTCCTCGAGTACTTTTCGGAACCAAACTCTGTACAAAGCAATCAAATACAATGGTAAGTTCGAGTTCGTTAACCAGCAAAATCGGACCATAAGGAGTCAGGTTTCAGGTTTCACGAGAAGCGAAAATTAAAATTCGCTCTAGCCCCCTATTTCGATAAAATGAGTAGGCCCCTAATATATTCTCAGAAAATTAGCGAAATTCGATTAATAATATTGGGGGTGAACTTGAAAGCCTGATTTAAAAAACGCTTTAGCCCCCCCCCCTACCATTTCGATTTTTCGCATGAATTTTCGACATATTCCATTGAAATAAACTGAGAAAGGTGTTCTCCAAAAATCAGCGAAATTTGACTAATAGGATTGGAGGTGTACCTGAAAGTCTTGATTTAAAAAACCCTCTACTGGCTGCCACTTTTTTTTTCTCGCAACGGAACTGGATATATACGATTTAATTAACAATATTAATATATATTAGGTAAACTAGCAAAATCTAATCATAAATTAGACTTGCTGAGGAATTGGTTAATTTAAGCAATTCCTAACTGATGGATATCTGTACTTTGTTGATGTGACATTTAAGCAGAAGTGCTCCAACGTATGTCACGGATTTTTTTTTTTTCAGAATATCTCAGCTATAAGTTACTTTTGAGTAGGGGTACAGCATTATTGTTAAATTTCAGGTAAGTCTCGGGGATATATTTTTTTTTTCATTGCACAGTCCCAATAATATTTTGTCGGCCGCCCATGTAGTGATTTAATAGAAGTTGTCGCTCAAGAGTCGGGGGCAATTCCGCTCTCCTATAAACAACTTATAGTTACTTGTGAATAACAATAAACATAGGTTACATTTCCAAAATAATTGTATTGGATGAAAAAAAGATGTTAAACTATCTTCAAATAAAATTGAAATAAAATACTTTCCCTCCAAGGAATGGAACGAATTATTTTATTTTTAATAATTAGTAGTTTGCAATCAGAAAGCTGAGACGTTGTTTTGAAAAATAGAAAAAAAACACAAAAGTGTATAATTTACATTTAATTAGAGTGCACAGTTCTGAATGAGTAGGAGTAATTGCCATTTCCTGTCTTGGTGATTTGGTTCCTCCTCACTTTCTCTGTCATTACCATGACGGCTGAGCAAGTTTTTATTTCAAGTTAACTCTTCTTTTATAATGGACAAACACTTCACATTTAATATATTGTACATTTATAGATAAGAATGAATTTCAGTGGTTCAGCTGGTCATAAAGCCATATACTTATTTACCTGATATATCGTCCTCAATTAAAATGGATTTCTGTTCAAAAACTTCGTAAATTAGTTAAAAAACCATGTAGGCCTTCCTGAACATGTTCCATATTCGGCATGTCATTAGGTAAGTTTTTTAAAACAGAAATCCACAATTGAACACGACTGATATATCATGTACTTATTTTAATATTTTAAAATGTTTACTACATAACTTAAACTGTGATCTACAAAGAATTTAGAAGTATTGGAAGAAGCCATATATATATATATATATATATATATATGTATGTCTGTATGTTTATTTCTATGTGCAACGTAACTATGGAACGACTGCTCCAATTTCAACTTGGTCGCCTATTAGTTACAATGTGGAAAGTGATTCTAAGAGGTGATAAACCTATTTTTGACCCCTAGGGTTGAGAGGGGATGAAATGAAAAACATATATATATGTTATAATTAATTTTTTTTTATTATTGATTTCGTACATCTCAATGATGGATAAATCATATTTGAAGAGAAAAATTATACGCTCAGACCGGGACTTGAACCCGGGACCCTTGGTTCTCTAGACCAAGTGCTCTACCAACTGAGCTACCTGAGCAAGTACCGATCTAAACGCATTTGCAAGATAGAAGCATGGCTTCACAGCATTTGGTGGATGGGAATTACAATGTATATAGAGAAGGATTTGCGTTTAGATCGGTACTTGCTCAGGTAGCTCAGTTGGTAGAGCACTTGGTCTAGAGAACCAAGGGTCCCGGGTTCAAGTCCCGGTCTGAGCGTATAATTTTTCTCTTCAAATATTATAATTAAATGTTTAACATTGAGCAATGCAAGCTTAATATGGAATGATAAGAAAAATAAATGCCTGGACGGGCATCCCGTCCAGGCATTTATTTTTCTTATCATTCCATATATATATATATATATACCGTATCGTAATCGGCCTATATACTGTATATTCCACCATACCTCTAGAATGTCTGAAATAATTTCAACCAAATTCGGTACACATGTAGCCTACAATCTGGAATCGGTTCTGGCTTGAATAATACAGCTCTTTATCGCCCATAAGAGGGGGATAAGAGGAGATGGCATCTAAAAGTATATAATCGAAAACGATCGGTATTAGTGGCGAATCTATGGATTTCAGATTCGCTAAGCTAAAAGTCACAGACGTGATGACGTTTAAACCGAAGTATAAGCTTTTGCACTCCTAAGGTGCTTAGAGGGTGTTATAGTAAAATTAATAGAAAACTACCTATAATTGTGTCGATTGCAGGGTTTTTGGGGTTACTGAGATGAATACTGCCTCTCCCGATGCCATTATGTCCAAGATGAGTCCACACCGGCATGAGGATTGGGGGGTGAGACGGTGTTGAAAATAAAATGACCAAAGTGACCAATATTGGAGTCGAATCCATCATTTTTCTCTTCTTTGAATACAATTTTAGCTTAGTTGAATGCGTTTAGCACGGAATAATGGGTTGCCATTGTTTGTGCACGGGTACGTGGATTGTCATATGAAGACGCCAGAACTGAATTTATCCATAAATTCCGTAAACTAGCTCCAAAATCGGCACTCATTCATCTGCTTGTAAACAAATCTAAGTGTACCGGCAGTGTGTCTGATGAGGCACGTATCAGCAGAAACAGTGTAGCAAGTTCAAATTGCCAATGATAGTCCGAACACATCAACTCGACGCCTCAGTAAGGAGTTGAATGTTTCTAACAATACAGTGTGCAGAATTCTACGTTTCTCTCTACGAAAACGTCCTTATCACGTCTGCTTGAATTACAGAATCATATTATAGAAGCAGCGGGCTTTTTTACGGTTTAAATGTTAAGGTCTACATTTCGTTTTACAGCTTAAATATGGAATATGTGTTTTCACCTAAATGGTGGTCATGTAGAAAGACAGTAGAATATGTGTAAAACTTGAAAATAACTTTGATTTTTCATCACTACCTCCCTTTATTGAAATGAATGCAGTGGTGACTTTAGAGACACTCTGTATTAATAATAATATTTTATTTATTACTTAAAAATATATTGCCATAAGGTCTTCTCTTTCACTCAAAAAGTACTACTATAGGCCTACAAGTACAGATTTACAATAAAATTATATATATAGTCCACCACTGTGGTCTCGAGGTAGCGTGCTGCCTTGTCACGCAGCGGTCCCGGGTTCGATTCCCGGTCGGGACAGGCTCCTGGGTGAGATTTTTTCGAGGTTTTTCCTCACCTATAAAGACAAATGTCAGGAAACGTAGGGTCCAAAGGTCCCCGAAAATCATCCGGCCATTATCATCCTTATAATTATCATCATCCTTCTCCGGTGTGGAAAGCAACGGTAAGCTACCACACTTAAAATTCCCTAGTAAAGCTGCAAGGCGTAGCATGAAAATGCTATGATTGCAGTAAAAGACCTGCCCTCGGGCGGAATTACTATGGATGGATATATTAGGATGTCTCATAAGCAGGGAACGGAACTTCATGCCCTAAAAACATGAAGAATGTGTATGCATTTATGCCGTAAAAAATAGCTAAATATGCCACAAAATATGCTGTAAAAATAGCTAAATATGATATAAAATATGCATAATCAATCTGAGATTATTTTAACAGAATAATACGTTATAGGTTTATAGGTAATTTACGTTTAGTCTCTGGATTTTGAAGTGCTTGCCTCATTGCTGAATGCTCCATTACTACTGTTGCAGTTCACAACTAAGCAGTGATGTATGTTTTCTGTTGTAAATCTTCGCCTGTTGTCTCTCTGCATAGCTTTGTAGCGCGAAAAACTTCGTTCTACGTCGCGAGAAGTAAGAGAGGCTTGCAAAAAAACTGTGAGCTCTTCTATAGATAACTTTGTTGGTTTGTTTGCTGTTTCCTTCGAGAATATCTCGAATTTCTGCAAGTTTATAATAGCCAGGGTTTTTGGAAAGAATATTTTCTGTTTTGTCTCTCATTATATCTCCTACATTTCCCGGAACTGATATTAAATTGGAGATCGTTCTATCGAAATCTGCTAAAGACTGCAGTAAAGGAATGTCAACTGCTTCCAATTACCTAATTGCTTTAGGAATACAATGAAAATGAGATGATATGAATACAAGATTGATTTTTAATTCATTGTCTGATACAGTTTTCTGTGCTAATTTGAAATATGCTGCTTCACTTGAATCAAAAATAATTATAATTTCTTTAATTTTAGAAAAATGTTCTGAATAGTATACAGCAGCTTCCAGCCATGTGCCCCAACGGGTTAAAATTGGCTGTGGTGGGAGGGGAACGTCAGGCGCTATTGTTGTGAACTTTTGAACTCTGGACGGAGCTATTTTCAATAATTTCTTAACAGACGACACTAGCTTGTCCACTAAAGGATAACATGTTCGAATAGTCTCTTATATACGATGAAGGCCGTGTGCAAGACATGTTAAGTGAATCATTTGAGCGAAAATACCTTTCAGTGTTGTACCTGATTTTATCATATAACTAGCAGAGTCCGTTATCAAGAGGAGCACATTATCGTACTTAATGCCATCAGGCCACAATAGTTTCAGCGAATCAATAACAAACTGAGTAATTGTTGCATTGTTAGTAACTTCTAACACTGCAACATTCAGAAGATACGGAGTTGTGGGATTTTCTTTACAAAGGGCTCCAACTATAAAATTCGCTATGTAACGACCTTCACAATCCGTCGTTTTATCAACACTAATCCATACAAATTGATTCCTAAGAGTATTCTGAATATTTGATATTACACTGTTGTAACACTGGCTTATATATGTTTTTCGTAAAGTACTTTCATCTGGTACATGTTCGTTGGTGTATTTCTGAAGAAAATTTCTTAGCGTTGGATTATTGAGTTTAAAGAGGGGAATATCGCATGCTATAAAAACCTCACACAAGTCTGAAGAAAACTGAGTTAACCTACTACCTAAACACTCCGCAAGTTGTTTTTGATTTGGATAATTTTCCGTTTCACGTTTTTTAATTACTAATTCCTTATGTTTGGATGTGTTTATATGCTGCAACACTTGAAACCGTTTCTCATTGCCTACTTTTTTTCGCACATGCTTTACAAAATAAAATTCTATTATCCGTGGAAATAAACTCGTTACGAAATTAATTTACAAATGATTGAAGTCTACCTGAATTACTTAATTTAACTTCGGGCATGATTTAATAGCGGTATAGAAAGCCCCCTTAACAATTTACATCCACTTCACCACACACAAAAACTAGACACTTGCTCAATGAACGAAGACACAACTGCTCATGAGTCCGATACGTAAGCGCGTTACTGTTGACCTTCGCTGCACGTGGAATACATACGGGGATTCACCAACGGACCGTGTGCAAAATTGATTCCCTCTCATGAAAACTTAAGGGGCTCCCAATGGGTGTGCCATTTATCGTTAAACAAAATTCATAAACAAATTAATCATGTTTACTACGTTACATTTTTTAATTAACTATTTAATTTAAATTAATGAAATTTTAAAATTTAAAAACCTTTAAATATTTGAAAAATACAAATAAATATACCAAAAATATACCAAATATGCAGCTTCCCTGTATAAATGTTAAAATATGATGCATTTATAAATAAAGGTAAAATATGTACTTTTATGCACAATAAAAGCAATATTATTGCATTCAGAAATTTGTGATTCGTGTAGATAATCTTTCGGCATATTTGCACAACGAGAGAGAACAAATATGCAAATGCATGAACTTCCGTTCCCTGCTCATAAGTAAATGTCGGTTTTTAATATGTTTGTCTGATGACATTTTGGAAATTTGTTCCAAACAGGCGTTAAGATTATAGCCCTGATTTTGCGCCTTAAGATTACCATTTGTTTCGAACCATGGTCCTTTACTTGCGGAAATTTTGAAATAATTGGATACATTGTAGTTGTGGAAGTGGGTCTTAACTAATTCTTCGCATCTACAACTATCATCGCGGAATAATAAACCTCGCTGAAAGACGGCTCAAGATAGAATCTAACGTTCCCTACTTGAAGACTAGTTTGTTTTCTTGTGATAAAAGATTCTAAATAAAATTAATATATATATATATATATATATATATATATATATATATTATTTTTGAGACAGTATTTGTGCAATATGTATTATATACCACATACGTCATTAATGGAGACATGGATGCTCCCATAGCGGCAGTTTCTTTACAAGCTAATTTAGTTATGATTATCTTCCTATAGATGTCAGTAAGTGACATGTGGTCAGCACATCGCCTCAGTGAGATTTCTGTAGTCAATATATGGATGGGGAAGGTCGATTTAATTTTGGTCAGAGGCGATTCAAATTATAATAAATTAAAAATAAATAATATATATATTATATATATATTAAAAATGCAATGTAGAATTCGTATATCGGTATGGACCTAAACCTTATTTTGTTTACCTCACGCAACTTTCGCCAACGTAGAGACTAAATGTAGCATGTGGTAACTATTATCATAACATAAACAATAATAATAATAATAATAATAATAATAATAATAATAATATAATAATAATAATAATAATAGTATCCTCAAGTCGTGTTCAACTCAGAGTCGGATCGATGAATGAGATGAGATGGAGCCCTAGAGGTGTGCGAACGACAAGGGTTCCGGCCGACCACGCTTGACACACCGTCATAAGTACAGATGAACGAAATGGTGAATAGTATGGAGAAATGGTGGAATTAAATTTGTAGCAGGGGAAAATGGGATAAACCCCGAGAAAAACCTCCAAGTTCCGTTACGTCCACCACGAACCCCATATGGAGTAACCGAGACTATCACATACGATCCCGATGCAGAGATTTCTGACCCATCACCTTTAAATAGCTAGGCTTTGCTTACCCTTAAAACTCCTTAATGATACGTTACCATAAACAAAAACATTTAAATGTACAGAAAACAGCTACACTTACCTCGCATATCTCATATTAGTAGTATTGTTGTCTAAGAAAGAGAATTGAATGTCGCGCTCTATCCAATATTTGATATTAAATTATAATGGCGCCCCTGAATTTAGCATCATAATAGTACAACTTCTGTCATATTTACACAATTATATTAATTTAATTTAAGGTAAGAAATTCAACATAGTATAAAATAAAATATAGTAACTTATGATACATGGATTACGTATTCGTTAAAAAAACACTGTATTTCATCCTTGTGTCGTAATATCTCTTACATATCCTACCCCTCTCGGGCGTTTACAGAAACGTATCAGAATAGGATTTTAAACTCTGGATCAGATACATACTTCATTTTGACCACACAACTTCATTGAGAGCCGCCCCGATGAATGATCAGCTCAATATCAGGCCACCTCCAAGACAACGAGAACATTTAATTCAAAACACAGCATTCACTCATATGTTCATATCTAAGAAGACAAATATGATAAGGCGATTATGGTGATTAAATGTTGTTCGGGGATTATTTGGAGCTTAAAATTTCCCGATATTTGTCCTACATGTGTGAAAAAATCCAGAAAAAACTTCACCTAGGAAAGATTTCCCGACCGGGTTTGGAAACGGATCCCGCTGCGTTCAAGACTACTTAGTTACTCAGAGACAACAGTGGTCGACATAGAGACCTAGCTTACATAAAACCGTACAAATCTTAAGAATCAATACATAGAATAGACACAGAAGATTGATTTGTAAAATTTAGTATTTTTTATATGTGTCACTTTTGTAGCAAGTGAGCGATTTGATCTCGAGGCATATGATTAGGCTTAAATGCTCTTATATATATGTAGACATTATGAAATCATCTGCCTAAGAAGTATTGGACCTCGAGGATCTCACAATTTTCACTCCGCCTCTTAACAGGATGACCTACAGATTTTCGGTCATGTTATGTATTATTTTGGAATTTTTTTGGAATTCTAGTAAAGCTCAAACCTTTCAGATATCATTTCCCGTTATAAAACGATTTTTAATAAACTTATTTATTGTTTGTTTTATAATGAATCGGAGTGCCTCATGAATAATGCCATACATTTGTGAGTCCGCATTTATTCATTACATTCGATTTCTCGGATCTGATAATGGATGTGTTCTTTGAAATTTTTATGACTAGTAACTGAGTCACCATTTTCAAGGTTAGTGAAATAAATGAATCAGAAGTCGCATGTACAGTACAATTTTATTCAACCAGATAAGAAATAAACTGAACCCAGAGCAGTAAAATCAAGCTACACGTTAAATGAAACCACAAATGAATGAACGAAGATACTTGAATAAACCGCAACTTTACCTCACGGTTAATCGACTAAGTGACATTAAGGTTGACCTCTAGAGATATTTGTATAAATGAGAGTCGTGACTTCCCCAAACTGCTTTCGGATTTTGTTTCATGGCTTACAATGAAGAAAGCAGTTCATATTAATTCACAATATATACGTGACACACTTCCAACTGGCAATAATTATTTAATCTTGGTATTTAATCATGTTTTAATATTTTAATAGTGTCTCAAAGATTTTATGATGGTGAATTCCATGTTATGCATAACATGTCTAGTGCAAATAACAGTCTACAGTAATTCGAAGAAAAGATATTTTAAAACGCACAAAATATTGTAGCAATATTTTAAAAAAATCCTGAGTTATGTAAATCAAATTGGATACAATTCTTAGTACTGCAACTTTCTTAAATTGTCCAGAGAAAATAAGGAGAATACCTGAAAATTGAATGAGAAGTTGAGATAGAAATAACCTAAAACACCATATTAATAATAAATAGACCTAAAATTAGAAGATATTAATTGGGGGCAGGAGTGTAAACATGGGAACTAAATTTTTGGTGTTTTGAAGTTATATCCTCGAATATTAAGTTATACAGAAATTTGTAGCTATCGGGAAAGAAAAATCCAAAAATTTTAGTCATCTGTTGAGGTACCACTGAATTGCACTCGGAATACAAAATACTATGTTATTAATTATATACATAATTTTTACCCAAAATGTCAGTTACCATATTCTAGACCCGAAGCCTTTCAATTTATAGGAACACTCTAAAACTAAAGTTATGGCCCATATCTGTCTTAAACTTAAAAACCTAACCAACGTGGCTCACCTTAGCATTACATTTGTCCATTTTGAATAGCATAGGGCCTTGTTATTTTAAGTGTTATTATGCACGGTAAAAAAATCACGTGAAGTAAGTATATTGCAGAAACATGAATAAACATGGCTGACATTTCGGCAGTACGAGTTCGTTACTTATTATTGGTAACTTATTTTCCGTTGTACGATTCATAAACAGATATTTGCAATAGAACAGCCAACATTAGGCTTATATTTTATTTTTAAGCCTTACTTTTTTTTTCTTATAACCATGGTAGGATCTGTAATATAGAGACAGGTGCAGCTTTCTGTGTTTAGTATTAAGACCTGTATTTAACATGAATTATCTTAAAATATATATACAGTCAATATGCCCATTTCACCAATTAATGTTTAAAAAGGTCAACAAGTTTCCACAGCCAAGCTGTCATTCTCAAGACCAGATATTGACTGAAGACAAAATTGATAATAAATAATAAACAAATTCAGTTAAAAACAAACTACGTCACATGACGCAATCATTCATAAGTAAACAATAAAACATAATAAAACTAATCCTCTTTTGTTTCAATTAAAGAGAAGAGAGCGCTGTACGGAATAGGGCCCTTGTCTTTATTCATGATTTTATCCTTATTTTTATAAATTTCCAAACTTTCAAGGACATCAAGGAATTTGAAATCAATGACCGAACGAATCAGCCTAAGGTTACTTTTATTGATAGCATGACCGTAATCAGAAATATGCTGGGCAACCCCAGATTTTTCAATTCTGTTAAGTCTAAAATGGGCAATATGTTCGTTAAATCTAGTTAAAATGGATCTTCTGGTCTGCCCAACATATTTCATATCACAGTCATTGCATCCAATTTCATAAATACCGGATTTTTTAAACAATCGACTTTATCTTTAGGGTTTCCAAGTACACTATTTAATGTCAAAGTGGAAGTAAAAATTAATTTAGTATCTAATCCTTTGGATATCTTGTTCAAACCTCTAGTTAAAGAGGGAACGTACGGCATAATTGCAAAATTAGTTTTATTAATAGGAGAATGGAAGGCTGTAGAATCAGTAATAAGTTTTCTAAATTCAAATTTATGAATCAAATTATCAATAATATTTTCATTGAAACCATTACACTTAGCGATATCTTTAATGGTTTGTAATTCCTTATTATATCTATTTTTACTTAACGGAAAAGTGGAAGGCTACCCTTTCTGGATATGCTAATAATTAGAAATAATTATAGATTATAATTTGATATTTATAGAAAAGAAACCAGTACATTTAGATATATCACGGCAGATTCTTACCATTGTAATCAACATAAAATGGCCAGTTTCAATTTTTTAGTCCACCGTCTTACCACTTTTCCGTTAAGTAAAAATAGATATAATAAGGAATTACAAACCATTAAAGATATCGCTAAGTGTAATGGTTTCAATGAAAATGTTATTGATAATTTGATTCATAAATTTGAATTTAGAAAACTTATTACTGATTCTACAGCCTTCCATTCTCCTATCAATAAAGCTAATTTTGCAATTATGCCGTACGTTCCCTCTTTAACTAGAGGTTTGAACAAGATATTCAAAGGACTAGATACTAAATTGATTTTTACTTCCACTTTGACATTAAATAGTGTACTTGGAAACCCTAAAGATAAAGTCGATTGTTTAAAAAAATCCGGTATTTATGAAATTGGATGCAATGACTGTGATATGAAATATGTTGGGCAGACCAGAAGATCCATTTTAACTAGATTTAACGAACATATTGCCCATTTTAGACTTAACAGAATTGAAAAATCTGGGGTTGCCCAGCATATTTCTGATTACGGTCATGCTATCAATAAAAGTAACCTTAGGCTGATTCGTTCGGTCATTGATTTCAAATTCCTTGACGTCCTTGAAAGTTTGGAAATTTATAAAAATAAGGATAAAATCATGAATAAAGACAAGGGCCCTATTCCGTACAGCGCCCTCTTCTCTTTAATTGAAACAAAAGAGGATTAGTTTTATTATATTTTATTGTTTACTTATGAATGATTGCGTCATGTGACGTAGTTTGTTTTTAACTGAATTTGTTTATTATTTATTATCAATTTTGTCTTCAGTCAATATCTGGTCTTGAGAATGACAGCTTGGCTGTGGAAACTTGTTGACCTTTTTAAACATTAATTGGTGAAATGGGCATATTGACTGTAATATATTTTAATATTTGATCACCAAGAAGATCACTTGTGTATTAAATGAATTATCTTATTTGGGTAGGTACTTAAAAATAGATAATAAACAGGGAAGGAGAATATTCGAATATAACAAGAAGGCCTACAGACAATTATTAGATACTAAGAGGACTTAGGCCCAGTTTAATCAACCTTAGTTAAAATAAAACAAGTGCTTGTTAAAACAGTTTAACATAAACTTAACAGAATTTAGCATTTAATCAACACTGGTTAATACCAACAATCTGTTAAATGATCAGTTACCTTAACTGCCCTCTTCCAAGCAGTTAAAACTTTTAACAATGTGTTAACTAAAATTTAATGTGGCTGGTGCATTATATGAAGAACTTCTGTATTTTCAGTATTTAAAACATAATAAGCCTTTTCAAGAAATAGTTGAAAATAGTTGAAAACAGAGATTATTTCAGTGATCTGACAGAACAATAATTTATAAATGTATTTATAATTACAGAATGAAAAAAAAGTAGTTTCCATCATACACGATTAATACGCTGCTTTATAAACTCATAAAATATGCTTTCAATGACCAAATGTATGTGATAATTGAATTAGATAAGTTAAAATTACAAATGATTCGACAACCAAAACATTGGAAACAATCGAGAATCACATCATGAAACTGTTCATAAACTTTGATCATATGTGTTCCTGGTTACAGCTGTGTTCAGAATTCTAGCATCTTTGGTTTAACATCCAATTAACTAACTGCCTCTTGAAATGTGAATTAAAAATTGTGACCAAACGCAATATTTTTAACTACCTATTACAAACTGACTAATTGGTTGCTTAACTTTTGGATAAGCGTATATTATCAGAGTTTGAACGAACTGGGCCATATAGTTTAGATTTTGTCACTAAAAACAGTGGCTAAAAATTAAGAAAATTACGATAACTGATGTAACAAACAGATCTGACATTACCTTCTGAATGGCATATAATTTTTAGTTAGAAAGAAACGTCAATTTTATTTCAACAATCAGCATTTAAGAAAAAGCTGTGCTATAATTGTTACACCATAATGTTACTTGGATGTAGCCACTTTCATTTTTTAAATATTATTCTAAACGCGCGGCTAATCCGACTGGGACCCAAGGTTCGAATCCCGGCGGTTCCAGAAGGGTATTAGTGGTAGACCATACCGTTTCCCAAATTTCATCCCACCAACACACTTCATTCTCCCTTCTCTCCCCTTCATGTCATTTAATTTCTCATTTCATATCACCCTTCACCTTATATCTTGTTAGGAAAACAATAGATTAGTTGGAATTCCACAGGCGTTGAAAATATGTGATTGCGGGGGTCTAGTGGAGTACCCACCAGGGTGCTGTCTCATAAGTCCGAGCCTGAATAATAAAAAAGTGCAGAAAGGACCAACGATAGGGGTTGTAGTCCTCGGAACCAAGGGCCCAACTCAAAAATCATGGGAGTAGAACCTGGTGTGTCGGACCTAGAAGACAAACTACAACTTGCTTAATACGAAGAATAAACTTTCATTCCACTTATCTCCATAATACTAGATTAGCGCAATAAATCTTTCAGGTCGCATTGCTGAGGACAGTCTGCTCTGCCAGTCCGAATAAACAACCAAATATTTAACATTGCCCTATGTACTAAATAACTGCAGATATATTTTATGGTGCCAAGCTTCTTTAGACTATTCTTTTTAGATATTTAACTTGCTTATTAGATAGCTTTCTGAGATAATACCAGGTGCCAATATACATTTTTATGCCCAGATTTGCAAATACCAAAATGAAATGTATCAAATATCCCAGAGGAACAGGTAAAACCCATTACCCTTTTCTGCTTAATACCAGCTCGAGTGATCAGATGATTAAAGTTCTGTGATATGTGAGGATACCGGCTGACCAGGCCGGTCACACCATCACAGGAACAAATGAAATTAAATGGAACGAAATGGATGACATGAGTAAGAAGAAGTGATGTAATTAAGTTTTTGGCGGGGAAAAACGGGAGGAACTCCGAGAAAAAAACCTGCCATGGCTCCAATTAGCCCACCATGAACCCCACATGAAGCTCAGAGTTGGTGAGTGAGTGTTTAACTTATTGCATTACGAAGCTGCCTAGGTAATTAACTCTAAGTTTGATCTGCCATGTCCACTTTTACATGTTGGTCATCTGATTGCAAAATAAATATAATTATCTTAACATTATGAATTGATTTCTTCACAAAAACAACATACAAACACATTTCCTATACTAATCCAAGTTAAGTTCTAGTTGTGATGCAAAAAAAAAATATGTATGACTACATTTTCATTGGTTGAATAACGGTTTTACCTTTAAGCGTGTAAGAAAATGTAGTTCGCTATCTAAGTCTCGAAATAAAAAAGAAATAAAAATAAAAATATTTATTATCTAACACATGTCTATATTACTTATATGAGAGAATCTTAAAATATATAATTACGATTTTAATATAGTGTATTAAGTAAGCATTGTTTAATCTTACCATGCCAAATGCACAATACGCTGGAATTTCAGTTGTTTCAAAGTAGCCGCTTCTGTAGAATTTCTTAAAACATTGGAAAGGAAAACATTTGAAAAGCGGAGAAGAACAAATTATTTTGAATGTTTTTAAACAGTTTAGTGAAAAACATCCCACATTAGCCATTGAGGATGTGGTGAAAATAAAGCATGAGGCATAAATTCTGATCGTAGCAAAATTATAAATAGAACTAAAGGATATCTATCGACATCAAGAAAAAAAAAAGTAAGCGTCTCTTTAGGTAGGCCTATATATAATTTTTGTCATAAATAAACAAGAAATGGAGGAAGTTCCTAATTATTTTATTGGTATTATGTTACCCTGTATTTATTCTTATTTCCCGTAACATACGATATTGTCTAAGAACAATGTTTCTAACAGTTCCGTACACGGTTCAGTCGTATGGTGGGTAAAAGTAACACCAGGTTTCCTCAATAGACGAAGTCGGCGGAGAAATACCATATGCAATTTTGTTTACAGAACAAATGGAACTTAGCTCGGAATTAGAGGAGTTGCGCAGAAATGTGGAATGGATTAGAACTAGTTATTTTTCGTTACTATAATCCGTCAATGACTTGTTCTCTTCGCACGTTCACTGTCGTGGTATCTTGAGCATGTTTTGATGCACAACTTGCACACACAATGTTGGTATTCCGGTCTCTCGATAATTTGTGATAGACCAAGGGATGAGTGTCGAAAATTTAATTACTTACAAAAAAATCAGCAGCTGGAGCTTTCTCACAGTGCTTCGAGCAATCTTCAAAAAGTCGACCTAACAAGAAAACGGTCAACCTTTGCATGCCGAAACCTACCTAGAAAATTTCTTCTGGAGGATCGTGATGATGTACAAAGGCTGTGTCCAAAAACATTATAGACTTTTTAACTGTAAGGCACTAAAATCAAGCGCCAAACCACTCATTTAAGCTATAGGAAAAAATACAACTACTGAAATGGCAGATTGCTTAACCCCAATAGCTGCCGTCCGCACCGCGTCTCGCTTCACTCCACTCCGCTCTTATTCATGCAGGGAGTCTATCTGCTCCATATAGTGAGTTGTCACAGCTGAATTCTGGCTTCAGTTTCTGTGCTTTGCAGTTAAAAACGGCAGATTTTTGACACGGCTTTGTTACATCACTGCGCTTCTCTGGGAGAAATTTCAGGCTAGATTTCGACATGCACTGGTTGACAGTTCTCTTGTAAGAACACAATTTTCGGACCAAAAAATACTAAATGTCGATCGACAAAGAATTCTAAATTCGAGTATAACACGTGACCGATACCTTTCACTCGGATGTAGGTACCTCATAGAATAGGCACATCGCTCACCATCCTCACATGCGCAAGCCTCGGTAGAGCATAAGATCGATTGTGATTGGCTGACAAAAAAAATCGGAAAACAGATTAACTACTTTATTCGCAGCACATACAATTAAACCAAAAGAATACCAAAATAACAGAACATTAAAAATAAAGCTGCCAAACACCCGAATTAACATTAAATAGGAAAATAAAACTACGAAGATCATATTAAAGACCACAAAACATAGAAAACTGGATACAACTAAATATCCTAGACCCGTTACTATCTTACATGTTAAAGCGTTTATAAATAGAAATGAATTTTTTTTGTTAAAAAATAACTGTACTTTTTTGTTTCTTACATTGCTGTAATCACAGATGATTCATGTAAATGAAGCACGACAGAACGAAATTAGTCACCGTACTACTCGTGATAAGAATAGACATGCTAATGCACAACGGCCGCTAGGTAGCTTTTCTGAAAGTAAGGGATAATTGACAACGCACTGATAACACTAGCAGAAAGTACTAGATAAAAAGAATTGGGTTGTTACCATCCATAATTTAAGGTACGGTGAAATTTAATATTATCTTTTGCCCTAGCCAATTCAAGTCTATTTCAGACTTTAACCTCGAATTTTCACTCAAACTATACTTCGTCAGAAAAATTAAACGACATTAATTTAATGTTTTCAGTAAAATTATTTCTGTAGGCGTAAGAATGCATTTTTATATATATATATATATATATATATATATATATATATATATATATATATATTTCACGTAATTATAATCATATTGTATACTTCCACTATTCTTCTACTTTTCATAATTTCCTTATCACGTCTATATTGCGCATAATTAAGTCCTCAATTTATTTTATTATTTTATATTTACTACTTTCATTATATTGTGCATTATATGCTATTAATTTATTTAGGCCTATAGTTCATTCATTATATATTGCTAATATTGTATAATCCCGCGCCGTAGCAGAGTGTTTTAAGTCACGACGCCTTGGTGCAGAAATATAGCACTATTGTAATTATTTTATATAGAATATGCGATTTTATTCTCAAATTAAACGAATTAAAGAGAAAACGTGTAAAATAGGGAAATGTGGATGAAAATGAAACTACGAATGACATAAAAACTTAGTGTTTGATAGAGGAAAATCAATTTTACGACAAAGAATAAATTGCACAAGCTTGATTTAAAAGTTTCAAGTATGCGGGATTAGTGGTTATGCTCCTTGCCTCTGGTCCCGAGGGTCGCGGGTTCAAACCCGGCCGGGGTCGATGGATTTTTTAGGACGGAAAAATCCAAGGAGCAAGTCCTCCGGGAGGGACTTTAAGCAGTGGGTCCCGAGTCTGAAGATTTTCAGGCTCGTAAAAAAAGCTTGCCTGAATGAAAAGGCCTCTAAGCAAAATTTACCGAATTTTCCCGTCCTAGTACTACCTTGGTTTCCTAGATGTCAGTATGAGGCGGAACGCTGACCACGTGCCACTCAAAATGACATCTATACGAAAACAAGTGTAACTAAATTAATATAGTTCAAATTCTTCCCTGTAGGGGGAGAGCGCCTAAATCTCTGTAAAAGGAAAATATAGGCTTACAATACAAAAAGTATGCGGGAATCATGATATTTTGAAGAAGGGAATTCAAGGAGCGGGAAGTGGCTACTGTGACTGAAGTACATAGAATACAAAGAGATATCGAGAAGAGGTATGGTTAGCAGATTATCATGTGACCTAGTGTCAAAATTGTAGTGGGAAGATAACTGCTCAAATTGGACGCCAAATAATTGGAGTGTAGAAGTGCAGAAGCTTGTAAAATAAAGCGAGAGAGAATGGAATTTACGTTTGTCGCTAAGACGGAGCCAAGAGAGATTGCGAGTATTGATGTGTTCGGAAACGTCATTTATCATTATTGGCATTGTAACATTAAAAGTGTTTCCATTGTATAATATTTCATCATCATCATCATGAACAAATTCGTTTTAGGCCATGTGGCCTGTACGGTAAACCTAGCGAAGATGGTCTTGATCTTTCCACCGATGTTTTGGTCTTCCTTGGTCCCTATGTCCAGTTGTTGCCATCAGTGTGATCATTCCAGTCTTTGCTTAAGTTTCTTCGAGTAGTAGGAAGTCCCCTGGGTTGGTTACCAGCCATCCACAGAGCAAGACTAGTGGTAGGGCTGCTACCTTATAGCCTCTAGTCAGGCGTTCAAAATATGGAATTTCCTCCATATTCGATGGAACGGTATTATACCGCCGTGACTCGGTCCCCATTACCTCGTTAGTTAAAAGCAGGGTGTACCACGTGCAGGTGAGGTTGAGAATTAGGTAGGAGAGGTTATAGAATACACATCACTACCTCTTACACCCCGTATAATATTTAAAAATCATTAATAGATTGAATTATTTTATAATGATGGTAATCATAATTATATCTACAATCATACATATAAAGTGATCTTACTGCGGTCTTAAGATGCCTTTAGGGCGTAGGAGGTTAAGTCTCTCACCTTTCTAGACGATCAGATTGTCAGACCTGCGTTAAGGGCGCCATTACATCCAGAACATATGTCTGGTACTCATTTCAATTAGAGATTGAATCGATCCCAAGGCCATGTACCGCCAAAGGGTTTTAGGTCAGTTTAGAAACGCTGACCACATCGAGACTGGAATCCCCGAATTTTTCCTTAACCAATATATATACTTCCTACACAAAAAGTCTAAATTAATAAATTGCAGAATAATAGCAAATAGGCAATCTATATTTAAATCATGACCAGCCTCATGGGCTAGTGGTCAGCGTTACTGACTACTGTTCATGATGTTCCCGGGTTCGATTCCCGGTCAAACCATAGGAATTTTTTCTTAAAGGGAATTATTCTTGTGGTTGCCCATGGTCTGGAATTTAGGTTAAGTTTAGGTTAAGAACTCTCCTGACGCTTCATTACCATTTATCACCATCATATCCGCCAATGCAAGGGGAGAAAGCTAGAAATGTTATGAAAGACAACCTGGTGGCATTAGGCAAAAAAATAAAATAAAATAAATTGATTTCTCAGTATGAGTAGTCACTAGGGTTCAACGGTACGTTTGTGGCTGAATTAAAGGTTAGTAATTAAAACATATATATTTTAATTAGTCAATTGCACATAATCTCACTATAAGACTGAAAACTTATAGCAAATCTAACGCTTTTCTAAGCAGAATTTATGCACGCTGAACAGTAAATTTAATCTCAGACCATCCACAGTCTTCGTAATTTTTTTATTACGATTATCCCACACTACAGTAGTTCTCCTTTAACCCAAAGTGATTTGTCACCAGTGATTTTTGTTTAAAGCATCTTCTTCCCTCAAAACTCTAGCTTCCATACTTCTCATCACTCCAACTATCCAACGATCTATAGGTCTGCCTGTTCCAATTCTTCCATTATAAGATAAAAGTTAAAAATTAAAATGTACCTGTTGGCAGGTGCCGTCGTCGTCAACTTCGTTAAAATGGTGTATATAAAATTAACTAGAGCGCTTTCGGAAGTTATCTTCCATCGTCAGCAGGTTAAGCTTCTGCTACTCGTTGTTGTTTACGATTATGTATACTCCAACTGTTTGTGGCAGCAACTGACTTGTTTTTGACATTGGATTTCCAATCAAGGATCTTCTACCTTCTTCCCATTCTTATGAGGTGACGCAACTTTTCCGCGCTATTACAACTTCGAAATAAAAACAATAGTTTTTTCGATCCACCCTAGTGTCCATGCCATTTCAGACATTCCCCCCCCCCCAACTTCCATAATTTCCCTTATTGTGCTGTTTCTGACTCTATTCCGTCTTAAAAATCTTGTCATCGCCTCCAAAAAAACATTTTTACTGCTAACAGTTTGTTGTCTACTTACTGCCCAGGTTTCGGACCCATATAGCCTAATAAAATGCTTTGTAACAGGGCTTGGAATATAGTTGTCTTCCTTCTGTGTATCATATTTTTATTCCACAGCAATGAGTTCAACATACCAATGGTTCTTCTTCCATCAGTTATTCTTGTTTTGATTTCTGTAGTTGAATTGTGATTTTTATCTAAAATAAATCCTAAATATTTAAAACTTTTAATATTGCGGTTTCTTCCTGAATTACATTTTAACTCATGTTGTATCCAATGAAAGATGTATCTAAAAACAGGCGAAATTACTTGTTTATTGCTTATGGACATGTATATCATAGTTACCCAGTGCTGTGATTTTTTATTTTAAGCCCATAATGTTTTTATACAAATCATATTACTACTATTAACACTCTTTCTTAATCAAGTGTCAGAATGGCCGAGCGGTCTAAGGCGCCAGACTCAAGGTTATCTTTGTCAGTTTGCTGACAGACTCTGAGAAATTCTGGTCCTCTCTGAGGGCGTGGGTTCGAATCCCACTTCGGACAAAATTTTAACACCTATTAGCAACTTAATTATATTCATCATAAAATTGTTCTATTCATTTCAAATAGTTACCATCAGGTTAAGTTCCACTTGTTTAAATTTTTGCTAATCTTATTTGATTCATTACATTTTATAATTATTGTAAGCTAATGTTTTCCCTTTACAGAGATTTAGGCGCTCTCCCCCTACAGGGAAGTATTTGAACCATACTAATTTAGTTACACTTGTTTTCGTATAGATGTCATTTTGAGTGGTACGTGGTCAGCGTTCCGCCTCATACTGACATCTAGGAAATCAAGGTAGTACTAAGACGAGAAAATTCGGTAAATTTTGCTTAGAGGCCTTTTCATTCGGCTTAAGGAATTTTTACGAGCCTGAAAATCTTCAGACTCGGGACCCACGGCTTAAAGTCCCTCCCCGGAGGACTTGCTCCTTGGATTTTTCCGTCCTAAAAAATCCATCGACCCCGGCCGGGTTTGAACCCGCGACTCTTGGGACCAGAGGCAAGGAGCATATCCACTAGTCCACCGCGGACGACTCATTACATTTTATACTTATTGAAATATTGGATTATTTTAAAACTGTATTGATAGTACTATATCTACAATTAATAAACGCATATATGTTTCTGAAAATGTAATTGCCTTCTTCACACATTTAAATACTCTAATATAAATTTAATTGTCTGGCGTAAATTACATTTTATCTTTGTAAGTTCTAATATTTGTTTCTATTCTTAAAAAGACAATATTTTACAAAAAAAAAGTACATCCTTGTTCTAATATTGTCAGGGTTATTTAAGTCCAGGAGATTGAGATGAGCAGGTTCTTTAGCTGTAATTACTGACAATGGGAATTATTTAAATTTATTTATTGTAAAAACCCTTGGGAAAAGACCATAAGTAAAACCTAGATTTAGATTGGAGAATAGTATTCGAAAAAAAAACAACTATCTAAAAACACACGAAATTACTGATTTGTTGCTTATGCAGTGACTAATACTGGCCTGGAACATACATTACTGTATTTTATACAAATTCATTCTCTGTAGAAAAACAACTACTAACAATGGATTTGTATTCTTGGCTGTCAGAATGGCCGAGCGGTCTAAGGTGCCAGACTCAAGGTACGTCGCAGTCAGGCGCTGACCTATTCTGGCCTTTCTGAGGGCGTGGGTTCGAATCCCACTTCTGACAATAGTTTAATGTCTATTTATTTTAGTAGATTAAATATATTAGTCAGAAAATTAATAATAATATCTATTATAATTATATTAGACTACTTTTTATTTATTTCAAATAGTTTTTTATGAAGTTGTCTTAAATGCGTTTAATTTATTGATAATCAGGTTTCTCAATTTTCTGAATTTGAAACGTTAAATTTTCAACAAATCCATTACAGTGTTTAATTATTTAATGTGTACTCGTATAAATAAAAAACCGAATTATATTTTTAAGAGAAACTAAACTTAACACTATTGCAGTTTTTAATCCAGTATTAATTTTTATCTAAGACTATACCATAAATTAATTGTTAATTCCCAGACATTCAATTTTCCAGTTCATTTTACTTTAAAGAGGCCATAATAATGGTTATCATGAAACAATATCCACGTGTTTAATTTAATTACGTACTTTATTGTTAGTATATAATTGCCGTGTTTTTATCATTACTCCTATACTGATGTTTATTTTTTCTGCTCATTTTATATCAGACATTTCGTTAGGTTATTGTAATTATTGTGTACCTGTTTAATTTTAGTATTTGTAATAAATTATTATTATTATTATTATTATTATTATTATTATTATTATTATTATTATTATTATTATTAATGTTATATTGACCTAAGATATTTTTACGCAAACAAGCTCCATTATATAACTATTTTGAGTTTCCAAAATTGTCCTTTTTTGCACTCTATTTGAAGAAAGAAATTTTACTAATGTAACTTCATATTTATTTTCATATTGAAGGCGGGACTTTTCGTGAAGCAGCTCTAATAAATAATACGATTTGAGGATTCCTTTATGTTATCTGATATATAGAATGAATTTTCTTTATCCCTTTTGTCACTCATTTTAATTAATATGATACTCTAAATTTGTCTCCACGAACAAATTAATGGCCAAGAAACAAATTGTTATTAAATTGCCGTATCACAGCAACGCAGCAATTGAATAATCCACAGCCTACAAGTCCTAACTAATATTGTAGGCCGTGGTTAACTCAATCATCTCGCTTCATATTTACAAAGACTTTTAAATAAATAATTTTGAAATTCTTGATAGCATAAAACATTTTAGGTACAAATATAGAAAGCTAATTTTTGCACTTGGTGAGATTTTGAACTCGCCTACGGCTCGTTCAAGAAATTACTCATGGCGAAAAAAAAACGCATTGTAAACTTGTTGCTTAAATAACCTGTATTGTTAATTGAATGTTTCCTAAATATTTTTTACTCGTTCGAAAGACAAATAATTGGATTACTTTTAAAATACGTAATAAATAAATTGATAAATGTATAAATAAATGAAGCATTATTTACCCTATATTTTGTTTCTCAATCATTTGGATATGGAAGTGGATTCGAATATAACTTTTAAACAAGCTTCATTGTCACATAATTCAGGCTATTTAAACCTATTACATACGTAATAACTAGAGCGAAGATTTTAATACACTACAAGTTAAGATTGCCACACAGTGGGTATATATTATTAGATGGTTTCTGTGTGAAACCAAGACAAAAGACAGTCAGAAGTCTAACTTCTCATTACAGTATTCAACTGTTTGTGTGTGAAACAAGACAAAATACAGTCAGAAGTCATATTTGTAATTATACTATCTTACAATGGTAACTTTTACTACATTAAAATCGTTTTTATTAGTTTTAAACATCTTGAATGTTGTTGTATATGTTTAATTTATTAAAAACACTGGTCAACGTGATTTTTGTCTCATGAGTACCAAAAGCTGTACTTAATGCAGTTTTTTTATCGTGTTTTCAAATATGTATTCGGAATTTCTCCATCGCCCACAGTTTTTTTTTTCAGTTTCAATTAATGGCTTTAAATATTTTTTAATAACCATTTTTTCGTCCATTTGTCCTTGTAAGATAAAACCAAATGCGCTAACTCAAATGGTTTTCAGCTATGAAAAAGAGATATCAAAGTAAATGGAATCCTAATATGCTGGCCGATTATTGCTGGACCATCAAGAGGGCGAAATATAGCAGAAAATCATAATTTCTTACTTTCTAGTTGAGTCCGAATGTTCGAATATTGTGTAGTTACGAATGTAGAAAATATTAAAGTGTTTGAAATTATAAAATTTCTGTCTCACGGAAACATTGCGTGATGGAAAAAAACCGATATCATATTTGAATTCAGTAGAAAAAATCAGAATCACATATTTTTCTTTCTGAGACAAAAAAAAATATTTTTTGTTGCTCAGTGTAATATACCGTATTAATAAATATTTATTTAGAATATGTTATAGTTCACAATTATTATTTAATAGATAATTTATTACAAAATTTTTCTGTGTTGTAATGTTTACAAGTATATTCAATTTAATGTGAAAATAGTATATTGAACTCTTTCATTGAATTGTTTTAAAATCTAAAAAGTCCAAGTTCCCTTTTTTGTCATTTACAGTCTTTATTTGGAAGGACAACGAAAAAAAAAAGATCAAATTTAATTATATCCCATTGAATTTGAGAAAGTGCGATTTACTCCCAACAGTAATCGAGATATAACGAAATGGGTGGCTTTTCTTCAGGTCATTCGCCCCACAACAGCCGCGCTCGCCCGCTAAACAAACGGTTATCAGGGTACTGTAGAACCTGACCAACACACCGCACAGTGGAGCCTTGTGCGCATAACAATACTCCCAAACTTATTCATGTTCATTGCATTTTAATATTTGCTGTATATACTGTATGTGGATATAATAATAATGATGATGATGATAATAATAATAATAATAATGAAAATAATAATAGTTTTTATTTATATACAGATTTTAATGTTTACACAACTTAATAATAATAATAATAGTATTTATTTATATATTATATTTTAATGTTTACACAACTTAATGATAATAATAATAATAATAATAATAATAATCCATCATCATCACTGGCGCAACAACTCATTCCTGAGTCCTGGCTTCCTCAAGGAGTCTCCTCCAATTAGCTCGGTCCATCCACCTTAATCCTTCCATGGTAGTTTCGGTCTTTCTCTTTTTATTCTATCCTCTGGTTGAGTGGACCATATCCTTTTACATATTTCTGACTCTTCCTTTCTGCTTAACATGCTCTGCCCATCGTAGTCCGGTTAATTTAATTAATTTACTAATTTCCACATCTTTGAATAATGCATACAACTCCTGATTATAGCATTTTCGCCAGACACCATTCCCACATATAGGACCATACACCCTCCTCAGTATTTTTATTTCAAAACATCAGAGCGCATTCATTGTTTTTCCCATTAATCCATGTTTCACGTCCATATGTGAAAACGGGTCTTTTAATAATCTTGTGTAGCAATATCTTTACAGATCCTGACAAGACTTGGCTTTTCATATTTTTTAAAAACCCATAATAACATTTGTTGGCTGTATTTATTCGATTCTTTATGTCAATAATAATCCATTAACTTACTTACAGTACCTTTTAGGTACTTTTTATATTCTCACATGCCACCCGGGCATTACAGTAACACGACTGTCGGCAGAGGGATTTTGAACTATAAACACACACATACTTTTTTGACCACGTAGGACATGGAGGGCCTCTCCGAATGAGTGATCAGCTCAATGTCAGGGCTTTTACCGAGACAACACAACATTAAGACGCAACACGCCATTCACACACACATTCATACTAAACATGGTGAATACGACACTGATGATTATATTGGTCAGATTATGAGCACAAATACCGATGGAAAGAATATTTAGGCAGAATGGACAATAAAAGATTACCCAAAAAAGATCAACACCTACAAACCACATGAAAAAAGATATTTGGGACGTCCAAGGAAACGATGGACTTGAGACGGAACGGGTCGCATTGACCTAATCCTGGAAAGGAAGAAGAAGAAGATTATGTTTGGGGACAGTTTGGAACTTAAAGTTTCCTGACATTTGTCTTACAAGTAGGGAAAAACTCCGAAAAAAACATCTCCCAGAAAACTTGTCCGCTGCGATTGAGGCAGCTATGCATAATAACAATAGCGATAATAATAATAATAATAATAATAATAGTCCCGCGCCGTAGCCGAGCGGTTAAGGTAGGAAGCCTTGGCGCAGAGCTACGGGACTTGCGCTGGTTCGAGTCTCCATGGGGGAAGAAATTTTCTCATGGTATTTCGGTCAGTATGGGACCGGTGCCCACCCAGCATCGTGAGGCAATTGGGTAGCTACAATAAGTAGCGGCTCCAGGTTGAGGAACCAGCTATAACGGCTGGGGGACTCGACATGCTAACCACATGTCACCCCTACACTGGCTGTTGATCATCTACCTCTGTGATTGACACATGTGGATGTGAAGGGCCAGCAGCCGGCTGGTAAAAGGGCAACCGCTGAAAAGTGGAAAGACCCTCAATCGGAATAATAATAATAATAATAATAATAATAATAATAATAATAATAATAATAATAATAACTCCATGGGTGCTACAGGCCTTGATCTTCAATAATGTGCATAAATATTACTATGACTTAATTCTTGACTTCATATGTTAAAACTATTATAATGTCCGTTTCATTCCATATCATTTCAAAATTGTAGCTGTGTATTGCATCAATATTAATACAAACCTGAGGATAAAAAGTGCTGTTGTGGAACCGATGTTATGAGACTGTATGTTGGCAACTATCGAGGAAAGATAAGAGAATAATTTAGACAGTAGAAATAAGTTCAAGTCCCGGTGGGGTCAGGATTTTTAAACTGACCCAAACCTTCTGGCGGCACTATGGTCCTGGGTTCGACTCAGCCTCTAACTGAAATGAGTACCAGACGCTTTTTCTGGGGGTAAAGGCGGCCGTCACGCAGGGCTGACAATCCGGCTGACATCAAGTGCCGATTGTCTAGAAAAAGTGGGAGCCTTAACCTCCTACAACCCCAAGGGCCTCCTGAGGCCTGTAGTGGGAATACTTTACTTAGTAGAAATAGACTTCCTAAGGAGAACAAGTGAGATCTCTAAATGTGCCGAATGCAGTAATTCGAAGACGAAACGGGAAAATATTTACAAACGCTGAGAGTATGGAAACCAGGCAGCTATTATGCCTATGGTATATCATTTGAAAAAATGGAAAAGGAAAGATAGCCAAAAAGAGTTTTGATTTAAGATCCAGGCAATAGAATGAGAAGAGGAAGATTTGCAACGCAATGGAGGAAAGGAACTGGTAGAATGTCCATGCTCGACAGGACATTTGGAGAAGATGAATGGAATAACATAGAGACATGACGATCGAAATGCGGGATGGGGCAAAGGCTGTAGGACCTACGGTTATTTGACTGATGATTACGTGTACCTGAAGTTTAAAATCGTTTAGAAATAGGAAATTGGAACTAAATCAAATGACGTAAGTTACGAAGACAATCGCTCATTGCCCTTTTTATGCTCTTCATAATAGTATTCCATCATTGAATCATTGTATATTAGATGTAGGCTCAAGTACAATGTTTATATTATCTCGTTTTTACTGTTTGTTCTTTCATATTATTGTCAATAGTTGGTCATGGGGTCATCTAGACGTTGTTTTGGCGTAATAAGAAGAACAAGATGATGTCGAAAAACTCCACAGTAACTTTATGTAATTCTATAAACTATCAGCGACAGTTTCATTCACAATTTTATGTAATAGTCTTATTTTAATGCTTATCTATTACATAATTATTTCATTGTCTCTGACGAGTCCAGTTTCTTCTCTCTCAACAGCTCACTATATCGCTGTCACAACACAGCTGACGGACTCCTTCTCCCTGACAATGTTTATATAGGCCGGGGACGGCAACTTCTCCAGCCCTCGATCGAGACATTTCCAGTCAGGGCCGAGGCTTGAGGAAGCCTCTGGAACAGAGATATCGACGCATCGGTGATCTGCGCGGGTCTTTCGACCTACGATTTAGTGACTCACGAATCTATTTCTACCAATGCCAGAATACTATTATCGCATTCACTCGCGAAATTCAAACGTCATTATTACGATGTGTTAAAATAAAATTAATAAATGCATATGATTATTTATTTTTGTTTATAAATGAGTCTATATTTCTCGCTGGTTCTGCTATGAATTGTTACGGTATTTTACAAGAACATCAACTGTTGCGATTTAATTCTTCTAATAATTATGTTTAATTAAATTAATTTGAGTTTAAGCAATAGGCTATTTTACAATAGTGGATGGATTGTTTAATAGCAGATGCGTTATTCTCATTCGTAAAAGTTCGTCCTATTCCCAGATTTCTTCCGCTCCCTATCTCTACCTTTTAACATTTAAACTTAATGTAATTAAAATAATATTGATTAACAAACAGTAAAGAAGAAAAATCAAATAATATTATAGTCTACATGCATAAAGTATAATATGTAGACTGTCTACTTTAATCTTATAGTAAAGTTATATGAAATGTTCTTCGTCTAAATATTTTCTTACCTTATAACATGCAATACGCCTATTGCAATAACCTGCTTTTAAATATAAAATAGAATTAGAATTTCTCAGAAACCTATAGCGCTAAAATATATATGTAGTCAATATGCCCATTTCACCAATTAATGTTTTAAAATGGTCATTTTAAAACATTAATTGGTGAAAATGGGCATATTGACTACATATATATTTTAATATTATATCACCAAGAAGATCACTTGTGTATTAAATATAGCGCTAAAATCATGGGACTTGCACTGTTATAAAGGTAAAAATTAGTTCTTTTTCTAAAACATATCCCTGATAATCAACATTACTTAAACTTTCCGGGAGCAAGAAAATAATTTTACAGTTGTGTTGCAATGTCTCAACTAGCAGCGTCACGAGACGGAGAAGCAAAACTATCGATTAAGTAAGTGCTTCTTCAATATCAGTCTTTATGTTTTAAGTTTACTGGACAGAATATAGATATAATAGGCATAATACACATACCTTCATTTCATACAATGTATCATTTAAAAATACTTCATGATTTTACAAGAAGGTCGGAAAAGTAACATTACAATATTATGTACTGCATTATCTACAAAAACGTGTACAACTTTCGCCAACACATCAATAAACCATGAAACATTTAATTAGTGATTTTACAAGTAAACAAGCAACTGTCGTCAATATAATTTAAATTGACATATATAATAAGTTTATGTCATCAGTATTTATTACAATCATAAACAAATTGCAAAAATTTACTTTTAATAGCGATGATGTAATTTGAATTTCATGTTGTCAACTTAGGGTAATGATTGAAGCGACTTTCATTTGTTCCATTGTTATAAGACTTATACAAGTAGCAGTTCATAACAGTATGTTTACGCACTAATTAATTTTTCCTGGCATGTATTTGTATACAATACTCTTATTTTGTATTTTATATTCAAATACTCCTTGTAACTTCAACATATAAGTAAGTTCACTTAACATATTTACGGATGTCGCTTTGTATCAGTTATTGAATAGGTTATGTTACGTAGGCCTACATGTTAATGATATAATTATAATATCCTCAACTCGTGTCCAACTGATGGTCAGGCCAAGGGATGAGATTAAGGTCCTATATTTAGAGAAGACTGTGAAGGAAAAGGGTGCCGGTTGACCACTACTGTCGCACGGTCACAGAGGAGATAAACAAAATGGATGAGTATGGAGAAATGGTGGAATTAAATTTGTGGCAGGGGAAAACGGGAGAAACTCCTAGAAAAACCTGATAAGCTTCGTTTCGTGTACCACGAAATCCACATGGAATGACCGATACTCGATATCGAGAACTCGCGCCACGGAGCCGCCCTACCAATGTTAATATTTTTTGTAAATAATGAACTTCCAATGGGGCACGCCGTAGCGTAGTGGTTAAGGCACTGAGCTACAAGCCGGAGGGTCGAAGATTCAAGTCCCGTTGGGGTCAGGATTTTTAAATTGACCCAAACCCTCTGGCAGCACCATGGCCCTGGGGTCGACTCAGCCTCTAACGGAAATGAGTACCAGACGTTTGTTCTGGGGGTAAAGGCGGCCGTCACGCAGGGCTGACAACCCGGCTGACATAAAGTGCCGATTGTCTAGAAAAAGTGGGAGCCTTAACCTCCTACTATCCCAAGGGCCTCCGGGCCTGTTGTGGGGATCACTTTACCTTTACTTTACCAATGAACTTCCAATAATATTAAACTAAAAAAATTACAAAATATCTGCTTCGCATCTCTCAACTCGTCCTTAAAATCTTATTTTCAATCCTCGTAACTTAAGTAACTATTGGTAAAGTGATCAGTGATCACTAGGGCTAGAATTTTTATGTAATAATATATAAGATTGCTATTTAGATAGTGTATATCATTCAATGATAAAAGACAGTCAAAAGTCTTACTTCTCATTATACTATTCAACTGTTTATATGTCAGACCAAAACAAGACAGTCATAAGTCTAGCTTCTCATTATACTACGTTGCAATCTTAACTTTTAATACATAAAAATCCTAGCCCTAGTGATTACAATACAGACCTCAAGAAGCCTCTCGTGTAGTATGAGGTTAAGGCTTCCACCTTTTTAGACAATTGACACGAGATGTCAGCCGGGTTGTCATCCCTGCGTAACGGTCACCTTTAGACCAAAACAAGTTTCTGGTACTCATTTCCATTAGAGGCTGGATCGACCCCAGGGCCATGGTGCCGCCAGAAGTACTGGGACAGTTTAAAAATCCTGACTCACCGAGACTCGAATCCCCGACCTTCCGGCTTGTAGCATATTGCCTAAACGAATAACGCTACGGCGCGCCCCTGGACACATATTGCTCTCGCGGCATATAAAACGTATTTCTTTAAGGTTGAAAAGGATCATATATTTTAGAGAATATTGCACATTTATTTTGTCAGCAAATAAATTGTGAATTACTTTAATCTTTGTCTTATCGCCTTACATGATAACATCATTACAAATAATGTATAATATAATGCATTATAACTCATACTATATGAAGAAATGATGCCCCAGAGTTGATTAGATCAAACGGTTTTTCTGTGTCGTAGTAATGTAAGATAAGAGGTCTTTGAACTGTATTACGCACTTCAACCTGTGATAGACGGTCTAACTGCTCTTCCAGAAAGTGAACTTTCGTCATATGAATTTATCAGCTTTTATGTTTTTGTTCTGATCATTTAAATAGTTTGAGTTAATTTGTTTCCTAACTTCCCTTTTTAGATAGGTAGTGCCGTCTCGGAATACGCATGGTTGTTCTGGCGGATGCAAAGGTGGTGAACATACCATTTCCCGAATTTTATCCCACCAACTCTCCATTCTGCCTTACCTTCCTCTTCACGTTTTTAATTTCTCATTATTTCATTTTAAGCGGTTAAGGTAGGAAGCCTTGGCGCAGAGCTACGGGACTTGCGCTGGTTAGAGTCTCCATGGGGGAAGAAATTTTCTCATGGTATTTCGGCCAGTATGGGACCGGTGCCCACCCAGCATCGTGAGGCAATTGGGTAGCTACAATAAGTAGCGGCTCCTGGTTGAGGAACCAGCTATAACGGCTGGGGGACTCGACATGCTAACCACATGTCACCCCTATACTGGCTGTTGATCATCTACCTCTGTGATTGACACATGTGGATGTGAAGGGCCAGCAGCCGGCTGGTAAAAGGGCAACCGCTGAAAAGTGGAAAGACCCTCAATCGGAATTATTTCATTTTATATCACCTTTCACCTCACTTCATGTTAGGAAAAGTATTTTGGTTGACACCCACAGGTGTTGAAAATATGTTATTTTTAACTCCATGGCGCGACAGGCCTAGAAGACCCTTGGCCTAACGGCCGACTGCTAGCCTCACATATGTTGATTACAGAGGTAGACGATCATCTAGTCACTGTAGGGATGACGTGTGGTCAGCACGTCGGGTTCCTCTACCGTTATAGCTGGTTTTCTCAACCTGGAGCCGCTACTTATTGTAGCTACCCAAATTCCTCACGATTCTGGGTGGGCATCGATCCTATTCTGGCGGAAATTCCATGAGAAATTTTCTTCCCACATGGAGACCCGAACCAGCGCAAGTCCATAGCTCTGTGCCAAGGCTTATTGCCTTAACCCCTCATCTAAGGTGAGGGACGAAAATATGTTATTGCTGGGATCTAATATAGAAACCTACCAGGAGCCTGAGCAATAAAAAATACTAGAAGGGGCCAACGTGAGGGTTGTATTCCCTCCTCCCAACCCAAAAATGGGGATATTGGTCATGAGTCAAGAGAGAAGAACCTAGTGTGCCTAACCCGGAAGTCAACCTATAACTCGCATAAGACCGTAGAGTAGATAATTCCATTCATCATAATATACTGAGATAGCGCAATAGGTTTTTCAGGTCGCGGTGCTCAGGACAATCAGCCCAACCAGTCCGAATAAAGAACTAAAGAACTAGGTAAAAAATCTACAAAACAAAATGCACGAACCTGTTTGGCCGTTCATATCTATGTCTGCCCCTCGATTAAAAAAAAATATATATATGTATCCATCCATAGTAATTCTGCCCGAGGGCAGGTCTTTCACTGCAATCGTAGAATTTTCATGCTATGCCTTGCAGCTTTACAAGGGAATTATAGGTGTGGTAGCTTCCCGTTGCTTTCTACACCGGTGAAAGATGATGATAACGATGATGATGATGGCCGGAAGATTTTCGGGGACCGTTGGGCCCTAAGCTTCCTGACATTTGTCTTACAGGTGAGAAAAAAGCTCGAAAAAACGTCACCCAGGAGCCTGTGCCGACAGGGAATCGAACACGTGCGCACAATATATATATATATATATATATATATATATGCTTACTGTATATAGTATATATCCACCCACACATATACTTATTACAGTGTATATACGGTATATATGCTTATGTATATAGTATATATCCACTCACATATACTTACGCTCGTATATAAAACAGGTATAAAATATTCTCTCTCCCACAACACTGCCATCCATGCTCCTATCTGCATATTTTATAATTCGTTCTTTGTACAATATAAAAAAAATAGTCTAAAAAACAAACTGGAAACTACTTGCACGAGCATACAACATACATACACGGCAAATATATTGCAAGACTATTAAATTAACATAACATATAAAATGACCAGCCTTATGGGGTAGCGATTAGAGCCCCTGACTCGTTTAATAGGGTCCTGAATTCGATTCCTGGTCGGACCATAGATATTATTTTCTTAAAGGGAATTAATTATTCCTGTGGTCGCCCATGGTCTGGATTTATACATAATGTAACTGCGCCTTCCAGGCGCCCCAGCTTAAGGAATTGGTTATAATTGCGCCATGTCAGGAGAGAATACCAGAAATGTCATAAAGACAACCTGGTAGCATTGGTAAAATAGTATAATAGTATAATGCGAGGTTGGAAAATGATTTTTACAGAAGCAAGGAAATGGTTAAAAACCGAGGGTTAGCAAGGTATTTAATTTCCGATATTCTGTAAAACACTTTACAAACGTGCGTTGTACATTATTTTTTGCACGATGGTGTTTTCAAAATAATAAATAATAGTAAAATAATAACATATTTGTTGGAAATATTTGCGTTCATGATGAACAACTGACTGACATTAGCAGTCTGGCCTATGTATATACGATAAATGCCGAAAATAATTTGGTTGAGACACCAATCTGACATAAAATGGCGGCAAGTATGAATTTATTGTTTAACATTGTTTCAAATAAAGTTCAGTTAATTTAAAATGAAGTGATTATTGATTTCGTATATATGTATAATATATATAATGTATATTAACACTACCTTGGATATATTTTGTATATACATTGTACGTAGTATACATAAAGGGCAGTGGTTTTAGTTCCCGCCCTAGGTAGGTAATTTGTAATATTACAGTATAGGTATTTAGTTATTTATAGGTTGGCAACCCCAGAATTTGGAAATTGCACTTTCAATAATGGTCGCCAATCCTGTAAGTGCGACAGAACGCACTAACGTGCTAAAAAAATACATTTAATGAAATTGAATACTGAATATAACCGTCACATTGCAATTGTCATTATAGTAGTGAAGTTAATTAAACTCCATGGTGCTACAGTCCTAAAGACCCTAGTCTTACCAGCCAGTTGCTGACCTCACATCCACTGCTCCCATTTATAGAGGTAGACGATCATCCAGCTACTATAAGGGTGACACCTGATCACCCAGCCTTTATAGGTGGTTTTCTCAACCTTGAGCCGCTACTTGTTGTAGCTTTCCTAATTTCTCACGATGTTGCACCGAAATTCCATGGGAAAATTTATTCCACCTTGGAGTCTCGAACCTGTGCATGTCCCGTACCTCTGCGCCAATACTTGAAATCTTAGATCACTCGGCTACAGTACTGTAAGTTACAACGACAATTTTCATTTTACAGTTAACTTCACTATCAAACAAATAAAAGTAAAACAAAAAAGTGAACTGGATGTCAAAGTAAACAATCAGTAGACTGGCATATGAATTACCGAAGGAGACGTTTTTCCTAGATGACATAAGGGTAACACTACTTCTTCCAACAACAGAAAATGTACAGCTCGAGACCAAGCTTTGTGTGTTTGCGGAGAGAAATGTGGGGAGTGGGAGGAGGTACACTTCTATGCTTCTCATAGTACTAATAGCTGAGAGAGGCATCGACATAGGAGCGGAGAGTAAGAGAGCATAAATCTATCCAGTTTTCTACGCAACAGCAGCAATGGTGTAGAAGAGTTGATGGGAGTTAACGCCTATCTGAGGCACCCAGTGACACGTCTTCTAGTCCATAGTAGTTGTAGTAGTAGTTCTGATCACTCCACTGGGAAGCATTAGGATCTTGATAAAAGCTCACCAACGCACTATGCTGTTTGTCAATGCCTTAATTTCATTCCAATTCATCCCTGCCTGTTCAGCTTCATCCCTGATGGTAATACTCCATGTTGCCCTTGGTCTTCCTCTTCGCCTTCTGAATCCTTCGGGGTTCCAATCAAATGCCATTTTTGTTATGTTGTCATTCTATCCCCTTAACGTATGACCAACCCATTTCCATTTTCTAAATTCGATTTCTTTGCAAATTTAATTTTGATTCGTTCTTCTCCAAAGTTCTTTATTTGTTATAATCTCTGGCCACCATATACCCAAGATATTTCTCAGGCAATGAGTTACAGGAGTCTATAGCATCTATGGGAAACTTGGCTTACACAAATAAGAAATGGCATCGTCCAAGGCTAGATTGTATATGTGAAACATGCAGACTAAATTACAGGACCTACCAATTGGAAGTGTGTGGAAAGAGGTCATTAAAATACTACGCCACTGAAAATTAGAACTTTAAACTTCCCGTTTGGGTGCGATTTTCAATTTATTATTTAGATATGATCGAGTGTTCTAAAATCTTAGGAATATAAACAGATACTAACTCTTAATAAATATGGATGAAAAAGGTAAAGTTATCCCACTACAGGCCATAGCAGATCCTCGGGGAGTTAAGGTTCCCACTTTTTCTAAACAATCGGCACTTGATGTCAGCTGGGTTGTCAGCCCTGGGCGACGGCCCCTTTTCTCCCAGAACAAGCGTCTGGTACTCATTTTCGGCCCCAGGGTTATGGTGCCACCAGAAGGTTTGGGTCAGTTTAAAAATTCTAACCCCCCCCTTATTGTTAATTTATTTTCTTTAATGGAATTAAGTTATACTTTTGTAATGAGTAAATTCTCATGGGTCCCGGATTTGATTCCCTGTTATATCATATATATATATATACATGCTAATTCTTCTGTACGTGTGTCTGTCACTGAACTCCTCCTAAACGACTAGACCGATTTTGGTTTTTTTTTGTGTGTGTCTGATTGGGTCCCTCGATGGTTTAGGCACGCCGTAGCGTAGTGGCTAAGGCACTGCGCTACAAGCCGGAAGGTCGAGGGTTCAAGTCCCGGTGGGGTCAGAACTTTTAAAACCGACTAAAACCTTCTGGCGGCACTATGGCCCTGGGGTCGACTCAGCCTCTAACGGAAATGAGTATCAAACGCTTGTTCTGGGGTAAAGGCGGCCTTCATGCAGGGCTGACAACCCAGCTGACATCAAGTGCCGATTGTCCAGAAAAAGTGGGAGCCTTAACTTCTTACTACCCCAAGGGCCTGCTGAAGCCTGTAGTGGGATCACTTTACTTTACTTACAATGTTGTAGTCTCTCGTGACTCATGTCACTATTCTAACAACCATAACTTTCGGGACGAGATGGCCGTGATATTATTCAAATAAAATACATTTCGCCTATTACTGATCCATAATAATTCAGGATATTACCGGTATTATTGTTACTATAGCTTGTCAGCCAACAAAATGCAGCCATGCTCTGCATGTATTCGATTCTATGAGTGGATGCACAACTGAAGTCTAAACCACGACCCCGGTTTTCCAATTTTTTAATGTCTCCACAATAACCATAAAAACTGAAAATATACTGCTGTTAATTACAACAACACATGCCTGTATCATTACCATGGGGTCATAACAATTTCAGTGGATTTTCAGTTATTTGTATAGTAGTTATGGAAACAATAAAAAAATTGGAAATCCGGGGTCGTGGTTTAGACTTCGGATGTGCTATTATGACGCAATCCTCCCCTACCTGTCAAATAGTGGTGGGAATTACCTTGATCACGTGATTTAAGTGTAATCTTGGCAGGCATTTAATTTCATGAGCATCGTTATTAATGGTATTAAATATTATCGTTTGGCTGGTAATACCAAGAAGAGTTCAAGTGATACGAGAATTGATTCAAATTGGTTGAAAAATAGGGATAGAGTGAAAACCGGTCTGGGTAGTGAGTACATTACAATCAAGGCAGGAATGTATTAGCACTACATTTTGTTCGCTGCCGAGCTATAATACCGTTTTTTTTTCATTTAGTTATTATACATATATTTTAATTTACAAGGTCACATCAAGTCTATTTATTTTTAAATATATTATGAAATAGTGACTATGATGAAATGGTCTTGCAAATGAAATTCCAAACGATCATTTTCTCTGACAACTGAAGTAAAAACCTCAAGTTGTCAGGACCGAGATTTGAACACGGGACCTCCCAAATACGAGTCTCAAACACTATCCTTCAATCAACTCACCCATTATTATTATTATTATTATTATTATTATTATTATTATTATTTATTATATATTTTATTTAGCTGGTTTGACAATGTTTCACAACATATTTCAGCCCCTCAATTAATCTACAGTCATCCTTCTCCACATATCTATGTCATTCGAATCTCCATCGTCCATTCATTTTCCTCATGCTTCTCAAAACTCCATCAGTCCACGTTATTTTTGGCAGTCTTCTTCTTCTTTTCTACCAGATGGCATTCATTCTAGTATTATTCATGGAAATCTGTATTCTGACATTATTTTTACATGATCATACAATTTTAATTGTTTGTTTTTATTAATCCACAATTGAAGTTTGAATATTCATCCTCTGCATCTTCTTCTTCTTCTTCCTTCCAAGTATTAGGCCAAGGCCTGTTATGATCATATAGAAAATATTCCCTCCAGCGTTTCATAGGACGGCCAGGGATCTTTGTCCTCTTGGTATATAATTATAAACAGCTTTGGGGATCCGATTTGAACTCATTCTTTCAAGATGGTATTTCTAATTTTGTTGGTACTGTTTAATATATTCCAAAATTGACGTAGTCTTCAATTCTTTTAAGATATCGGTGTTCCTTTTCCGATCCCATCTGGTGTAACCCGCTGTTGTGCGCATGAATCTCATTTCACAAGCCGTTATTCTGCTTTCATGTTGTCATTTTAGTGTCCATGCTTCACTACCATAGGTCAACACTGGTCTAGCCAAAGTTTTATATAAACGTAACCTGGTGTTTTTTTGTACAAGGGATGGTTTCATAACTTGATTAATAATTCCCAAACTTTTATTATAACTAATATTTTTTTCAGGGATATCCTTTTCATCCCAGATAGAGAGATAATATCCAAGATATTTAAATTGATTAGATCTCTCTCCTTTGCTTTATATTATTATTATTATTATTATTATTATTATTATTATTATTAGTTCGTTTATGTTATGTTTTATTTAACACCGACGTCAACTCTAGTTAATTAAGTATTGAAATTATGGGTTACATAAGCCATACTCTTAGTAATTAATATTGTCATCCTCCTCCACGTCTCTCTGTCATTCCCATTCTTTTCCCCTCATACTCCTCAAAACACCATCAATCCATGTTATTTTTGGCAGTCTTCTTCTATCAGGTGACACTCATTCTAGTATTCTGCATGGAAATCTGTATTTTGTCATTATTTTTATAGGATAAACCAGTTTAATTATTTTTAATCCACAATTGAAGTTTGAACATTCATCTTTTGTATTATTATCATTATTATTATTATTATTATTTTATATATTTATATGGGTGCGAAACATGGACTCTTACTTTAAGGGAGGAAAGGATATTACGAATATTTGAGAATAAAGTTCTTAGGAAAATTTTTGGACCAAAGGGAGATGAACAGGTAGGTGAATGGAGTAGACTACATAACAGTGAGCTACATGGTCTTTATAGGAAGCCAGATATAATAAGAACAGTTATGTCTCATTGACTGAGATGGGCAGGACTGGTGGCACGAATGGGAAATTAAATGTGTGCTTGGAAGCTTCTTGTAGGAAAACCAGAGAGAAAACGCCCAGTTGCTAGATCAAGAGTGAGGTAGAAGAATAACATTAACCATGATTTAAGGGAAGTAGATTATACAGGGGATGATTGGAAAACAATAGCTCAGGATTGGGATGAGTAGAGATTTTATGTCCTGCTTGGCTATGGACCTACGGGTTCGATAGTGCCAGTGAGTTAGTTTATTATTATTGTTATTATTATCATTATTATTACATTTATTATTATTATTATTATTATTATTATTATTATTATTATTATTATTATTATTATTAATTTATGTTATGTTTTGTTTAACACCGACGTCTACTCTAGTGAATGAAGCATTGAGATTATGGATTCCATAAGCCATACTATTAATAAAGTAAAGAGTTTACTCGTGTCTGATGTAAAGCCAGGTCGAGAGATAATATGAGATGATCCACCTGTTATTGAAGGTCTGTGATATACAAGAATGCAACATTTTAGCAGCACATGAAATGAAAAGAAACGAAATGGATGCCATGAGAATGGAGAAGTTACGGAATACAATTTTTTGGCAGGGGAAAACGGGAGATACTCCTATAAAAACCTGTCATTGTTCCGATTCATTCACCAATGATCCTACATGGAGGGACCCAGACGCGAACTAGGTACCTACACTTGCGTCTTGGAATCGTCAATATTGGTAACAATCCATCCATCCATCCATAGTAATTCTGCCCGAGGGCAGGTCTTTCACTGCAATCATAGCATTTTCATGCTATGCTTTGCAGCTTTACTAGGAAATTATACGTTAGGTGTGGTAGCTTCCTGTTGCTTCCACACCGGTGAAGGATGATGATGATAATGATAAGGATGATTATGACGGCCGGATCATTTTCGGGGACCGTTGGGCCCTAAGCTTCCTGACATTTGTCTTACAGGTGAGGGAAAACCCCGAAAAAACCTCACCCAGGAGCCTGCCCCGACCAGGAATCGAACCCGGGCCCGCTGCGTGACAAGGCAGCACGCTGCCTCGAGACCACAGCGGTGAACATTGGTAATAACAATAATAATAATAATAATAATAATAATAATAATAATAATAATAATAATCAAAATAATAATAAAAAAAGTCACAAACATCATGATTATTAAACCATGATATGTAATGAAGGAACTGGATGGATGAATCCTTATAGCATTAAGGGACAGAAGAAGAAGAAGAAGATAATAGTCTATCTATCTATATGCCCTCTACTTCCCCGTGCGGGGATTAGGGTGTTCCCTAGTGGGAGTGTTTGAACCAAGCTAATTTGGTTACACTTATTTACCCATAGATGTGAACCAGTGATATGGGGTCGTCCTATCGCTCAGTGAGACACCCATCGAGAAACTTAGGTATTGTTTGGATGGACAACGGTCAGTAAATTTTACACAGAAGCCTCTTTATTCAGGCTTGCGGTTCTTTTATGAGCCTGAAAATCGCTTTGGGCCTCTCGGCTTAAAGTCCCTTCTCGGATAACTTGACCCTTGGATTTTTACATATAAAACTACATCGACTCCGGCTGCGTTTGAATTCGCGTTCCTCGGAAGTATTAAGGATCATGACCACTAGCCCACTGCTGCCGACAGAACAAAATGAACTTCCTTAGAAGAACAAAATGCTGCACAAGATTGGATCGGATAAAGAATGAAGATATAAGTACAGCATTAAATATATATATCCCTGAATGATAAAATCGAAGAATAAAGAGATAAATGGCTTTAAACGTGCAGAAATAATGAATGTAACAAGATTATCAAAAACAGCATTTAACTACAAGCCAAGAGGTTCAAGGAATATAAGAAGACTAGTGAAAATATGGACTGTGAGGCGGAACAGGCAATTTGCCTAGCCTGTGAAGTGAATAAGAAGATGGAGATGATGATGATGATGATGATAATAATAATAATAATAATAATAATAATAATAATAATAATAATAATAATAATAATAATAATAATAATAATAATAGGCCTTAATATAAACCTGTGTTTAGAATATAATAAAATGTAAAGGATATTCGGTATTATTAGATAATTTTAAATTACCTCAGAGTAGGCTTTTATTAAATAAATAGTGAAACTGAACTTTCTCATACGTGAATTTACTTTGTTTCAGGTAAGAAATCACTTTCCTGTGTCCAAGGTCGTAAAAATGCGTAACCTTTGTTCTGCTGTGGAGAGGGGTTATTGTTGGGCCAAGAGGTAAAGATTGGATTTAGTGACACTAGGAATACTGAAGGAGTTCTCCATGTGTGAGAACTTAGGTTGCTCGGTTGGTATTCGGTAGAGTTGAGGTTCTTATCTCGGGATTCCACGAGGACTTCGTCGGGCAGAATTAATGTACAAAGAATATCTGGTAAAAGTAGTTTATTCTTGACTTTTATAAACTGCAAGTAATTGTATATATATGAAGTGAATTTATCCAACTTTTTAGAACGTAGTGTTTTGAAGTGACTTGATGAAATTATACACGAGAAGTAAGTTAATGAAATTATCTACGAGAAGTAAGTGACGAGGAGAAGCCTCTCTCGCCTATAGGTAAATTAGTTACTCCCACTACCTCGATCACGTGGACCTAAGGTCTGTGCTTAGGCACATATAACGAAACATATAACTGGTTAATGCGCCCTCCTATTTTGATTCCGGGGGTGTTACAAATTTATTATTGGCGATTTACGCCTTCAGAGGTTGGACCTTTTTTCCCCGTGCTGGCTTCACGTACAGTCTAGTCACAAACATTAGCTAGGCTTGGGTTTTTTTCTTAGGCTTGGGTTTTTTCCTAGGCTTCCGACGCTAGAAACTTGCCAAGTTCCCACACTTTTTGCTAACGATGTTTGTGTCAGGGTAAAACCCCCGCTTGTACATTAGCTAATGGGTTATGGTTATCACGCTAAATCAGTTAACTGGAGGCTTAGAAGATATCTCTACTCAATCTGTCGAGCAAAGGATTATTGTCATTAGTAAGTTATTATCATGTGTCAGCCACTTCCGTCTTCACAAAAGAAAGGGTTACATTACCTGAGTTGTCAGTCTTCTTTAATAACTAATAATTTGATTACATTGATGCTGACTTCTTTGGATCATTTTATACGGCCTTTGCTCCTACATAATCAGGTTCCACTCTCTTCCCTGATCAATTTGAATATAAATATGACCTAAGTCCAGTAACTGCTTCATTTAATGATGTTATAATTTCATCTGATTATTATTGCCGATAGGGATTTATTTAGATTTACACAGGAGGCTGTATGAATGGATTGCCACAAATGCCCTATAAACAAATGGAAAAATCAAGGGATTTTTTTTTATTTGTTTATAATCCTCTCGCGTAATATAATGCTAGTATCATAGCTATAGTGGCCTTTAAAGAAAAAATGGCTATAATATTTTGGTTAGAGCACGTTAACCCTGAGAGTGTTGCCAGCACGTCAATTATGTTCAGATTGTAAACACTGATATGTACCCCTTTTACCTGGGATCGTTCTTTGAGGTTAAATAGACTCACTTTCTGCAATATAGACATACATAAATATTCATTAAGAAAAAAAAAATACACCCTTAATATATTTGGTGGTCTACTCAAACCATTCATGCTTATACAATTACCATTCAAAACTATTTAGTTGAATACCAGTATAGCATAAATTGCTTCTTCATGTGTAACTGTTTATTTTCAATTTAATTTACACCTTAATATCTACCTACATTATAATGTGCGTCTACAGCTTGGGAATTCATTTGCGATGAACCAGTTTTGTCTACTTCAAACCATATGTCGAATAACACTTCAGTCTTGCTAAATTTAATTTAAATTGAGTCAATAAGACTTATTTACATGGATCTATATCTTTGCGACCAAAATACTAAATATCGCGTTTAAGCAGCTGTGCTATCGTTATAAACAATTATTATTGATAGTATTACACCCTTATCATATTTTCCCCATAGGTATTGCATACATACGAATTCATCATGATTATTAATCCATGAAATATTCATGATTCTTAATATTTTATTCTCAACATATTTCGGCCCATTTACTTTGCCAAAGCATAGCTGGCTATATCATTGCTCAGCCAAACGACGTTATTTTCTTAAGCGTGCAAAATCATTTCCTTCGAATGCAGAATCGTATAGTATGTCACATTCGCTTCCACCAGCGACCATGACTTCATCTCATCTCATTATTAACATCGAATACAAATTCGCACAAATTGTCACATTCGCTTCCATCAGCGATCATGACCTCATCTCATCTCATTATTAACATCGAATACAAATTCGCACAAATTGTCACATTCGCTTTCACCAGCGACCATGACTTCATCTCATCTCATTATTAGATAATACGGGATCCCTTGCCCTCAAATATTTTCAACAAAATAGCACGTGTTATACAAACACAGTGACGTGCCGCTTCGGCCCACGTCTACAAATTAAATTCTGTAAATATAATCAACAAATAAATTCCTCACGCTTTATAGGTTCACACCGCCACTCGGCCTTTCAATTAAGGTGCATTGAGCTTCACCCTGTCTCATTAGCTCCTATGTTTACGCTGTCTGATTGTTATTTTAGACAAAATAATCATAATCATCATGATATTATTCGTATTCAGATTGTTGTACAAGTTTCTTCAATTACCTATATGTATTAAACAATGACAATGGCCTATCTGGGCTCATTTTAACATTTACTGGATTAAGTAGATACTGCAGCTTTCTGCTCGAGCGATTGGGTTAAAACATTTAAAAATATAGATCCATTCTCTATCGATAAGTTCAAATCAACAATTTATTAATCGCCCTCAATCTTAGCTGAAAGTGGACATGCATGTGTTATGTATTCACCCTAATTCAATTAATTATATCATATTCATCAATATGGGGGTATTATCATGATTAATATCTAAATTGACATTTCACTTTATTTTTTTTTTCGCAGTCATTGTGCCCTTTCCTCTCGCGATTAGCGTTTTCATCTAGGCCTATTTAATCACTTTATTAGTGTTATTTATTTTAATTACTGATTATATTTGGTACTTTACCATACAACACTTATTTATTTTTTTTTCACTAATACTTTTCATTTATGTCCTAATCTCAGCTAGTATTGAGTTCGAATCCCGTGAAAACTGGTTCATGCATTTAAGTATAATTTATCAGGTCTTGTTTTTTTTTTTTTTTTTTTATTTGTTTGGGGATTATGTAGAGCTTATATGTTTGTACCTTTTGTATGTTATATCAAAATTTTGTCGGTATATAACCACTTCCTTACCTGGGTACTGCATAATTTCAGCGTTTACATTGACCTTTATCTCATACCTAAAATCACAGTAGTGTCTACCTGTGCACACAATACAATATAGTACAATGCAAGACATACACACATACGTAATATATCCATTCCGTTGTCATTCTTACGTGTAAAAATCTCTCCCTCCTATTTTTCGAGTGTCATTTTCACTGTCCGTCTATCTACCCTTAATACTATTAGTGTCTAATTTCACAGTCTGTTAACTCGCAAAGGCCTCCTGTACTATTATTATATACATGTTTTGCGATACTACGCCCACACGCAAACAAACTCTGAACACTCGCAATGGTAATTTATTCACATCTATCCAGGTCCTCGCTTACATATACCTGATTAGTACGTTGTTCATTTCCTGGCCTTGTGCATGTACGGTCATAATCGTACTCCCCTCTGCGCTGGAATGTATCTATGGTCCCTTACATTTCCATAAATCTGGTTCCGTGGGCCCTCTGCACTCCTCTCTATGTTTATCATGTTGACCCTAGGTTCTTTACTCCTCTGGTCCCTCCTGAGATCCTTGTACCCTCTACCATAACCATTGTTGTCCCTATTCTCGTTCCTGTATTGTCTATTGTTACTCTGCATATTACTAAATCTCCTGTCCTCTCCTCGATAGTGGTCATTGTTCTTCCGTATGTCGGGCGCGGCTGCCCCCCTCTCGTCTGAACGGTTAGGTCCGGAGTTCGAGTTGTTCCTACTCGTATTTTCCCTGCTATTTCCTCCTTCCCTATTTCCACTTTGATTATTACCCCTATTGTCGCCCGCTTCCAGGATAGTTAGCATTTCTATCATTTGGTCGTATGTGCTAACGCGCGCGATTAGCAAGCTGTGCCTAATTGCCTGCGGATAATGGTTGATTAGCGTTCGTACAAATTCCGGTTCAGGGTAACTCGGTGAGATAAGTTTGGCTTTTTTAGCCAAGGCCAGAAAATGCTCGCTGTACGTCAAGTTTTTCCTCTTATCATATGTCCCATTGCGTATCTCGTATTTTATATCCATTTGTTTCTCGTAACTAAAAAATTTGTTACGGAATGTTTGCTTAAATGTCTCGTATGGAGCATCAGTAGATAAAGTAACCTCGAACCACATAAGACTGTTGCCTTTCAGGCACTTTTTAACAATATACATATACAAGTGTTTCGGGATACATTTAATTTTGAAATAGTTTTCCAGTTCTTCAATGAACTGGATGGGGTTTGTTTCACTTTCGTTATATTCCGGCAATGGGATATCAATGAAAGAGGAATTGTAGTACGGTGCTGACCCCGTGTATACTATCTGGTTCGCTTACATTAGTATGCACCACAGAACTACTAGCGATCTCCTGGTTCCCTAGTACTTCTGTATGCGCACGTGCTTTGTGGTTAGCCGTCGTCCAAGAAACACTAATCCGACGCGTGTGATTCATTTTCGGGAGTCCTCTCTTTTTGACATCCGCTATTAATTTTCTCTGTGAGGACGCTTATTTCCTCATTTAGTTTGCTGATTTCATTAGTCACTTTCTGTTCTATATTAGTGCCTAACTCATTAAATCTAGAATCAACTATTGTTTCGATCATTTCTGAGCGTTTATCCTGATCAACAATTTTCTGAGCTACTTGGAGTTTTAGTGTTTCTTGTTCGTCGGCTAGCTTTTTTTGTACAGATACACACATATCATTCACCCTTTTGTCCGCGTTCTCCAACCTACAGAGCACATTCTTGTCGACTCGTTTTATTTCCCCTTGTAGTTCCTCCTGTTTCTCCCCTAAGTTAGTTTGTAACGTTATTATACTGTTGTTCATCTCTGTTCTCATTTGACTTATTAGCCTGTTTTCTGTTTTCTCTAAGTCTTTAATAAGTTTTTGTTCCATTTTATTTATCTTTAGTTCTACGCACGCTGACGATTCATTTATTTTCGCTTCTAGCATCTCTCTATTTTTTCCCATCTCATCCCTTAATGTTTCTTTCAACGTAAATACATCTTTTTCCCTGCTTATCTCCATCTGTCCTCTCCAAGTTTCAAGTTCCCGTTTCATATTCCTCTGCATTGCCTCTAAAATCCATTTTCCTATTTCTACCTATCGTCTCTAAATCCATTTTCCTACTTCTATCTATCGTCTCTAAATCCATTTTCCTACTTCTATCCATCTCCTCTATTCTCGACATTAGCATTTCCATGTATTTCATGGTGTCGGTGCTTGGATTTCCCTTGTCCTCTACTTCCCCTCTAGCTTCTACTCTTGCGTTGTTTTCACTACTTTCCCCTGTGCTCTGCTCTAAGTTCTCTCTGCCATCTTCGTTGTCCTCTCCCATCCTTACGATTTCGTTCTCTCCTTCAATCAGTTGCCCACAAGCCTTCTCCCTAATCTCTTCGTGTTTCCTATCCATTTTTTTATCTTTATTTGCCTGCCTCTTTCTATTCCTACTTCTTAACAACATAAATACACACAGATATATTCTCCGTTAAATCACTGTAATATTTTGATTTCTTATATAGGTAAAAGTAAAAAAAATGCTTATTCTGTTGTTGTGTCACTTACTGCTTCCTTCCTTCAGTTGCTGTCTGTCTGCTTGTTGCCATCATCTTCTCTGTCCTGTTGCCTCGTGGTCGTGGGACTTAGTCGTTCTGCCCGTTTGATTTCTATTCGTGTGTTACTTTACGACCTATTCTGCCCGCACGTTAGGGAGCCAATATGGAGAGGGGTTATTGTTGGGCCAAGAGGTAAAGATTGGATTTAGTGACACTAGGAATACTGAAGGAGTTCTCCATGTGTGAGAACTTAGGTTGCTCGGTTGGTATTCGGTAGAGTTGAGGTTCTTATCTCGGGATTCCACGAGGACTTCGTCGGGCAGAATTAATGTACAAAGAATATCTGGTAAAAGTAGTTTATTCTTGACTTTTATAAACTGCAAGTAATTGTATATATATGAAGTGAATTTATCCAACTTTTTAGAACGTAGTGTTTTGAAGTGACTTGATGAAATTATACACGAGAAGTAAGTTAATGAAATTATCTACGAGAAGTAAGTGACGAGGAGAAGCCTCTCTCGCCTAAGGTAAATTAGTTACTCCCACTACCTCGATCACGTGGACTAAGGTCTGTGCTTAGGCACATATAACGAAAACATATAACTGGTTATGCGCCCTCCTATTTTGATTCCGGGGGTGTTACAAATTTATTATTGGCGATTTACGCCTTCAGGGGTTGGACCTTTTTTCCCCGTGCTGGCTTCACGTACAGTCTAGTCACAAACATTAGCTAGGCTTGGGTTTTTTCTTAGGCTTGGGTTTTTTCCTAGGCTTCCGACGCTAGAAACTTGCCAAGTTCCCACACTTTTTGCTAACGATGTTTGTGTCAGGGTAAAACCCCCGCTTGTACATTAGCTAATGGGTTATGGTTATCACGCTAAATCAGTTAACTGGAGGCTTAGAAGATATCTCTACTCAATCTGTCGAACAAAGGATTATTGTCATTAGTAAGTTATTATCATGTGTCAGCCACTTCCGTCTTCACAAAAGAAAGGGTTACATTACCTGAGTTGTCAGTCTTCTTTAATAACTAATAATTTGATTACATTGATGCTGACTTCTTTGGATCATTTTATACGGCCTTTGCTCCTACATAATCAGGTTCCACTCTCTTCCCTGATCAATTTGAATATAAATATGACCTAAGTCCAGTAACTGCTTCATTTAATGATGTTATAATTTCATCTGATTATTATTGCCGATAGGGATTTATTTAGATTTACACAGGAGGCTGTATGAATGGATTGCCACAGCTGTCGGCTAACGGTATCATGTATTGCACTGACAAGTAAGTTGTTTTAATGGAGCTGAGTCAATGAAACTTCATATCAGACATATAAAATGCATATAAAGGTAAATAACACAAATAATACAACAAAGCAACTTGGGGTTTATTCTGATTAATGTGGAAGTTCGATAACCCGAGCTATGTCGTAATTACATGAAATATCAGGGATCATTTACTTGGAAAATTACGTATCTTGTCTATATGTGACCCCATCTGTGGTTTAATGATTTACCTCTCTGGCTGTCACTGGAGTCTCTGATCTATTCTCGGTTATACCATAGACATTTGTCTTTATATGGAAATTATTTCTAGACAAGCCGTCTGTAGGCTATGGTTACATAACTAGAGGGACTTTGTGCTCACTCCGGGAGATGTGCATAAGTAGCTCAATGGTAGAGCGCCAGCGCATAAAGCTGGAAACCTTGGGTTCAAATTCTAGCTTAAGTGTAATCCCCCCCCCCTAGTTATAATAATTGTTCCGCGCCTTAGCCGAGTGATTAAGGCAAGATGCCTTGGCGCAAAGCTACGGGACTTGCGCTGGTTCGAGTCCCCATGGGGGAAGAAATTTTCACATGGAATTTCGGCCTGTATGGGACCGGTACCCACCCAGTATCGTGAGGCATTTGGGTACCTACAATAAGTAGCGACTCCAGGTCGAGAAGACCAGTTATAACGGCTGGGGGACTCGACATGCTGACCACATGTCACCCCTACATTGGCTTATGAGCATCTACCTCTGTGATTAACACATGTGGACGTGAGGCAAGCAGCCGGCTGGTAGGGCAAGGGCGTTTTAGGCTTGTTGCGGTTGGAGTTTTTTTAGTTATAATAATTATGACTTGTATGGAAATAGAAATTTCCATATAAGATTAATAATTAATTGACATTTCAGTGATGCCCCCTCATAATGTCTTCTTGCAGTAAAAACACTCATTAAGTCTTTTGAACACAAGTTTCACTACGTAGGCCTACAGGAGACTCGAGAATTAAAGAGAGAGAAAATTTGTGCTTGCTCCGGGAGGTGTGCCTAAATAGCTTGTTGGTGGAGAGCCAGCGTGTAAAGCACAGATCTTTGGTTCAAATCCCGGCCCAAGTGCAAATTTTCTCTCTAGTTATGTGTATTTGTCTTTGTTTAGAATGAGATTATACTTCGTCAGAACTACGGAGTTACTACCTGATATGATGACAAAGTCCAAAAAATGCAAACGAAGTGTGGAGGATTGCGTCACACTAACTGCGTGACTACGTGCACTGTCATTTGCCAGCCAGTGCAGCAATTCAATCAGCCTTAGATCTTCTGAGTGATGGGTTTATTTAAATATATACATTTTTAAAAAAATCTTTAATGTATACATATTGTATATATATATATATATATATATATATATATATATATACACATATATCCCGCACCGTAGCCGAGTGGTTAAGGCAGGAAGCCTTGGCGCAGAGCTACGGGACATGCGCTGGTTCGGGTCTCCATGGGGGAAGAAATTTTTCTCATGGAATTTCGGCTAGTATGGGACCCATCATTGTGAGGCATTTGGATAGCTACAATAAGTAGCGACTCCAGGTTGAGAATACCAGCTATAACGGCTGGGGACCCGATATGCTGACCACATATCACCCCACCACTGGTTAATTGACCTCTGTGATTAACACATGTGGATGTGAGGCCAGCAGCCGGATGGTCAGCCAAGGGCCTTCTAGGCCTGTCACGCTTGGAGAAAAAATATATATCCATCCATAGTATTCTGCCCCAGGGCAAGTCCTTCACTGCAATCATAGCATTTTCATGCTATGCTTGCAGCTTTACTAGGGAATTGTAGGTGTGGTAGCTTCCCGTTGCTTTCCACACCGGTGAAGGATGATGATAGGAATGATGATGATGATGATGATGATGGCCATATGATTTCGGGGACCGTTTGGGCCTTAAAGTTTTCCTGACATTTGTCTTACAGGTGAGGAAAAACCCCGATAGAAACCTCACCCAGAAAAACTGCCCCAATCGGGGATCGAACCCGGGCCCGCTTCGTGACAAGGCAGCACGCTACCTCGAGACCACAGCAGTGGACACATATATATATATATATATATATATATATATATATATATAGCTCACTAACGTATAGAATTAGAGATATCGGGTTCAAATCCCGGTTCAGGCGTTTATTTTTCTTTTCTTTTCGTATCATATATATTGCTAGATAGTAGATAGGGACAGAGGGAATCTCATTAATCCATTCATGCGCGTCACTAAATATATATATATATATATATATATATATATATTTTTATGCGTGCGTGTGTGTGTGTGTGTATGTGAAATGTTCCTGTAGAATAGATGATAAAGTTATAAAATTTGTTGTAGTTCCAGGTATTTTCATTTTACTTGTAAAGTTTTGGCTGCACCTCTTTTATCAACAGGGGGATTGATATGATTATTCTAGAAATTATTGTACTGTGTAATATATTGATTTTCTTAAAATGTAGAATTTTCTTTTTAAACGGTATTTGTAATGTATACTTAGCAAAAAAAGAATGAGCGGACTGTAGATCTCGAACATTTCAAGTTTTAACGCTCGATTCACATGAGTAAACTAATTGCCCAATAGAGTTGCAATACGTCCCCCTTCCTCCAATGAAGAACATTCTTTTATGCGTAGCAAGCCAGGGAACGCTTTTAGCTCAGTGCCTTATGACTTGCTTTGTATTCAAGAGGTGACAGGTTCGATTCCCGATGAGGTTAGTTTTTTAAATTGTTACAATGCTTTCTATTTGATTCTGTCTGTATACTCTTAAATTAAAAAAAAACTATTTGGAAGTATTATTACTATTGTTATTACTGCTATTATTACTAGTATTATTATTACTACTACTATTATTATTATTACTATTATTATTTCTACTATTATTATTTCTACTATTATTATTACTACTAATATTAGTATTATTATTACTAGTATTATTATTATTACTGTTATTTGCGGATGACCGGATAATAATTGCACAAGAATATGAAGACATGGAGTATATGTTCAGAAAATTATTTAATTATTTAGAAAAAAACAGTTTATATGGGATATGGAACCGAAATCGGAGATTTAATATTAGAAGATCAAAAGGGGTATATAGAGGATGTGAAGAATTGAGTATCTGGGAGTAAAAGTAGATAAAAAGGATAAACAAGAAAGTGATATTAAGAACAGAATAAATAAAAGTAGACCAATAACAGCAAGATGAATGGAGTCTTATGGAACAGACATAGGGCCTATAACCAGAAAAAATAAGTTACAAATGTATATAGCAATTTTAAGTAATGGGTGACTGACTCGTAATAGTTTATTCATTATCTTATCTGGCAAATGAACAGAAAAATATAGGTATTTTTACCAGAAATGCCAGAATTATTCTTAAATTTAAAAAAAATCAATAGTGAGAAGTACTGTCATACATGGAGCTGAAGTTTGAAAATTCAACAAAAACTTAAACAAAAACTTTCGTCGTTTTAAATTGAGTCTTGAGGAGAGCAGCAAGATGTTCAAAATTTTAAAAAACAAGAAATGCTGTCATATGAGAAAAAATGAATATTAGATATTCAATAATAGATTATATAAGATATAAGCGATTAAATTGGTATGGGCACGTACTACGAATGCAAGAAGAAAGGTTACTCAGGAAAACATTGGAATGGTGTCCACCTGGAAGAAGAAGGAAAGGAAGACCTAGAAACTCGTGGAAGCAAGAAATAAGAACTGAAATGAGAACAAGAGGACTGGAGGACATGGAGTGGATGGATAGAGACGAGTGAAGAAAAAAAAAAACTTTAGACACAGAAAGATGTATGAACATTAAAAATCTGTATATAAATAAAAATTATTATTATTATTTCCAAAATTATTGCTAAATTATAAACCGAACGGAAGGAGAAATGTTGGATGCCCACACAGAAGATGGTCTGAACAATTTTAACAATTCTAGCTTTCATGAAACCGGAATGAGCCGACAGGCTTAATCCCTGGATGATGATGATTATTATTATTATTATTATCATTATTATTATTATTATTATTATTATTATTATTATTATTATTAAGTTATTATCCATCATCTGTGGGCTATTATTAGCCGGAATTGGCCTATATAAACCAAATATTTTAATTGAAGGGTGAAACTTTTTTCTCACTAATAACGTAATAAATAAATACTTAAATATATGAAGTTATATTACCTTTTATTATATAAATTTATAGAATCATTATTAAAACGTGGTACTGCACACACAATTACATTTACACCGGTAGCTAATTAGTGTTGTAGAGTTTACGAAGGCAGAGATATTAGTTAAAATAGTTCTAAGTGAACGTAGATGTGGCTGGAATTAAATGTTATTATTTTGCGAAAATACAAATAAATAACAAAAAAATCACTATCGAAATATTTGAACTCTGGCTCGTATATATATTTCATTTTTCGTAATTGGTTTAACGATTTACGCTATGCTGGCTGTCTCGTTTACTTTCACACTATGCACGATAGTTGAACTTTATTTGTCTCCTTCACTGTTCTTCAACTATTTAAGACGATTAAAACCAAATACAGCGTATTTAAAACATTTAACAGTGCGTTGCCTCGTGAACCACAGCTTTAGCTTTTCGAGCATGTGCAGTGGGCCATAACAAGGGACTGCGTTTTGAAGCCGCTCATTCTTTTTTATTTATTTATTTATTTATTTTTTGCTAAGTGTACATTAATTTGTGATATTGTATTGTTTTTAAAGTCAATCTTAGTCTAATAATTGATTTAGAATTTAGACTGAGCATGATTTCCAATGCTATTTAAATTTCATATCGTTGATTTTTTTAATCAGTAAAATAGAACTAAAAAGAAAAAAATATTTAAAAAAATATTAAATAACTGCATACATTTGTTAAATCCAAACAAAATAGCATTTTTTTAGTATACTGTATTATCAGGCGATTAATGAATTATATTTAGAATGCACTGAATTAAGTATTTGTATTCATTAATTTCTTGTTAAAACATGCATTAATTAAATACGTGGAGAGTGGAGTTTAAAGGTTATGAGGTAATTTAGGCCTTAAAATAAATTATATACCAACTCTAAAGAAGTAAGTGTACGTAGTAATAGGCATGGAAATAGAATATTATAAAATAAATTAATACGAGGACCAAAGAATTTTTCCAAATTCGTGTAATTTTCTTATAAGTTATTCTTCAATATTAGAGTAGTCCTACTAAATGTGTTTTGTAAATAGCCTAGATATTTTATGACCTTCCTGAACGCTTATGGAATCCCGTAGTACAGACAAGTTGGACAACTAATCTTACATCCAGGCGTTTCGAGGATTCTTAGCGGTTGGACCACAATTGACAAGAAAAGAAATACCTTTACAGACGGAAACAAGAAAAAAGGAAACTTGGAAACTTGGAGAAACGCTTAAATTGGCAATGTATTCTATAAGATACGTTGGTTCAATTTATTTAATAGTTTAAATAAAGCAATAAAGTAAAGTAAAAAGTAAAAGTAAAGTGATCCCACAACAGGCCTCAGGAGGCCCTTGGGGTAGACAATCGGCACTTTATGACAGCCGGGTTGTCAGCCCTGCGTGACAGCCGCCTTTACCCCCAGAACAAGCGTCTGGTACTTATTTCCGTTAGAGGCTGAGTCGACCCCAGGGCCATAGTGCCGCCAGAGGGTTTTGGTCAGTTTAAAAATCCTGACCCCCAACGGGAGTTGAACCCTCGACCCTCCGGCTTGTAGCTCAGTGCCTTAACCACTATGCTACGGCGTGCCCCAAATAAAGCAATAAATCCAAAATAAATTACTTAAATTTGTTCGAATTACTCAGTACACAGTAATAACTTACGGTTCTCATTGATTTTGTTTTTTGTGCGGTCCGACACATTTAAAGCACGAAAAATTACGATGGTAAAAATTAAAGTGAATTTTTGTTTGGCAGATGATTAGTTATACATTTTTATAAATTTAAAATCCTTTTAAAATCTAAGATAAAGCTGCCGCGAAACATTTAAAAATAAATTCTATTTTTTCAAATCATCCCATAGATTAAAATAGTAAGTTTATTATTATTATTACATCTCTGATACCTCAAGTATTGGTGCACATTTTTCGTTTAGTGCTCCATTAAACCGACTTGAAATTTTAAAGGTAATTTGCTACTTAAATTGTAGTTTCTGAGTAAACTTCGGATTACTATTAAAAAAACTCCGTGGCGCGACAGGCCTAGAAGGTTATTGGCCCACCAGCCGGCTGCTGACCTCACATCCACATGTGTTAATCACAGAGGTAGACGATCATCTAGCCAGTGTAGGGGTGGCATATGTTCAGCATATCGGGTCCCCCAGCCGTTATAGCTGGTTTTCTCAACCAGTAGCCGCTATTTATTGTAGCTGCCCAAATGTCTCATGATGCTGGGTGGGCATAGGTCCCATACTGGCCGAAAATCCATGAGAAAATTTCTTCCTCTATGGTGACCTGAACCAGCGCAAGTCCCGTAGCTCTGCGCCAAGGCATCTTATCTTAACCAGGAGTACTATTTATTATTGAAAAAAATCAGTATATATATATTTTCTCTCTCTCTCTCACTCTCACTCTCTCTCACTCTCTCTCACTCTCTCTCTCACTCTCTCTCTCTCTATCTCTCTCACACACTCTCTCTCTCCTCTCTCTCTCTCTTCCCTCTCTCTCCTCTCTCTCGCCCTCTCTCTCCCGCCTCTCTCTCCCTCCCTCTCTCTCCTCCTCCCTCTCTCTCCCTCTGCTCCCTCCCTCTCTCTCCCCTCTCTCTCCGCCCCTCTCTCTCCGCCCTCTCGTCCTCCCCCTCTCTCTCCTCTCGTCTCTCCCTCTCTCTCCCCTCTCGCTCTCCTCTCTCTCCCGTCGCCGCTCATCCCCCTCTCCCCCTCCTCTCTCTCTCCCTCTCTCCCCTCTCTCCGCCCCCTCTCTCTCTCCTCTCTCTCTCCCTCTCTCCTCTCTCTCTTTCTCTCCTCCTCTCTCTCTCTCCCTCTGCTCTCTCCCTCTCTCTCTCTCCCTCCTCATAGTCTCTCTCTCTCTCTCTCCTCGCTCTCCCTCTCCTCCCTCCCTCTCTCGCTCTCCCCTCCCTCTCTCCTCCCTCTCTCCACCTCTCTCACCTCCCTCCCTCTCCTCCCTCTCCCTCTCTCCCTCCCTCCTTCATCCCCAGGTCCCATCTCCATCCCTCCCTCATCCCTCCCTCCCTCTCTCTCCCATCCCTCGTTCATCTCCCTCTCCCTCCTCTCCCGCCCTCCCATCTCTCAAATACCACCCAATCTCTCAGTCATCCCTCTCTCTCTACCCTCTCTCTCTCTCTCTCTACTCTCTCTATCTCTCTCTATCTCTATCTCTCTCTCTCATCTTCTTCCTCACTATCTCTTCTTCTCCTCTTCTCCTCTCTCGCTTGATACTCTTCTCTCTCTTTCTCTCTTTCTCTCTCGAGGTCACATGTGCAGAATCAGAAAATCAATTACAAAAAGCCACACTACTGCTCAAGAAAACCATGGAGAAAAATAATCTCAATATTTCAACGAAGGAAAAAACAATGGCCTTTCGGGGAAAATATGCAGTTCGATCGAAAATAGTTTTGAACGATGAAATTATCGAACAAGTACAGAGTTTTAAATATTTAGGATGTCACGTATCTTACAATTGGAAAAATGTTATACATGAAAAAAAATATAAATTTCAAAGTATGTGTGGGACTATTAAAAGAACACTACAAACAAAAAATACAAAATAAACAATGCTAAAGTTTTATAAGGTAATGACATTGTGACATATGGATCAGAAAATTGGGCTAAATAGATCAGACAGAAGATTACTAGAATCATCAGAGATTAAGTTCCTCAGATACGTTGCAGGATATACTCTAAGAGACCACATTCCTAGTGAAACAAGAACATAAAACAAGAACTCAAAATGTTTAATCTAAATGAAAAAATACAAAACTGTAAACAAAAATGGCATGAACATATTTTAAGAATGGACTCTTCTAGGCTAACAAAACAAGCACTGTTTTACCAATCTCAAGGCTATAGAGATGTGGGACGTCCTAGAAGACGATGGGAAGATGAATTCTGAGATCGGAATAGGCCGACGGCCTACCATGAAGATGATGATGATGTGATATATATATATATATATATATATATATATATATATCCATCCCATCTATAGTAATTCTGCCCGAAGGCAGGTCCTTCACTGCAATCATAGCATTCTCATGTTATGCTTGCAGCTTTACTAGGGAATTGTAGGTGTGGTAGCTTTCCGTTGCTTTCCACACCGGTGAAGGCTGATGATGATGATAAGGATGATGATGATGGCCATATGATTTCGGGGACCGTTTGGGCCTTAAATTTTTTCTGACATTTGTCTTAGAGATGAGGAAAAACTTAGATAAAAACATCACCCAGAAAAACTGCCCGACCGGGGATCGAACCCGGGCCCGCTGCGTGACAAGGCAGCACGCTACCTCGAGACCACAACGGTGGGCTATAAATATATATATATATATATATATATATATATATATATATATATAATCTCTTTTAAAATTGCATAAAATATGTTTTAAGAAATCTAGAAATCATTTAGAAAAACAGTTTGCGTGAATTTAAGTTATGCCAATTATTATTACGGATAGAAACATACTTTTTGATGTGAAATGTCTTCAAAATCATACCGAAAACACAGAGCTCCGTCTGTCCAAAACCAGCGCTTTCGCTCCTTTCCATCCTGTGTAACTCATGATTCAATCATGTATTTGTTTATAGAGTTTGTCGAGATTTGTTTATTTAAGCAATAATAATTGTATTTTTACATTTTTCCTGTATAAGCATAAAATAAGTGTGTAAACAACTAAAAATTCAATATGTCGGGCTCAGGCTACGCAACAGTCATCCGACTGGAAAGAGGAAGGTAAGGGTCATGCACAGGTATCCCAATGTGTCGAGCGAGCGATAGAGTTAGACTCATTCGGGATCGTCGCAAAGCAGACACGGTTCGCTCCGTGAACGACACCGCGAACACCTCTACCGCTGCTTTGCCCGAGCAAATGGACATATCGAGTGCATACACCTGTCTAGGACATCTCTGAGCTGATGGATATCAAAATCAGGCGAAATGATGCGATGCAGGATCATTGGCGTGCAGTGGAAAAACGCTTCAAAACGGTATTTGAAACATTCGGTAAGAACTCAATGCCACGTTTTCATTCCAGCCCAAATACACGGGAAAAGCGACTGGCTGACATAGAGGTTTTGCGTTAAATCCTCCTGACTAACTAACTAACTAACTCACTGGCACTATCGAACCCGTAGGTTCATGGCCGCGCGGACATAAGTTCTCCAAATCCTGAGCCAATGTTTTCCAATCATCCCCTGTGTAATCTACTTCCCTCAAATTATAGTCAATGTTATTCTCCCACCTCATTCTTGATCTACCAACTGGGCGTTTTCCCTCTGGTTTTCCTACAAGAAGCTTCCATGCACGTCTTTCATTCCCCATTCGTGCTACATGTCCTGCCCAACGCAGTCAATGGCATATCAATTCAAAATGAGAAAATAAAATGTTTTAACAAATTTGATTTAAAAATTAAAAATGTTTTATTATTTAATAGTGTGCAAACATAGAGAAATGATAATTTTTCAAATGTATCAAATTTATAATAGACATTTTCGTACTGTATAATTTTATGCAACTTATAAGTAGTATCTAATTACCTTTTAAATTGGGAAAGTATCCATTATATATTTTGGTCTAGTTTATTTAATATTTTAATAAAATGATATAAAAACGAACGAATAGGCCTAGACCTAAACATTACTTAAATTTGTGTCAAATTACTCAATATACAATATTATCTTATAGTTTAACATGATTTTGTTTACACTGGAGTCCGGCACATTTAAATAACTGGCATGAAAAATTAACTGTTCGTCAATGTAATGGTTAAAAATGTGGTACCTGTGGTACCAATTTGAAATTCTATAGGAACAAGCAGAAAATGGGATAATTTTATTGCATAACAAAGAATCATAAACTCGGTGGGAGATAATAAAAAAATCAACATACTTTGCATCATGAGACAAATCACGTCGAGGTGTGATAATTATTTAATTTCTACATAAATCTTGTGATTGATCTTTTGGCATTAATTCTACAACTTACGGTAACTAATAAACAAATTATTATTTTTTGGAAAAAAAATCACAAGTGAGAATTAAATTTTTAATTTATATGTATTTTATATCCAGATATAATAACAGTTAAGTCTCATAGAATGCGATGAGCAGGACATATTGCACGAATGAAAAGGGGCATGGAAGCTTTTTGTAGGAAAACTTGAGGGAAAACGCCCAGTTAGTAGACAAGAATGAGATGGGAGAAGACCATTAACCATGATTTGACGGAAGCACATTATACAGGAAATTATTGAAAAACATTAGCTCAGGATAGGGATGTGTGGAGAGCTTACGTCAACTCGGCCATGAACCTAAGGTTTTGATAGTGCCAGTGAGTTAGTTAGTTATGTACTTTATATGTAGAAGGAGACTGTAACAGGCCTCTAGGCCTATTACTTGACTTGGATGATAATGACGATATTTCATACTGGTATGTCGAATATATTTATGTCTACGGGAAAACATCATTACTCGAGGGCTAGGGAAATTTCGTTTTATAGTAAAATCTAACACAGCCTCTAATGATTTGTTTCCTGTAAAAATCATTGAGCACTGAGCTGGTCACTCATGTCCTTGAGTGGTCAAAAAAGTATTGTATGGTCCATAGTTTAAAATCCCTCTCCCGACCGTGACACTGTAAGACTCGGGTGCAATGTGGCATGCAAAAGAATGCATATAAGGCGAGAACTTAAACTGAGTTGAAGAAGAAGATACATTTGTTGAGGCAGATTTGGTACATTTTCGAAACAAAATCTACAGTAATTGAAGGGCTTAGGGCAATAACATGATAAGCCACATTCTGTTAAGAAATGTCATTTGTTACAATTAAAGCAAAGAACTATTGAAATATCCATAAATCATTTGTAAGTGGGCCACTGATGAGTTAAAAACATATAGACACATAATGTATTAAACAACAATACTGTCCAATTAGTATTTACAATTTTATGAAACATTAAAGTCCTTATATCTCAGAAAGAACAATATATGGCGTATCATGTTATTGCCCTAAGCCCTTCAATTGTAGATAATTATAATATTACAGTTGTGATTTCTTCAAAAACATCACTGAACTGATGTTATTCTTAAAAAAACATTAAACAGAGATGGATTGACGAGATTAATAATTAAATTATTTAATTAATTATTTATATTTTCAAATCGTCATTCTCTATCACGACGTAAATAACAATGAATTTTGAAGATACAGCACATTATTAAAACATCCTTTTAATTAGACGCTATAATTAACCCAAAAAGATAAAATGTTAGCTTCATTGAAGGCAGATTGCATGAAAACGTAACTTGGTCAATAACCTCCGAGGTCATTGCCCTTTCTACCATCATAATTAACAATAGCATAATCATCAATAAAACAATACATATTTTAAATGAAATTATCAATTGTCAAAAAATGCATTATCATGCAGTAATCCAGAATTTAATGAGCCTAAAAGCGAGATTGATTATCCTTGAAGTAATATAAGTACTGTACGTGATTGAACCGTATACTTTCTTCTTGTGGCCTGCCACTTTCCACTGCTATTGGAATAAGGAGAAAGCTGAACTCCCAGCGGCCATACTTTACCATTATTATACACATGCAGTTTGCATGCTTATTCCTTTTTCTCTAATGTTACATCGTACATAAGAAAGTAAAAGCTAACTCCCACTTTCTCCTTTTTAATCGCAAAAAAAGTGTACACAGTTGAGAAGTTACCTCAGAAAACTGAGGAAGAAGAAAGTGATCCAGTAAACACGCAATGACATCTGTTGCAGTTATTGTATTACACTAAATTACACAATGCAGTTATTGCGTTTTCTTCAAACTTTTAGCGAATTCCAAAAGAATGATGCTATTGAGGTTGTTCTCATGAAAATATGCTTGATTTTTTTACATATTTTCATCGATCTAGCTTAGTAGACACCAAAAATGACATGATAAATTATATATACGTATTTTCAATCTTTACACATCTTCAGTCCTCTTGTTCTCATTCCAGTTCTTATTTCTTGCATCCACGAGTTTGGAGATCTTCCACTCCTTCTTCTTCCAGGTGGACACCATTCCAATGTTTTTTTCTGCGTAATCTTTCTTCATGCATTGGTCGTACATTCCCATACCAATTTAATTGCTTATCATCATCACCATCATCATCATCCAGGGATTAAGCCTGTTGGCTCGTTCCGGTTTCATGAAAGCTAGAATTGTTAAAATTGTTCAGACCATCTTCTGTGTTAATTGCTTGTATCTTCTAGTATTGAATATCTAATATTCATTTTTTCTCGTATGACAGTATTTCTTATTTTTTCTAATTTTGAACATCTTGCTGCTCTTCTCAAGAAATCCAATTCCATTGACACAAGTTTTTGTTCTAAGTTGTGGTCAAATTTCCAAACTTCAGCTCCATATGTGACAGTATTTCTCACTATTGAATTATATACATGTATTTGTAACTTTTTTTTGGTTATATGCCTGTTCCATAAGACTCCATTTATCATTGCTATTATTACTCTACCTTTATTCTGTTCTTAATATCACTTTATGCTTTAGCGGCCGAAATTCGTGTTTTTTTTTATTTTTCGGAACAAAACTCATCATATAGTAATAAATAAAACATGTATGGCCGATATATATCATACATAATTCTAAAGGGTAAACGACATGATTTTATAATTGTAAATGTACATGCCCGCACAGAAGATAAAGATGACAAGATCAAGGATGAGTTCTATGAAGAATTAGAAGAAAGTAGAAAGAGCAATAATTTTCTTCAAATCATACTCAAAATTTGCACCAATGCCCGCCATAAACATTGTTAAGCCAGAGACAATTAAAAGAAAAGTATTCAATTCCGTACCAAAAGAAGGACTAAACCGAATTAATAAATAAACCCCCGCCGTAACAAGAGTTTGAAGAATGTACTAAAGCTGAGACGCTTATTTGATAGCCTTTCACGATATCATATGAAAATTGTCTTAGGAGATTTTAATGCAAAAGTGGGGCGGGAAGATATATTCAAACCAACAATAGGCAAATTCAGTCTTCATGAAGATAGTAACGACAACGGGGTTAGATTAGTCACATTTGCCACATCAAAGAATCTCATTGTTAAGAGCACAACATTTCAGCATAAGGATATTCATAAATACACCTGGACGTCCCCAGATGGAGAAACTCGGAACCAGATAGATCATGTATTAGTGGATAAACGCTGGCACAGTAGCATCATCGATGTTAGATCAGTTAGAGGGACAGATTGCAATTCGGATCATCATCTGGTCAGTGTGAAAATCAGACAACGGCTATCGCTTATGAGAGGAACATACGCTAAAGATGATTCTGTAAAATATGAATTAAAAAACTTGAAAAATGATGAAATGAGGCAGGAATACCAAATCAAAATTGCTAATAGATTTGAAGTACTGGAATCTTCAGATGACAATGTGCCAAGCGAAGAAGAAACTGATATAAATAAAGAATGGGAGGCTATAAGAGATACTATTAAATTGTCAGCATCAGAAAGCATTGGTTGTTTAAAAAAGAGGCAAAACAAGAAATGGTTTGATGAGGAATGTGCCGACCTTGTAAAGAAAAGAAAGCTAGCAAAAATGAATGGTTACACGAGCCAAATGAGGTAAATTTAGAGCAATTGGGTAGTGTTAGACGGGAAACCACCAAGTTACTGAAGAGTAAAAAGAGGGAATTTTTGAGAGAGAAGATTAATGATCTTGAAATGAATGCAAAAAATAGGAACATTAGAGAATTATATCAGGGAATTAGTATAGAGAAGAAAGGGTTTCAGGCTAGAACAAACATAATTCGGAATGAAAATGGGGATATGATTGCAGATTCTAGGAGTATATTAAATAGATGGAAAAGTTACTTTAATCAGCTATTAAATGTACATACAGAACAGGACATTGAGGAGGATAAGTTACAGACAGCAGAAATGTTAGTCGCAGAACCAAGTTCATTAGAGGTTGAAATGGCGATTGAAAAATTGAAGATGTATAAAGCATCAGGTTCAGATGAGATCCCAGCAGAACTGATAAAATCAGGGGGAGAAAAATTGATGGACAAGATACGTTGGTTGCTTAGTATGATTTGGGAAAAAGAAGCTCTTCCAGATGAATGGAAGGAATCAATTATCTTACCAATTTATAAGAAAGGAGATAAAACTGATTGCAACAACTACAGGGGCATCTCATTACTTTCAACTTCGTACAAAATTCTAACAAATATATTAGTAAGCAGACTTACTCCCTATATTGATGACATTCTAGGAGATCATCAATGTGCATTTAGAAGAAACAGGTCTACAACAGATCAGATTTTTAGTATAAGACAGATTTTAGAAAAGAAATGGGAATATAATGGTACTGTACATCAACTATATGTAGACTTCAAAAAAAGCATATGATTCAATTAAGAGGGAGAAGTTATATAGTATCCTGCTGGAGTTCGGAATTCCTAAAAAGTTAGTTAGACTTATACGAATGTGTCTAAATGGCTCAAAGAGTAGGGTGCGTGTAGGCAAACAGTTTTCAGACACTTTTGAAATCCAGAATGGGTTGAAGCAAGGAGATGCACTATCTTCTCTACTATTTAATTTTGTACTAGAGCATGCCATTAAATCTTTAGAGAATGAGGAAGGCTTACAACTGAATGGTATTAATAAGCTGTTAGTTTATGTTGATGATGTAGTACTACTGGCCGATAGCGAGGAGATACTAAAGGTCAACACGCACACATTATTGAATAACACTAAGAAATTGGGACTGGAAGTAAATATCAGTAAAACTAAATATATGGTCACACGTAGAAATTCAGTATATAATGGAAATGGACAGCTAATGACAAATGAGGGCAATTTTGAGGAAGTGGCTGAAATCAAATGCCTAGGAACAATAATCACAAATAGGAATGAGATGCACAAAGAAATTAAACATAGGCTCAATTCTGGAAATGCATGCTGTTATGCATTGCAGAGACTTTTGATGTCCCAACTCCTTTCAAAAAACGTTAAACTGAAAATATATAAAACTATTATTCTACCAGTTATATTATATGGGTGCGAAACATGGACTCTTACTTTAAGGGAGGAAAGGAGATTACGAGTATTTAAGAATAAAGTTATTAGGACAATTTTTGGACCAAAGAGAGATGAACAGACAGGTGAATGGAGAAGACTTCATAACAAAGAACTACATGGTCTTTATAGGAAGCCAGATATAATAAGAACAGTTAAGTCTCGTAGACTGCGATGGGCAGGACATGTTGCGTGTATGGGGAATGAAAGACGTGCATGGAAGCTTCTTGTAGGAAAGCCAGAGGGAAAACGCCCAGTTGGTAGGCCAAGAATGAGGTGGGAGAACAACATTAACTATGATTTGTGGGAAGTAGATTATACAGGGAATGATTGGAAAGCATTAGCTCAGGATAGGGATGTATGGAGAGCTTATGTCCGCGCGGCCATGAACCTTCGGGTTCGATAGTGCCAGTGAGTAAGTGTATGGGCGATATTCGTTAACCAAAAAAATCAGATCGTTAGCAGGGGAAGTTCATCTGAAGAAAACAATTTAAAGGATAATCAATTGAGTTGGTGTTTACTTGATGAAAATCCATATTTATTAATGAAATAAACACAAAACGTAGTTTTATTTGATTTTCATATTTATTATATAATTCAGTGACAGCTGTTTCGGTACACTGTACCTTCTTCAGACATGTTAACAAATTATCAATTGTGTTCCAACTGATCTAAGGAACAATACAACAATATTTATTTAAATTTTTAAATTAAAAAATTTAAATAAATATTGTATTGTTGCTTAGATCAGTTGGAACACAATTCATAATTTGTTAACATGTCTGAAGAAGGTACAGTGTACCGAAACAGCTGTCACTGAATTATATAATAAATATGAAAATCAAATAAAACTACGTTTTATGTTTATTTAATTAACAAATTTAAAGAATGCTCTAGTAGCCTCAATTTACATCTTTTAGCAATGAAACTCGTATATGCCATTGAAATAGCATGAGAAAAGTATTCTCCGAAAATCAGAGAAATCCTGTTCGCACAGAAGTAAGAACTATGTTATGAAAATTTTAGAGGAACCATAATTTTATATAATATTTACATAAGACATGGTGGTTTTTCTGAAAGCCGTAATTTAAAAATTTCTGTAGCGGCCGCATGGTTGTTTTCTCGCTATGGAACTGGATAGACTGGATATGATTTTATTGAGAAAAGATAAATATGCTTTGAAAACAGTGAAATCGGATAATAAATTCGAGTTCTTGAAGTCGCAGTGCCTGCGTCACGGACTTTCTCATGCAGTTTACTCTTCGGTAGCTCTCTTGAAATTAAGTATTAAGTCATATTGTTGTGTCATATAAGGGGGAAAAAATAGATTGGCACAAACATACGCAAGGACTCTTGTCTGCATCCACAAATTTTAAACTGCGGACTCTTTCGGACTATCATTCATCTTCAGCGTAGATACAAGAACTTCGTGTTGTGTTCATTCTGTAGATGGAGTTCTGGTTGATGGTTATGTTTTCATTCAACATTATTCGTTTTTGGCTTCTTTTGAAATTTCAGTTTCTTCCAAAATATGTAATTGATTGATAACCCCTCTGCATAATCATCACAACACGAAGCAGTACTTGAATATATGCTGAAGATGTATGACCATCCGATAGGTATCTGCAGTTTAAAAGTATTTGAAGACAACTGGATCACACAGGTAGATTAGGTTGGTGTCAATCTAACTTCGACAGTTACCTCAAACGTGTCTGCAGATTATTCTTAAAAGCTTGGATATAAGAAAAATATATAAGTTGTATAAAGGGACTTGATCGATTATATCCAATTGTTTATCTCTACAGACCAACGAACTATCAAAATCCGAATATCCAGCTATATAAAATACCTCTGAGTGTTGGTATAAATTCATGCTGACAACATAAAGTCGTTTACAGCTAGCGTAAAATACGATTATATATAATTTCGTTCACTATGTTGGTGACACTGCACACTTGACATAATTGTTAGTTTAGTGTTCATATGATAGTACAGTGGTAATACAAGAACAAATGTCGTTATAATTGAAATGCAGACTTACTTGCTAATTATATGAAACATGCACTTGTTTCCCTTATTATTATTATCATCATCATCATCATCATAGTACATTCACGAATTTAGGCCATTTGTTGACCTGTTTCGGCCTCAAGAGAAACACCATCCAGAAGTCTTTTGAGTGGACGTCCTGGTCTTCTTCTTCCTGCGGGTTGATATCTTAACATTAGTTTGGGTATTCTGTGATCTTCCATTCGATGAACATGTTGTATCCATCTTGACTTATAATCAGAAATTTTGTTTTCTAAAGATTCCATGTGTAATTCTTCTAAGATGTCTTCATTTTTTTTGTGATCTAGTAGTGTGTATCCTGCAGTCCTCCGAAGATATCTCATTTCAGCAGATCTAAGTCTCTGTATATCCTTCTGTTTCAACGTCCATACTTCGCTACCATACAAAAGAGTTGGAAGAGCCAGTGTTTTATACACTTTCAGTCTTGAATGCTTTTGGACTAACTGTGGCTTGAAGAAAAAGAATTTATTAACCCTAAAATTCTTAAAAATTTAGATATTTTTGCATTTACATCCTTTTCTTCTTCATATGAGATATTGCATCCTAGATATGTAAAATTATTCACCTGCTCCAAAATTTTATTGTCCAGTACAATTTTACTTCTGACAGGATCTACACCTTGAAATGCCATAATTTTTGTTTTTTCTGTAGATATCTTTAATCCATATTCTTCTGTAATTTTGTTAAGTTCATACAGACCTTTCTGTAGATTATCTTCGGAATTGCCATTATTATTTGGTCATCTGCAAACAATAGGGTGTTTAATTTTCTATTTTCTGATATTCTTATTCCAAATTTATATGTTTTGTTCCAGCAACATATTACTTCATTGATATAAATTGCAAAGAGTGTTGGGGATAGGGGGCAGCCTTGTCTCACACCACGATTTATAATTCCTTCTTCAGAAAATCTGTTATTTAATTTAATCTTTATGGTGTTGTCTTTGTAAATATTTTGTATGTTCTGCCGAAGTAAATTTGGTATATTTCTGTCTTCCAATATATTTAAGAGTTTTGATCTCTTGACTGTGTCGAATGCTTTTTCAAAATCTATGAAAGCAAAATGTGTTTCTAAGTTGAATTCTCTTCTTTTTTCAAGCAATAGTTTAACAGAAAATGCTGAATCAATACAAGATCGTCCTTTCCTAAATCCATTTTGACATTCCATAAGGAATTTTTCACTGAAACTTTTCAATTTTCCATTTAAAATGTCTGCATAAATTTTGTAGCATGTGTTTAACAAACTGATTCCCCTATAGTTGTCCATTTTTCTCTAGTCTCCTTTCTTGAACAGGGGTATAAACAATGCTTGTCTTCCATTCTTGTGGTATATCTGCATTTTTGAATACATTATTAAAGAAGGACAACAGTCTTTCATGGAACTGTTTGCCTGCATATTTGTACAATTCTGAATTCAAGCCATCTGTGCCAGTTGCCTTCCCATTTTTTAATTTCTTTAAACTATTGTTCAATTCTTCCAATGATATTATGGAATCTGTCTCATTATTATTTCGCAAAATTGTATCTTCATAGCTATTGTCAGTCCAAAGACTTTTATAATAATTGAAAAAATCTTCTTTTGTTACTCCGCAATTAATTTTGGTAGATTCTTTAATATCTTTATTCAAATGTTTTAATATTTTGAAAGCAATTAGGTTGGAGCTTATGCAAATCTGATTCTAAATGTGTAACAAAATTTAACCATGTTTTCCTATGTCTCTTTCTTATTTCCCTCTTAACAATAGCTCTACAGCGTTTGAATTCTATTTCATTTTCTACTTTCTTTGTGTTCAAATATTTTTTATAAGCTGCATTTTTTTCTTCAATCAATTGTTTTATTTGATCATCCCAGATTTTTAGAGTTCTATTTCTTCTTTGTTGTATATTTACTTTTCCTAAAGTTTCATTAGCTGCATTTTGAATTATAATTTTAATGTTTTTCCATTCTTCTTCGACATCATTACTTTCTGGAGTTGTAGCCATATATTGCTGAATTCTTCTCGAATATAACCATTTAATGCTGTCATCATAAAATAATTTTACCTTGTACTTTTGTTCTATGCTCTGTTGTTGTTTCTTCTTTTTTAACCATCTTGGTGGAAACCTTATTCTTGCTTCTACTAGGTAGTGATCTGAACCAATATCATATCCTCTGTAGGCTCTGACATCGAGAAACAATTTAAAAATCTTATTATTTGCAATGAAATAATCAATGATTGATTTTGAGTCCTGACGATGCCAGGTATACTTATGTATGTTTCTATGATTGTAAAAGGTATTCGTTATTTTCAGTTCATTGTAGATAGCAAAATCTGTTAATCTTGTCCCATTCCTATTGCTGGTTGGTTCGCCAAATGTTCCAATAGTATTGTTGACTTGAGCATTGCCCACTCTGGCATTTAAATCTCCTATTATGAGAATGTAATCATTTCTATTAATTTTGCTATAAATTTCTTGTAATATTTTATAAAATTCTTCATTGTCTTCTTCACGGCCTTCCTCTGGTGCATATACACCAAGAACTGTCAAATTACCTCTATTAATTTTCAGTCGAAGCTCTAATATTCTTTCATTCCAGTAAGTGTAGTGTTGAATTTTATTTCTTATGGTTTTATTAATCCAAATCATTACTCCAGCTTGTCCATGGGTTTTCCTGTCGACACCGCTATATATTTGTACATAATTTTGTGTTTCTTTCGTTCCTTTGAGTTTCTTCTTAGTTTCTGTAATTACTGCAATATCAATGTTTCTATTTTTAAATATACTGTCTAGTTCCTCTTCTTTTTCATGGATGCTTCGGACATTCCAGGTTGCATATCTTACAATATCATTGTGCCGTTTACTTTTAACCATATTTCTTTGCTGTGGGTCGTCATATTTCAATTCCTTCTGGCTTTTTCCGTGTTGAGACTTGAAAGTAGTTTTGAAGTTCCTTAGGACAGGTTACTGGCCCGACGCTAAGTAGTCCAGTGGTAGGGCTGCTACCTTTTAGTCTCTGGACAGACATTAGGATACCGCATTTACTCAGTACCTGATGGAACGGTTATACCGCCGTGACTCGGTCCTCAGAGCCTCGTTTGTGAAAACGGGTTGTACCACGAGAAGGTGAGGATGAGAATTGGGTAGGAGAGGTTATACACACGTCACTACCCCTTACAACCCTTTCCCTTATTATATGAAACAAATGACGATTGTTGTCTGAAATATATCTTAATAAGCTTAAAAACTGTTAATACCGCAATAACGAGTTACATTTTATTTCCAGTGTTGTATAAATAAACTGTTCAAAATGATAATATAAAGAATACAAATAGGGAGAAAAATGTCTGCATGAATTTAGTATTTTAAATCAAGATCTCCAGTTTTACACGTTGCCCCACTAACAGTTTATGCTACTTAGGCAATCCAGGAGCAGTCACAAATGTTTCACTTATTTGAAATCCTCGTCTACTCATAGTTGTGAACTTCTATTCACATTACAACAGGATTGCTTCAACTAACTGTCAACCACTGCATACGAAACATATCTTGAAATTTCTTCCAGAGAAGCGTTGTGATGTCCAAGGCCGCGTACAAAAAATGTACCTTTTTTAACTGCAAGGCATTAAAATCCAGCGCCAAATTTCTCATTTAAACTATAGGGAAGTAATACAACTCCTGAATTACGTACCTGCCGTTCGCGCCGCGTCCCGCCTCGCTTCACTCCTCTCTTGTGTAGGTACAGTGGATTGCCATTGCTGTATTCTGGCTTCGGTTTCTGTACCTTGCAGTTAAAAACGGCTGATAATTGTTTGGACACGGCCTTGGTAACTCAAAACGCTTTTCTGGAAGAAATTTCAAGGTAGGTTTCCACATTAATTGGCTGAGAGTTTCCTTGTAAGAAGACATTATGATGTTTTCTTCATGGCATTATCAGCTAATTACGAACGTAATATTGAAATTAATGTACTCAGCCAATCTAGTCGCATGCTATAGTGTCTGTTCCTGGATTGCCTGAGTAGCACAAGTGATTTGCACCAGCGCGTAAAATTAGAAAAAAGTGTTTTTGGTTATATTAACTATTGCATGTGAATATAATATTTTAATTCCATTATTGTTTTAATTGTTAGTATTAATTATTATGTTTAATATACAGGGCTACAATACCGCTCTCTCTGTCTCTCTCTCTCTCTCTCTCTCTCTCTCTCTCTCTCTCTCTCTCTCTCTCTCTCTCTCTCTCTCTCTCTCTCATTCTACGTTTGTTTAAGCTCTCCTTTTGAAGGTATTTTTATCTTCGCCATGACAGCCTGAACTTTAAGGATCACGACATGTAGGTAGATCACATCTTGTGACCACAAAAGAACATTGAGGTCATCGTAAGGTTAGTAATCTGCTTTATTCCGGGGCCACCTCCGAGACAAAACCTCCAAGACACACCATTCACTAATATATTCATATTAGACAAAGCGAATATGATATGGGTGATTGTGATGACCTCGGGGACTACATGGGTGCTTAAAGTTTCCTGAGATTTGCCTCAAAGTTGAGGGGAAACTCCGAAAAACCTCACGCAAAAAACTTGTCCCTCCGGGAATCTAACCTAAACCTGCTGCCTCTGAAGGAACGATCATAGAGGTGCATCGAAAATATATTTGATTTTTGTTAAAAGCTATATTGGACGAGTGTTTTTGTATAAAAAATGTGATCTGTGGTACCTTAACTAAACACTATGGCGCGACAGGCCTAGAAGGCCCTTGGCCTACCAGCCGGCTGCTGGCCTCACATCTACATGCGTTAATCACAAAGATAGCCGATCATACTGCCATATAGGGGTTACATGTAGTTAGCATGTCGGGTCCCCAAGCCGTTATAGCTGGTATTCTCAACCCGGAACCGCTACTTATTGTAGCTACCCAAATTCCTCAAGATGCTGGGTGAGCATCGGTTCCATGCTGGCCGAAATTTCATGAGAAATGTCTTCCTCCATGGAGACCCGAACCACTGGAAGCCCCGTAGCTCTGCGCCAAGGCATCTTGCCTTAACCACTCTGTGGTATCTTATTGTAGAGAAATTCAAGTTGATGTTTATTTGAACGTCATGCCACATGTATCATGTTTCTTCTCCACACTTCAAAGTTCTTAAATACGTGATATCGAATCACCTTATTCACCATAAAATCCTCTAATCGAACGTTCTGAATGTTGAGAAATCATTAACAATTTATATGGTAGACATCTTAAAAGAATTTAACCAGTTTTATTAAGAGTAAAATTTTCCAGAACAAATTACACTGCTAATCTATTCGATAGTTTCATTTCTTAATATATAAGCTGATAAATGAAATTATACGTCAAATTACTATATAATAATGAATCAGAGGCCCTATATGATAAAGCTCTACTAACATCACTGAATGAATAATCTCTGAAACATCATTGGAAAATTTTCACTCCGTATATGAGGCAGAACATCAAACAAGAGATAAATAAAACAAGTACTATTATTATTTTAAATTCCAAACCAATCATTTTTTAATGCCCCAGTTTGTCCTTTTGGACATTTCTGGTGTTCTCTCCTGGCATTGGCGTAATTGTAACCCACTTCTGAGGTTGGGGCGCCGGGAAGGCGGAGTTACGTTGCCCCGATGATATGATGGGCGGTGATGATGAAAGTGGTGTGCCAGGAGAGTCCCTAATCCTAAGCTTAATCTAAGATGAATATGAATGATGATGATTGCGATGGCCATATGATATTCGGGGACCGTTTGGGCCTTAAAGTTTCTTGACATTTGTCTTACAGGTGAGGAAAAACCCCGATAAAAACCTCACTAATGGATGATATTTACAAATATAGAATCATAATAAATTGGAAATCTAAATATATCGTTAATTCGAAATTAATCAATGACCGAAGGTCTAAATGAACATCTTCTAGAACATAACACATTTATAATATTAATTTTCAGTGAGTTTGCTAAATTTCTAAATACTTTCTACTTTACTCTTATTATTATTATTATTATTATTATTATTATTATTATTATTATTATTATTATTATTATTATTATTATTATTATTATTATAGTAAAGTAAAGTAAAGAGATCCCACAACAGGCCCGGAGGCCCTTGGGGTAGTAGGAGGTTAGGGCTCCCACTTTTTCTAGACAATCGGCACTTTATGTCAGCCGGGTTGTCAGCCCTGCGTGACGGCCGCCTTTACCCCCAGAACAAGCGTCTGGTACTCATTTCCGTTAGAGGCTGAGTCGACCCCAGGGCCATAGTGCCGCCAGAGGGTTTGGGTCAGTTTAAAAATCCTGACCCCAACGGGACTTGAACCCTCGACCCTCCGGCTTGTAGCTCAGTGCCTTAACCACTACGCTACGATGATTATTATTATTATTATTATTATTATTATTATTATTATTATCTTCATCATCAACATATTGTCCACCACTGTGGTCTTGAGGTAGCGTATAAGTGTTCGATTCCCGGTCGGGACAGGCTCCTGGATCAGGTTTTTACGGGGTTTTTCCTCAGCATTAAGACATTTCAGGACGCCTAGGGCCCAACAGTCCCCGAAAATCATCCGGCCATCATCATCATTTCACCGGTGTGAAAAGCAACGGGAAGTTACCACACCTATAATTCCCTAGTAAAGCTGCAAAGCATAGCATGAAAATGCTATGATTGCAGTGAAAGACCTGCCCTCGAGCAGAACACTATAGATTATTATTATTATTATTATTATTATTATTATTATTATTATTATTATTATTATTATTATATTATTATCTTGTTATTGTCGCATTTTACATACGAGCCTCTTACTAAAAAGTGTTTAAATTTCTGCATTAATTTTATTTTAACCATCTTGATTTTATTTATCCTACAGTCTTGTGATCTTGCAAATATTTAGCATTAATGTTAATACTATGCTTAATGCCAGTGAACGCTTGATAATTAGGAGCACTGCGCTATTGGGCTCTAAGCAAAATTTGCAGATTCATGAACTTGCGGAGAAAGTTGCACTTGATGGACATGAGGATAAGCAATAAAAAGAGATCTGTGGACCGAGCCGAAATGAATTCACATAGGATAAAATCTCGCAATATGCAGTGCACTTTAATATTTACGTGAAAATAAAACTTTCTTATAAGTATTTCATACAATAAACAATGATTGTGTATATTTTATTCATGCAGTAATATTTCGAGATTAACAATTTGAGAACTGAAGATAGAAATGTCGCAACTTATAAAATTTCGTGACAGCTGCTTTTATGGATTAAAGAAGAGAACTTTGAAGTTCTGGTCCTTTATTAACTAATTCACTGGGGCTATCGAACCCGGAGGTTCATGACCGCGTGGACGTATATTTCCTTCCTATCCTGAACTAATTATTTTCAATCATTCCCTCTATAATTTATCTCCCTCAAATTATGGCTATTATTATTCTACCCACATACTGGGTGCTTTCTCACTGGATTTTCTAGTAAAAATTTGCCATGCCCCTCTTTCATTCCTCATTCGTGCTCATGTCCTGCCTTACGCAGTCTCGAGACTTAACTGTTTTTATTATATCGGGTTACCCATAAAGATTACGTGGTTCACTGCTAAGAGAGAGCTATATGAATTTAATGGAATAATAGATGCCCTTTATTATTATTATTATTATTATTAATTATTATTGTTATTATTATTATTATTATTATTATTATTATTATTATTATTATTATTATTATTTAAAGGTCCCCTTTATTTATAATGTCATAACACATAAGAACATAAATGAAAGTAAATGATCATGTAAATTTTAAAGTTGTTATTATTTATTATTATTATTATTATTATTATTATTATTATTATTATTATTATTATTACTTGGTTCGGGTCTCCATGGATGAAGAAATGTTCTCATGATATTTCGGCCAGTAAGGAACCGGTGCCCACCCAGAATCTTGAGGAATTTGTAGTAGTTCCAGGTTGATAAAATCAGCTATAACGGCTGGGGGACTCGACATGTTGACCACATGCCACCCCTACACTGGATTAACACATGTAGATGTGAAGCCAGCAGCCGGCTGGTAGGCCAAGGACCTTCTAGGCTTGTCGCGCCATGGAGTTTAGTTATTATTATTATTGTTATTGTTATTATTGTTGTTATTTTATTATTATTATCATTATTAATTATTATTATTATTATTATTCTCTCTCTATCTTCGGGTTTTTACAGCTGCTGCCGTCTTCCCGTGCCAAACCTCCAAAGCCTACGGTCTTGGGCATCTTCGATGCTTAGCCCTCTAGCTTGCATTACTGTCTTCATGTTTTCCTTCCATGTTAACCTTGGTCTCCCTCTTTTCTTCTTTCTGTTCGGATGTCATTCATATAGTTGCTTCGGCCATCGCTCATCTTCCATTCTTAAAACATGTCTTAACCACTTTAATTCCTTCTCCTCAATTATTTCAATTATGCTTTCTTCTGCTTCCATTATGTTTCTAATTTCCTTATTTGTGACATGTTCTAATTTAGACTTTCTGGCACTTCTTCGTAAATAATCCATTTCTAGAGCTATTAGTCTATTCTTGTAGTATTTATTGATTGTCCATACCTCACTTCCATGCATTGTAGCAGATTCCACCAATGTTTTACCAATATATTTTTTTGTGTCTTTCCAAATATGCTTATCCCACCATAAGGAATTTAACGATGATATTATTTTGCTACTCAATTCAATTAATATTATTATTATTATTATTATTATTATTATTATTATTATTATTATTATTATTATTATTATTATTATTATTATTTACAGGTCCCATTTATTTGTATGTCATAACATGTAAAAAATAAATTTAAAAAAATGATCATGTCATCATAAAAGTTACGTTATCATTGAAGCATTTATAAGAATGATTGTATTACAACTTTAGAATGTAGTGTTTACAATTTAATGGCGGGTAATTTGCTTTATTAATTCCATAGCTTACATGTCTATTTTACAACAGGAAGCGTCCTTTCCCTTTCATGCCATCTTCATGTTGATAACTATAGGCTAAATGAAAGTAACTTCGCCGTAACAACTGCATCAAATCGATTTGAAAGTGCTACATTGTTCTATGTTGCTCCCACTCACAATAAGTTGAGTAGGAAGTGGACTAAGTCATACTTTGCTAAGAAAATAAAAGGTGCTTTAGTTTCCCATTAAATTTCACACTTCATTGTTTAGTAATTTTGCTACTGGATTTATTGAGGGAGGTTGTCCACCGCTGCGATTCTGGGCAAAAACGTCGTTATCTAGGACGCAGGGGGCCCGGATTCGATCACCGATCAAGTTTCCTGGGAGAGGTTTTCTCGAGGTTTTTCCTAGCCTATAAGGGGCTACCGGACATTGGCATCTTTTAAAAGAAATCTAAATTTTATTTGCTCTAAACTCGACTTCATTATTATCCAGTGTAAGATACATATATTAATTGGTGTTTCCCGTATAATGTATCATATTTCTATTTATTATTATTATTATTATCGTATCATTATTGTTATTACCCTATAAAATGTTGTTTGTACATGACATTTACATTGCTACATTTATTGTATCTTTAACTGTTTATAATTAGTATAGTGTATATCTATATTGTCGAATATTTATTTGTATTTGTGCTGGTTGAGTGGAAGAGAGGGCCTTATGGCCTTAACTCTGCCAGAATAAATAAAGTATTATTATTATTAAAAGTATTATTAAGAGAAATGACGCTACATCTTAAGACCCAAATAGTCCGCTAATACCATTTGGACGTCAAAATCACCCATATCATATGTTACTTGTTCAGAATGAATGGTGTGCCTTGTCTTAAATGTTCGTGTTGTCTCAGAATTGGCCCTTGAATTGAGCTGATCACTCTTCATGAAAGGCCAGCGATATCATTGTGTGGTTAAAAAATATGAATGTGATTCATAGTTTAAAGTTTTCTCCTGACGGGGCGTGTCCTTGTTGGGCCTGGGAGTTATGAGATACGTAAGAGTGTCTAAAAAGGGAGATCCCACTATAGAATTTAGGAGGTCCTTGGGGTTGTAGAAAGATACGTTTCCCAGCTTCTAGACAATCGACAAGATATGTTAGGCAGATTAACAGTTGTGAGTGACGACCGTCTTTACCCCCAGAACATATGTCTGTACTCATTTCATTAATAGGATGAGTCGACCCCAGAGTCATGATTGCACCATACCCAATCAGGACTTGAACCTTCCAGCTTGTGATATATTGCCTTAGCCAACTGCTTATACAAGAAAGAAAGAATTATTGAGAAAAGAGATGTTAGTTCAAACCATGATGCATTGAAGTGTGAGTTTTGTGTAGGTATATGTGATTAACACATGTGGATATGAAGCCGGCTGATAACCAAAGGCCTTCTAGGCCTATGAGTGTCCTGCAGTAGCCGCATTAGAGACTTATTTGTGTGTGTGTGATTTGCATATGTGGATTGTATGTAAATTAGGGGTATATTTTGCGATCGGACCGTTTAGAGTTCAGTAGGTTAGGGTTGTAGAGGACATATAATAATAAAAGTAAGGAGATTATTTGAAAAATGTGTTTATGTGTAGGACAGGATTAAACAATTTTTACAAAAAATATGTTTATGTGTGTGTTTGGTGGGTTTTGGAATGTGTTGATAACATGGGCGTAGCGAGGTGGGTGCCGGGGTTCAAGCGCACCCCCCTTGATTTTCGACCAATTAACGCTAGATAGAATGAGATTTTCTTCTATCCGAAATTAGGTGTAAAATGTTAAAAATAGATGTAAAAAAATAAATATATTATTAAGCCCGCCAAACCTGATTGACGTGATATATCGATTTATCAAATACCTGTCCCAGTGGACATAAGCATCGCCAGTACGTCAGAAAATTATAGACCTCTATTATGAATTGGTCCACCGCTGTGGTCTCGAGGTAGCATGCTGCCTTGTCAAGCAGCGGGCCCGGGTTCGATCCCCCGGTCGGTGCAGTTTTTCTGGGTGAGGTTTTTTATTGGGGTTTTTCCTCACCTGTAAGACAAATGTCAGGAAAACTTTAAGGCCCAAACGGTCCCCGAAATCATATGGCCATCATCCTTATCATTATCATCCTTAGCATTATCATTATCATCATCATCCTTCACCGATGTGGAAAGCAACGGGAAGCTACCACACCTACACAATTCCCTAGTAAAGCTGCAAGCATAGCATGAAAATGCTATGATTGCAGTGAAGGACCTGCCTTCGGGCAGAATTACTATGGATGGATTATGAATTGCTAATGCAGCATTCACTTCTGGAATTTCAGCTCAGTACCTGAGTTTGTTTTTTCGATGCCTAGACGCTTGTAGAAACTTCTCCTGAACTTGGCTCTTCATTGGCCACACACACTTCTGTAATGAATGCTTTTTTTTTAGAGCCTTATATTGGCCAAACTCCCACTTACCGTGGGTCGAAGGTTCCCCATGCCCATGTTTCGTATTTTCTAGTACGATCCATAGACTCAAATAATTATCCAATTGACATATTCTTTACTCAAAGGTTCTAGACTCATGTTTTTACGTTGAACTACGCATATTCGTGCGTGTATACGTAAAACACAAGTTCTATCATTGCAATATTATTTTTACCCGGATGGTTTAGAATTCATCACATCTGAAGAAGAAGATTTACCCACAATTTACCCACCTGATGATATTGGCAACTGGATCTGGAAACAGAGCTAATAAGCAAAAATAATATTGAAAAATTCAAACAAAACGTACTTATAAAATGTTCTCATACGAAAAGGGCGAGTCGAACTGCGTATGCAGTTGTACTGTATTAGTAGCTAAAATATAGCTAATAGTTTTAATACAATTAAGTATAAAAAAATAAGAAGTAATCTTGACAAAAAATTCAATTCTCCAAGCCTAAAAATTCTGCAATTATTTCACTATTATTCTTCATATTTCCTCTTCAATGGCGCTACAGTTTCTTCCGAAATATATTGAGATCAGTTTAAAAAATAAAGGAAGTATTTTGTATTTTTGATTTGTTCGTTTATACCTGGAAGGTATACAGTCGAAAAAATGTTGCATCCCCCTTATTCCAATGCTCATGGTTGATGATACTATGTAGTGTCTGTATTTTAATTGAAATCTGAAGAAACAATGACGATATAAGCTCAACATCACAATACTCTAATTTATAAAATTGCCATGTTTTATTTAGGTATGCAATAATTTATTTCAAATTGTAACATATGGTTCTTCAGTAGTTTATCGAATTCTCAAGGAATGTAGCTTTGTGATTGTACTCATAAAAATAATAAAAACTACAAATCTTAATCAATCCTATTTAGTAGATATAAAAGTGACGAAATGCGCTTTTGTGGCAGCAATTTTTATTTTTTCAGAACAAAATCGGCATATAGGAATCAATTACGAAAAGTAAGGTTGAATTCGATAAACAACAAAATCAAATCATTGTCGCTCTAGCGGCTTCCATTTAAAATTTTCTCAACCAAAACTGGTAGGGCTATATGCCATTGAAATAAAACAAGAAAGGTATTCTCAAAAAAAAAAAAAAAAAAAAAAAAGAGAATGCTAATCTAAACGTTATAAATTGTAAGACTTCAATGGCTGAGGAAAAGAAACCAATTAAACTGTAATCAAGTTTATATAAGTCTACCATAATCATAAAGGTGGGTTATGGGTGCTTTCGTATTTTGTATTAAGGATTTTAAATACAGTATAGTGCATAGCAGAACGCTTTCTTTTTTTTTTTTTTTCTTTTTTTTAAGCTGATAATGATTTCAATATAACTATTCTTGTATCAGAACTAGGCGAACAACATATTCTATTTCTGTACTAAACACATAAACAGGTGTATCGTGCTTATTAAGACAGCCTGTTTTGATCCATTAAAGATCATCAATATACCTCCTCATTTTTTCCCCATTCGCCCAACTGTTCCCTTCTCTTTAGTTCTAAAAGTTTCTTAAACACTTTGTTCTTAATTTTTTTTAATTTTTCTCCTGTCTTAAAATGCTGTATATAAATTGTGTTTTACATTTTATCAATGATATATTTAATAGCAATTCCTTCTTTCAATAAATTTAAAACATGGAGAAGTTTAGATAAATTGTCATTAATATGCATGCACAGTAGGTGATATTTAGAAATGCAGTAGCGTGGCTTTATATTGAAAATATAGTTATGTCAAAATAAAATAAATAACATCAATATGTTGATTGCGAGGGCGGGTTTGCATTATATAGAACCAAATTAGCGTCCTACAAATAAGGCAAAGAGAGTATCCGGCTTTACCGTTATAAGTTACCGCGGGGTGAAGAACCTACTGCGGCCTCCTCGCACGGGTCACCACGTCCCAGGCGTTTAGTCTTCTGCGCCTCGCCCTTACCTATTTACAATACAACCATTTGAATTGTATTAGTACCTTCATTTTTTAATGAATGATTATCTTAGCACATATATTTCACCTGAATCTGAGCGACTCTGAGCCCATTCAGAAGTTGAATGGATATAATAATAATAATAATAATAATAATAATAATAATAATAATAATAATAATAATAATAATAATAATAATATCAATAATAATAATAACAATAATAATAAAGTCATTGGCAATATCGAATCCGTTGGTTCATGACCGTGCGGACGTAAACATTCCACATATCCCTATCCTGAGCTAATGTTTCGATCATCCCCAGTGTAATTTATTTCCCTCAAATCATGGTTGATATTATTCTCCCACCTCATTCTTGGCCCATTTGATTGGAACCCCCAAGGATTGAGAAGGCAAAGAGAAAGACCTAGGGCAACATGGAGTAATACCATCAGGGATGAAGCTGAACAGGCGGGCATGAGTTGGAATGAAGTTACGGCATTGGCAAACAACAGAGTGCGTTGGCGAGCTTTTATCAAGGCCCTATGCTTCCGAGTAGAGTCACAGGACTACTACAACTCATTCAAGGCCTATCTATTGGGCACTTTCCCTCTGGTTTACCTACAAGGATGTTCCATGTCCCTCTTTCATTACCAATTCCTGCCGCATGCTCTGCCCATCACTACGATACTTAACTTACATCTGGATTCCTATAAAGATCGTGTAACTCACTGTTATGAAGTCTTCTCCATTCGCCTGTCTGTTCATCTCTTTGGTCCAACAATTTTCCTAAGAACTTTCGAACACTCGTAATGTATTCTCCTCTCTTACACTAAAAATCCATGTTTCGCATCCATATAATATAACTCAGAGAATAATATTTTATATTTTTTTCAGTTTAATGCTTTTTTGAGAGACATTGAGACGATAAGAGTCCCTATAATGCATGATGGCATATATTTCCAGAATTGACCTAAGTTTAACTTTTTGTGCATCTTATTCCTGTTTGTAATTATTATTCCTAGGTATTTGAATTCTGGTAATTCTTCAAAATTACCTTCATTTGTCATTAATTGTCCATTTCAATTATATAATGCATTACTATGTGTGACCGTATATTTGGTTTTATTATTATTATTATTATTATTATAGTTTATGCTTACAAAGTTTAGACCTCAATTTTTTCTTGTACCTAATCAGGGTAAAATGTGTAATTTAGGTGAAGCGCACGTATTTGTGACAGAAATGTTAGATTTTCTGCCACTAGGAATTTGATAATGATCAAGGGAAAGTCCATTTGACCACATTGCTTTTAAGCAAAACTTTAATTTCCGCAGTAAATAAGTGCATTGGTTGATAATATATTGTCTTCCTTTGGCCCATGAGAAGACTGGCCCTGGCTACTAATCTATTTTGATTTCCCCCTTATAAAATTGATCGCCTTACCTTACAGGAAACATATAAATAAAGTGTTCTAACTCATGTAGACTGACATAAAATAAGATAGTAGAAATATTTAGTAATAGCACTAGAAGTATTAAATATAGTAGTAGTAGTAGTAATAGTAATAGTATTAGAAGTAGTAGTAATAGTAGTAACGTTAGAAGTAGGTCTAATAATGGTTCTTGTTATTATTACTTAACCTAAAATAACCCTATCCTAGGCTAACCTATACCTAACCTAACCCAGTCTATTAGTTAGTTAATAAAAAGTGTGTTTAACAGAATCAATTAATTTTAAAAGTCGCCAAATATTTTTAGAGAAGCGCAAACACTTTGTGGTATTCATAAAGATCACGTAATATATGGCTCAAGCCTAGTTTTACCTTTTCAAATGCCTGGGGAATAACCATTTACCTATTTAAGTTATGCATGTCCCGCGCCGTAGCCGAGCGGTTAAGGTAGGAAGCCTTGGTGCAGAGCTACGGGACTTGCGCTGGTTCGAGTCTCCATGGGGGAAGAAATTTTCTCATGGTATTTCGGCCAGTATGGGACCGGTGCCCACCCAGCATCGTGAGGCAATTGGGTAGCTACAATAAGTAGCGGCTCCAGGTTGAGGAACCAGCTATAACGGCTGGGGGACTCGACATGCTAACCACATGTCACCCCTACACTGGTTGTTGATCATCTACCTCTGTGATTGACACATGTGGATGTGAAGGGCCAGCAGCTGGCTGGTAAAAGGGCAACCGCTGAAAAGTGGAAAGACCCTCAATCGGATCGGAAGTTATGCATAAACATGAAGTTTTAAATTTATTATAATTTGCAATCTGCTTTATTGCAATTAACTTGTTATAAATCACATACATACAAACATACATACACATACATCCGTACATACATACGCGCGCGCGCACACACACACACACACACACACACACACACATATATATATATATATATATATATATATATGAGTGTGTGTACACGCTTACTAAGACTATTTAACTCATGCCCCAAATGGGAGTCAATGACCAATCACGTTTCAATGATTTCTGTTTTACAACCAATCAGAGTCGTGTTTCACGAAATATTTATCAGTGTTATAATTACCATATATTAAACAAAGCTCCTCGTTTTTAATATTCTGAACAGGTCTGACCGTTATTTTGCAGTGACTGAGCCTATAAGAAATACGGCTACCAGATTGTATATATAGTGCATACATGTCAACATTTGTAGCAATTTATTATACCACCAAAAAAGAAACCACTGTTTGACTTTCTTAAATGTATTTTTTCCCAGGTAATAATCCAGAAAAATATAATTGTAATATTTACATCATACGACATCAGAAATGAATTAATATACAGATTGATGTTTCATTTTTTCTCCACTAGAGAGCATTCTTACAATATTGCGTTCCTTTGGCAATAAATAGTATGATCTGGTTGCACTGATAAACAAAAGAAGCAGTAGAAGCGTACCTATCGTTTCTCATTTGTTTTCAAACATCGCCGTTTGCATTAAATATATAAATATTTTGAAATAACTACAGTTAAATAATGATTTGGAAGTAAACAGCTTAATTTTATTCGTTAAATAGTCCTAACAAATGCCACTCTTGATTTCCAAATTCTCTAGATAAATTCACTCCTCACTTCGTGAGTCGTGAATTTATCGATAATTTGGAAATCACTCGTGGCATTACTTATGATAAACATCTGATTCTATAGCGGGATGAAATGGAAAATAGAGAAAGCTTAATAGAGAAGATAACTTATATCGTTGAGCTAATATGTTCAGGAATATTAAGTAAAGGCAGTCCTACAGGAAAAAGAGATGGGTAAGTCAAGTAAATCGAATGGGGTACAGTATAATTTATTTTTTCAAATATTTATTGGGATCCCTTGGAAAAGATCACATAGGCTCAACTTTGGAAACACAAACTATTATGCACTACAGGGATTCCAGACACCCCACTCCTATAAAAAATGTTAAACTAAAACATAATTATAAAACTGTTGTTCTTCCAGTTATATATGGATGCGAAACAAGGTCTCTTATTTTAAGATAAGGCAAAATATTAGGAGTATTTGAGAATAAAGTGCTTATGAAAATGTTTGGACCAAAGAGAGACAAACAGAAAAAGAAACTATAAAAACTGTATATGTGAGCTACATGATATCTATGTAAAATCAGACATAATAAGAACAATTAAGCCTTCATCATCATCATCTTTTTCTTCTTCTTCTTCTTCTTCTTCTTCTTCTTCTCCTCCTCCACTTCATGGATCACAATGTCTTCTTCCATCTCCTTCCCGGCTTCCTTCGTCTCTCTTTCCTTTAGGACCATACTAATAATCTATTTTTAACAGTCTGGTATCTTATATCCTTCCAACCATCTTGTTCTGTATCTATCCATTCTTGAGTTGATGGCTTCCACTTCTAATTATTTTCTTATTTCTTCATTTCTGATTGTGTCTTCTCTTATTTCTACTTTATAGTATGTATACTTCAATTATAATTTGATATTTTTTAATGTATTTACAAAATGTGTTTCATCAATTTCAAAAATTAATTGCCTGTATCACTTTGTCCTTGTAGCAATCCTCTTATGAGGAAAGTTATATATAATAAAAGAAGTACTTTTGTTTTCCTCAAAAATCTAATTTCGCAACTTTGTTTTATATTAATTGTTCTTTGTAAAGGTACCCAACTTTCACATCCATACAACCTTATAGACTGCAATGGGCAGGACATGTGCCACAAACGGGGGATGAAGGAAATGCAAGGAATCCTCCTCTATAAAACCAAAAGGAAAGTGTCATATAGCTATGCCAAGAATGAAATGGGAGAACAACATTAAACCTGATTTGAGGGTTTGATTGGAAAATATTAGTTTAGTATAGGAATGTATGGAGAGCTTATGTCTGCACAGCCATGAATCTCCAGGTTCGATAGCCCAAGTGATTTAGTTAGTATAGGACCCATTCTATTATTAGGTAAAATTAACCAGATATAACTGTTATAAAAAAGAGATATATAAGGTGTTTCAAAATAAGTTCTAGGAGTTGTAGATGGGACTTAGTAGATAACGTTTTGATAAGGAACCCATGTCTGGAAACGTACAATTTCGATGTAAAATAAATTTGAAGATTGAAACACAATAGGCTGATATCGTATGTCATGTGATGTGTTTTCAGAATAAGTATTACATACTACTACTACACCTGTCGAGTCGGACGAATTCTGACTAAGTTAGATACTTTAAATCCTGAACTCACGCACAGTTTTTTGAAGGGTTCTGGAAATAAATTAAGAAAATAGAACAAAAATATCCTGAATTGTAATTGTTGGTCTGTTAAGTAATTGTAATAAGTATTTCCTGCATGTGTATTGTTACAGCGATTTTAGTCCCGTATAACGAAAGTGGACACACAGTGGGCAGGATGAGGGTAATTACACACCAGTTTTCACCTGTATGAAACAAAGCATAGGGGTGCGCAGTTATTATGATCATAACTCTCCAGCGGGTCACTATGTAAACCACATGTGCTAATTAGTGTGTGTCGACTCTTTTTACGTCTCCACAGTTTTTGTGTCTGTAATATGATAACTCTAACATTGTGTAGGCTATACATTATTCAGGGAATTAAATTAAAACACTTGCAAACCAATAGAGCAATTTTTATTTTTTAGTTTTGGAATAATATGATTAAAGAAATTTAATATTTAAAATAATAACCATATTATAAATCAACACTTTTGAAATTCATGTTAAAGCACCGTTGAGGTTAGGCTATGTAATAAGATGTTAATTATATAATTTTTTACTTGGTAAGTCAGTCGTCCTCAACTAAGTTATTAAACTTCTTCAAGTTATTCTAATATGGAGGCCTTTCGAAAACAATGTCTCATCTTCTGCGTTTTAACTGGAACAGTTAAAACGCAGAAGATGAAACATTGGTTTCGAAAGGCCTCCATATTAAAATAACTGTTCCAGTTAAAACGCAGAACATGAAACATTGTTTTCGAAAGGCCTTCATATTAGAATAACTGTTCCAGTTAAAACGCAGAACATGAAACATTGTTTTCGAAAGGCCTTCATATTAGAATAACTTGAAATGTAATAACTTAGTTGAGGACGACTGATTTACCAGGTAAAAAATATATAATTAACATCATATTATAAAGGAAAATACAGAGAAAATATTACATAAAATATATAAAAGAAAATATGAAATATATTTAAGTTTATTTTTTGCCTTAGTGGTTAAGGCAATATTATACACTACAAGTCGGAAGATCGAGGATTCGAGTCCCGGTGGAGTCGGGATTTTCAAAATGTCCCGGATCGACTCAGCTTCTAAGTGAATGAGTGCCAGATATTTGTTCTGGGAGTAAAGGCGCCGTCACTTAGGGCTGACAAGTCGGCTGACATAAAATGCCGATTGTTAAGAAAAAGTTGGAGCCTTAATCTTCTACGACCTCAAGAACCTCCTAAGGTCAGTAGTGGGATCAGACCTTTTTATTACCTTAATGATATCTGCAATTACTCCTAGTAACTATTATCGCCTCACTATGATAGTTGTCCGTTTATATAAAAGCGGGTGCCGCGCGACAATGCCTGACAATGATTAACATGCGGAATTATTATAGTGGCGGTAGTCAGCGGTATTCGGCTTATTTGTATTTCATTACATATAACAGCTGCGGGAACACAAAGCGAGCCACTGGACAACCATCATAGTGAGGCTATAATACTATTCATTAAAGCTAAATATATTATTTTAGTTTCAAAATAAATATTTATTAATACATTTCCATGAAGATTTAGAATCATACTTGGCTAAAAATGATTTCACATTGTAATATGCATAACTATAATAATAATAATAATAATAATAATAATAATAATAATTTAATAATAGTGATTATGGTGATTATAATACTATTAAAATAGCTATTATGATAAGAAATGATAATAGTAATAATAATAATAATATTGTAATAATAATTTTATAAAGACCTTAACGTAATTCGATGTAAAGAGAATTAAATTATGCACTTGAGCGGTGATTCCCAAAATATGCTCGAATATAGGGATATGTCAAAAATTATCAGGTGATCCGCAGGGATAGTGTATTCTTTAAATTAATAATATATTAACACTACTGTTTTCTTCTGTGCAAATTATATAATACAGTTTGCAGACTTATTATTCTTACCCTTTAATATTAAGACCCTTTAAGTCTAACCTCAGCTATTCTAATGACAGATGCCCTCTCATTCCCATCTAAGACCTTCTTTCTCCACTTTTTTACTTCCAGCTGGCGTAGGTTTACTTCCATATCATCGATACATCTACGTCTGGACTCCTTATCCTTCCACCACCTTCTATTTTTTTCTTCCATAATTTCCTTAACTATACCCTGGTCAACCATTTGTTGAGAATGTCCAAGTCATTTCAATCTTCCCAATTGTATAAGAGGGTTCAAATTTTAATAATGGTAACATTCTTGTAGAGACGCATGCGAAGGAACCTAATGGTGTCGCTGTTAGTACACGTCAGTTATATTCCTACCTTACCTTCCCACATCACGCGCATGCGAACTGGCAAAAGGAAAATAGTCTCGTGTTAGCTGGTTGTCACGATGTTTTCGAAACTGGAATAACGGAGGTGGATAAAGATTGAATGTGCCAGAAGTCGTATAGGCTTGAGAGGAATCTTCATTGCCTTACAGAACAGTGGCATGGTAAGGTGTTTACCCACTGTGCCAATGTTCTGTAAGGCAATGCACATTACCCTCAAGCATCTCGAGGACCTTGACGACACTGCCGTGCTGTATACGACCTCTAAGCACATTGAATCTTTATCCAACTCCGTTGTTCGTGTATCGAAAACATCGTGACAACACTATATTAGATCGCTAGCAACACGAGGCTCTGTTCCTCTCCCCAGTTCATATGCGCATGATGTGGGAAGGGATAGTTCATATGTTCTGAGGTAAGGTAGGTATGAAACTGACGTGTGATATCAGCGATATTATTAGGTTCCGTCTCTACAGCAGTGTTGCCACTATTAAAGTTCCGACCCTCGTAAATGCCACAATATTTTAATTTTTACTTCTGATTCTACAGGAATCATTTTCTTACATTAACCTATAAATTATTCTGAGTATTTTCCTCTATCAAGTCATAAGTATTTTTTGTGACTAACAAAAAATTAATAATTGCATAAAACAATAAGTCTTATGCAGTTTTATACAATCGCACTTTTAAAGTTCGTGGTTAAGCTGTTTGCAAACTTGATTGGATAAATATAAAACAATGGTAAATGTAGATGTCTAATGTACATGTCACAAAAAAAAAACAAATACAGAGATTCATTAAAACAGGGTTCATAAGTGGATTCGTTAATTTATTTTTAAGTTCAAAGGGATATGTGATAAAGGAGGTTTGGGGTCACTATATTAGAGTTTGCAAAATTCGACACAGGGAACCTCCGCATTTGACCTACATAGATAGAGCGCTGCGGTTTGAGGTGTTAATTATAAAATCAGTGATTTATGAAGTTTAAACATTCTCAAACTACAAATGGAACATAATGAATTATGCGTTACTTTATTAAACAGAAATAACATTACAATATGAAATTTTATGAGAATAATATAGTAATGACATGTCAATATACATATCGGTACACCAAAAAATCTAAATAAACACATTTTGCAAACCGCGAAACTTAATTAAATGCGATGTATAACCCCGGGCCTCCTGATAAATAAACTGAACTCTTAGTGACATGTTTGAATTAAATGTTAGTGCTCTAAACTATAGAGTTTATCATTATTATCATTGTTTTATAATTAAAAGTAAACATATGAAGATTTTTTACTGAATATGACAAAGAGAGATTGCCAAAACATGAAATTATAATATACGATACGTATATATTCAAATAGTTCTAGGGATTAGAATTTTACAAACGACTATAGATATATATATATATATATATATATATTCGTTAAAGTAGTCTACGAGGTATATCTGGAATAAGAATTGTTAGTATTGTCATTACGAGTATAATCGAGAATTCACTCAGATATGTTTGCATCAATCTAAAAATAGTTTCTTCAACGATGGTAAACATGATTATTGAAAACTTGGATATATATTTAAATAATTAAAATTAGAAACATGACTTTTTGTGGGCTATAAGAATACGGGAGAATATTGAATTCTGTCCAGGAAGCATTCTATCGACAAAATTAATTGTTTATATAGAGAAATTATATGTAGAACAATAATTATGAATTAATGCTAAACATTGTGTAGGCTATAATGAACAGCTGACATCTATCTTGAGGACAGGTGTTGCTGCAAGTAAATTCATTTGAATAATTTGATAAAAACAATAATTATGATAATTATAATAATCATGAATAGTTAAACCATTAAACTTCATATTATTTATCGTGATAATAGTACTTCATTACATCCAACAGATTTTTAATTTACCAAACATTACATTCACCGAAATCACGTTTGAAGTACTTTGATTGTAAAAATATGTATAAAATATTTATATTTGTATTATATTATTTAAAAACAGTTTTGTAATATTAATCGCTTTTTGATCTTATAACGCTATTTGAAAATCATAAAATAGCTTTATTCGGTGTAGTTAATATATTTTTGTTCAATGCCACCAGGTTGTCTTTACGGTATTTCTATATTTCTCTCTTGGCATTGGCAGAATTATAACTCGCTTCTAATTATGAGGTTGGGACGCCTGAAGGGCAGGGTTACTTTACTCCGATGATGTGATGGGTTATAAATGATAATGAAGCACCAGGGGAATCCTTAAACCTAAACCTGACCTAAATTTTAGATCATGGGCAACTATAGGAATAACTCAATTTAAGGGGGAAAAAAGTTGAATCTGGGATCTCATTAACTATAATCACAAGCTCTAATCACAAGACCACGAGGCTGGATTAATTTACTAAGACAATAGACTCTTCATAGACTCAAGCTTATTTCTAAGGGGATTCGTCACATAATATATTCAGAACTCAAGCTTAAGAAATAAAATATACATACTTTTGTTTACATCCTGAAATGATGACGAGGGCGTGTTACCCCGAGATCAAGTACATTCACGTGTATCTTTGAATGTGTTCAAGATACTAGATTTATGCACTGAGGCATAACTAGGACATGTAATATCACAATGAAGAAATTTGTTTCTTTCTTTCCTTCTTCCTTTATGTATTTTTCAATATTATTCCCTTTGGAAGTAAAAAAGATTGTAATTTACTAGGCGATATCGCTCCGGTATACCTTATCGAAATGTGGCCCAGACCTGATTAATAACCTATGAAAAGTGTAAGGTTATAGTAAGTAATTTTTGTTAGGTTTTAGACTGATCAATCGACTATTGTAATTGCCAGACCGATAATGGCATAAAGGACGACGCCGTCTAGTAAATTATGAAAGGAATAATTCCTTTAGTATTGTCTTGGGAGAGGGAAAAACTATATTTCGCATTACTGTAATAATAGCAGTAGAACTAGCAGTGTTAATAGGATTTATTGAGAATTTTATTGATGTATAATATGTTTATACTTTCAATCACATACTCTAGGGACCGATCGTTCTAGACATCAGGTGGAATAAATTTGCTCATGGAATTTCGGTCAGTATGGGACCGATGCCCACACAGCATCCTTAGGAGTATAATAAATAGCGACTTCAGGGTGGGAAAACCAGCTATAACGGCTGGAGAACCCGTCATCCTGACTACGTTCACTCCTACACTAAACCTCTGTGATCAACACATATGATAGTGAGGCCATCAGCAGGCTGGTAACCCAATGACTTTCTAGGCCTGTCCGGCCATATATATATATATATATATATATATATATATATATATATATATATATCCCAGGGAGCTCTTAATTCTTGATCCTGTTTCACAGATACCTATTTAAACAAACATTTACATAATATCACTCTCTCATTCTCATATTTTAATTTTGACTGGGTCTTTCATACAGTTAGAATAAATAGTACGAAAACCATTACAGGCACACTGAGAGAACTGAGACATATAATAAATAGACTGTGTTTCAACATTTTTTATTAGAAAAAAGAATCATGCTATAAGAAAAACCAATGTAAGAAACGGAAATGCTCGGATTAGTCTATGACGAAAATTAAAATTCACCACCAATTTTAACGATCATTAAAAACAGGCTCAGACTGCACATCTGATTTTTTAATCTTATAATTTTTTAAGAGAAAACATTTTATTACAAAACATAGAAACGTTAAAAGTTCACTTAGAAAAAAGATTCATTAATTCATACATATATTTTGGTAATATGCTAATACTGGTAAGATTGTAATAATAATAACTATTGAATAATGTTGAGTGATTCCGGGTTATGTGGCCGTGGTCCATAGTTGGTGTTGATACTCTACTTAGAGTGAGATCTTCCGACCAGGAAACACGCCTAGAAGCACTCGCCACTGAAGATGCCCTCCGCAGTTGAGAGCGAAACGTCTGGTATCAACACCAACTATGGACCACGGCCACATAACCCGGAATCACTCAACATTATGATTACCGGCCGTGAAAGCCTGCATTCAACTAATAACTATTGAAGTCTGTCAAGGAAACGGCTGAAGTAAGCGAGTTCATCAGCAAGTCCAATATTTGGTCGGATGTTGCTGGTTTTAGAATATTTATATTTATTTTGTTAATAAATCATAAGTATCGAATTTCATTCCGAGAAAACAAACATGAAGGCCGCTTGAGTGATTTTTAAATTACGGCTTAAAGGTAAACCCCCACTCGTAATGTTCGGATTGCGATGATTTTTGGAGAAAACTTTCCCGTTGTATTTTAATCCCATACACAGAATTTCGTTGTGAAAAATTATGCGACCGCTAGAGCGATTTTTAAATTTTTGCTTCATGTTAACCTCCATTCCTGTTTGTCTGAATTTGCTGATTAACGAACTCATGTTTACTTTTCTTTTTATTCCTTCATGCCGAATTTGGTTCCAAATATATATATATATATATATATATATATATATATATATATATATATATATATGCTTATTTGTTATAGAAACCATGAGATCGCAGTTCAACCGATGACCCGCTGCCCGTATAATAGGGAATCATATATAAAGAAGAAAAATTAATATTTGTGCTGGAAAGCCTGAGTGGCGCATTTGGGAGCGCGCTAATATATGGAGTTAGAGCTCTCTGGTTCAAATCTCGGTGCAGGCTTTATTTTTCTTTTCATGTCACACACACACACACATATATATATATATATATATATATATATATATATATATATATATATATATTGTCATGGAACTTGATGTCCACTATGTAACATCGATAAAGTTTTGTAAAAAAATTGTCAAAAATATTTTTAAGATAACAATCTGAATACCTACATTCCTTTGGAATTCGCAAATATAGAGAATATTATGGTACTTCATAATATGAAGTATATGATACATAGATCATCGGTTGATTAATGTTTCTGACATCGTCCGATTCCTAATAGCCAATTTTGTAGATCCATCCAATCTACTGATTGTAGATGTTTCTCCTTCATGTATACAAATATATTCCCAGACTCTAGGATTTTTAGGTCTTCCTCTGCCTCGACTTCCCTCAGGTTTCCATTCCAAAACACATTTTGGTAGCCGATCCTCTTCCATTCGCTGGGCATGTCCGTACCATCTTAATTGTTGAGTTTTAATATAATCTAAAATAGTGTCTTCAATCTTCATTTTCTCCCTTATAACCGAGTTTCTAATTGAAATTCTTGCTGCCCTTCGTATAAAATCCATTTCCATTGCCAAAAGACACTTATTTGTTTTTGTAGTTAATGGCCAAAGTTCTGCTCCATAAGTAATTATGCTTTTAACAATTGTATGGCCGTTCATTATAAAATGCAATAAGGCCATGATGAGATTTGTCTTCCTATGACATTCCTTGTTTTCCACGCAAAAAAAAAATTGATCAGCTTGATCAGTGAACCGTCACTAATTAAGCCGTTTCGTTCATTAGCCCTTTCACTCGATTATTTGTTAAATATTCCCATGTTACAGTTGTGCTTACAATAACGTGCCGGTTCGTTCCCAGTGGACTCATGGTTATCACGCTCGCCTCTGGTTCTAGAGTCGTCAGTTTAAACCCTCCCAGAATACTGAGTATGGGTTTATTCGCCAGGCTGCTCCGATTTGAATCTCAGGTTCCAATACGCCACATCGAGATTTTTCGGGTTTTTCTCGGGGTTCTCCCATTTATGAATTTCATCCTTTCAATACTCTCCACTTCACTTTTCTCCTCCATCATGTCATATCATCTTCTTTCATTAATTTCATCACTCTTCACCACACGTCATGTTACGATATAAAAAATAGTCTGTTTTAGAAAACTACAGGTGCTTAAAATATGATTGTGGTGATTTATTGAGGGGCATGCTCATTTATTTTCTCATGACTCCGAGCAAGAGCATTTAAACTTAGGGCAGAATAGGGCCAAAGGTAGGGTTGAAGCCCCTCCTTGAGGCCCTAGGCCTAGTCCAGGAACACAATAACAAGCCTCATAACGACATAGAGTATGTTTCATTCCATCCGTTCCATAGATGGGAGAGACGCAATAGATCCTTCAGGTCGTAATGATAGAATATAATGAGTTCGTTCGGAAGTTTTCCGTGTCATAGATTAATGTGACGTGAGAGAACCTCAAGCCTGAAAAAGAAAACTTCTAAAAAAAAAGAATCGAACATTTGACACCCAGATTTGACTCATATTACCTTAGCTATTAAAGAGCTTGCTAAATAAGATAATAAACATAATACAGTAACGTGCAGTTTAAAGCGTTTTATTTGGATTTGTGAATTTAAAGATATAATTATTTGTTGAACTATATATTTTGATATTAGAAGTAATTATTTTTAACGTTTATTCGTATCTAAGCTCCCTATTTATCGGTAAATCAGAAAAAAGGTAGATGAATAAAGAGGGAAATAAACGAACTCGGTGAGCTGCATTACGATGAACATTAGGGAAATTCTGCTTATAATTTATTTGATGTAGGAATTCCCATAAATCGGTTATATAAACTTTGTAAATTAAACAGTCGCCCAGAAAAAAAATGTTATAACCATAATCCCCCTCCCCCAAGTTGATTTTTACATGGGAAATAGTCATTGCAGGTACATTGAATCTTTTCCATTTAAAAATCAACTTTGGAACGAAATGAGGGTATTAGTTGTACTGGGCGGCTTTATTCAACTGGACGGGAGTTAGCTCTGTGTGTGGAATTTTAAATGTACAATGCTTTATTGAAAACTAACACTTGTATATCTACTTTGTTATTAAAGGGATATGTCTTTAAAATAATACATATATGATTATTTAAAGCAGAGGAGGGCACCTTGCGACTCAAAATACAGCAACCAGTGGCACAGTACACAGTAACTCGATCGACACTGAGACTCAAATTGAGTCGTGACACAGCGATTGCACATCTTTAATTTATAAGAATGAACGTGTTAATAATGTTTATAATAGATTTAATCTTATTTGTTTGGGCATTTTGTAGACTTACATTGAATGTCTAATTTCATTCATATAACAATCAACATTAAAAATAATGTTTTCCCATTAACTAATTCACTGGCATTTTCGAACCCGTAGGTTCATAGCCGCGCGGACATAAACTTTCTTACTTACCTGAGCCATTTTTTTGTTTCCATTAGGAGCTAGAATTATTTATTTTGAATATAAAATACGCACTATGCAATAATTTATCACTTTGATAATTCTTATGGGTAATTTATTTATTACATCAAAAGAGTGGAAATAAATGCTCTAAGAATGACTTCTTTGAGATTATTTTGCCAAGGATTACTTTATATTCTAGTAGGAAATAGGAAGTTTGGACATCCACAAAGTAGAAGGTGTAACTAATTTTAAAATTACCTTCACAATAGGCGTTTCTACCCCTAAACATTTTCATGTCACTTCATTTCATCTGACCCTGTAATTGTACAACAGGGGTTATCAGCTAGTATCTTCGTATATCACATACATTCAATAATATGGGCTTCGTCTCAGCTCATCTCATCTCTCGACCTGTTATTGCGTCATGCGTGAAAAGAGAGTATTTTTGTACTTTTATTCTACTCGTTATATCTATATTTTCAACAATTGCATAATATAGTGCACAGGAGTTGCAAGCGAAGTGATGCTCCTTAACGCCAGAATACATAATATATAGGTGCAGAACTCTGGAAAATAAAAAAAGGAGAATTATGCAAAGCGAAATGAATGCAAATGGGGGAAAAGTGGTCAACTACAATGATCGTACAAAGAAACATTTAAAACATGCTTTTCGAAAGTTTATATAAGCAGCAGATTTTTCCTAATTATAATCGTAATAAAAATTCAGAATTGTAAACATTTAATAATAACTACAAATAAGAATCTATAGATTAATTAATATCTGCTCAATTATGTTAATTGTTTAACATTGTTTGCCTCTTGTGTGTTATATTATTCTCTTATATACTTAGCTTAAGTCTTCAATATGGATGGTAAATATTTTTTTCTATGCCCCAGGTTGTCATTTCGACATTTCTGGTGTTCTCTCCTGGCACTGACGTAATTGTAACCCACTTCTCAAGTTGGGGCACCTGGAAGAAGGAGTTACGTAACCCCGATGATATGATGGATGATAAATGATAATGAAGCGCCAGGAGAGTTCTTAACCTAAACTTAACCTAAATTCCAGACCATGGGCAACCACTGGAATAATTCCCTCTAAGGAAAAATTTCTATGGTTTGACTGGGAATCGAACCCGGGACCTCATGAACAGTAGTCAGAAACGCTGACCACTAGCCCATGAGGCTGGTCCGTATGGTAAATATATCTCAAAAGATTTGGTATTATCCTGCAATGAAGCATGTTGTCAATACAGCATATATATATATATATATATATATATATATATATATATATATATATATATATATGTCCGAGCATTTATTTGTCTTATGTCATATATATATATATATATATATATATAATGTCTCTCTCTTCTCCCCCACCCGATTTACACACACACATATTTGTGCATGTGTGTGCATATGCCCCTTTAAAAAGCCCATGGTCCTATCCCTATGCTTCGGCCGACTTTACCGTCTGGAAAGTTCGCGGTACACATTTTAAAACAAGCTGAATAACCTCAATAAATAGCTAAACAAAAGTTAGTGAACAATAATCAATTCCGTCATCCGGGATCAAACACGGGGATCCACCATTGTAGCTGAGCAGATTAAAGTACCATGTCTTGGTGTAGAGCTAAGGGACTTGTGTTGGTTTTTAGTACCCATGGGAGAAGACATTTTCTCAAGGAATTTTAGCGAGCAGGACTGGTTCCACCCAGCATTAATAAGTAGTGTAGAATGTAGTGCAGTGTAAGTAGAATGATCGTCCATCTCTGCGATTAACACATGTGTATGTGACCAGGACCCGCTGGAAAGCCAAGGGCCATCTAGTCTGTTGCTCCAGGAAAAAAAATCTTGATTCCGTATGTAGTCTTAACACAGAGTACAAAACTTTACTAGGGGTTTTTATATCTTCATTTTAAATATAATTATTACACTTTTATCTATTTTTGAAATATTATTTTCTTAGATCTCATTTAACATCTGGTTTTAAACGTTCTTCTTATGATGTTATTTACAAAACTGAAATTGTAAATTATCATAAAACCAATGTATAATTAAAAAGTTGACGTAAGATTTATGTCCCAAATCATTTGTCTTGCTCCTATTGCAGTTCTGAATGATGTATGTTATTTGTTTTGTGAAAACTTCCAGATACAAGAACTATTGAAGAGATAAACCTACAGATTGTTTTTATAAAAAATCATGAAAAAATGTGGAATAGAATTCTTGGGAACCATTACACACTGGAATTTGTACGTCAGCATTATACCTACTTTTTTCTGATATAGTGGGCGCCACGTTACTCTAATCTCTAGTCTCGGACCACCCCCGTAGGTGTAGCGACATCACTTTCATTTTACCAGAATTTGGCGAGTTCCCAGCAAGACTGCATTATCCAGAAACTTTGGTCCGTTAACATCACCAACATGTACAACACAGAGAAGAAAGTTCGCCTTTCTTTCTCTTAAATGTTCAACCTCTTTCTATCCCATATCATACATGAGAGGTTGATTTTTCTCGCTCTATTAATATTTCAAGATCGCTGTAATAGTTTTATAATGATGTTACCTAGCTGCACTTTACGCTTATAATTTATTTCTAACTACTATAGGCAGGTTACATCACCGTAAAAATAGTAAAATCTTAATAGGAACCTTCTAATTAATTAATTCACTGGCAGTATGGAACCTGTAGGTTCAAAGCCATGTGACATAAGCTCTCCATACATTCATATCTTGAGCTAATGTTTTTCAATCATTTGCTGTATAATTTACTTCCCTTGAAACATGTTTAGTCTTACTCTCGCACCTCATTCTTGGTAGGTATGCCTACTGATCATTTTCTGTATGGTTTTCCTAGATTTTCCATGTCTCTCTTTCATTCGCCATTCCTGCTGCGTGTCCTGTACATTACAGTCTACGAGACTTAACTGTTCTTGTTACATCTGGTTTTCCATAAAGATCGTGTAGTCCATTGGTTTGTAGTCTTCTCCATTCGCCTGTCTGTTCATCTCTCTTTGATAAAAAATCCTAAGACATTTATTCTCTTCCCTTCTTTCCAGAATTAAATCTATGTTTAATTTATTTCTGCACTTTATTCCTCTTTGTAATTATTGTTTCTAGGTTTTTTAATCGGCTACTTCTTCAAAATTTTCCTCATTTGTCATTAACTGCCTTTTCCATTATATAATGTATTTCTGTGCGTGTCCATATACTTAGTTTTATTCTCGTTTACTTCCAGCCCCAATTTCTTAGCGTTATTCAACAGAAAGTGCGTGTTAGCCCTCAGTATCTCCTTGCTATCACCTACATCATCAACATACACCAACAGGTTATTGATATCATTGGAGTTCTAAGCCCTCTTTATTCTCTAAATATGTTTTGGCATATTCTACTCGTAGTAATCAACCCTTTTAAAATTCATATTAGAGCACCGTTGAGGTGTTGTAATAAGATGTTAAATATAAAATTGGTACCTGGTAAGTCAGTCGTCCTCAACTAAATTATTAAATAGTTCCAATATGGAGGCCTTCCAAAAATCAATGTTTCATCTTCTGCATTTTAATTGGTACTGATGGTACTGATGTTGTTGTACTGGTTGTACAAATGAAAACATACCCGCAGACATAAACCCGTTATACAACCTGTACAACATCAGTACCAGTAAAAGCAGAAGATGAAATATTGATTTTGAAAGGCCTCCATATTGGTAACTATTTAATAATTTAGTTGAGGACGACTTACTTATCAGGTACCAATTTTAAATTTAACATGTTATAGTAAAAAAATCAATAATAGAGGAGATAGTGCATCTCCTTGCTTTAACCTATGGATAATTCCAAAGTATCTTATAACTTTTTCCCTACCCACATCCTATTCTATTTGCCATTAGTCACATTCGAATAAGTCTAACTTTCTAGGAATCCCGAATTATTAGACACTATCATACTTCATCGCAAATGATAAACATTCAAGCCCATAAAATGTTGTTTTGTAAAAATGTAAAATAAATAAATAAATAAATAAATAAACTTGTTACTTGGTAACTCGTGTCGTCCTCCGTTGTGGATAGCAGCGGGCCCGGATGATCATTTTTTCGGAGTTTTTCCTTAACTGCAAGACAAATGTGACGAAACTATAAGGCCCAAACGGTATATCAAAATAATCTGGCCATCATAATCGCCATTATCATAATCAGCTGAAAGGGGTGTTTCATCTTAAATGTTTGTTGTCTTGGAGAAGGCTCCGGATTGAGCTGATCATTCATTCAAGAAGGCTCTCCATGTCATTATGTGGTCATAAATGTATATATGTGTAATCCAAAATTTAAAATCGCCTTCTCGACAGGACGTACGACTACAATTTAAGGCTCGGCGATGTTGGGCATGTAAAAAGTGAAAGAATAAACAGCGCTGGAGAAGAAAAGGAATTTAACTCGTGTAAGAAAAACAAAATAATAACTCTCGAAATCTGTATTGGAGTGAAAAAAATAGGAAGTCAGGAATAACTTCTACTATCAAAATTAAGATTAATTAAGATTAATTTGCGCTAAAAAATCCATTAATCACGAAAACTGTTATAATTTTACTTTAGGACTGAGGAACTTACGGGGACTCGGATATGAAAAGGGTAAAAAGTAATGCATAACCAATAATATATATATATATATATATATATATATATATATATATATAGGGTAAAAGGGTAAAAAGTAATGCATAACCAATAATATATATATATATAATAATATATATATAGGCCTATATATATATATATATATATATATATATATATATGTGTGTGTGTGTTTCTAATTACTCGGCATTGTATTAACTAATGAAGGAATTAGCTTTAAAATATACACGTATTTTTAGATATCTGAAACATAAAGTTTAAATTAAATATTAACTAATTGAAGCTTTGCTATCGCATACCTAGATTCAGGTACATTTTTTCTATCTTCTATAATACATAAGTTAAATTTTACCTACAAGTAGTCATTATGTATAAAAATCTAGTCAAGCAGTTTTATTATTGTACCTGTATTTTGAATGCAGGATATTATTGAATTTTAACTTCAAAACAAATATTTTTCCTATAAATTATTGATGCAAACGTGGTTTTTGTACTTTTTCAGTGAATTTGCTACAGGAGCTTCTTGATACTCTATACCAGGACTGTTACTATGTGCTCACTAGGCGTTCCCGCTCTTCTACAGGCATACAGGTTCACTGTCAATGAAACAAGTCAAATAAGTGAGTAATACCTTGTCAGCCTATCCGACGAAGGAGGTGCGAGGCGTCTTTTCACACCTAGTGAGCACTTATTAACAGGCCTGCTCTATACTGATTGTGCGTAAAGTGTCCTGAAAATGTACCTCGAGTAATTAATAAAAAAAAGTTTACCAGTATAGATATATTTCAGGGATCATTTATAAATTAATTCGGTATTCTTCTTCTTCTTCTTCTTCTTCTTCCTTTGGCTCGACGGTCCTCTAAGAACACGAGAAGGTCCAGTGGAGCTCTTCTATGAAGAAGGGTTCCTTTGTCAGTATGTATGCTAGGCGTGACGGTGAGTATTTTGATACGCTTAGCGCTATCTTTAAAAAGTGTGCTTTGACTTTCTCTATTTCCTCTAGGTTTGTCTTATTTAGGTTCTTCCAAATCACTTCTAGTCCATAGGTCATGATTGGTGCGATTTTTAAGCAGAAGATGGTCATTGTTGTCTCTGGGGATAGTTTACTCAGGTTTTTAATACTGTTCGTTGCTGTTCTGGCCGCTGATTCTGTATAATGGCGACTAGAAAATTTATTACAACACTGACAATTTCATGTTTCTATTGGTCTTTCTATTTTACATGTTTCACTTCATTTAATAAAAAAATGTTATGGCATCGCTCGCACCAAAGAGAACCCAGTCGCAGAACGTTAGTTGATGTATCTTCCTTGAAGATATAGTATTGTGAACTCGTATATATTATTTTTCTCATATTTAACATCCTCAGGTTGTTTGTTAATTCAAAACGAAAAGTAAGGTCATGATATCGCCCCTCGCTTTTCTTCTTCTTAATTCAAATAATATAAATACGCCTATTGTCTTTATCGGCAATACAGTGCACTCCATAATGAACCGTAAATCCTTTGGAATTAAGACTATGCCATGACCTTTAATTCAGAAAAATTGACTCTGAGGACAGTTCCTTAGCACGTGAGGGAGCGTTTCGAACTCGTTCCAATGCCTTAATTAACACAAACATTATAATAAAGTAAAGTCAAGTGATCAAATTAATTAACACGTAATTTGAAGTGATTAAAATTAATATATATATATATATATATATATAAATGAATGATTGTTTGTTTGTTTGTTCATACTTTATGCGCTGCCCTACCGTTGATCCGATTGTGATAGGGCTTTTTGCAAAATGTTCAGGAGATTCTCGGGATGAACATAGGCTGTAAGAGAGTTGTGATACTCAACTCCTACACCCTTAAAAATCGCCCTTTTTAGTGGAAAACGTGAAAAAGTAGCATCTTTTGATGTTTAAATGGCTTACGCTGCCTAAACAATAACAAATACACAAAATTAATGTGCACAGAATTGAATATCTCAAAAAGCTCTACAAAAAAGTCCACGACAGCATATGTTTAACTGTTAGGGATAACTCACTATAACAATTTTTGCCTTTCATTGATGCCAAGAAGATCGAGACAAGTACGTAGATTCCTGTGCAAGCATAGCAGCACATGGCGGGTATTCTTTTACGGATAACTCACAATAACGAATTTTGTCTTTTAGCTCATTTATACCATGAAGATCGAGATAAGTAGATTCCCGGACAACACCGGGTAATCAGCACGGGGAATATTAAAATAATTACGATATACATTTATAATTATTTTTAATTTTACTTATTCAACTAATCATAAGAAACACATTAATTTTTGCCTTTCAACTCATTGATGCCAAAGAAGATCGGGATGAGTAGATTCCCGGACAACGCCGAGTAAACAGCACGGGGTATCTAAAAAATATACATGTATATTATTTTTCCTCTTACTTATTCAACTAAACATAAAAGCACATTAATTTTCATTTATTTAGGCGAAGCAGCGCACGCCGGGTATTAGCTAGTCTAATAGGACCTATATAAAAATGAACGTGTGTTTGTTTGTATTTTATGCGCTGCCATGTCGTTCATCCGATTGTGATGAGGCTTTTTACAAATTATTCAGGAATTTCCCGGGAAGGTTATATGATATAAGAGAGTTGTTACACTCAGTCCCTTCACCTCTAAAAATGTAGTGAAAAACGTGAAAAATATTTTTTTTTGGACGCTTAAATGGCTTACACTGCCTAAACCATAATAGATACACAACATTAATGTTGGCCCTGCTTAGAATTGAATATCTCAAAAAACTGTACAAAAAAGTCGGCGACAGCATATGTTTGTCTTTTACGGATAACTCACAATAAACATTTTTGTCTTTCATTGATGCCAAAAAGATCGGGATAAGTAGATCCCGGGCAATCTTAGCAGCGCATGGAGGGTAGTTTGGAAGAAAAAAAAATGTATATTTTGATTGAGGATACCTGTGTATATAACAGAAATAATCCTGAAATAAAATAAAATATATATATATATATACCACGATCTATCGGGAAAGGGATTTTAACTATGGATCACATGCATATGTTTTTGACCACACGCGGACATGGAGGGCTTCACCGAATGAGTGATAAGTTCAATCTCAGTTCCTCTTCCGATATAACACAACATTAAGACGAAACACACCAGTAACACACACATTCATACTAAACATGGTGATGTTCGAGGTCCGTTTGGGCCTTTAATTTTCCTTACATTTGTCTTATCGGTGAAGAAACCTTCCCAAAAATCATGGAGAATATGATAATGATGTTCGAGGACAGTTTGGGATTTAAATTTTCCTGACATTTGTATTATTGGTGAAAAAACCCTCCAAAAAAAATCACCCAGGAAACTTGCCCTGACCGGGATGGAACCCGGGCCCGCTGCGTACCCCGAGGCCACAGCGGTGGATATATATTATTTATTAATTACTTTTTATCCCTCTTCACAACCCGCTTCCCTTATGTTTTCATACTACTAACATCGTACGAAATATGTTTGCTGTCTACCGCTATGGTATCGTAGTAATGTAGTTGCCTCGTACAGAGGGTCCAGTTTCGACCCCCCCCCCCGTTGGGACAAATTTCCTGAGCATTTTTTAGGGGGCGGCTTCCTCACCTATAAGAGAAATATAAAACATAAGGCCAACGGTTCTCGAACATCATCTGGTCATCATAATCATCACTAAACATTCGTCATGTTTAGTTTGAATGTGTGAGTGAATGGTGTATTTCGTCTTAATGTTTTATTGTCTCCAAGATGGCCCTGGATTGAATTGATCATTCATTTGGGGAGGCCTTCTATGTCTGTGTGTGGTAGAAAAACTATGTGTGTGATCGAAAGTATAAATAAATCCTTGTGCCGACATGCCGTGCCTCTATAAGACCTCCGTGACGTGGGGCATGTAAAAGTACCCTTAGGTGAAAGGTTAAACTATGATGAAGAAGAAAAAGAAGATTCTTGATGATGAAGGAACATATATATATATATATATATATATATATATTTATTTATTTATTTATTTATTTATTTATTTATAGTATCTCATTAATTCCAAAATCCAAATTTCCTAGTGTTCTTATTCTCAATCTTATTATCTGTATTTAACTAACTAACTGGCACTATCGATCATTTAAGTTTATGGCCGCATGTACGTAAACTCTCCATACATGTCTAACCTGAGGAAATATTTTCCAATCATCCCTGTATAATTTATCTCCCTCAAATCATCAGCTTCTTCTTCTTCTTCTTCACTTCACGGGCTAGGCAAAATGCCTGTTCCGCCTCACAGTTGTTCTCTCCATCTTTTCACTGGCCTTCCTATATTCCTTGAACCTCTTGGCTTGTAGTTAAATGCTGCTTTTGGTAATCTTATTATGTTCATTCTTTCTACATGTCTACACCATTTTTCTCTATATCCTTTGATTTTCCTTCAAATCATGATTAATGTTATTCTCCCATCACGTATTTGGCATACCTACTGGGCCCTTTCCCTCTGGTTTTCGTACGAGTTTCCATGTCCCTCTTTCATTCCTCATTCGAGCTACATATCCTCCTCATCGCAGACCATGAGACTTCACTCTTCTTTTTATATCTGGTTTCTCATAAAATGTTTGTAGCTCACTGTTAAACACTCTTCTCCATTTACCTGTCTGTTCGGTCCGTACATTTGAACTTTATTCTCAAATACTTGTAATATTTTCTCCTCCCATAAAGTTAAAGAGCCTAAATATTATTATTATTACTATTATTACTATTTATTATTATTGCTTATTATTATTATTATTTTAAGCCTTAACTTCAAGAATGCAGTCATTAGTTCCAGTATAGCGTTAATACGAGTATAATGGTGAAATATTGCAGTAGACACTCGTTGTATGGGGTAGTTAGTATGAAAGGTAATTGAGACTTAAATCGTTATAAGGGGAGGTTAGTACAAGGCAATTGATGCAGAAAATGTCAACAAGGGAATGCGCAGGTGAAAATTCATTGACCGCTGACGATGTAAATGCAACAGGTGGCTTGCGGATTGGCGAGTATTTAAAACGCTTCAGTACATCCCAGGAATGTGTACTAACTACATGCTGTTGGTAGGTGTGTTGAGATAAATACAATTCATGTCGGGAAATACGTGCCAAGAAACGTAGACCATTTTCAAATATTCTTTCTTAACAATCAATGTCATAAGGGACTAATAATTTATTTAAGAACTATTTCAAGATGGCCTTTACTTTTTATAAAGTCTTACTATGTTTTATTATTTTCTACCTAAAAATGTTTAAATGCCAAATGAATCGGTATTTGGGAGGCTGTCTGAGAAATCTCGCCTTAAGTCGGACATATAATTTTTCAGTAGAGAAAAATAAAGCGAATCAGAACAAAATATTCGATTTTGAGATTTTGACACCATTTGGTACATAGATTACTACATATAAAATACAGCTCCAAAACTGCCAATGATGTGCAAAAATGTTTTATCAGCATCCATATTATAATCTTAAATATATTTAAAAAATGAAACATCTTAGAAGAATTACACATGGGACCACTTGAAAACAAAATGTATGTAGATAAGTCAAGATGGTTGCAGCATATCTATGGAATGGAGGATCACAGGATACCCAAGCAGATGAAGAAGACCAGGACGTCCACTCTAAAGACTTTGGATAGTGTTTTCTATTGAGATCGAAAAGGTCAACAAATGGCCTAAATTCGTAAACTATGTTGATGATACTCAAAATACATATTTCAAAAGTAACCTTTTCAAAAATTAAATTAAATTTAAATTTTGTCCTAGAAACATGTTTGTCTTCTCCTCTTTACAATGCAGTAAAGAAATGAAAAACTTTTGCTTTATTTAAGATGGAGTTTCCCAGGCATACTCACATTTTACAATATAGGCCTAAACATTCGGATACTAAATGGGTGATCATTGATCGTTACTAATTTATTTTATTGAATGATACTTAATTTTTCTTCAATTTTCCCAAAATTTGAATTGGATCATTAATTTTAATGCTGATGAAGATAAAGGTTGCAGATCGCATATCTATATATATATTAATTCTTGTATTTGTATAGTTCCTCGCCGTGGTCTAGTTAACGACATTGTTACACACAGCGAACCGGGGTTCGATATTTGTTCGGAACAATTTTCCTGGATAACTTTTTTTTAATTTTTCCAGATAAATAAATTTAAGGCCTGAGTAGCCCCCAAACACCATTCAATTTGGCCGTCATAATCAGCCTTATCATATGCATCATGTTTAGTATGAATATATAAGTGAATGGTATGTTGCGTTAAAATTAATGTTGTCTCGGAGATGGCTCCGAGAATGACCTGATCACTCATCCTGGAAAGTCTTGTGTGGTTAAAAAAAGAATTTATGTGATCCAGAGTTTAAAATTCTCTTTGTACAGGTCGTATTTCTGAGAGGCGTGGGAAGGAGGAGCCACATAAAAGTCTCTACAAACTTAGAGGTTAAACAAAGAAAGGAAAAAAAAGAGAAATTATTTTAAATATAAATTAGATGTTATTGACAATCAGTATAACAGCTTAACGATTAAGGTATGGAAGTAATAAAACCATTTTAACATAAATTCAGCATATAAAGGAACAGACAATTATGATTAAAAACATAAAAATGAAGGAAAACTGCTTGCAAGTTTTAAGGAAAACTGCTTGCAAGTTTTAAGGACATATATGTGATGGAAACTTAAATTATACCTTGTAATTCACATTATATAAATATATCCACATTTATACATGATACAGCAACGAAATTTATACAAGATTTTAAATAATGCTTCCTGATGTAGAATGTGAAATTCCATAAAGCTTATGCTTCTGGTTTGTCTTTTACAGCTTTTAAAACGTCATTGTACAAACAAAATTACAATTAGTTATGCAAACTTGTCAAAGTTGACTTCAATACAATGTGATCTATATATTTTTTTGTATTTTATTGCACACTGTGGTTTGATATGTCTGAGCAGCTTTTTGTCATCTTTAAACATTTCTAAATGAAAAGAAAGGGTTAGAAATGATAAAAGAGTTTCGCCACATGTTTATTATTATTTATTATTTTGTACTTTCATTATCAAGAGAATAATTTATCAGATTCTACTTTATTATTTTTATTATTATTATATTTACTATTGATTTTTTACTTTTCGTATGAGATATAGGCTAGGCTACATATGTTGAGAATTATGTGTAATTAATGTAATTCATAATTATTATTACATGTGCAATTTAACCCTTATTAAGTGCAAAATGATTCGTTACGCTCTTAACTTCATAAATAATATAATAATAATACAAATATAAAACCTTCTATCACACAAATATATACAAGAATACACATATATAAATAATAACAAGGTCAATATTATGTTACGAAAGTGATGCAATGGATAACGAGAAATAAGGACATTCATGGAATCAGCTCAAATCAATGTGGATTATTCTAGATGGGCCACAAAAGAAATGAAGATGTCCTGCAAGAACTTCAGTTAGAATCAGTTATCCATCTTATTAACAATTAACCAGTATAATTTGGAAAAAATTATGTACAGCGTCTGTTCATACACAATCATCCAATTGCATGCTTTACTACATCCACATGGAAAGATATATTTGGGCCGTCCGAAGAATTGAAAATCCAGCCTTACACTAGTATGGAAGATATATATATCTCTTCTCTTCTGATATTGTCGGAATTGTAACTCACTTCTAAGGTTGGAATGCCTGGAAGGTGGAGTTCCATTACCCCGATGGCATGATGGATAATACATGACAAGGAAGCAGCAGAAGAGTCCTTAAATCTTTACTTAATCAAAATTCTACACCATGGCGATCACAGGAAAATTCATGTGGTCTGAGCGAGAATTGAACCCAGGACTTCGTGTACTATTAATGTTGTTTTATAAAACACACCAAACGTTACCCAAATAATCCCATTTTTACATTCATGGTTTTTGAAATGCATTGATCAATATACATATATATTTTTCATTTTTGAGCGGGAGCTGAAGGAAAATCATTTATTTACATGGGTACCTTTCTATCGCATAATGGCTGTCGAATTCAACTTACATGTTCACATACTATGCCTATTTACATTAATTCTAATTTGCATAGCAGGATTTCAGTAGTCGATGAACTCAGAGAATTAACAGTGGAAGGTACTAGTCATAAACCTAGATTATATTGTGGGTCCGAGGTTGGAATCGATATTCCCCCTAAATCCGGTGTAGGAGACGAAACCGCTTACCGCAATGTCCCGTTGGCGCTTTCAGTATTGCGGTTACTCTATCGGAACTCCAGACCATCACAGAGTTTGTGGATATAGATTGCGTTTCACCAAATCTCTAGCAATATTTTAGAACTATTTCCTCTCACAAGCAGATTTATTCCTGCGGACTTAATCATGTAAATAACGCACACATGATGATTATTCAGCATGATATCTTCGACTCACTTTCAGAACGTAATAATTTTAATTCACAATCTTGTATATACTCTATATAATCAGCTTTATGTAATTAAAACCAGCTATAACATCTGGAGAACCGACATGGTGAACAAATGTCACCCCAATACTGGTATATGATCATCTACCTGTCTACCTGTGACTGAGTATGTGGATATAAGGTCAGCAGTCGGATGGCCACGGGCCTTCTAGGCCTGTTGCCCATGGAGTTTATTATATATATATATATATATATATATATATATATATATATATATATGGTATGATAAGAAAAATAAATGCCTGGACGGGATTCGAACCCGGATCTCTGAGTATATATATATATATATATATATATATATACACACTCTTTTTACATTTTTTAATGTCTTTGGCATGTTTCTGTGCTCTCATTTGAATATTCTATAGCCAATCTCCATTCCTCTATTTTTAACACCCTTTCCTCCAAGCCTCTTCCTTCCATTGTTCTGACTATTCCTTGTGTCCATATTAGTTTAGGTCTCTCCCTCTTCCTTCGACCTTTAGATTCCATTCATAATTTTTTTCAGCAATCTGTCTTCCATCATCTTTTCATATTTCCAATCCATTGTGTTGTTATGATAGTTTATGCAAGTTGATTCTTGCGCTCTCATCTTTCATCTTATGACTAACTCGAACCCCATTAACACCCGCTCTGCATACATCCCTGTACTGACCTAATATTTTCCAATCATCCCTGTATAGTTTATCTCATCAAATCTTATTCAATGTTATTCTCTCACATTATTCGTAGCCTAACTACTGGGCGCTTCCCCTCTGGTTTTTCTACAAAAAGTTTCCACGCTCCTCTTTCATTCCTTATTCGTGCCACATACTCAGCCTACAGTATAAGACTTAACTGTTCTGATTTCTCATAAAGATAAATTAGTTCACAGTAAAATTTTATTTCTAATTTTCTCTCTCCTCGAAATCCTTGCTGATCGTCACCAGAAGTCCATTTCTGTTGAATGTATTTTGTCTATTGGTTTTGCTTTCTGTGAGCCATATGCTATTGTAATTTTGACAAATGCATCATAAATGTTTGTTTTTGTTATTGTTGCGATATCTTTATCCAATAAAATACTATTTAATCAGTATATTGCTGCCCTACAATTATTAATTATTAAATTAATGTCATCTTTATGATTCCCATTCTCATTCTTATAAAATTATGGACAGGGTTTCAAAGTTGTTTAATTTCCCATAGATTATATATATCACAACAAAACTTACATGTTCATTAAAGAGAAACTCTTCGAGTTTTCGTAACATACTTTATAAGTGTTCGATGTGAGCACATTTAATGGCACATATCTAGTCGATCGTCGAATTGCTCCCAAACTTTGGTCAGCATATTTGGAGCAATGGATTCAATAGGAGCAACAATCCTTCTTTTCAAGTCTGGAAGTTCGACGGGAAGCGGTGGTGCGTACACATGGTCCTTCACATACCCCCACAGGAAGAAATCACAAGGTGTGAGATCGGGAGATCTTGAGGCCATCGGGAATAAACCATGTCATCCGGACGTGCGCGTCGTATCCATCGTCGGGGAACAATTATCGTGTTCGTGGACGTCCTGGACTTTTTCTTTTACAGGTAGATCCAGTTGTTTCTAATTGTCTATAACATCAACGGATACTTTTATCTGTCGGAGGATCAATTCCAAATTGCCGTCGGAAGGCTCACTGCACTGCAACAATGGAACCAGACCTCACAAATTGCAACACACAGAATGACTTCTATACAGGAGCTGCCATTTTCAACAAATTTAACGCTGTGACATAATAACGACAAAAAAATAACGAATTACTGCAAGCAGGATATGAAACTTTCTCGGCTTTTTTTTTTTTTTCATTATAGCAAATAATCACGCATCCAATTTCGTTTGTAAAGCTATACTAACTACTTAAAACCCCGTCCATCATTTTGGAACACTGTGCATTATAATTATTAATATGTTCTTTCCATATAATTATTAATTTAGAAGATCAAGGATTGTTAAAAAGTAAGATACATAAATTGAGAAATTTATTTTCAAACGAATCCACCGCTGTGGCCTCGGGGCACGTGCGCAATGATCCTGAGATTGATCCCCCGGTCGGGACAAGTTTCTTAATAAAAGTAAAAAATATAAATTGGTACCTGAGATCTCAGTCATCCTCAACTATTAGATGGGTATCATTCTAGAAGTAGAAGATGAAAAATGTTTCGAAAGGCCTCCTGAGATTTGGCAACATTTAGAGGACGACTGAGATCTCAGGTACCAATGATAACTTTTATACGTGACTTCAACAGTGTTTCGTAATGAATTTTCAAGGTTTCTTAGTTGAGGCTCTTTTTCGCATTTTAACCACATATTTAAAACGATTGTCATTTTGAAATTTAAAGCCCAATTAGTCCCCGAATACCATCTGACCATCACAGTTATCCATATCATATTCGCCTTATTTAATATGAATGCGAGTGAATAGTATATCTTGTCTTAAATGTTTATGTTGTCTTGGAGGTGGCCATAGCATACAGCTGATTATTCATCCAGGGAGACCTTCCATACCTTTGTGTGGTCAAAAAGGTATGTGTGTGTGTGATCCAGAGTTTAAAATATTCTCTCAAGAAATAGTTCGCTGTAAGGCACGAGAGGCATGGGAAACATAAAGGTACCAAAAAGGAGAGGTTAAAAATTGGAAAAATATATTTTCAAAACGTCTCTTATTCATTTTCATAATATTATTAAAAGTAATCTTAATAAGTTGGTATTTTTCTATAAACAATATTCAGTTTGATCAAAATAACCAATTTTAACGCAAGTCTGTAGTGATTGAAAGGATGTTCTGATGCCGAAAGGTGACGTTTGATAGTAGAGTAATATAATAATAATAATAATAATAATAGTAATAATAATAATGATTTGTTTTAGCTGGCAGAGTTAAGGCCATAAGGCCTTCTCTTCCACTCAACCAGCGAATAGTAAAATTATACAAAAATTACGTACATATTACAATTTTAAGATATTAAAATACAGACTAAACAAAATACAATGATGATGGATCTAATACTAGCTAATGCTAACAAAAACATAGAATATAATAAAATTAAAATGATATAAAATAAAGTAAGTAGCTTCCTACATGATTATTAATAGAATGCTCTATATAGTTGTTATGTAGTTAATGTTTTCATTGTGTCGAACTTAAGGTATAAGAACAATGCAGACACAGAAATCACTTATCGGTCTTGGTACAACGTTGAAGGAGACTTTTAAAATAAGCTCCTCAATTTTAAATTATTATTAGAAATGATAATTTAATTTTTTCTTCTCCATCATAGTTTAACTTCTCACCTTTATAAATACTTTTACATGTCCCACATCGTCTGGGCTTTACAGTGGTACGACCTGTCATGAGAGGGATTTTAGACTTTGGATAAACAAACGTGTTTTTTAGCCACTCAGAGATATTGAGGGCCTCCCCGAATAAGCGATCAGCTCAATCCAGGACCTCCACCGAGACAACATAATATTAAGACCACTACGCCTTCATATGGAAAATGTGATGATTGTTACGATGGCGAGATGATGTTCGGGGATTGTTTGAGCCTTATTTATCATACAGTTGAGGGAAAACCCCGAAAAACATAACACGGGAATCTTGTTTTGAACCCGAGTCCGCTACTTACGAGGTAGAGACCACAGCGATGGATAGTTTAATTACATAATATTAAATTATTTTAAGACCAAATACTTATTAATGGGACTATTAGCAATATTAGATTTCCCATATAATTTTTATATACGATTTAACATCTAAGGTAATTCCAGTTTCTTTGTTTTATTTTTATGATACTAAGAAATTGTGAATACGAAGAATCGTGATGGAAGAAACTTCAGAATAACAAACGAAATTCATAATTTACAGATTTAAAGAAAGATCTTCAATGAACCGTGAACAGACATACAGACAATAAACAGTAACATAAAGTTTACCGTTTCTGCCCTAGTGGGTGTAGGCAATTATGTATCAACCCATCCATCGGGTGACCCTCACCTTGCTCTGGTGACCTTTGACCTGATGTGCATCGTGATCGAAAAGTTGCTCCACTTTCTCAGCGTCCTCATTCCTGTGCTTTCTCTTTCTCGTAGCTTCAGCTCGCGGACGTCACATCAGGGTGTACAGTATAACCAATTCTCCTAAAATTAATTGTAAAACACCGTTGAGGTTATGCAATATAATGTTACAATATTATTAACACAGAATTTATTAATAACGAAGAAAACTCAAGATTTGCAAAACACATATTTAATACGGCTCATCAGTTCCATAAAATCGATAATACCATGTCGATATTACACAGAGAAAATAACAACAAAATCAGCATTTTGTAGGACATAGACATTTTGAAGGAGGCAGAGAGCATAAACATGCTGAACGAAAACACACCCACAGATCTGAACCCGTTGTACAAACTATACACCGACTTCAGTACCAAATAGAATGTAGAAGATGAAACTTGATTTTGAAAGGCCTTCGTTAATTTAACTACTTAATAATTTTTTTTAAAACAGAAGCTGATTTAGTTGTGGAAGACTGCTCTATCAGGTACCTATTAATTTTTTAACATTCCATCCATCCATAGTAATTCTGCCCGAAGGCAGGTCCTTCACTGCAATCATAGCATTTTCATGCTATACTTACAGTTTTACTAGGGAATTGTAGGTGTGGTAGCTTCCCGTTGCTTTCCACACCGGTGAAGGATAATGATGATGATGGCCATATGATTTCGGAGACCGTTTGGGTCTTAAAGTTTTCCTAACATTTGTCTTTCAGGTGAGGAAAAACCCCGATAAAAACCTCACCCAGAAAAACTGCCCGACCGGGGATCGAACCCGGGCCCGCTGCGTGACAAGGCAGCACGCTCCCTCGAGACCACAGCGGTGGACATTTTAACATTATATAGTAAAATAATGTTAATAATATCGTTACCAGTACTTATAACGGTAAATAGTTGTACTTAACTGTCTGTATCTATGAATGTTGTAGTACAATGAGTGCCACGGTTAAAGGTAGGAGTGGACTTTAAAATATTGGTGTTGATTGTTTCAGCACTGAAGCGCGTGACACCTATATGAAGCCGGTCTATGTTAAATCTGTTTCTTCAAGAAAGGGCCACTTTAATGGATTTTTATGGAGTCTTAACATACTAAATAATATGTAGTAGGTAAAGGGCGCAAGAAATCCATTAAAGTGGTTATTTCGTGAAGTAACAGCTTACAACATAGCCCGCCTTCATATGCCTTAAATCACGGTACTCACTACAGTAGTCATTTGCTCACAAGGGAAGTGTCAACCATTTTCAATCCTTACAATGTAGCACTACATAATGTTATTGTACACTAGCTAATACCCGACGTAAGTTGCTACGCCTAAATAAATTAAATGTATTTTTATGTTTAGTTGAATAAGTAAAAAAGAAAAATAATTATAAGTTTATATCGTACCGCGTGCTGATTACCCGGCGTTACCCAGGAATCTACTTATTCCGATCTTCTTGGCATCAATGAACTGAAAGACAGAAATGGTTATTTTGGGTTATCCATAAAAGATGGAACATACTATCATTTACTTTTTTTTTGTAGAATTTTTTTAGATATTCAATTATAAAAAGACTTCATGGCGCGACAGGCCTAGAAGGCCCTTATCCTTCCAGCCGGCTGCTAGCTTCACATCTACACGTGTTAATCAAGGAGGTAGACAATCATCTGCCAGTGTAAGGATGACCTGTGATCAGCATGTCGAATCCCCCAGCCGTTAAAGCTGGTTTTCTCAACCTGGAGCCGCTAGTTAATGTAGCTACCCAAATTCCTCACGATGCTGGGTGGATACCGGTCCCATAATGATCGAAATTCCAGGAAAAAAATGTTTCCGCCATGGAGATCCGAACCAGGACAAATTCCGTAGCTCTGCGCCAAGGTTTCTTGCCTTAACCACTCGGCTACGGCGCGGGACGATATTCAATTACGTATGTAAACATTAATCTGGTGTATTTGTTATGGTTTAGGCAGCGTAAGCCATTTAAGCGTCCAAAAGCTACTATTTATTTAGTACATCGATGCACTTTTTTTTTCTTTTAGCTTTGGTTCTACGTACTGTAATGCAGTATGTTATATACGTTAATTATGGTATCCCAGAAAAATTCTCTAACTGATGGTGAAAACCGCATTCAAATCGGTCAAGTAATTTTTGAGCCCATAAAGGATCAGTTAGACACACACAGACAGACTCACAGAAATTAATTAATGAATGAATTGATATATATATATATAAAGTCTCGTAGACTGCGATGGGCAGGACATGTTACGCGTATGGGAAATGAAAGACGTGCATGGAAACATCTTGTAGGAAAGCCAGAGAACAATATTAACTATGATTTGAGGAGGAAAGTAGATTTTACAGGGAATGATAGGAAAGTATTAGCTCAGGATAGGGATGTATGGAGAGCTTATGTCCGCGCGGCCATGAACCTAGGGGTTCGATAGTGCCAGTGAGTAAGTATATATATATATTTATTTATTTATTTAATAATGAAATACTAACATGTACATAGTCTACTGCACATAAGCTTTCATTAATTGATACAAATTATAACCTTTATGTTCTCACAAAGAACTTGCTCGTGTGGAATGTTGAGGTTATTAGAACTGTTCAAGATAAAATACGAATAAAAGTAATATAGGCTATGTGCCAACATAAATTAATCATTTCATAGACTTAAGAATGTGTAATCAGTCATTTGCATTATTACGTACAACAGTGGAACCAATGTAAGTCACTCCATTCAATACTGTCAATTGACAAAATTAAGTACAAAACTATCAAAAATACATTTTTATAAAGAAGGAAGTAAAATTTACTCCGGTAAATATAATCATAAATTTAGTTTCTAATAACTTACTTTCATGTAGCCTTATGAAATATTATATCCATGTAATTTAATGATTACCCTTGCTTGTTTACTTGTAAAATTATTAATTAAATTTGCCATATTTTGTTCATAATAATTATGCTCGTAAAAGTTGCATCCGGCATAAACTAAATGAAACTTAATGGCCCGACAGATCCAGACTGCTACTAGCTGACTGATGCCATCACATTTACGTGTTAATCACAGAGGTGGATCGTAAAGCCAGAAAATGGGTGACATGTGGTCATCATATCGGGTCCCCTAGTAGTTTTATTTGCTTTTCTCAAACTGAAGCTGCTACTTATTGTAGCTACTAGAATTCCTCACGATGCTGGGGAGGGCACCGGTCCTATACTGCCCGAAATTCCATGAGAAAATTCTTCCCTCCTTCTGGGGACTCGATCCAGCGCCAATCCAATAACTCTGCACCAAGGCATGATACCTTAAACCGCTCGGCTATGACTGATACTATACAATTCAAGTTGTTAGCCTTTTTTTTAAAAAAAATGTAATTACTAAAATGAGTCATGGTATGAAATAAAAATAACTTACAGATTCTTATAATTGAATTGCTAATAACAAATTCGTTATTGCAGTCAAAGTTATGTTTATTCAGGAATTCGTCGACGTTTCGATCTCCTTATGTGAGATCATTCTCAAGACTGTAAAAACTATATAAACAAATTGGAAATGTTACTATACAAATTTACATTAAACATAATTAAACAAAAACACATCTGAATAAACATAACTTTGTCTGGGATAATGCATTTATTATTATCAATTAAATTATATAAACTACTCCCAGGGAACAGCATATAGGAATACTCAATATTACGGATGTTTGTATGTGTTCCTATAATGAAATGATGACACGTAAAAATGGTAATGTGATGGACAAAGGATAAGGAAATTTGAATGAAGCAGTGCAGTGAGAGGGACGTTAGCCTCTGTGACAGTTGCGGCAGACGACGACCTTGGCAAATGCAACTGCATTTTATCTGTCGTCATCACTTCCTGTAGTTATACTTACTCCTGTATTATGTAATGCAATATTTTCACTCTGTGAATCGTGATTCTCAGAATATATATTTTTAGAATTGAGTGAACATACTCTGGTAGTATAAAAAACTGTCATATTGAGCTACTTTTTTTCTTTTAAGAGTATCAATTACACATGCTTGTATTGAGATATTCATTGTTTTGTTATTTAAATAACAAACTCATTGAAAATATCGAACCCGGAAGTTCATATCCGTACGGACGTAAGATCTTAATACATCCCTATCTGAGATAATGTTTATCAATCATTATTTTATAATCAATTTCCCTCAATTATAGTTGATGTATTTTCCTACCTTATTCTTGCTCTATCTACTGGGCGCTTTCCCTCTGGCTTCCCTACAAAAAGTTGACATGTCCAGCTTTCTTTCTTCATTCGTCCACTCCTCCCCATCGCATTCCACAATATTTAACTGTTTCTGTTACTTCTGATTTCTAAAAAGATCATGTAAATCACACACACACACACACACACACATATATATATATATATATATATATACAGTTTTTTTCACTCACCTGTCTGTTTTTTTCTCTTTGGTCCAAAAATTTCTCTATGCACTTTATTCTCTGATACTTGTATTTTTTTCTTCTTTCTTGAAGTAAGAGACCGCGTTTTGCATCCATATAGTAAAAACCGCAAGAATAACCATTTTTATATATTAGTTTAACATATTTTGAAGGAAAGTTGGGATGAAAAGGGTCCCTGTAGTGATTAATAACACGATTTTTTATTCAAATAAAGAACAATAAAAATATCTATGTTTAAAATGTAATAAATTTAAATATTACTTTAAAACTAGTCAAATAGTTAATTTGTATTTTTATAGACATGTGAAGTAGGCTCAATTCTGGAAATGCGTGCTATTATGCATTGCAGAGACTCTTGATGTCCCATCTCCTTTCAAAAAACGTTAAACTGAAAATATATAAAACTGTTATTCTACCAGTTATACTATATGGGTGCGAAACAAGGACTCTCACTTTAAGGGAGGAAAGGAGATTACAAGTATTTGAGAATAAAGTACTTAGGAAAATTTTTGGACCAAAGAGAGATGAACAGACAGGTGAATGGAGAAGACTACATAACAATGAGTTACATGGTCTTTATAGGAAGCCAGATATAATAAGAACAGTTAAGTCTCGTAGATTGCGATGGGCAGGACATGCTGCACGTATGGGGAATGAAAGGCTTGCATGGAAGCTTCTTGTAGGAAAACCAGAGGGAAAACGCCCAGTTGGTAGACCAAGAACGAGGTGGGATAATAACATTAACTATGATTTGAGGGAAGTAGATTATACAGGGAATGATTGGAAAACATTAGCTCAGGATAGGGATGTATGGAAAGCTTATGTCCGCGCGGCCATGAACCTACGGGTTCGATAGTGCCAGTGAGTAAGTAAGTAAGTAAGTATGTGAAGTAAGTGTCAAAAGTTCTTTGTTTAATTATTGTTTATTGTGTTTTAAAATATGTAATAAAATAAGTCAACGATATGGACCTATCTAACAATATAATACACTATTAAATAAAATATGGTTCAATATTGTAATATAATGTGTGTGTGTATATATATATATATATATATATATATATATATAGCCTATAAATCTTTAAGGTATTAGATCTAGTGGTCTCTAACTATATTTTTCCTTTGGTCTTTCCAAGTTCATTCGACCTTTTGGTAATCGGTTGAAAGCCACATTGACTTTTTTTTAATTTTATTATTGCATGTGCTTGGATCTATTTTTAATTATTTGAGTATGTCTTCATTTCTTTTCTAACCGATAACGGAGTTTCAAGAGTTTTCCAACTTTCATTCCACTGTTTTTCATTCATTTCAAATTTTGCAAAACTAATAACGAGCTTAATTTAATTAATTTTATAATTGCGAACCCATTCAATTAATTGCAGGTAATACAAAAAAATATTTAAAAAAATGCTTGATAAAATTATATTTAAATCCCTACCTATTCTTATTCAGTATTACAATGGTTAGCTTAGTTAATTATGCGTAGAAGTGCACATTTTCACAATAGAAATTACGGTATTTAGTTTCAAACATATCCTCGTTTTTGCCCCTGCGCTGCGGTGAGGTAACTTCGTAATATACGCCACCACACAGTTCGATCTTTGCTATAATATGTCCAGCCTAAGGAACACACTTGAGGGAAACAAATGGACGTGAAATCCCGAAGCATGTGACTGTTGCGATTCGTTCAAGACCAAAGCACAGTTCACACGGAATTGAAAAAATAGATAATATAATCGATTAATATAATTACATATTTGAACCTATTTATGTTTCTTCGAAGGTCAGAGAGTAACTAAAATTTCGCATTTGTTTGAAACTGATCGATTCCTGAGAGGAAGTTGAATGTCAATTACAAATATGGCGGCTGTCGTAGAGTTTATATTAACTTAACTTTAAAGATTTGGATTTTTTATTTTATTTTATTTTATTTTATTTTATCTAATGGTATTTAAACATTAACAGAACGTCATTTGTTCATCTGATTCACAATCATGGTTCTGGCTTCCCAATATTTTCCGGTCTCAGATGAAGCCGGGCAGCGCATTAAGTGTTCGCTGTTCATATCTTCATGCAGATTACAGAGCTGACATTTAGTGTTATTTAATAAACTTTAATAGACCGCTATCGATATAAAAAATGGAGTTAGTCCTATATATGTAGTGAATGTACTTCGATGATGGATAAACATGTATGTACATTATTTAATAATTCTCAGATTTAAAAAATGTTTACCAGTGTCTGTACTTTCATAGGGATGTGTTAACAATGGTGTGTGATCTTACTTGCTACAAGTCGGTCGCTCATCGAGTAAATGCAATTCTCTTATCTATGCTCCCGTTACAAATTTCATTAGTCAGGAACCCTTGACATTGGTATACAGTTATTTTAATGTAAATGTTTGATCTTAATTGTTTTGTTTAATGTTAAAAATTATAATTTAAGTAGTTTTTTACATACCATTGTGTGTGTTATTACAACCAGCAACATTAAAAATTAAAACGATTATTGTACATTAATTTATCGACTGACTGAGGTCGCATGCACTTTTACACGTGCTGCACGTAGTAATACATTCGCAAGTTAAATGTCAAAGTGTGTTTCTTAGGCTGGACATACAATAGGAGATAGATTGGAGAAGGTCGGATTTATTGTATACGAGGAGTTCCAGCGACTATCCACCAACTAAGTGTCACAAGCATATGAATCATAGTGTCATCGAAAACAACATGGTCTACATTCTCGATTTCGCTAACAGATTCAAAATAGATTGCAAAACAATCGACAAAAAGCTGCTAAAAAGCGAAACATCTGTGAAAAACTATTTACAAATAGTATTGGAATGATTTATAATATTTATTGTTAGCTTGATTTTATTAATTTGCTGTGAAGCCGACGACTCCATATTAAGCCTATAACAAAGGTACCACCTTTATAGACATTGAAATTATTGATATAATGGAGGGAACAAGAGGAACAATCGCCTCTTTTTTTTACAGAAACATTTAAAAGAGTATACCTTTATAAACAGGGTTGCAACAAAAATACGTATTAGTTTTTGAAAAGTTCTATTAGAATTTTAAGAAATCTCCAGCGTGGTCACTGATATATATATATCATCATCATCATCATCATCATGAACATATTCGTTTTAAGCCATGTAGCCTGTACGGTAAACCTAGCGAAGATGGTCTTGATCTTTCCACCGATGTTTTGGTCTTCCTTGGTCCCTATGTCCAGTTGGGGTATATTGGAATGCCAATTTTGGAAGTATATTTCTTGCCATTCTCCTCAGATGATTTTTACACGCTTTATATTAGCTTGACCTGTATCTATCTATCTATCTATGTAACGGAATCTTTCAACACGATTTTCACCCACTTAAAATCATCGGATCGACTTGAAACTTTGCATACTTGTAGAGGACCCGTGACAATACAATAATTTCATATTTATTTTCTAAAATCCTGGCCATAATCATCAGAAAATAAAAAAAAAGTGTTTTGTATCAATGTAACGGAATCTTTCAACGCGATTTTCACCCACTTAGAAACATTGGATTGACTTGAAACTTTGTATACTTGTAGAGGACCCGTGACAATACAATAATTTCATATTTATTTTCTAAAATCCTGGCCATAATCATCAGAAAATAAAAAAAAAAAGGGTTTTTGTATCAATGTAACGGAATGTTTCAACGTAATTTTCACCCACTTAGAAACATTGGATCGACTTGAAACTTTGTATACTTGTAGAGGAGCCGTGACAATACAATAATTTCATATTTTGTTTCTAAAATCCTGGCCAGAATCATCCGAAAATAAAAAAAATGAAAACTAGTATAATAGGTTGCGGACTGTCGAGTTTTTAGTCAATCGTTGTAAGAGCTCAGTTGGTAGAGCAGTGAACTCTTAGTGGTATATAATTTCAGTAATCCATACGTCGCTGGTTCAAATCCGGCTGGGAGGGTTTTTTTTTTTTACAGAAGAGTATTACTTTTAGCTCATACTACAATAGTATCGAATTTAAAGATATTTGTGTTTTTATCTTATTCTGTAAAATATTAAAACTAAAAAATAAAAAATAAATAATAGTTTTAAAAAACTAAAGGAACACGCTTTATTAGAAAACTAAAAAATGAAAAATAATTTTAATTTCCAATACGCTTGGGATAAAATAAAGTGGTCAACAAAAAAATCATCTCCAACACATATAGAATAAAATTAGAGTTATCAACAAAAATAAAATAATTTTACCATCAAAAGCGTGGGGTGATTTTTATGATTTTTACATTTTCTTCTTAGAGAGCTTACTTTTACCAATATCTGTTTATTATCAAATATATTAATTGATATAGAGCACCCCACGCTTTTGATGGTAAAATTATTTTCTTTTTCTTGATAACTCTAATTTTATTCTCTGTGTGTTGGAGATGATTTTTTTGTTTACCACTTTATTTTAACCCAAGCGTATTGGAAATTAAAATTATTTTTCATTTTTTAGTTTTCTAATAAAGCGTGTTCTTTTAGTTTTTTAAAACTATTATTTATTCTATTCTTGTTGGTATCTTTGTATATCTTCATTTAAACTTGTTACTCCAAGTTTTCCTCTGATAATGGTGTTCCTTTGGTGATCCAGTCTATTAACTCCTAACAATGATGGTAAGAAGCGCATTTGGCTTACTTGAAGTTTATGAGAGTTTATTTAATTTAAAATCCAAATTTCACTTCCGTATTTTAGAGCAGCTTTTGATGTGATGTTATGTAATCTTAAAATATATATATATTTCGCAAGTTGTGTAAGTTATTTTCTTTTACGAATTCCACAAATAAACTTATACTCGTAAAATAAAAGTTATATGGTACACTTTATCAGCTATAGCAACCTATTAATTTATTAAATTGTGTCTACTCCTGGATCCCCTAAGTGGTACAATGGTTACTGCACCAGCCCCTAAAGCTGCAGATCTTGCGTTTTGAATAGAACGTAGAAGAAAATTAATTCAAGAAGGAAAGGAGAATATAAGCAAAGGAAAGTATAACAGAAATGGGAAGACTATAAAGTTTTTTTGTATGATATAACCAAGTTTAATGGACGCATTTTGAGTTTACTTTTTTAGATATGCTTACATCATCGTTTCGAAGTAATGATGGTTGATGACAAATTCTATTTGTTCGCATATAGTTACATGTTAAGAATGCACAATGCAGTTTGTTAAATGACCTTTCTCACGCGGAAATGTTGTTTCTTGCGTTTATGTTTTTCTCGTAAACTGTGTGTTATCATCTGTGTGACCTCTTCATTAACAACTCGCATCATGGCGCCTACTTTTGTGCACTGCATGACTAGTATAGTAACAAAATCAAACAGTTCTATGTAAAATACTACATTATAAATCAAGGGCAGACAGGTTTCTGCTTACTATCCAAGTTAAGTGGTAAAAATCAAATAGTTTTATGTAAAATATACCTAATACATTATAAATTAAGTGATGATGAATATGTGCAGAATTTTCATGCATTTGCATATTCTTTTGCAGGATTTAAATCTACAAGATTATGCACTATCTATATGAATAATTAATTTTTCAGTTTGTTATTTATAACTGTAGATTTTGCCCATTCTTATAAATGCAGTCCACCGTTGTGGTCTCGGGATAGCGTCACTGCCTCGTACGCAATGGGCCGAGATCAATGCCCTGTCGGCACAAATTTCCTGGGTGATGGCTTTATTGGGTTTTTCCTCACTTGTAGGACGTTTAATATGAATGTGTGTTTGTGTATGTGTGTTTCGTCTTAATGTTGTGTTGATTCAGAGGAGTCCCTGATATTGAGCTTATCACTTATTACGGGTATCATCCATGTTCTTTTGTGGTCAAGAAAGATCCATGATTTAAAATCCCTCTCCCAACAGGTAGTGCTACAGTAAGGCCCGGTGGCGTGTGGCATGTAAAAGTACCTATAACATGAGAGGTTAAACCAACACAATGGAATAGAACTATAAATGCAAAATATTTAATAATATAGTGCCTATACTGCCTGCTTATTGGGGTTCCGACATTTTCTCTCCTTTTTTATGGTAATTTTTTTCATAAGCATCCTTAAAGAACAAAACTATAGAAAAAAAGTAATTCATAAGTAATGTCACGAGTGATTTACAAATCATCGATAAATTCAAGAGTCGCGTATTTATCTAGAGTCGTGAATTTATCTAGAGGATTTGGAAAACAAGAGTGGCATTTGTTAGGACTATTCAACGAATAAAACTAAGCTGTTTACTCAAAAATCATTATTTAAATATGGTTATTTTAAAATATTTATATATTTAATGTAAACGGTCATGTTTCAAAACAAATCAGAAATGTGTGGTTATGTTTCATTTGTTTATCCACTGCAACTTGATCATATTATTTATTGTGAAATAGAATCGGAATATTGTAAGAATGTATTGACTTAAACTTTCACGGCCGGAGTTATTATGATGATCTTGTAGAAGATTTCCGGGCTGTTAGCCGTGGTCTTGAGGCTTGTAGTTCCCCGATATTTCGCCAGAGACTGCGTCCGGCATCCTCAAGGATTGTCTCGAGACTGGCAATTTTTTCTTTTCGACTACCTGCCCTATTTATACAGAGAACACGTCGAGGATAAATATATAAATAGGGCAGAGAACACGTCGCTGATAAATGTATAAATAGGGCAGGTAGTCAAAAAAATTGCCAGTCTCAAGACAACCCTTGAGGATGCCGGACGCAGTCTCTGGCGAAACGTCGGGGAACTACAAGCCTCAAGATCACGGCCAACAGCCCAGAAATCTTCTACAAGATCATTGTAAGAATGCATCCTAGTGGAAAAAAAATGAAACACGTCAAATTGTATATCCGATCCGATTGAGGGTCTTTCCACTTTTCAGCGGTTGCCCTTTTACCAGCCGGCTGCTGGCTCTTCACATCCACATGTGTCAATCACAGAGGTAGATGATCAACAGCCAGTGTAGGGGTGACATGTGGTTAGCATGTCGAGTCCCCCAGCCGTTATAGCTGGTTCCTCAACCTGGAGCCGCTACTTATTGTAGCTACCCAATTGCCTCACGATGCTGGGTGGGCACCGGTCCCATACTGGCCGAAATACCATGAGAAAATTTCTTCCCCCATGGAGACTCGAACCAGCGCAAGTCCCGTAGTTCTGCGCCAAGGCTTCCTACCTTAACCGCTCGGCTACGGCGCGGGACAAATTGTATATTATAACCAAAATTATACGTTATTAATTTTTTTTAGTAAACGACTCAGTAAAATCAGTATTTAAAACGCAATTATTGAACACACAATTGGCAAATGTGTAGTTCGAAGGAATTTGTTCATTATTTGCTATATTCAATGTAGAGAGTTAGTTATTGCAAAATAATGCTCTGACCTGTTCAGAGTATTAAAAAGGAGAAGCTTTATTTATCACAAAAGCAGGAGATGATAAAGAGAATTCGATAAAGTATGAGTGAAATATGACTGTCATTGGTTCTAAAACAAAAACGTAATTGGTCATTGACTCCCATTTGAGGCATGAGTTAAATAGTCAGAGTAAAGTATTGTAATGTGTATTTTTAATGAATGTATTAATACTTAGTGCATATTTTACTTCCTTATTTATGAACTTTCAACATAATTGAATCATATTTCAGAAATATTAGATTACCGGTATATAAATCATTAGTGATGAATTAAAAAAAAAAAGGTAAAGTTATCCCAATACAGGCCTTAGGAGATCCTTGGATTTATATTTATTTATTTATTTATTTTACCTGATGGAGTAAAGGCCATAAGATCTTCTCTTCCTCTCCACCAGCGTTAAATTACACTGGATAACAAATTTCAAACCTTTTTTTTTTTTGCACTCGAATGAAAATAGGTGATTGTAAATATTTAATATATGCTGAATTCACATCTGCAATCCAAAATTTTCTATCACGTACTATTTTTGCAGGAAACGTGATTGACAATTGCCCTACAAATCCAGAACAAAATACCGAACATATCTAATTTCAGTATTCTGGTAATTCCTTATGTTATTTTTGTAAATTCAAGGATTATTAAGAAAGAATTGTATAGATTAAATAACTTTCGGGAAAACTTAGTCACAAATTTTCTGATTTATCATGCAAAAAAGTATAGAAATATAGAAAAAAAAGTTTTATTTTACTACATTCTAAAAAGATTTTCTGGAACATTTCTGCTTTCTAGACAACATCAGGAACATCCCTTATTAGCTGCCAACAATAGTCATCTAACACGCTGGGTGGCCATTGTCCTCTGTATCTTCTTTTCATGACAGATGTATCTTTATGAAAACGTTCTCCGTGGTCATCGCTGACGGCCCCCAGGTTGGGAGGAAAGAAGTCCAGGTGGAATGTAGGAAATGTATTTTCAATAACATATTACACCCCCAGTTTTTATATGTCTTTAAGCATATTCTCAATAATTTCTTGGTAGTTATCAGCCCTTACATTTCCCATAAAATTAGCACATACTGTCTTGAATCCCACCCATACTGCTTTCCCTCACTGTCCTCTAGCACGTCATCAAACTTCTTGTCTTGCATCATTTCACGAATTTGTGGGCCAATAAAAATACCTTCCTTCAATTAACCTTCACTAATTCTTGGAATCTTTTTGTTTCCAATACAGAAAACTTTTACCATTTTTGTTTAGAGCCTTAACAAAATAATTCATTAAGCTTAGCTTAATGTGAAGGGGTGGCAGCTATATGTTTTATTTCTTAACTAATGGTTGGTGTTTAATACCCTTGTCCCTTGGTAGCAAAAGCATCTCTTAGAGGCCACTCTCTTATTTCATGATGTTTCTGTTTAGCTCGACTGTCGCACTCGCATAAAAAAAGAACAAAACTTGGTGAAACCATTCTGCATTCCAAGGCATATCCCTATGACTTTAAAATCTCCACATATTTTCCATTCATATGTTGTATAGTTAACAGTTTTTAAAAGCAAATTCATATTTTCGTACGTTTCTTTCATATGAATAGTATGAGCAAGAGGTATAGGCACAGAATGGTAAACATTACTATTATTTAACAACACGGCCTTTACACTTAACTTGGAAGAATCTATGAAAAGGCGCCATTCTTGTGGATTGCAAATTTTACCGCTCAATTGTGTCATTAGTCCATCAACATCATTACAATAGACAAGTTCATTCAAAGAGTGTTCACTTTTCCTATAAGTTGTTATTGAGCTCAAACAAATACCAGTACTGTAACAGAGAGCCTAAGAGTTCCGACTGAATTTGTTGAATTGAGATTTCTAAGAAGGTAAAATATATTTTTAATATTACTGCTTTTGCACTGTGCTTCAACAATACAAGTGGGGATATTAAGAGATCGTAATAAAATAAATTGTTATAAACATAATATAATCTGCTACACCATACAATTGACCATGCCTTTCATAGGGTTCATAAATTGAAACAGACAACCCAAGAGGCTGGAATTGTTTCTTTCCCAGTAATAGAATAATAATGTGTTGTCATATGCTCCTTCTTCATGAACAAGGGTTCAATAGATTATGTATACAATAGCCCGCTACTTAGCGCTCGATCGGGCCGCTAGTATAATCATACATTGGCGATTACTTTAAAACAGTAGGTGATAACAAAAACTAACTTCAGTTTAGAAATCAGGGCATAAAAATATATAATTTTTGTCACGTGCAAATTTCGGTGTTGTGTAGTATTATACATATAATAACAATTATGTTAACATCTACATCTTAATTAATGATACATGATAAGATATGGGCTACACAATATAAAATTAACAAGGGAAAGAAAGAATAATAATAATAATAATAGTAATAATAATAATATATAAATAAAGTAATTGGCTTGGTAAGAAAAGTTTGAAATATAAAGGAATAACAAAATAATATATGGAACACGGTTATATATTATATTGTCTAAGAAAATATGAAGTGAATTTTGTTTTGAATTGTTTTTGAGTCGGGCAGTCCTTGATATAGGAGGGGAGAGAATTCCAGAGTCGGGTGGCTGAAAGAAGGAAGGATGAAAAATAGTGAGATGTGGAGGAACAGCTAGAGTTAAATTTTCTCTCGATCGTGTGTTTAAGTTATGGTGGGAGGATAGCGAATGGTAGCGAGTAGAAATATAAAGGTGGACAAAGTGTTGTTTAAGAAGCAGAGGCAATATATTTTTCGCCTGTCTTCCAATCGGAGCCAAGGCAACATTTCAAACACTGGAGGCATATGGTCTGATTTATGGAGGTTGCATATACTCGTATAACGTTCACAAGCATGGTAGGATGTTAAGGCTCCCACTTTCTAGACAATCGCACACGAGATGTCAGCAGAGTTGTGAGCTCGGCGTGACGGTCGACTTTACCCACAGAACATAGTCTGATGCTTATTTCCGTTAGAGGCTGTTTCAACCCCAGTTTCTTTTTTAATTGAAACATTGGTTGTTTATATTATTTATTGTATTGTTGTTATTATTATAAAGAATACAAATTATGATACTACTAATACCAATGATGATAATAATAATAACAATAATAATGATGATACTTATTTCCCCTTCTACAGAAATAGATTTTGTTTTGTCCTGATACATGTTTATTTGCTAGTTTATTATTTTATTTATGCAGGTTTTAGTTATTAGTGTAGCTCTACTTATTTTAGCCGGCGTTCATATGAGTTTATGACAGTCATAAACATAACTTAGACATACAGTATCTTTCGTTTTTCAAGGAAAGTAAGTGATCTTGTTGACAAGAATAAACTTGTATTTTTCCCAGTGTCTGTGGGGAATTCATTAAAAGTTGTGTTTATTGTACAACAACTTGATTATTTGTTGAAGTTTTATTTCAATTAGAAATCTATTATAACTTAATCTAAGATGAATATGAATGATGATGATTGCGATGGCCATATGATGTTCGGGGACCGTTTGGGCCTTAAAGTTTGCTGACATTTGTCTTATAGGTGAGGATAAACCCCTGTAAAAACCTCACCCAGGAAACAGTCTCGACCGGGGATCGAACCCGAGCCCACTGCGTGACAAGGCAGCACGCTACCTCGAGGCCACAGCAATATATATATATATATATATATATATATATATACAGGGTGATTACAAATGATTGGAGCGATTTCATGATTTTATGGTAGCTGTAGTATTCGACATATTTTCACGACCTTTTACAGATACATAGAGCAACTTCCCAGGTTTTTTTTGAGATGTTACAGGTGCTCCATATGCTCCCCCTTGGTGATTCTGCAGATATCAAGTCTGTAATCAAGTTCGTCCCATACTCGACGTAACATGTCCCTATTAATTTGTTCAAAGGCATTGATTATGCGAGCTCGCAGTTCTGGTAAGTCTACTGGTAAAGGAGGCACAAACACTGAATCTTTCACATACCCCCAAACAAAAAAATCGCACGGCGTCAAATCGGGGGAGCGTGGAGGCCATGACAACAATTTCTGATCATTCTCTCCACTGCGACCGATCCATCGGTTTGGCAATCTCATGTTTAAAAATTCACGAACATCGTGATGGAAGTGTGGTGGAGCACCATCCTGCTGGTAGATGAAGGTCTCCACTGTCGGTCGTCAGCTGCGGCATGAGCCAATTTTCCAGCATGTCCAGGTACACGTGTCCTGTAACGTTCTGCTCGCAGAAGAAAAAGGGCCATAAACTTTGAACTGAGAAACCGCACAGAACACACTAACTTTTGGGGAGTCGCGAATGTGCTGCACAATAACGCGGGGATTTTCTGTGCCCCAGATTCGCACATTGTGTTTGTTCACTTTGCCATTCACAAAGAATGTTGCTTCGTCACTGAAGACAAGTTTCTCACAAAAACCATCCTCATCCATAAACTGCTGCATTTGTGTACAAAATTCAAACCGACTCACTTTGTCAATGGGCGTAAGGGCTTGTAGAAATTGCAAGTGGTAAGGTTTATGCTTCAATCTTTTCCGCAAGATCTTCCAAACGGTCGGTTGTGGAATGTTCAGCTCTCTGCTCGCTTTTCGTGTTGATTTCTGTGGGCTACGTGTGAAACTCATCCGCACACTCTCAACCTTTTCTTCACTCACTGAAGGACGACCCGTTGATTTCCTTTTACAGAGGCATCCTGTAGCTTTAAATTGCGCATACCATCGCCGAATGGAGTTGGCACTCGGTGCATCTTTCTCGAACTTCGTTCTGAAGTGTCGTTGCACAGTTATCACAGATTGAGTTGAATGAAATTCAAGCACAGCATATGCTTTCTCCTCGCCTGTCGCCATCTTTGATAACTGCTGCGCTCTCTCGGTTTAAAGCTGAAACACGGCTGCGAGAGAAAACAAAAAAAAAACCTTATGAGTTTTTATACATAACTTTAAAGTTCTGTGAAGATATGTCAAATAAGATCGCTACAATAAAATCATGAAATCGCTCCAATCATTTGTAATCACCGTGTATATAATGTGTGTGTGTGTGTGTGTGTGCTATAATTAAATTTTTGACGTTGAGCTATGAAAGCTTAATATGACACGATAAGAAAAATAAATGCTGGATGGGATTTGAACCCGGACCTCTGGATTGGTACCCCAGCGTACTATCCATTACACCACCGGACAAATCTAATACAAAAATGTCTTTTTATTTTTATATAGCCTATATATATTCTCCATTATTTATGAGATGTAGCGAGAACTCGGTCTTCACTAATGATAAAAATAAATGTTTGTATAAATTTGCCCGATGATGTAATGGATAGTACGCTGAAGTACCAATCCAGATGTCCGGGTTCAAATTCCGTCCAGGCATTTATTTTTCTTATCATGTCTTATATATATATATATATATATATATATATATATATATATATATATATACCCGAAGTAGTAATTTCAGACCCGCCACCTTTAAATAGGCGTTGCTTAGCCTTGAAACCCGTTCAATGACACGTTACTATAAATATAAATATATAAAATCACCACAAACTCTGCAAAATTTCAAACTATCATGATCCGTCAATGGACTGCGTGTGTAAGCTCTGTGATAGACCGTGTGCAAGATACCATTGCAATGTCTGTTTAAAGAGTACAAAATCGTTGCTGGTATACAGCAGAGACCAAATCTAATGCACATTTGTGCGCTCTTCTTCCTATTATTATTATAATAAATAAAAATATTTCAGTGTACAGAAAACAGCTAAAATGCATCACATCTCATATTAGCACCATTGTTTCCTGTGGAAGAAAATTGAAAGTCTAGTATGGCCTATAATTAACTTGAAGTCACGAAAATGTTAACTTAATTTTAGCTTATATTTAATAAGATCTGCTCAATATAATATATGTGTCTGCTGTGTAATAGATATTAAGTCAAAAATAGGCTAAACGAGTTATCATCCCGGGCATGATTAAAAAATAAAATCCTATTTTCATAAAAGCACAATTTTGGACTTGAGTGTTTTACGTTCAAAATAGACTAAAATGAACTATCATGAAGAGCATGTTTGACAAACCAAATTCCATTTTTCATAAGAGTACGGTTTTGGTCTTAACACCTTTTACACAACAAACACAAATATTTAAGTTAAAACGTATTAATCTATTATTTTCCGACATAGGAAATAATTTAAGGAATGACTACCATATTTGATATGACATTCTAAATGGCGGCCCTGAAATGATAATCATTATAGTACTCTTTATGTCTTATTTACACAATATTGTTAATTCAATTAAAAGTAAGAAATTTACCATTGTATGGAATAAAATATAATACGACATACGAAAGGAATAATTTTACGTATTCGTTGAAAAATTATGCCCTTGTCTGTCGATTCGGGGATACACTTTCAATTCATACATAATACATCCAATCCGACCTTTCCTTTGAGACGAATCAGTAATAATAAATGTCCCCTGACCGCGTTAGAACGCTGTGAAGGGTAAGGATAATGGCAGGGCTGCTGTCCCAGAGCATCTATCCATGCTCCTCTAAGTATTAACCCGTTTAGAGAGAATTGCTGCTTCCGCACCTTGAGCCGTTGTGATGATCGCCTGGTATCACGTCGCCTCGTAGACCGTTGCAGACTTCTTGGTCGATGTCAACCTTCTGGCCCACGTTGCGGACTGTTCTTAGTTTTCTCTCACCTCTGACCAATCGGCAAGTTAGCAAAGCTAAACTTCCCCGATTTAGTCGTCTGGTTCATTGGGTACTCGGCGCCCCCATCACGTCGAAGCGAAAGAATAAAATACTATCAAAATGCTTACCTTCAGCACGTATTACGAATGAATGAACAGCGCATTCCAAGAAGAATGTATAATTATAAACCAAAAGGGAGAAGATTGTTGGGAAGACCATTGAAGAGATAGAAGGACCTATTCGACCTATAATGAGATCGGAACAGGCCATTGGGCTTAATCCTTGTTGATGATGATGACATAAAAAATCCGTTTCCCATCCTTTGTATATTAGTCCACTGTAGGATGAGCGTTTTCAGAACGCTTCTTCACATCTATTGGAACAATTATTTTCCAAGTTATTCCACAGGCCTTCTTGATTTCATCCTGCTATCTTCTGTGAGGGGGCAGAGCACTCCGCGCCGAAGCATAGTTGGTTAAGGCAAGACGTTATAAACTGGAAGATCGCAGGTTCGAATCTTAATGGGGTCAGGATTTTTAATCTGGCCTGAACCTTAGGGTGGCACAATGACCATGGGATTGACTCAGCCTCTAATGAAATGACTCCCAGTACTGTGTTTTGGAAATAAAGGCGGTTACGTAGGGCTGACAACCCGGCTGACATCTTATGCCGATTATCTAAAAAGATAAAAGTCCTAACCTCTTACTACCCCAAATGTCTCCCAAGGCCTATAGTGAGATCACTTTACCTTAAACCTTAATATTAAACTTAGAATAATTTATATGACGCGCTATACATTAACAATGTTTACTTCAATCTAGAAAATCAAATTTAAGAAACGAGTCCTATCTCTAATCGAAATATTTCATTTCATCTTAAATTAATAATAATAATAATAATATTATTATTATTATTATTATTATTATCATTTTATATACATATTTCCAATGTTTACACATCTTTCTTTGCCTAATTTTTAATTGTTTTCTCCACTTATTCCTATTCATTCACTTCATATTGTTTAAATCCTCTTTTAGTCATTTCTATTATATCCTACAATCATGAATTGCGAGGTCTTGTTTTTTTTTTTCTCCCAGGCGGACACCATTCCAACAATCTTCTACGTTACCTTCCTTATTGAATTATTTTATTGTGTCTATTGACATGAGTAATAATTAATTGTAAATTTTTATTTTTATTAGAATGTCATGTTCCGGTCCGTAACTTAATATCTGAGGCTCAGTAAAGCTTTACTAAAATTTAATAAATAAATGAAAATAACAGTAATATTGTATGATATTCTACGCAATAGATCATTAAATCTATTGTTTCTGCTCGACCGACGTTTCAAATAAAATGTATTTTTCTAAATTTATTATCAGGTCTCATTTATCATTTTAATCAATTTTCTGAGCATAAATTCCATGTTTTCATGCTCTTGAGCAATTATTACCTGATCATCTCCAAATAACAGCCTATACAATGCACACAGTGTCCACAAAGTCCTGCTACCAAAACAATGTAACTTAGCTCGTAAAATATTTGAGAGTGAGACATACGGTTTTTTTGCAACGTATTCTACATCTCTGAAAGTTTTGTTTACAATTGTTGCAGATTGTGATTTAAACGACAATGACGATACCACAGGAAAAGGTCCAATGTGTATGGTCATATGCTAAGTCTGGTAAATCACCAGTAACTGTTCAGCGAAATTTTCTCCGGCAATATGGAAGAGATCTTCCATCCAAATCATCCATAATTAAATGGGCCGAGACATTTCTAGCGACTGGCAGTGTAATGGACTTGCCGCGGAGTGGACGACCAGGTGTGAGCCAAGAAACTATTGACACCTACAGAGGGCGATGTTTTCTGATGAAGCAAATTTATGTTAACCGCTATAACATTCGGATATGGGATACTGGTGATTTTACCAGACTCAGCATACCACCATATGCATTGGGTATTTCCCTGTGGTATCATCATTGTTTGAATCAGAATGTTCAACAAATGTAAACAAAACTGAGAGATGTAGAATACGTTGCAAAAAAACGCATGTCTCTATCTCAAATATTTTACGAACTAAGTTACATTGTTTTGGTAGCAGGACTTTGTGGACACACTATATGTATTGGTCCAATATGTCTAAATGCTCCCATTCCTGAACATTATTTGCTTCAGATTAACATTGCTTTATGTATAAATATGAAATACGGAAAGAACCAGACAAGTCACTTTTTTTATCGAAATGGAGTTTGAGGTGTCATTTCATTCTGCATGGAAAGAACATCATTTAGAAGTGTAAAACAGTAAAATATACAGTTGAGCCATGCGTTTATTTACTTCCAAAATTGGTATTCACGTAAGGAAGTATGGATATTCTACAACTGAATTACCATTTCTAGGTTTCAAGGAAAATTTATTTACCTGGTTATTTCCCTGTGCCCTTCATATATTAAAACAATAATTATAATATAACAATATCATGAAAAGTTAGATTCCCGGTCGGATAGGCTCCTGGGTGAGGTTTTTTCGGGGCTTTTCCTCGCCTATAAGACAAATTTCAGGAAGCTTAGGGCCCAACGGTCCTCGAAAATCATCCGGCCATCATCATCATCATCATCATCATCATCATCATCACCCTTGACTGGTGTGGAAAGCAACGGGAAGTTACCACACCTATAATTCCCTAGTAAAGCTACAAAGCATAGCATGAAAAATGCTATGATTGCAGTGAAAGACCTGCCCTCGGGCTGAATTACTATGGATAGATGGATCATGAATAATCTCTTTCATTCCAAGTATATAATTATGTGAATAGAATTCGTGTTGCTTATAATAGTCTTCTTCTTCTTCTTCTTCTTCCGAATGCAGTATTGGGTGATGATGCCCGTTCTGCGACTACAAAAACTGATCTTTCCATCGGTTGAAGGGTCTTCCGAGGTCTCTTTTGCCTTTAGGGTTGAGGTGGTAAATCATCTTTGGTAAACGGGAATTTGACATTCTCTGGACGTGTTGGAACCATTTAATCTGATAATTTTGTATATGTTCAACCATTTCCCTACTATTCCACTGCATCCTTATCTCTATCCCTTAATGTTACTCCAGTTAGTGATCGGAGGAATCTCATTTGTGAACTATTAATGCGGGATTTATCTTTTGCTCGAAGTGTCCAGCATTCACTTCCGTGTAGTAGAGCCGGCAATGGCGGAGTTGCTTATAATAGTAGCTAACGTAATACAAGTCTGACGGGAGGCAAACTTCTTATCACTTCATTGAATTGAAGGACAACCTTTGGGAAATTTTTAGTACACATTGTTAGACCTTGGACTTCTGATTATCTAGTTTTGAAATAAATGACTGGATAATTGCAAAAACTATTTGTCTGTGTTTATTGTCAAATTATGTAACTGTGTTATAATACTGCATTTTCCAACAAGTGTACTTAACTCTAGAGCATTAGATATATCTAAATAATACATAATTAATTTATTTGATATCTGTTCTCTAGATTAAACTAAACGATATTTTCAATGCAGGCGACATTCATTAACTGTAGCCTCATCAGCCTAACTTTAATTCATATAAAGTTATATGTCATTTAAGCCAGGGCAGGGGTTCCAATCTCACCCAATAATAAAACTATATTATCAATTAAAAGTAATATATTTTATTTGGATTATGTAATAATTATAGTATTATAATTAAGTATTATTAATTTAATCAGGGAACTATAACTAATTCTAGGATCCCAAAAGGCTTAATGAGATCAGAAATTTTCCTTTCTTTCCTATCGCGAGAAATCAGAGACTGCAAGACCTTAGGAATACTTAAAAGAAATTTAAATTTATATGTTCTTTAACTTTGGCTCAAATATTACCTTGATGCATTTCTATATAATGTGCATGTATTGATTAGTGGTCCTTACCTTATTATTATTATTATTATTATTATTATTATTATTATTATTATTATTATTATTATTATTATTATTTGATAAAATGTTACCCACTGCATTTTATGGCTTCGGGTTCAAGCACTAGGATGATATATGGCCTTAATGTGATCTATTTTGAAATTACGCAGCATTTCTGCACACCACTTTACATAGATTATGTGTATTTGTATTGTGTAAAGAGAAAAGTGCAGGATGAGTGTACTGTATGTTTAAGAGTAAGTGTGTTGTGTGAGGGATGATAATAAAGATAACGAAGAAAATGAAACCGGTGCCGGGACATAGTCTACTCTATCGAAAACACCAAGGAGTCCATCAGGCTTAACGTCTTCATCTGACGTTGTTTATAATACCACATGCCTTCAACATACGTACTTTGGAATTTTACTAGAAAACAAGTAACCACAAAATGAATATTGGAACTCACCATTTGCCTATAAACATCAGATTTACCCAGAATGCTCTAATATTCTGATTCTGACTGCACTATACAAACAAGAAAACTTATATTGTTTGTCTAATACAGTTTTAATACAATTCAAATGTTACATATTTCCTTTATGTTGTTTCCTGGGTGTAGTTATATTGATAATAATAAATTCGTTATCCCAGTCAAGAATTCGTCGATGTTTCGATGTCCTCATGTGAGATCATTCTCAAAATAAAATTCAATGAGGTGATTGTGAAAACAATTGAAGGTCAAACAAAAATATTTCTGAGTAAAAGAATTGAACATAAAAAAAAGATCATTAATACACCAGGTACTGGATTTTCGGTAATTAGTGAACATAGACTTGATTAAAATCATGAAATGAAATGGGATGACGTAAAAATTTTACACAAAAGAAATAATTATCATAAAATATTGATAGCAGAAATGACCTTTATAAAAAGAACAAAATAACGCAATGAATAAACAAAAAATATTTAAATGAATGGTGTGACATATGCGATTCCTTGATAAAACATCTTCAATCATAAAATTGAAAGTTTTATTTCGTTAATTTCATCTTTTTTTCGTGTTTGCGTATGACGTAGCGCGCACAATTGAATGATTTAAATGTAATGCTATGATTTGTTTGGAATTATATTGATCTGCACTACAGTCTACAACCGGACGTTGACTGAAAAACAGTCGTCAAGCGCAATGGAAAACTCTTTTTGACAAAAAATGTTACAATCATGAACTACATCTTTCACTATATATTAAACATGGTTTTTAAAATATTGATTATAATTACATTTGACGTATTAATTTACATTATGGTTAATAACCAAAATTTGAGGTATGATTTTGTTTTATGATTAATTATGTTTATTGTACAAAATAATAGCATCATTTCCAATTTACTTATATAATTTTTGCAGTCTTAATGATCTCATGTAGGGAGATCGAAACATCGACGAACTATTGAATAAACATAATTTTGACTTTGTTATTATCAATATAACTACATCAAATGTTAAAATTAACTACTATCCTGTTTTAAGAAGCTCGTTCAAGAGATCCTTGATTCAATTTGTGAAATAGCCTAATTATTAGAATAATTAAGAATGTAAAACTAGTAATTGTCCATGATTTTAACTCGAATGTGTTATTGGTAATAGAAGGACAATTTCTATATTAAAAAGTAGGAGGATAATTGCAATTAGGAAAAATCTTAATCTATAGCCACTATGTTAGTCTATGTCAGATTAAGGGTCGGTTTAACCAACAGAGGTAACTATATTACGCCAGTTTAAGCTATGCATTATACACGGGGAAAACTGGCGTAATACAGTTACCTCTGTAGGTGGAATTGACCTTAAGAATGAAGTCAATGCATGAAGTAAATCTCTGTACTTCCCTAAAACTTGTACGTGCAACTGAAAAAAACAGAAATCAAATACGGAGGGTTGTTTCTGATCTCTGATAACAAATGATTTTTAAGTTTTTCCTTAAGAAAAGCCGTGTCTCCACCATCGACCATGCACTATTTGATGGCCCTTCACCCGAGCTATGGCTCGGCATCGGAGTTTCCACTGCAGAAGACTCATACGCAGCATAGCCATGTCTAGAAGTTCCCACTCCTCTTTACATGCTTTCCAGATACAGTCTATTGTTCGAGGACGCCTGGTTCCCAGTGCCCTTTTGAAGAGTCCAAAGGCACAAAAGTCCATCGGTGATGCATCAGGAGACTTCACTGGGATGTTGCTGAATGAAATAGCATGTATTCCAGTTTCCTGCTCCATTCTCTCCAGGAACGCCAGGGTTGAACCCGAAGTGTGACTGGAGGCCTTGTCTTGGTGCACCCAGACTTGGTTTTTGTCTGTACCATAGAGAGCTGGGATTTCGGTCGGGTAAATTGGGGTGAGAACTCCTTCCTGATAGTACTGGGAGTTGATTTTGGCCTTTTTAGCTACTCTACGAATGGTCAGTTTTTCATTGTAGCAATATCCCACGATGACCATAAATCCCTTGGAGAAACTTTCTCTGCATTCGGCATACCACTTTTAAAATTTTTTTCACCCCTTTCTCTATAGTAAATTGCCGGGGTTTGTTGCAGTCTCCTAGATAAACATATGCTTCATCAAGTGTGACCAAAAATTTCCATTTTTCTCCTGCCAGGTGCTTTTCATAGAGTTTCCTGCTGTTGGTGCAGCATTCGGCAATGTGACATGGCAACAATTTATGAACCCTGCTTTTGTGGCGCTTCTCCATGTTTAAATCTTTGTTTATTATGGTGTTTACAGTTTTAAGGGATATTCCCAATCTGTTCGCAATCACCCTTTGTGTAGCAGGGTTACCACCAGAGATAAGGGCCTTGACCTTTCTGATTACATCTGGGGTGCGGGTAGTAGCAGGTCGTGGATTTGCCTGTTTTTTTTTCTTTTTTCCTTTTGGAATTAATCCCAAGCTACCCTTTCCCTTTTTATTAAGCACTGAGCTAATTGCACACTTTGACACCACAAAATTACGTTTTTTACAAGCCTCAATAATCGCGGAATAACTATAATTAGCATCGGAAAGGGCAGTAATGTACCCTTCCCAAAACGGGTCTATCTGCTTAGGCATTATGAGTGCAACACGCGTGCGAGTGTAACAGAAGCAGCACACTGACTGGTTTGATCACCTCGCACACTCTTGTCCTGATAACTCACACTCCAACGTCACAATCTACTTGGCAAATCGTTCTCAGAGATAGGAAACAACCCTCCGTAGGAAACCTTCTGAATTATTTTGAGATAAAATTTCGTTTTGTAATATGATCAAGAGAATGAGCAAAATATTAAAAATATGCACTTATAAAGAAAGCCTAAAAATTTTTTATAGGCTATACATCTGAAACGTACTATAAATGTGAATTTGTAGGAAAAAGTCGACAAATATTTGTTCACATAAGCCATTCTTTTTTAAAATATGTGATTTTATGGGAAATGAAACTTTGAATATACTGTATACCTATCTCACCTCAATCGGGATATTATACTTTGTTTGTATTAGGGTAGAAATATACGTATTTTTACTTACAAATCCAGGCCTTAGTTATGAATGACATTTCAAAAATGTACTCTTCTAACTTTATTTCTGATTCACGTTTAAAAATAAATATATTAAATTCTGTAAAAAATATTGTTATTTCAGGAATTCTCCAAGTAAACTTGTCTGCTGTGATAAGCTATAGCTTGCACGTGTATAAAGTCGTATTTTCTGACATGTGCAATTTCATGCAGTGGGGGGTAGGGTTTATATCTGGGTTTTCCCGATAGCCATAAACAATGAAAAATGAACTGGAAAGGATTTATTTTTGAATTTCCGAGATTATTACTAAACAAGGTTTCCAGCTGTTTAAACACACTCCACTCAAAGTTATAATTAAAACCTGGAACAATCGAATTTGCCTTTATTGTAATACCAGCGTACCTTTATTTTAAAACATATAATATTATCACTTCCAATTTCAAATACACTATTCTTCTTACTTTTTATGGCTTTTCAAGTATGCCTAAATAGTGTTTCTCACAATTTCCAGCTTGAAACCCACCTAAAATTTGATATAATGTATTTTTATGTGGAAGATGAACTTTTAATAAATGACTTCTTCTTCTTTAACCATCCATTATGCCTCTCAGCGACGGGTTTGCCAACCATTTTCTATATACCTACATCTTTATTTCATTTTTTCGAGCCTTTTCCATAGAAGAGTTTCACCAACCATTTATATTGAATCACTTTGACCCCAAATATGAATTTTCCGCGAGCTACCTGACACCCTATACAGTCTTTCTCTTCTTCTCTGCCACTTCTATACTATAGTGAAATTCATTGCTTCTCCTTAATTTTTAATGAATTTATTTGTATACTTCTGCAGATAAAACAAAATTTTGAAGCTCCAAGTGGCAGAATTCAATAAACGAGTTGGAAAAAAATGAAGTTCCCAGATAAACCGTCTGTTGTTCATTGTTAACATAACTGGAAAGAACATTTTCAACTTGGAGCCGAGATTTTAACTCCAGATCTCCAGCTTTATGCTCTATCGGTCTATCACTTCTTACTTACATTAACTATTGTCAACAGGAAACATTCACATGTTCGTAATTTGTTGTCTTTTCAGCAGAAACGTCATTATAATTACTTCTCGCAGTAGAAGTCTTACGAACGCAATTTACTACTAATGGGGAACTTGGGAATTACATAGAGTGAAATTTTCCTTTGTCCGGGAGGTGTGTCTAAATATGTCAATGGTAAAAAACCTACGCAGAAAGCTGGAAATCGTGAGTTCAAATCAAAAATCGAGTGTAATTTTGTCGAACTAGTACATAAACGGTACGGCACCGTAGTCGAGCGATTTTAAGGGAGCATGCCTTGTTGGAGAGTTACGATACGTCCCCTGATTCGAGCCCCTTAAGGAAAGAAATTTTCTCAAAGAATTTCAACCAGTATGGGTCCGTTGCCTACTCAACATCATGAGGCATTTGAGTAGCTAGAATATGTAGCTGCTCCGAATTTCGGAAACCGGCTATAACGGCTGGAAGACATGCTGATCACACGTCTTCGCTATTCTGGCTCTGTGATCGCCCATATATCTGATTAACACATGTGTATGTGAGACAAGCACCAGGATGGTAGGCTGAAGACCTTCTAGCCCTATGGCGCTGTGACCACGGAGTTAAATTAGTTAATACAAAAAAGGTTCTAAAACTACTTATTTTATAGAAAATTCTGTACCGACATTATCTCTTTTTTTTTGTAATGCCACCAGATTTTCTTAGAACATTTATGCCATTCTCCCCAGCTCCTGAGGTTGGGGCGCCCCGATGGTATGATGGGTGGAAATGATAATGAATCAGGAGAGTCCTTAAACCCAAATTTCAAATCTCGGACGACCCCAGGGAAGTTCCCTTTAGGAAAAAACTCTGATCTGACTGGTAATCTAACCCGGGACCTCATGATCTGCAGTCAGAGCCTTGACCAAAGGCTGGTTAATAACTGCCCTAGATTTCCCATATTCATTTCTAGATAGAAAGCCTCCACAATTGTTGAGATCTCGCTAACTTGGTAACACTGGATCTAATAACGACAGTATCTATAACGATTAGACCTACTTAATTTCTAATCGATGATAATAAACTGATAACATACCACTTATATTTCGCATAAGGACTTTAATACCTAAAACCCAATCCAAAAACCGGAAAACTCTAGAGTCCTATCGTCTGCACGGATACCTATGAAATATTTAAGTATGGCGTATAAAATAGCGAGCACAATCCAACAGTTGGCATACTCATAGAATATTTTCTAGTATAAATACTGTAACAATAAATTCAAATGTTTCAATCGCTCTATTAATCTAAGATATTTAAACATGAGAAATATGCATATAGGCTAATCAACAATTTCCTATATATATATACACAGTAAACGACATGTATAGTTTTTAAATTAAAGTCCGTCACGCAGAAATTTAATAAACTAATCGAATTCCTCCGCAAATCAAATCTATAGCCCGATTTTGCTGATTTATAAAAATGTATATTTGTTTTGTTAAATTGGAGTTAACAGATGCAGCTTATTTAAAAGTGTCGGACTGCAGTGAAAATAAATCATGTATAGCCGTAAGAATACCTAATGCATATTGTCATATGACACAAATTTTAACAATATTTTATTAGAAATATTGGATAAATTATATTAATCTATCTTAGAGGATACATTGCCAATTTAAGGGTTAATTTAATTGTATAGTATACATTGAGACGAAGTAAACGGCGATTGCTAGAGCGAATTTTATTTTCGGATTTCAGAAAAACACCCCACCTTTAATAGCCTGATTTCGCTGATTTTTAGAGGATAGTTTCCTCGTTTTATTTTAGAGCGATTCCATGAAAATATCATACCTAGGTGAACATTTTGAAACTGACGCAGGAATAATTTTGATGACGTAATATATTTCTTTAAAGATCAATCTTCTGATTGTATAAGATAATATTTCAAACGTGTATTATTTTAATCCAATATTAGTGGAAAAACTTGTAATATTCCAAACCTGTAAAAATACGCAGAATTTTACCTATTTTTTTCTTTAATGATTCGGTCGTATTCATTCGTTTTATTAAACCATATTTTGGCCCTCCTTAGTCATAAATGTAACAATATTAATTGTATTCTAATGTTCTAGATACCTGAAATGTGTCCTATGATTGTTAACTGTAAGCTGTGGTCAATTGGGTAGTGTTAGACGGGAAACCACCAAGTTACTAAAGAGTAAAAAGAGGGAATATTTGAGAGAGAAGATTAATGATCTTGAAATTAATGCAAAAAATAGGAACATTAGAGAATTATATCAGGGAATTAGTATAGAGAAGAAAGGGTTTCAGGCTAGAACAAACATAATTCGGAATGAAAATGGGGATATGATTGCAGATTCTAGGAGTATACTAAATAGATGGAAAAGTTACTTTAATCAGCTATTAAATGTACATACAGAACAGGACATTGAGGAGGATAAGTTACAGACAGCAGAAATGTTAGTCGCAGAACCAAGTTCATTAGAGGTTGAAATGGCGATTGAAAAATTGAAGATGTATAAAGCATCAGGTTCAGATGAGATCCCAGCAGAACTGATAAAATCAGGGGGAGAAAAATTGGTAGACAAGATACGTTGGTTGCTTAGTATGATTTGGGAAAAAGAAGTTCTTCCAGATGAATGGAAGGAATCAATTATCGTACCAATTTATAAGAAAGGAGATAAAACTGATTGCAACAACTACAGGGGCATCTCATTACTTTCAACTTCGTACAAAATTCTAACAAATATATTAGTAAGCAGACTTACTCCCTATATTGATGACATTCTAGGAGATCATCAATGTGCATTTAGAAAAAACAGGTCTACAACAGATCAGATTTTTAGTATAAGACAGATTTTAGAAAAGAAATGGGAATATAATGGTACCGTACATCAACTGTATGTAGACTTCAAAAAAGCATATGATTCAATTAAGAGGGAGAAGTTATATAGTATCCTGCTGGAGTTCAAAATTCCTAAAAAGTTAGTTAGACTTATACGAATGTGTCTAAATGGCTCAAAGAGTAGGGTGCGTGTAGGCAAACAGTTTTCAGACACTTTTGAAATCCAGAATGGGTTGAAAGCAAGGAGATGCACTATCTCCTCTACTATTTAATTTTGTACTAGAGCATGCCATTAAATCTTTAGAGAATGAGGAAGGCTTACAACTGAATGGTATTAATAAGCTGTTAGTTTATGCTGATGATGTAGTACTACTGGCCGATAGCGAGGAGATACTAAAGGCCAACACGCACACACTATTGAATAACACTAAGAAATTGGGACTGGAAGTAAATATCAGTAAAACTAAATATATGGTCACACGTAGAAATTCAGTATATAATGGAAATGGACAGCTATGACAAATGAGGGAAATTTTGAGGAAGTGGCTGAATTCAAATACCTAGGAACAATAATCACAAATAGGAATGAGATGCACAAAGAAATTAAACATAGGCTCAATTCTGGAAATGCATGCTATTATGCATTGCAGAGACTTTTGATGTCCCAACTCCTTTCAAAAAACGTTAAGCTGAAAATATATAAAACTACGAGTATTATTCTACCAGTTATATTATATGGGTGCGAAACATGGAGTCTTACTTTAAGGGAGGAAAGGAGATTACGAGTATTTGAGAATAAAGTTCTTAGGAAAATTTTTGGACCAAAGAGAGATGAACAGACAGGTGAATGGAGAAGACTACATAACAATGAACTACATGGTCTTTATAGGAAGCCAGATATAATAAGAATAGTCAAGTCTCGTAGACTGCGATGGGCAGGACATGTTGCACGTATGGGGAATTAAAGACTTGCATGGAAGCTTCTTGTAGGAAAGCCAGAGGGAAAACGCCCAGTTGGTAGACCAAGAATGAGGTGGGAGAACAACATTAACTATGATTTGAGGGAAGTAGATTATACAGGGAATGATTGGAAAGCATTAGCTCAGGATAGGGATGTATGGAGAGCTTATGTCCGCGCGGCCATGAACCTACGGGTTCGATAGTGCCAGTGAGTAAGTAAGTAAGTAAGTAAGCTGTGGTCAGTCAGTCACAGAAAGCGTATAAAATTACTGTACACAACATAATAATTGATGGATTAAAATTTCCTTTCGGATTCTACGTTATCAGTACACAACTAACAAAAAAGCATTGATGGTAGTTTCTTGTAAAGTCATTATTTTTCCCGCTAGAGTCCCGTGACTGACTGACTTTTCGTCCTCTCATTTATATTGTTAATACACATTGCACAGTAAGTTGCTTGCTGCACTCCGCTGAGGATTAACATAAACATTGTTTAGAAAATCTGGTAGATTGTTCGGTTCAGTTGTTCCATTAAATAATGACAGGCTCTATATCTGTGTCAATTTGAGCTAAATGAAAGTCAGCGGAAGCATTTAAATATGTTCGGGTAAACGTTGCAGTAAATGAAGCATCCGTACTTGTTGATTTCTTAGAAAATTACAGCTACAAAGGGGCACGCCGTAGCGTAGTGGTTAAGGCACTGCGCTAAAACCGGAAAGTCGAGGGTCCGAGTCCTGGTGGGGTCAGGAGTTTTAAACTGACCCCAACCCTCTGGCGGCACTATGGCCCTAGGGTCGACTCAGCCTCTAAGGGAAATGAGTACCATATGCTTGTTCTGGGGTAAAGCCGGCCGTCACGCAGGGATGACAACCCGGCTGACATCAAGTATCGATTATTCAGAAAAAGTGGGAGCCTTAACCTCCTACTACCTCAAGGGCCTCCCGAAGCCTGTAGTGGGATCACTCTACCTTTACCTATATACCTACAAAGAACAAAATGATATCAAATAAGCATATCTCAATATTAACTGCTATTGCCTAGTTTAGATGGAAGGTGACAGAGAAGTACAGAAGAAATACTATGTTCTAGTGTTATGTAACACATGGCACATAGTAGTAAAACTAAATAAATAATAGCTCATGAGGTGACACAAAATGAGGTACAAGAAGGGAAGAGAGTTTTAAAAAAGCGATTTCAACATCTTGCAGCTAACCCGGCAACTCATGGAGTTCTCCATGTGAAAATGATGAAGCCATATGTCATAGAATATGCACAAATTTCAAATGAACAATCAGTGCGAAAAGTTCACAAGTTTCGTGTGTGAAAGAAAATTATATTTTTATTAGCGGAATTTGAATAATTTCTCGTTATGCGAATCTTCAATATGTATGTTATTAAATGAGTCACTAGAGTATTGTGCTGACCGCAATTAAAAACAAATGCGCGGGATACTACGTGTTAGAAAATTATAGATGCGTGTGTGATCGTGTACTTGAATTAGTTTGACCTTTCACATGCCATGTGTGTCATATTATTTTGGGGACCCACAATCCTATGTTGCCAGAGCTCCCTGCATTCCACTTTGTGAAACGGATTCTTGCATGTTGATTTCAACAACAGTTTTAAATTATATGAAGTTACTAGTATAAAAAAATACCATTGGCATAGCGTATATGCGGTTAAGTATAACCGGTAGTGTAAAGGAAAATCATTATTGGGTGAAGCATTATTGGAAACCGACAGAGTGAAAATGCGTATGACAACGCTGTAATATGTGCGCCAGCTGGGATCAGACACGTCAGTCATAAAGTAAGATTTCGCACATTGTAAGAGATTTGTTTCAATTGTTTAGTTTAAAAATAGAACTCATGTTAGCAATGTAATTTGTAATCAGTTGTTTTGAAAGAATTATAACATCATTTTCCACATTTAAATAAAAATTGTAGTAATTTGTATACTGTATTTTTTCGTTATTACTGTGTCTTTGAAGTTGAGATGCGTGAAAAGTTAATTTTAATGTTCTGGAACGAACACTGCAAATTCCATATCGGTATTTTCATTTATTTCAATGCTTCAATCTAATAACAGCATCAGACAAATTGTGATTAGTAAATATGGATGCAATAAAATCATACGCGTATTAGGCAACTTAGCCTTTGTTGTTAAGAAGTTAATACTTTCTTTATTTTGTGAAATTTAGATACATGGTAACCAAGTTAAATAAATTACACTATTTATTTAATCTTTTTACAGCATATCAAATTGTACATTTTCTATACATGATAAAAGGAGTGTAGTTCTTTATTCATCTCCATATTATCTCTTTTTATCTATTATAATTTCATATTATTTTGTAATATTTGTATAATATTTGCAGCTCCACAATATTAAAGTCTTAATAAAATTCAGATATGTCACAGAATATAGTCAGTCAATCACACATCACATATTAGGTTACAATTCCGGTCTTAATTGTGATTTTTGTTTCGTTTTTTATTGAGAATATAACTTGAAATGTGTCCTCCAAACGGTATTTTGGAAAACTGAATTAGGAATCACACTTCAGAGAATGATGCAGATGAACATGTTAAGCTGCATGATGAGTTGACATTTATGTCAGTCAGTCACACATACTTTGATAAATAATAAATAGCATTGCTTTTCTTCAGAAGTTGTATATTTATGTACAGTCTTAATCACACATCTTTCCTCTATCATATCACGTAGATAACACCCCCAATTTCAATCAATTGTAATATTTATGTAACCATTTTGTTGCAAAAGTGTATTCTAAATGTCAGTCAGTCACATATGGAATTGCTCTATAATGACATATACCTGATGTCATAGCGAATAATCGAAAATTGCGATCGCTAGAACGATTTATATATTTCCGTTTCAGGTGAACTCCTGCACCGAATGCTCAGATTTTGCAGGTTAACGAATTCAACCTCACCTTACTTAATTAAAAAATGGCAAGTTGGGTTCTGATGAAACTGAATTGCGACCACTAGATTGTATGAAGAAGCTTTTCCTCACCGCGGATAGCTCGACAGGCATACATTTATCAGGTTACATCAGAGAAACTGGGAGTTTCGCACACCATGTACGAGAATGTAGACCCAGATCCACACCATTTCTTGTTGAGGACAGGTTGTTACGCAGTGTACATGAACGTCCGACGAATACTTCAACAAGGAGGATTGCTACCCAGTAGCGTGTCCTGAGTCATAGTAGTGTGTGGCGTAATTTACATCGGGCATTACTGTATCCGTATCATCTCCAGCGAGTATAAGCCCTCAACAATGCAGACTTCCCTCCTAGAGATAATTTCTGCCAATTGATGCAACAACATTATACCCTGAACCCCCTGTTCATTATTCTGTTCAGGAATGAAGGTGGGTTTACCCATGACGGTATTTTTAACTTCCATAACTGTCACATTTGGGCCGATGTCAATCCTAATGTAATACATGTGTCACAACATCAGCAGCGTTTTTGATTGAACGTTTGGACAGGACTGCTCGGAGACCGCACTTCCTACCACAGAGACTAACTGGAGAGCGGTAGAGGAGGTTTCTGCGGACAGTACTTCCCAGATGTCCTTCATCGTGGCGATGATCCACTGAACCAACGCCTGAACATGTGGTTCATGCATGACAGTGCTTGAGCACATTTTCAATTACGTGTGCACCAGCTTCTAACTCGAAGGTTTGGTCAACATTGGATAGGTAGAAGAGAGCTTGTGCCATGGTCTCCAAGGTCACCGGATTTAAATCCCATGGATTTCTGTGTGTCATGTCAAAAATCCGGTCTACGCTACCCAGGTCAACTCTCTTGAGGAATTATGCTTGCGGATTGAAGCAGCCTTCCAGCATTTACAGAATTCTCCAGGACTGCTGACAGGATTCCCTACTCATTGTAGAGACGAGTTCGATGTTGCATTCAGACGCATGTACAACATTTTGAACACCTACTTTAAAGTTTAGAGATGTCATGTGCTCCTAGACACTAATGAACGGCAACACAAAATCTGTTCTATCTCGACAACGGCTGATTTGAGGACCCATGTTTATTGGCGCTTTTCAGCTACTTTTGGCCTGTACTTTCCATGTGTGAATTATTGACTATCACTTCTGAAACATCCTGTATAAAGCGGGTATTCCTCCAGTAATCCTATACAGATGTGAATCATGGTCTCTTACTTTAAGGAAGAAGAACAGGTTACAAGTAGGTCTATATGGGAATAAAGTACTTAGGGACATTTTTAACCAAAAAGAAATAACAGACAAGTGAATGTAGAAAAATACTCGAATAACAGTGAGCTACATGGTTTATATGGGAAACCAGATTTAATGAGAAAAGTTAAGTTTCATAATCTGTGACACGAACGAGGAATGAAATAGGGGCTTGGAAACGTATTGTAGGAAAACCAGAGGGAAAGTGCCCAATAGGTAGACCAAGAATGAAGGGGAGAGTGATTTAACCACGATTTGAGGAAGGTAAATATACAGGGAATGACTGGAAAATATTACCAGAGGATGTATGTCCGCTCGGTCACGAATCTCCAGGTTCGATAGTGTCAGTGAATGAGTTAGTATAGGGAACAAATCAATGACAACTGCTTGGTGATGTAGTCAATCTCAACTTGGATGACTAGATGATAATATTATTTCATTATGCAGGAATCTATAAAATGTGCACTAATATGCTACGGTATCTTTGATTAGATGCATTACACCTACTTGCAAATTCGTTCAAATGTGTTAAGAGTATTCTACTGTATGTCTAAGCGAAACGTTTTCATGATAATTTCCATTATAATATTAGCAACGCGTCAGTATTGTTGTAGTAGGTCAGTTAACGGTTCCTTTTATGTGAAAAAAAACATGGTTCGGTTTCTCTACAGATTTAAACTTTTCACTCTACATTCAAATTACTGTATTAAACTGCTATAATAATAATAATAATAATAATTATAATAATAATAATAATAATAATAATAATAATAATAATAATAATAATAATAATAATAATAATAATAATAATGATAATGATGATGATGATGATAATGATAATAATAATAATAATTATGATAATAATAATAATAATAATTATGATAATAATAATGATAATAATAATGATAATAATGATAATAATAATGATAACCACAACAACAACAATAATAATGATAATAATAATGATGATAATAATAATAATGATAATGATAATGATGATAATGATAATGATGATGATAATAATAATAACCACAATAATAACAATAACAACAATAACAATAACAACCATAACAACGACGACAACGACGACAACAACCACAACAACCACAACAACAATAACCACCACAACTACAACAACAACAATAACTACAACAACAACAACTACAAAACAACTACAACTACAACAATTACAACAACAACAATAATAATAACAATAATAATAAATTATTGTTATTTAATTATGTAATGATAATATTATCACGGCCTATATAGGCTACCTATGTTATATGCCAAGGAAAATTTTAATACATGTAGCCCTGTAGCCCTATGTATATATATATATATATATATATATATATATATATATATACTCTCTGCTCAAAAAAATTAGCGGATATTGTAGAATAACCTATTAAGACTATGTTTTTAGGAACAGTATTAGATGCAATCACTTTCTATTGCTCCAAAAGAATGTCAACAAGAGTTTGAAGTCATTACGTAACCTCTGTACCACACCAGATGTCAAAGAGATCCTGATTAGGAATATGGCAAACAAACAAAGCAACATTAACATGGGTGAAAATGTTTTCTTTAGTATGGTGTATGGTCTCCTCGAACGGCCAGCACTGCCTCACACCTGTATGGCATTGATGCAATGAGGTTAGCAATGAGTTCTTGGGGGATACGTGCCCACTCTTCCATAAGAGCAATGTGCAGCTCTGGAACAGTTGTGGGAGGTGCTGGTCTGCCTGCAATGCACCTGCCTAATGCATCCCACACATGCTCAATCGGATTTAAGTCCGGGGAGGAAGTTGGCCATTGCATACGCTCGATACCCTCCACTTCCAGCATGTCGTCCACCAAGCCAGCTCTGTGGGGTCGTGCATTATCGTCCATAAAAAGAAAAGAATCACCTATGGCATCAGCATAAGGCACGACAAAAGGTCGGAGAATCTCATCTCTATACTTTACCGCAGTCAAAGTACCACCTTGGATAACGTAGAGGTCCGTACGTCCACCACTACTGACTCCTGCCTACACCATCAATCCACCGCCACCATATGGGGATCTTTCACGTACAAAAGCTGGATTGTTTCGTGTCCCTTTTTCTCTCCAGATGAATACACGCCGACTATCACATTACATGTTGAATCGCGACTCATCAGAAAAAAGAACTGATCTCCATTCAGCATGCCTCCACCCACGATGTTCCTCCGCCCAGTTTCTGCGATCTCTACGGTGTTGTGGAGTTAACCTGGTGCACACCATGGGCCTAAGGGCATAGAGACCACTTCCATGCAATCGATTAGGGACAGTTTGAGTTGACACCTTGCGTCCTGTTGCTGTTTGAAGTGTATTTCGCAGTTGAGTTGCATTCTGCTGTCTATTCCGACGGGCTGTTAACAAGAGGTAACGGTCATCCCTTGCTGTTGTTGCCCTTGGTCAACCTGGTCTGGCTCTTCTGTGAACAGTATGTTCTTTGCAAATGATTCCAAAGACTGAAAATCACGCTTTGAGACACCTCAATGGCTTGTGCCACCTCTTGTTGTGTCAGTCCAGCTTCCATCCTTCCTATGGCCCTCCAAGCCATTGGTTCAGGTAAATCACGTTGTCGAGGCATCACTGTCCCTTAGGCAAGTCATTCACTAACTGAAAACTGGACTGGATTTAAAAACAGCAACAAAACATTCACCCCCACATCACCCTTTCACATCAACAGTACAGACACTGCCCTCTGGTGTGGTACCGAGGTTATGTAACAACTTCAAACTCTTATTTACATTATCTTGGAATAATAGAAAGTGATTGCATCTAATACTATTCCAAAAAAACATAGTCTTAATAGGTTATTCTACAATATCCCCTAATTTTTTTGAGCAGTGTATATATATAAAATCATCATCCAGTGTCATTAACGCTGTCGTTGTCTTCTGGAAACCAAATACCATTCGTCTCTGTCCTTCCATTGATCTTCCTCCAATTCTCGACAATCAGAGCGCTTGCACACCCTCTATCCAAGTTTTCTTGGTCTTATTTTCTTCTTCCTTTCCATTGGGATCTATTCCATAATAAGTTTAGACAATCTTTGTTCTGGCATTGTATTGACAAGACCATACCACTGAAATCTTTTCTCATCTATAATGTCTATGATATCCGGCTTCTCATGCACATCCCATAATTTCCTTTATTTCTTTATTTCGTTTTCTATCCATTCTAGATTTTCCAGCTGATCTTCTTAAAACATCCATTTCTGTACTTAAAAATCTTTTCATTTCCCTTGTAGGAATTTGCCAAACTTCAGCACCATATGTTAAAATGCTCTGAACTACGATTTGATATATTTGTAATTTTCCATTTTTTTGTAATATTTTTGCTCCAAACAGAGTTAAAAAATGTATTGCTTGTTTTGTTTGTGCTATTTTATTTCCACTGTGTTATAGCCTGAATGGTCTAATTTTATACCTAAATAGGTGTACTCAGTACTGCGTTTTAGTTCTACTCCAATGTTGAAATTTATATTTTCCCTTTCTTCTCCTATACACAGATATTTAGTTTCCTCTATATTTATATGAAGTTCACATTTTTCATATTCTTCTTTTAGTTTTCTTGCCATATATTCTATGTCATCATGATCTTGTGCTATTAATACCTGATCGTCTGCAAAATTGAGTGAATATACATGCGTATGCTCATTTTTTAACATTTTTTTCCTCCACTTTCTTAGTACTTTTTGAAGGTAAATGTTGAATAGAGTTGAAGATCAACTGCAACCCTGTCTTAAACTTTTTGTGACAGTAAATCCCTCTGTGATATTATTTTCAAAATTGATTCTTTGTATAATGAATTTATAGCTTCTATTTATCTTCTAGTAATGTTTGAATAGTCTAAAGTTTCCCATAGCGTTTCTTGAGGAATGTTATCAAATGATTTAGTTAAATAGATAAAACGTAAATGTAAATCTCTGTTAGCAGCTTTTTTTCTCAATCAGCATTCCATTCTTAGGTAAACTATTCAACAGATTGAAGGCTTAGAAATCATGCAACATTATGCCTAGTTTTCATTCTAAATGTTATTCATATTTTAAAAATGTATTTAGCCTGTCTTCTCCTCGCTTAATATGGACAAATATTGACAGTGCATTGCTTCACGTCAGTTGGAAAATGCTGATTTTTAGTATCGATCATTCAGTTTGTATGAATTTATTATTATTATTATTATTATTATTATTATTATTATTATTATTATTATTATTATTATTATTATTATTATTATTATTATTATTGATGTATAGAGCGACAGTAAACTGAATTGTGGAATATGCTATCCTGATTTAATGTTTTCATGGTTAATGTTATTCTGGCACATCATTCTTGGTCTACCTATTGAGGCCTTTTCCTCTGGCTTTCTTACAAGAAGTTTCTTTGCTCTTCTTTAATTCCCCATTCGTTCTACATGCCCACCCATCGCAAACTGCGAGACTTAACCGTTCTTATTATTTCTGGTTTTCCATAAAGATCATGTAGCTTACTCTTATAATGTTTTCTCCATTAGCCTGTCTAACTAAATAACCTATATTATTTATAATATGATTTTATGTTTTTATACAATCTATGATCTTATAAGATATTCGTAGGAATCTCCATGCTAAAACATACTTGTCTTTGTATCATATGTATCTTTAAAACAGAACTTTTTTGTTTTTTGGTATGATTGTATGTAACATCTAATTCAGATTATATTAGGTTACATTGGCTACGTTAATTTAGATTAGATTAGGTAATAATAACAACCGTGATTACTACTTCTGCTTCTACTACTAATACTTCACATATTATATGATTTGTAAAATGGGCGATAATTCTTGGAGTTAAATAATTAAGAATTCTAGAAAGTACTTTTAAAAGAATCGATGTTAATTGAAACTTGCGAGTGCAAATAAAATTAGTTTTGAATCTTTAAATGAAGAGAAAGTAGAGGTGAAGTTTATTTGGGGTACCAAGTGCAAATAGTGTTCCGTAAACACTGGCACGACGTCTTTACAAGTGAAAACGAACTGTGTGAGCTTCTAGCTGAATAACCTTATTCCAGGTAGCCTAGCCCACCTCAATTTACACAACACATCAAATATCTGTTTTATACTTCATATTCTCATTAATGTAAACATATACTTTTCTAAGTTGACAATATGTCATAAACATTTAGAATTAATATTATAACATTTATTAATAAAATATTCAGAGAACTAAACTGTAAGGTAAAGATAGGTATTTTCGTAATAATGTTTATTTTGTGATAACTTTTTAAAAGTTTACTGAGGGATCGACTAATGATTTCTTAAGTTTAATTTTTTAGACTTCTTTTAATTTCTGAAACTAGCAAAAACAGAATGGAAGCTTAATATGCATTTATCATGAAACAATCAATGCCAAGAAAGTGACAACCTTTACGCTACTCTTTAAGATATATGTAAAGTAGAGCAGACATACAGTATAATTTATGTTTTCATAGGTGACTATATCTCGAATTTCAGAATGTATATATTTTTTTCCTGAAGGAATAAATCAAATTAATGATGCAAGTACAATTTTTAAGAAACATGTAAATTAAGTTTATTTCTGATATTATTTGCATAATTATTGTTATATCAATTTTGTTTTTAGAGTGGAATTTCAAGAGGATTAAAAGGCAAAATTCCTGCTGGAGGTCAGAGGGATCCAATACCCCCAAAATAATTTTATGAACTTATTTCACATTTGTAAAGCCTATTTTAGATGCCTAACTTTACACCTTTAATAGCCAAGAAATCCGAGGTCTAATGATGACATGCATTTTATGACTTAATAACATATATAAATTATCATAATTAAATAAATAAACTTATAATAAAAGTTAAAACTTTTATAAAAATAATTAATCGAATAAAATAAAAACATATTTTCCGCCCTTTGATATTAACTTTGGCCAAGACTATCCAAAATCGTGACGAATGGCGGAAATTGATTGAGAAGGTCAAAACTTCTACAAAGTTGTAGTACCTAATGAGGAAGAGTATATTAACTTTAGATTGATAAGTAGACTAAACCTCTTTTTGGGTAGCTACCTTGGGAAATTCTGTTCGAAATATAATTGAAGGATTTAATGAACTAAGGGAGATAATCCTATAACTATGGGATACAAAAAAAAAGTCCCCAAATTACTTTGTCTTATGTTTAGCAGCAGCTATGTTCAGCTGCTCTAACTCATGTTTTAAATGAAATAATTATAACTAGGGTCACGGTTTTTAGATGCGCACACTTTTTTTTATGGCGAATTAGAGCTCTCCGAAAATAAACAATTTAGTGAGATGTTACCTAAAATCAAGAATGGGACAATTAACTATAAATTCCCCCCCCTTTTTTGAAATCTTTTGCCTCACCCTGTCCATAATCCTTTCCCTCTTTTTCTGTTTTTAATATCTTATATAGTGAATTCTGCCATTAATTTACTTTATAATGTCCAATAAACATTAAATTATTATTTATCAATATTAAATTAAGTTCTCGTCAACTTACTATGAAAATGGGAGTCTGCTTTCAGTGATCACCGGATGTACAAATTTTAAATACAGCACTCCTATAACCTAGGATTTTTAAATTTAAATGGAATCAGTGGCAGGGATTTTACACAATCGCATTAATTGTTAACGAGTTCGCATTGAGTTTTTTGCTTTGATTTACTTCATAATGTCCAATAAACATTAAATTATTATTTATTAATATCAAATTAAGTTCTCGTCAACTTGCTATGAAAATGGGAGTAGTGATCCTGTCTGCTTTCAGTGAACACAGGATGTACAAATTTTAGAATATAACCTAAGGATTTTTTAATTTAACTAGAATCGGTGGCAGGGATTTTACACACTCTAATTGTTAACGAGTTCGCATTGAGTTTAATTCAGATTGATATTTAAAAAGGCTGTAATATGGAATACAAATTAACTGATTGTATTTTTCAGTAAGTTTTCGTTTGTGAATCTAAATTGCTTGATACGTAACAAGTATAGTGTTCACCATGGCGACTGTAACTCTGTATCAGAAATTCAAATAGGATTAACAGATGCACTGTTTGTGATTGAGGAATCACATTGGATGATAAACAAAAGCGAAACCGTATTCTACAACTCGTTTTTTCTTTGAAGCATCACCATTTGTACTTGATGAATATCAATTTTATTTATTTATTTTTTACCTTAGGTTAACCTCTCCCTTAGTAGATACTTTTACGTGTACCATTTTCGCCATCTGAGCCTTACAGGGACGCAACCTGTCAAGAGAGGATTTTAAACTCTTGATCAAAGACATACATCATTTTTACCACACAAGGACATGGAGGGACTCTCTGGATGAATGATCAACTCAATTCCAGTACCATCTCTGAGACAACTTTACTTAAGACAAAGACTCGCTCTTCAGTTATAAATTCATACTACACAAGGTGAATATGATAGGATAATTATGACGGCCAGATGATTTTCAGGGACTATTTGGGTCTTGAAGTTTCCTGATATTTTCTTTTAGGTGAGGTAAAAACCCAAAACAATCTCACGCAGTAAATTGGAGATCGAACTCAAGCCCATTGCATCTGAAGCAACAACGTTACTTTTACACCATAGCTGTGGAATAAAAAACTCCTTTACTTTTTAATACAAGGGTTTTATTTTATTAACTAACAGAAGCATCTCACTAATAGTGCTTTTAACAATTAATTGTTTCCCTTTATTTAATAAAAATAACATCAAGATTTATTAATGATTCTATCTAATATCTTATATAGGCCAATATATATATGCGATGGATTAATTTGTGACAGCTTATTAATTTTTGTGTTTTTTTTTTCTTGTAGCTATGCCTATAGTAGATTCGAGCTTTTTTCTTTTTTGTATAAATACTTTTATTAGTTTTAATTTTAATTGTCTTTAAATGTATTGTATTATTAGACCATATTTTTATTATTGTTCAGTTTAGCCAGATAATCGTTTAGTATGTAATATTATTGTGATTTTTGTATTTTAATGTAACATATGTTTATCCTGGAGGATAGAAGAGAAGGTCGCATGGCCGTAACTCCACCAGGCAAAATAAAAAAAATAAATAAAAATAAATACACTTTCAATTTTTTAAATAAATAACGCTTATGGGCTTATTTTAGTATGTTTTCCTTCCTTTCTTTATCATGAAAATTACACCTAAAAATCCTAAGCATACTTATCAAAAAAGCAACATATTTGGCTCTTTAAATAACTTTCTTCACTTTATTGTCATAAATGTTTAAGGGATTTATATTTTTCATTTCTTCTCCATTCAGAATTATTTCTCATTACTTCGTAATAAATTATACAATAGCTGAACTAAATAATTCGCTTTCACTTTCGAACCCAGAGGTTTATGGCCACGCGGACATAAGCTCACAATAAATTCCTATAATGAGCCAATATTTTCCAATCATTACCTTATAATTCACCTTTCTCAAATCATGGTACTTTCTCTCTGGTTTTCCTACAATACGTTTTCATGCCTATCTTTCATACCCTATTCGTGCCACATGTCCTGCCCATTTCAGATAACGAGATTTAAGCGTTATTATTATATTCGATTTCCCATAAAGATCATGTAACTCATTGTTATGTATTTTTCTCCATTCCATTATATCAATTTGGTTCAAAAAATTTCCTAGGAACTTTATTCCCAAATGATTTTACCTTATTGGAACCCAAGCCCCCGTTTCTTGATTTTTTACAGTAAATTCTTAAGAGTTATTCTCTTTTATCCTGGCTCATCGTCTTTGACCTTTTTAGCATGGGCGACCCTTGCTGCATAGCTCGCGAGGTTAACGCTAGCCCCTCCACCACGAATCATGTGAAGATACTATCGGAGGGAAATTTTACAATTGCTAATAATAACAATAAAACATAAATATATGAAAATGCACGAAGTAGGAGAACAATAAAAAAATTCAGGTATATGAAAATGCACGTCTTCTTTTAGAGTTAAGATTTGCATTGGTTTCTGTCCATTCTACATATACATATACATGTCCCAACCACCCGATTCTTCTGGGTTTAATGTCTGGTATTATATCTACGATGTCCACCACTGTCGTCTTGAAGTAGCGTGCTGCCTTGTCACGCAGCAGGCCCGAGTTCGATTCCCGGTCAGGACAAGCTTCCTGGGTGAGTTTTTTTTCGGGGTTTTTCCTCACCTGTAAGACAAATGTCAGGAAGCTCTAATCCCCAAACGGTTCTCGAACATCATCTGGCCATCATCATCATCATTATTATCATTATATAATCATTCGCAGGTGTGAAAAGCAACGGGAAGCTATTATTATTCCCTAGCAAAGCTGCAAAAGCATAGCATGAAAATGTTATGATTGCAGTGAAAGACCTGCCCTTGGGCAGAACACTATAGAATATAATATCTGTGATTTTGTATAAAGGTTGTAGTTCTCAGTTAGCTTTAATTCGTCAGACTCCTTTATCTCTAGTTTGGCCATGTATCTTCTTCAAAAGTTTTCTTTCTCAGATGGATAGAGGTGCTATATCCTTTTTTATTAGTATCCAACTTTCGCTACCATATAGCACAATATACTTAATAACCGTTTCGTAAAGTCTTATTTTGATTTTATTAGATATGCCTATGTATCTATTTTGTTTAATGTTCTTAGGTAACGATTACCAGAAGCCAATTTCGCATTGACTTCGACTAACACGTCATTATATAGTAGTCATGGAAACGATACAAATTATTAATCCGTGATCGTGTTTCAGGCATTGTTATTCAAATTGATTGTATTTTTTCTCTTATATGCTTTGGTTTAAGCTGGCAGGAAGAATTAAGGATGGATGGTTTAGCAAAAGCACCACTTGGTTATAGAGTGGGAACTATTGAAGGTTGCAGGAAGCCAAGGTTCTATACTACTAGGAGGGGAGAGGTCGTCTGTCATGGAACTCGGCATTGGCTTACTTTTAGTAATGATGTCATCATCACCATCGACGTAATCGTCTATGCACTATTAGTCTAACATTTTCTAGGTGCTATTCATTTTCCTCTTTATTTCATTTAACTGTTTTTGCAGAATTTCCTTGTCTCTTGTCTTCTCTTTCGCATATAACTTTCTTAACAGGTGGGAAAATATCTTGTCACGGCTGTCTTTTTTCAAATCAGTAAACCTTTTAATAATCATTGTATCTTTGAGACCAGGAAAATATTACCAATAAGTTAAATGCAATTAAGTTAAAAATGGTAATTTCAAGTTTGATATTGTTTCAGAGGCCGTATTATTTCGTTTTGCTCTAATGTCATTCTATTCCTTAAGGTAGCATCTATAATTAAATTTAGGATAAAAAGAGGAAAAGTCCGGCAGCTGGAACTGTGTAAACAATTGAATTCAAGTCAAATTGAGGATCCAATTTTGATGATTTACGGAGTATGTAATATTATTTCATTAATTATATTGGATGAATGGTCTATACAGTTTCATATCGACAAAGTAAGCATGGCGGTTGCTAGAACGAGTTTTTAAATTCGGGTTTAAGGTAAATCCCCACTTCTGATGGTCATATTTTGCTGATTTTTGAGAATACCTTCCTCGTTTTATTTCAATATCAATACCGAGTTTCGTTATTGAAAATCGAAAATTGAATTCAACTAATTCTTCTCATAAGAAGGCAGTGCTAATTTACTATCGATTGATGTAAGAGACCATTACTTGCCTTCAGTCATCTGATGACTCTTAAAATTAAACTAACAATAAATATTATAAATAATTCCAATACTACCTGTAAAATAATGAAATACATATTCAGTTTCTATATCTGATACACTTTTCTGCCAAAGTAGTTAATAATATACATACATTTAAATATTAGATTAGAACTATTTTTAAATGTTCGTTTCAGGTGGACTCCTACCATAATGGTCTGATTTTACTAGTTAACGAACTCGAGCTTACTTTTTTAATTGATTAGACTAATATATCCAGAGTTGGAGTCTGAAAAAAAAATTGCGACCACTAAATCATTAACACACACAAACACACATACATTTTTGCCATGGTTATTTTCGGTACCTAAGCCTACTAGGGAGGATCGATGAAGATATGTATTTTTTAAATATTTTCATGAAAACTGCGTAAATAGTTTCATGCCTAGGAATTTGCTAAAAAGAAGATAGCATATATGTAGTCACAGAGAACAATGGACAAACCGAGTAAAATACTGTGATCATCTCCCAACATTTCTGCGCATTGCGAAAAAGTTGGTAACTCAGGACTTCAATATTTTTCGGATCATATAGACGTTTGTTTTTTGTTATTTCGTAATAGTAGTGCATATTCTCAGTTTAAAAAGTGATTTACTGAAAAGTGGTGATTTTATATGCTATTCAAACTTGACCAAAAAAATATACTGACTTATCTATTTTAAAATAAATTATTTTACAGCAAATTTGTATAATTCTTCATCTATCTAAATACTACTATCTTGCTGTATAACATGTAATATACCTATTAGAAAAAACCTATTTTGAATTAAAAAAATTAAAGTTGTAATAGGAAGCCAGATATAATAACAATTAAGTCTCGTAGACTGCGATGGGCAGGACATGTGGCACGAATGGGGAATAAAAGAGGTGCATGGAAGCTTCTTGGAGGAAAACCAGAGGGAAAACACCCAGTTGTTAGACCAATAATGAGATGGGAGACTAACATTAACCATAATTTGAAGGAAGTGGATTATACGGGGATGATTAGAAAACATTAGCTCAGGATAGGGGAGTATGGTGAGCTTATGACCGTGCGGCCATAAACCTGTGGGATTCGAAAGTGTCAGTTAGTTAGTTACTTACTCGGGAAATATAGCATTAAAAACACGAGTATTTACTGTTATGAAGGTACAAATAATGAGTCTTCTTTTTTTAGAACACATCCACGATATTATTCTAGTGCAAGGAATCTGCACACGGTGGACTTGCCTCCGGTTCCGACGGTCGCGGGTGCAAGTTGTTCAAACCCGGCCGCGGTCGATGGATTTTTGGGATGGAAAAATCAAAGGAGCAAGTCCTTCGGGAGGGACTTCATGCCATGGGCCCCGAGTCTGATGATTTTCAAGATCCTTAAGACTTAACAAAGAGGCCTCTAAGCAAAACATCCTAGTAATATTTTAGTTCCGTGATAGATATCTCATTGAATCTGTGTATTGATCGCATGCCACTCATGGCATCTTTGGGAAATAAGGTGACTAAAATGAACCTGATCTATAAACTCCTAACAAAGGAGAGGCTGTGGCTCGACAATGGGCTACGTCATTAATCACATTAATCAGTAGTGCAAGGAAATAAATGTACGGTGGCTTGTTGTTAGGTCTGAACTACGCAAATGCCGAGGTGCAGAGTAAGCAAACTATTGGTAAGTGTTTTTTAACATTCCCGCCATAGGCTAAATAAATCTAATCTAATCTAATCTAATCTAAAAAAAATTACACATTTACGCATCACACCAAAGAAATCCATTTACTTTAGTGTATTTTTCCTTTTAAGATTAAGGTATGTGGTTTCCATCATGATATTTTGAGCAACATATAGGACTGGTATGACGTATATCACTGAATGCTGCCGAATTAAAGATGTGAATGCACTGCGCTTCCTCCCACACCGATGGCACCTGTTGGAAGTTCATCTGTCTGGACACATTACCGGCTCACAATGACCCGGATCGAGCACTTCCGCGCGTGCCCTTGCCGGTATTCCCCCCTTTGCCCCTTATAATATGACTGTACTTGTTTGCCAATATGCAAAAACTGGGTCAAGATCGCATCTCCGTACATTCCGTGATCGAACTCGCAATATTTCATTCACTTTCAAACACATTAATTATCTTCGTGCATTTTTTTCCATTCAACTTATTTCCTTCCCGTACCGTTATGAACAAATGCAATTATTGTAACACAAATTCTATCAAGAAGGAACTGAGAAAATTAAGCAAATTCATCAGCAATTAGAATTTATGATCCAGTCTTGCTCGTTTATTAAATATATGATATTATTTATTTTGTTAATTAATCGTATTTATCCATTTATGTTGCGAGAAAACAACACGGCGACTCCTGGATAGGTTTTTAAATTACGGATTTCAAGTAAACTCCATACTTTTAATGGTCGTATTTCGCTGATGTTTGGAAAATATCTTACCTACTAGTTTTATTTTAATGACATATGCCGAATTTCGTTGCGAAAAATAAAAAATTGTGATCGCTAGAGCGATTTTTTAAAATTTTCGATTCAAGTTTGTCCCCACTTTTAATGGTCGGATTTTTATAATTCACAAATTCGACCTTACCTTTCTTAATTGATTGTTATATGTCTAGTTTGGTTACATTACTGTCATGGTCATTTGCCTGTTAACTATAATCTAATGATTTGTAAAAAAAAAGAAAATATTTTCAAAGAACAACCTCAATAGCTATATTTCTTCAGAATTAGATACAAGTATTTTTTTTCGCAAAGCAAAAAAAAAAGAAAAAAAAAAGAAAACTTTACGCAACTGTGTAACAATTACTATATCGCTGCATGTGAGGTAACGATGACACCACTAGAACACAGCGGTGGATGAGGTATTATAATAAATTGGTGGATATATATATATATATATATATATTGAGAAAACTGTTCAAAATGTAACTGTAATTATTTACGATATTTCAACCTGTATGAAAGATCAAATTAAATATTTAGGCCTATATATGTCCACCGCTGTGGTCTCGAAGTAGCGTGCTGCCTTGTCATGCAGCGGGCCCGGGTTCGATCCCGGTCGGGACAGGCTCCTCGGTGAGGTTTTTTTTCGGGGTTTTTCCTTTCCTGCAAGACAAATGTTAGGAAGCATAGGGCTCAACGGTCCCCGAATGATCCGGCCATCATCATCAACCTTATCATTATCATCATCATCTTCCTTCACGGGTGTGGAAAGCAACGGGAAGCTACCATACCTATAATTCCCTAGTAAAGCTGCAAAGCATAGCATGAAAATGCTATGATTGCAGTGAAAGACCTGCCCTCGAGCAGAATTACTATGGATGGATATATATATATATATATATATATGTCAAAAAATATTGTTATAACATTTAAATATACAAGCGTTACTGATTTAAAGTAAATATTCTCTTTAAAAATTTTCTTAACTGTTATGTTAGCCACTAGATGTCAGTCGGAACGAATTTCCGCTACCTCTTGTGTAAATTGAGAATACTACATATATAAGAAAAATGTATGTTTGTGTTGGAATACTTGGGTAGCTCACGTAGTTAGAGCGCTAAACATACAGAGTTTAGAGACTCGGGTTCAAATCCCGACTCAAGCATTCATTTTTCTTTTCATATATATGAATGAGGTTATAAATTAGTGGATGTAATATACTGAGAAAACTGTTCAAATTTAATTGTAGTTATTTAAAGTATTTCAATCTGTATGCATTGATAAAATTATATATATATATATTGCTTTTAACTAACGAGGTAATGGGGACCGAGTCACGGCGGTATAACCGTTCCATCGAATATGGAGGAAATTCCATATTTTGAACGCCTGACTAGAGGCTATAAGGTAGCAGCCCTACCACTAGTCTTGCTCTGCGGATGGTTGGTAACCAACCCAGGGGACTTCCTACTACTCGAAGAAACTTAAGCAAAGCATAGGGACCAAGGAAGACCAAAACATCGGTGGAAAGATCAAGACCATCTTCGCTAGGTTTACCGTACAGGCCACATGGCCTAAAACGAATTTGTTCATGATGATGATGATGATGATATATATATATATATATATCTCCGGTAATAAATTGGTGGATATAATATATTGAGAAAACTGTTGAAAATGTAATTATTTAAGGTATTTCAATCTGTATGCATGATAAAATTATATATATTGTCCAATGCCACCAGGTTGTCTTTTATGACATTTCTGGCATTTTCCTCTAGCATTGGCAGAATTGTAATCAATTTCTTAGGTTACGTTACCCCCATGATATCATGGGCGATAATTGGTAATGAAACGCCAGGAGAGTCCTCAATCTAAACTTAACCTAAATTTCAGATCCTGTGCAACTACAGGAATAATTCCCTTTAAGGAAAAATTCCTATAGTCTGCCCGGGAATCGAACCCGGGATCTCATGAACTGTAGTTAGAAACGCTGACTACTAGCCCATAAGGTTGGTTGTGAAAAGTGAAAATATCTCTCTGTAATATACAACAATACCGGTCATCAAGGCTGTCGCACCATCTCAGGGTCATATGAAATTTAATGTAACGAAATGGTTAACATGAGTATGGAGAAGTGGTGAAATTATGTTTTTGGCAGAGATAAACAGGAGAATCCCCGAGAAAAAAGTGACTTCGCTGAGATTGGTCCACCACCTAACCTCACATGCAGTGACGGGACGCCAATCGCCAATTTAGAAACCATAAGTGTAGTGCGTGTAATTAACCTCCTGCGTTATGGAGCCGCCTCTGAAACAAATACAGTAGAGGAGCAAATATTATTGTTCAGTTTTTCATACTGTTGGTAGGTGCCATCGTCCTCAACTTTGATAAAATATTATATATAAAATTAACTGGAACGCTTTCGGAAGTTATCTTCCATCTTCTGCAGGTTGAGCTTCCGCTACTCGTTGTTGTTGTGTACGGTGATGTATTGTATACTCCAACTGTTTGTAGCAGTAACTGACTTGTTTTTGACGATCTCGTATAAATGATTTGACTGGGGTGCGTTCTCATTAAGAAGTGAGGTGTTGTTTGTTTCCTTTATAATTTCGAGATCTTAATATATATTTATCCTAGATGGAATGTTTTCTCGGTGGATTATCGTGAGAGTATTTTCAATTGTGTTCGTTCGATGACCTGCGTTAATGAGATGTTTAGCATAGTTTGATTTATCACCCGCGCGTATGAAATCTTTTAGGTGTTCTTTATATCTTGTATTGAAATTTCTGCTTGTCCTGCCAATATAACATTTATTACAATCTTTACATGTTAGTTTGTAGACTCCCTTGTTGTTGAATTTGTTGTGTTCTTCTATGCCATTGTATATTATGTTGTTTAATTTGTTTCCTGTTTTATAAGCTATGTTAATGCTTTATTATATATTTTTAAAGTTCTGGCTAGTTTTGTGGTTTATTTTCCTGTGTATGTTAATGTTACCCATGTTTTGTTATTATTAGATTCTCTTTCAAGTTTTGTTATATTGTTTGCGTCATTTTTTCCCTTTTGTTTCTTTATAAGCTTATCAATGATTTGTTGAATCCGTTGCTTTTCGCTATGTTTTTAAGATATTGTAGTTCTTTGTTATAATTTGTTTTGTTCAAGGGTAGTTTTAACATCCTGTTGATTAAACTATTAAATGTGCTGATTTTATGTTGGTATGCGTGTCTAGACTTGTTATTAGTGGTGAGCATATTATTTGTAGATTTGCGGAGAATACTTATTTCAAGTTTTTTTCTATGTTTTTCATTACATATATTTTCATACTGTATTTCTTTCAATCAGGTTTATTTTAAACTTTAATAATGTATATTTATTTTAGGAGATCAAAATTCTCAGAACACGAATATATTGGTTTACTGTATATGTTTTTAATCTAAGTGTAGAAATTCTAGTTGTTGTTATAGTGCGATTACATCGGCTTTATTCCGCAATTATATCTCATGGCCGAGTGCGCATTTTTTATCCGAATGCGGGTCCATCCTAGTAGTGCCGCCGAGTAAAGCATTTATGCTTCATCAGTTATAACTTGTAACTGATATCACGCCATTTTATTGGCTGGTATTTTCTTTTTTATCCACCGCTGTGGTCTCGGGGTAGTGTCGCTGCCTCGTACAGTACGCAACAGGTCCAGTTTCCTGAAAGATATTTTTTTCTGGAGTTTCCTCACATATCAAATGTCAGGAAACTTCAAGGCTTAAATGATCTCCGATCTGACCATCATTGTCATCATTATCACATTCATCATGTTTAGTATGAATTGTGAGTGAAGGATTGTTGAAATATTGTGAATTTATAATTGGTTAATGATTTAAGTATGTAAAAATTTTACTTAAAATATATTTTTTTTGTTTTGAAGTTTTACTATAATGTTTTAATTACTATAATATTAAAAGTAATAATGATTAAATTGTGTTTTTCATCTTAAATGTTCATGTTGTGTGGAGGAGCCCCTGGATTGAACTGATCAATCATTCGGGAAGGTCCCCCAAGTTGTTGTAAGATGGAAAAAGTAGGTGTGTGATCCGAAGTTTAAAAAAAAACCCTCTCCAGACAGGTCGTGCCACTACAAGGTCCGGGTTATATAGGACACATAAACGTACCTACAGGGCTTCCAATATAAAACCGGACACGCCTCACGGGGTTTCACCCGTCAGGCTGCGCTCTCTCCTCGTCCGCATTTCACTCTGCCAGCCGCAGAGTGTCCGGTTTTATACTGGAAACCCTATATAAGATGAGAAGTTAAACTAAGATGGAGAAGATGTACTTTATATGTTTAATCAATAGGGAACTGATTTTTTAAGCGAATAAACATTTTTCTTGCACAGTAATTGGTATACCAAATTGATTTCGTTTTTTCTGAATGAGACTTCCAGTATAGATAAATCGAATGATGTTTTGCATAAAACACATTTAAAGTAAACCTTCTACTTGTGTCCGGCGTAATACCAGATCGAGAGATGAGAATGGAGCGCCTGTTATTTGTTGAAGGTCTGTGAAAGGCAGGATACCAGCTGACTAGGCCTGTCGCACCCATCACAGGAGCAGATTAAATTAAACTGAATGGATGAAATTAGTATGGAGAAGCTGTGGAATGAAGTTTTTGGCAGGATAAACCTGGAGAAATGCCTGCCCTGGCTCCGATTCGACTAACACGATCACCACATGGAACTCGGGACTCAGAAGTGGAGAGCGAATGGCTAACCGCTTGTGCCATGGAACCGCCATAATTGTAAAAACACGTATTTTAGATAATATATTTTTATGTAAATATATATTTTAAAATATTTTAGAGCACACCTTTTTACTAATTTTTCGACAATTTCCCAGTTTTATTGTCTTTCCAGAAAATTTAAACCTTTAATAATGAAATATATAGGCTATAGCCAAAAAAATTACATTTTAAACTCAATACATTAGATTTTCAGTTCATTGGGTTTTGATTCAGTTACAACTTGCAGATGTATGCCGAGTATTTCATCATGTGGTCACTAACAATACTTTGTTTCCTAATATGAACAGTTTGGAACATTTGTGAAGGCCCCAAAGAGAACTCAATATTGTTCTAAAATACAAATCTTAATATTCCATTAACATAAACAACAAAATTGCCATTCTCTGTGGGACGCGTCTTTCTGCAATGATGAAGATAATTTTGACATTTTCAAATCCAACATTTATTAGACAAAGATCAGATTTCATCAATTATTGTTCAAATTCTATTAACTGGTATTTTTTAAAATAAATTAGACAGTATACTGTATAGTTGAATGCAGGCTTTCACGGCCGGTAATCATAATGTTGAGTGATTCCGGGTTATGTGGCCGTGGTCCATAGTTGGTGTTGATACCAGACGTTTCGCCCTCAACTGCGGAGGGCATCTTCAGTGGCGAGTGCTTCTAGGCGTGTTTCCTGGTCGGAAGATCTACTTGGAGTGAGCGCTGTGGACGTTTTGTTAGTGGTGGGTGCAGGGTGAGTGGGCGCGGCTCTTGCTGATTGGCTAATAGTCGTCTCCTTGTTGTCCCTAGTGTTAATGCATTCATTTTCTAGTGTATGATACCAGGCCTTAGCCAGTTTGATGCCTTCCTCTTTTCTGTTGATATTTCCCTTATGCTTGTATATTTCTATAGCCTCTCGGTATAATCTAGGGAAATAGTAGGAAGTTGTGGCTAAAACTTGTGTATCGTCGAATAGAATCTGGTGTCCATTCATAATGGCATGTTCTGCTACAGCTGATTTATCCATTTCTCCTTGTCTGCAGTTTCTTTTATGTTCTGATAAACGGGTGGCTATACTTCTTTTCATGGTCCCTATATATGATTTACCACACGAACAAGGAAGTCGATATACGCCGCAAGTGGAGAGAGGTTGCCGAGGATCCTTAGCTGAGCGAAGGCAGTCTTCTATTTTTTTTTCTTGTAGGTCTGTAAACTGTTTTTATGTTGTATTTTCGTAGGAGTTTTCCGATACGATCTGTGACTCTTTGTACATATGGTAAGTAGGCTATGCTGGTTGAGGGTGTGTTATCCATTCTGACGTGCTGTCTTCGTGGATGTATGGTTTGTCTTATTTCCTTGGATGTGTAGCCATTTTTCTGGAAACAATTGAACAGATGGTGTTGTTCTTGTTTAAGGTGTTGTGGTTGGCATAACTTAGTCGCTCTGTCGAACAGTGTCTTAATGAGGGGTGTCATTAAGACACTGTTCGACAGAGCGACTAAGTTATGCCAACCACAACACCTTAAACAAGAACAACACCATCTGTTCAATTGTTTCCAGAAAAATGGCTACACATCCAAGGAAATAAGACAAACCATACATCCACGAAGACAGCACGTCAGAATGGATAACACACCCTCAACCAGCATAGCCTACTTACCATATGTACAAAGAGTCACAGATCGTATCGGAAAACTCCTACGAAAATACAACATAAAACAGTTTACAGACCTACAAGAAAAATAGAAGACTGCCTTCGCTCAGCTAAGGATCCTCGGCAACCTCTCTCCACTTGCGGCGTATATCGACTTCCTTGTTCGTGTGGTAAATCATATATAGGGACCATGAAAAGAAGTATAGCCACCCGTTTATCAGAACATAAAAGAAACTGCAGACAAGGAGAAATGGATAAATCAGCTGTAGCAGAACATGCCATTATGAATGGACACCAGATTCTATTCGACGATACACAAGTTTTAGCCACAACTTCCTACTATTTCCCTAGATTATACCGAGAGGCTATAGAAATATACAAGCATAAGGGAAATATCACAGAAAAGAGGAAGGCATCAAACTGGCTAAGGCCTGGTATCATACATTAGAAAATAAATGCATTAACACTAGGGACAACAAGGAGACGACTATTAGCCAATCAGCAAGAGCCACGCCCACTCACCCTGCACCCACCACTAACAAAACGTCCACAGCGCTCACTCCAAGTAGATCTTCCGACCAGGAAACATGCCTAGAAGCACTCGCCACTGAATATGCCCTCCGCAGTTGAGTGCGAAACGTCTGGTATCAACACCAACTATGGACCACGGCCACATAACCCGGAATCACTCAACATTAGTATACTGTATATTTCTACTAATTTCAGATCTCTTGTGCAACTACATTACGAAACTACTAACAAATATTTGAATAGAAAATTTAAAAAAATACGTGACATTGAAAATTCTTTTAAAATTCAGACCATTTAAAAGCTGAAGATGGGGCATATGCTCCAAAAGTACTCCACATCCTACATCCAAAGTTGAGGAAGACTAAGATCTCAGATATTCTATTTTTATATTGTGAATTGAAAATTGAATAAAAAAATTGGTTACAGGCTCAAACATGGACACTTTAAAAAACAAATACAACATTCTCTTTAAAAAAATTAAATTATGATCAACATTTTTTAGGTTCTAGTAGATCAGCAAGTAGACATTCAGAATTGTGTTACAGACATCCCTTCTTTGTAAACTGCCAGATTGACTTCATGTAATGTGAGACGGTCGTTTTCGCAATTTTGATTTATTGCGTGATAATCGGAAAATAAACAGACAATCTAGAGATGAATTTGTTTCCTATAATTCCAAATAATAATAATAATAATAATAATAATAATAATAATAATAATAATAATAATTAATAATAATAATAATCGTTTATTTTATCGTAAGTCTTTTCTCCCACTTCATAAGAGTTAAAGTATGTATATTAATAATTAAGGATTACCTATAGTTAAATTAATAACATATAACATCTTACACAATATACAACTGATAAGGAAAGTAAAAAAAATAATAACCTAGATCTTGATTAAATTATTGGCTTGATAATGAAAATGCAAAATAAAAAATTAATAATAGGTTATAGTGTATTTAAAATTTGCTTATGTATTATATTGTTTAGGGAAATATTCGGTAATAGTATATTATGATGCGAAGTTGGGAAGTGGTTTTTACAGAAGCGAGAAAATGTTTAAGATCCGAGCGATAGCGAGGTATTTAATTTCCGAGATTCTGTAAAACACTTCACAAACGTGCGTTGTACATTAATTTTTTGCGCGATGTTGTTTTCAAAATAATAAATAATAGTAAAATAATAAAATCTTTCTTGGAAATATCTGCGTTCATTATAAACAACTGACTAACGTTAACAGTGTGGGCAATGTTTATTAGTTGAGACTACAGCAGGTCGTGACACCAATCAGTCATAAAATGACGGCAAGTACGTATTTATTGTTTTGTATAATGTATATTAACACTACCTTTTGGATATATGTTTGTAGGCCTACATACGGTACATTGTGCGTAGTATACATAAAGGGCAGTGGTTTTACTACCCGCACGAGGTTTTAATATGTAATATTACAGTAGTCTATAGTTATTTAGGTTGGCAAGCCCGAAATGTAGAAAGTTGAAATTTCAATCATGGTCGCCATTGCTGTAAGTACGACAAAACGTACTATCGCGCAAAAACTTATTTTTCAACTGTTTTTGAGTCAGGCAAGAATGTCACAAAACCGATAGTCATTATTGTTGAGTAGAATGTTTATAATTCTTATTAAAATGTGAAACTGAAATAAAATATATAGATTTTAGCAAATATTTTTAACTTTTTAGAAACTATTTCTGCATTTTAACGCATATATATATATATATATATATATATATATATATATATATATATATATATATATATATATATCTTTCTTTTTTTAATTTTAGTATCTAAAAATCTCTACCCTAATTATAAACATGTTTTCGAAACTCATTCAAAAGTTTAAAAAAATTAACTTTAATGTTTTTCTTTTTCAGGTAAGTTACAAACATCAGTTTACCAAATTGGGCGTGTACGGTAAGTAAAACCGCTTATCTTACTGTAGAAGGACTTAGAACCAGTGATAAATCGAGAATCAAATCGCTATAAATGTCACATGTATCAAAAACTTATTTTTGTCACTGCATGAAGTTATATAAATTAATATTATTACTTCCTCCATGTACTATATAAAATTATACCTGATATCTCAATCATCCTTAACTTAAACTTGGGTTACATAACATCGTCTAGGCCTTTCGAAAACGTCGTACAAAGACTGGCTATTGTTAGAGAAATTATGTACTATGAATGTTAGAACGGATTGCAGGTCACGAACTACGGTAATAGGTTGTAAACTATATCGAATGCTATAGATTACATTACTAACTTACGTTCGAGGTACCAACATTTTTTTTGTTCCGATATTTAACGATATCATTCGTTACTATGCCCTACATCGTTAATTCTTTGCCTTATGTAAAATATGATTTGTGTACGGGACATTCCATATGAAATCGGCAAAAAAATTGTGAAAATTGAACTCACATCTTTAAAAGTTTACCATTTTTTTACAGTGAAACTTTATGATATACTGAATATCTGAACCGAATTTCAAGTCTTCGCTTGGTGTAATTAAAGAGTAATAGAGCTGTCAATTTATCGTATTGTTTTAAATAGTCTCTTTTAAAAAATACATTTCTCGAAGTATGGCTATTCCCTCAACTTGAAAAGATAGCCACATTATAGATGATTTTATGCTCTATCGCTTGAAAATTAGTATGTTAATATTTACGTTTTTCTGAAGGGCGTAAATGCAATTAATATGCAATTGACCTTCCTCACCAAACATTTTATAAAATCAAGAAGTGCCACATTATTACCTGAACACCAGTTAATTTTTTGTAATTAGTATTAAAGTGGAGTCTTGAAAGGAAACTACCAAAAATAATTATTTTTCCTAAAATCCCCTATGTGTAGACTGCCCGCATTACCTTTCGCGTGAGTGGAGATCGCTCGCTCGTACAAACAATGACGGAGCTGCTACTTGGTAATAGTCCTTTGCGCACTTACAAATATTTTTTATTATCATTATCATCATTACATTATTTTTATTATCATTATTACAATTATTACATCATCATCATCGTGGAATAGTGGTTACTCTGCACGCCTCCGATTCCGAGGTTCGCGGGTTCAAACTCGATAGGAATCAATGGCATTTTAAAGGCGTAACAATTCTGAATGTAGCTTTCTCCAGAAGGAAGGAAATCCGTGAGTCCCGTGTCGTAAATTTATGGTACGTAGGAGAACCTCGCGCTTGAAATAAATTGCTACATAATAAACGTCATTAAATTTAACAGTCTTTATTGATATATTCAGTAGGCGGTTAATTTTGCTGATTTTGGCTAATGTATAGTTTAATTTAAATTACTAAGCACCTACGGATTCAAGCTGGTAGGCCTATTAAAAATATTTTCTAGAGAGTAGTTTTGTAATGTGTTGTAATATTTTGTACTTGTACCCTACACCAATGTCTGATGTTGAATATTGCAAGTAATATTTAAGAGGTATAAATATACAGTATTTTATTGGCTTGGTATCACTTGATCTTGTATCCCCTTCTCATGACATATCTAAGATGATATTAAAATGCACGATAATATTAGCTTTTATTATAAGCTAAATTATTATAAGTATTTAATTTAGGCCTAATGTCTAAACTTCGCATTAATCTCCTTTTATAAGACAAAATATATATCTCTACGATTATTCTCTCATTCCAGAAACATTTAAGAAATTGTAAAATTATATATTAACACATAATACTGTTAATAACTATTGTATACTAATATATGCATAATTAAAATTATATTTAACTTCTAACTCGCCATTCAGTCTTTGTAGATCTGCAAACTTGTTAGTTAAAAACAATAAGATATTATTTTTAATTTGACTGTGGCACTTAAAATGACGAGATGCATTAAACAAACACACTGATGTATAAATCAACTGTCTAGTATGTAATCTGAACTTGAGAATTGTTGATGTAAAACAGATGTTTAAGGAAGACTTGCTGACATTGCATTATTATCGTTTGGTAGGAAGTGGTACGAGTATTAAAACATTCGGTTTTATTTCGAAGTGATATCTCATAACAATACTATTTCGTCAAAGTTATCATGATACAATACAATACACTGAATAAAAAGTTATTTTAAGACTGAAATTAGTAATTATAACATAATAAAAATTTATACCAGTTTATTCAATTAATGACGAAATAGTTTTTATTATATAATATTACATTTAAACTGTAATGAAAAATTTGTAACAAAATAAATAATTTGTTTTAAAAAAAGGACAGAAGATTACGAGTATTTGAGAATAAAGTTCTTAAGAAAATTTTTGGATCAAAAAGAGATGAACAGACAGGTGAATGGAGAAAACTACATAATAGTGAGCTACATGATCTGTATAGGAAGCCAGATATAATAAAAACAGTTAAGTCTCGTAGGCTGCGGTGGGCAGGATATGTGGCACGTATGGAGGATGAAAGAGGTGCTTGAAAATTTCTGGTAGGGAAACCGGAGGGAAAACGCCCAGTTGGAAGACTAATAATGAGGTGGGAGAATAACATTATACATGATTTGAGGGAAGTAGATTATACAGGGGGTAATTGGAAAACGTTAGCTCGAGATGGGATGTATGGAGAGCTTATGTCCGCGCTGCAATGAACCTACAGGTTCCACAGAGCCAGTGAGTGAGTTAGTTATAAATAATTTGTTTAATAATTCACGGTAAACGTAAGTAACAGAGCTCTTTACTTCTCACTTCAGCAATAAAATTTGATAAATAAATATATACTGCGTAAGAATTAAAATATCGCCACTTTTATAAATTTACGGTACTGTTCCATTAAGCAGAACATATAATAATCTATCCGATTTAATGGCAGTTGAAAAAGTCACTAATGAAGCTCTTTCAATAAAGTACGCGCGCGACCTTGGTCGTGAAATGAATCTGCTGCGCCGTGGACCCGCGAGTTTCTTTACGAAAATAGAATAAAAACATTTATATTGTCTGAACTATTCAACTCTCCAAAAAGGTAATTCCTGGAAATTAATCCTTATTACGTGAGTAGTATCCTGTATTTTTTCCGTTTTCATTTTTTGATATGTACTGCAGTAAACTGCCATAAAACAGAAAATTGACACCGAAAATAAAAATATCCTAATTATAAAAATAACACCCTTAAACTACATGATATCACCTATATAAATATGTTTGAAACAAATTTTTGCTGTTTACTGTTTCAGAAATATTAGTTAGTAAACGTTTTAGTTTATCATATTTACGATAATTTTAGATCATCATAACTACGAACCTATAAATGATAAAAATTAAATTTCTATATTAATACGTTTATAAATGCATTCACTACATTTAGGGATAAATTGCAAGATTTTTTGCTGTCCGATTTGATATGGATTGTCCCGTACGTTAGTTATATTTAGTTTAAATTACGAAACTCATGTTAAGTTTTCGGATGCTGTAAGAATTTAGAGACCACGATACCGAGTGAGGCAATGTTAATGGTCTGTTATGATATGTTGTTTCCCCCTTTTTCTCATTAAGCCTCTCTCTATCTCTATCTCTCTCTCTCTCTCTCTCTCTCTATATATATATATATATATATATATATATATATATATATATATATATATGTTATGAATAATGCAAAAACTGAATTGCCAACATATCATAACAGACCATTAACATTGCCTCACTCGGTATCGGGGTCTCTAAAGTCTTACAGCATCCGAAAACTTAACATGAATTTCGTAACTTAAACTAAGTATAACTAACGTACACAAATCATATTCTAACGTAACGAAACATAAGGCAAAGAATTAACGATGTAGGGCATAGTAACGAATGATATCGTTAAATATCAGAACAAAAAAAAAATGTTGGTACATCGAACGTAAGTTAGGTGTATAATCTGTAGCATTCGATATAGTTTACAACCTATTACCGTAGATCGTGACTTGTAATCCGTCCTAACATTCATAGTGCATAATTTTCTAACAATAGCCAGTCTTTGTATGACGTTTTCGAAAGGCCTAGCCGATGTTATGTAACCTAAGTTTTAATTAAGGATGATTGAGATCTCAGGTATAATGTTATATAGTTCATAGAGGAAGTAATAATATTGATTCATATAACTTAATACGGTGACAAAAACAATTTTTTGATACTTGGGACATTATACATATATATATATATATATATATATATATATATATATATATATATGTGTGTGTGTGTGTGTGTGTTATATACAGTGGCGCATTGTTGGGGATTGTTTTTGAATTTTGAAATATTTTTCTCTCGAGGTTTCGATTCAAGAAATATCAAGACTAGGCTTCCAGAAAAGGGATTCGATCCGGTCGACGAATCAATCGCGAAAGAATAGTGGTCTAAAATCCGACCTGAAGGTGATTTGAAGAGCGAAGAGGAGGTTAGTGTTGCATGATAGTGCTGCTAGGGCGAGGAAGTAAACTATAAGAGACGCCGTGTTTTTGAAATACTCAAAACGGAATATTCACGCGAGCATGTACAACGAATTATTGCGAGAAATTCTACAATAAAGAAATTGTACCTGTTCCAACATCATCGCAATTACTGACAATATATACAGTTTTCAGGGCGATAATAATATTTTATAATAATTTGTCAGTTTTTTTTATGGAAGTGCATTATTTTCCTAACAATCTCAAAAGTACTATTTATTTTCGTTGATCAATTTGTGTACAAGGTAATGGTCGCTGTGTATATTCTCATTTAGCATATTTTTGTTCTTGACTTCAAAAAAAGCTGAAGATATATCAAGCGTCCGAAAGGCTTTGTCGAAGTTATTAATCTAAATATTAGTTTAGGATGACCTAGATCACATATACAATGTTATAATTATAACCTTTTATAGAATCTCAGCGGTGGTTCAAAATAATTTTTAAAAGTATTTCTGTTTACGTGTTCAGATATGCTACTGGTACCTATTTATTCCATCGTCTTGCCAAATACATGACAAATGAATATTTTTCATGTATTGGTCGATGATATTACAACAAATAAAATCATCGCCATCATCAATACCGATGGTCCATTTTGAGCCCTGGCTGCTGTTAAGTTCATCCCGCCTAATACCTGCGTTCCATAGTCTAGTCAGACGTCCGGCTTCAACATTGTACATTTTCTCAACAATGAATGTTTTAAGGGTTGTAAGCCCTATGCCAAACTTCCAATCTGAAGGACCAGGACTCCAATTTGCAACCCAGGACCCGAGATGGCCCTACTACACCTACAGACCCTTGGTGTTCATTTTAGTCCCCCTCTACGACGCGCAAAACCTACGTTAGTAATTCTTCACCCGGCCACTACACGGATGTAAAAATAAATAAAATACGCCCCTAAATTCAGACAATTGTATTTTCACTATTACATATACAAAATGGCTTAAGCACGTTAACCTTTAGAACATTTTATCTTTGCTCTAATTTCGTTCAACATCTCTGCATTCCTTGTCTTGTCTTCAAGGACAGTGTTAACAGATAACAAACACAATTAGTAAATTCATATCAATTAATATTCTGAATTTTTCCTCGTCTCTAATCAGATTCTATAATCGTCCTGATGTTATCTCCGCGTTGCACAATGTTAAAACATGGATTGTCAATTAGGTAATAAGATTTGTTTAATATTAGTAAACGCCTTTGTATGAAAAAATTATATTGCAGTCTTCATCGTTACGCTCTCAGTTTCACAAATACATACTCCCCCCCCCCTTTTCGTTAGTTTAATCACTCCACGACCTCGGAGATTAGGGCTCCCATGTCTCCTGACAATCCGCACGAGTTACCTCCAAAACAAAGTCTGGTACTTATTTCTATTAGAGTGTGAGTCTACCCCAGGGCTATGGCCAGCATTTCAAAATGCTGATCCTATCGGAACTCGAACCCGTGATTTTAAGCTTGTAGCATATTACCTTAACCAATTACGGCTACAGCGTATCCCATTTTAAATTTGCCAACAACACCTGTTGTTCTCAAGTACCTACTAACTACGCCCAATGTTGCTTAACTTCGGTAATTCGACGAGAACCAATGGTTTCAATATGGTATGGCAGTTTACATGTTTATTGTTAGTTTCGTATTTTATTTAACAATGTTTTTTAACGGTTGAGATAATTAGCGTCGCAATTCAAAACTGGGCATGAAAGAGGTGACTAATTTTACAGATTCCTATCTTTTCACCTTTGAAGTACTTTTACGTGCAATAAATTTACGACATGGCTTTAATTTCCTTCCGAAGGAATCTACACTCAGGATTTTCCCGCCCCGGAATGTTCCTAGACCACTTTCATGTTCTCAGGTTCGAACATTATTTTACAAATAATGTATATAAATAATGTATATATATATATATATATATATATATATATATATGGCTGAATTGTAATCCATTTCTTAGTTTGGGGCACCCGGAGGCGGAGTTACGTTACTCCGATGATATGATGGGTGATAAATGATAATGAAGCGCTAGGATAGTTCTTAACCCTAAATTTCAGACCATGGAAAAACCACAAGAATAATTCTCTTTAAGGAAAAATTCCTATGGTCTGATCGGGAATCGAATCCGGGACTTCATGGACTGTAGTCAGAAATACTGGTCATTATCCCATGTGACTGGTCAAACATCAAAGTGTTTTTTTTAGGATTATATTTTTTCCGATCAAAGATCGTCACTCTTTCCACCCAGGTACCTTTTTTAGTGTGGCTTATCGCCTTTGACCTATCCGGCATAGCTCTCGAGTCATATAAGCACGCAATGTAAAGAAACCATTACATGGTATCATCCTTTAAGGGAGGAGAAAAGATTAAAAATATTTGAAAATAAAGTTCTTAGGAAAATTTTTGGGCCAAAGGGAGAACAGACAGGCGAATGGAGAAGACTGCATAACAGTGAGCTACATTATTTATATAGGAAACCAGATGTAGTAAGAAAAGTTAAATCTCATAGACAGCGGTGGGCAGGACGTGTGGCATGAATGAGAAATGAAAATAGGGCATGGAAACGCCATATTGGAACATCAGGGATAGCGCGCGGTATTTACGACAAGAATGAAATCGGAGAATAACATTAACTAAGATTTCAGGGAGATTAATTGTACAGGAACTGTTGGAAAGTATTAGGTTGGAATAAGGATGTTTGGAGAGCTCATGTCCACACAGTCATGAACTTCCGGGTTTCAAGTTTATTAAAAATGCATTCACAACAGTTTCCATTTTGCCAGTATTCGACGTTAGTTTAATAGGGAGACTCTTATAACGAAGCAACACAAAGTTGTAAATTGCAAGTTGTGATGCACTAATGTTTGGCCTTGAGTGTAAATGCAGTGAATCAATTTTTTTCCTTGTGTACTGAGGATGAACATAGTGCACACGCGCAACCTTCGACACTTAAAAAATCACATTTCTTGTCAAGAGCTATTATTTTTAGTTATACTGTAGAGTTTTTCACGTCTAGAAAATAGTATTGCTCTTATGAAGCAATTCTTGCTAGTAAACATGTCCTTTTATGCGAGATTGTTTATTAGTTAATTGATTTTAAATAAATAATTTAGTTAAATAGTTTCAACTACAACTTTGCCAAGAATATGGGTGCCCGATTTATGGAAAAAATGCAATTATGAAACATATAATTATCACCCACATATATAATAAAATTAGGGGGTGAACTCAATTACCGGAACAGCGGCTAGAAAATATGTTGTTGATGTTTTTTACGAAACTTGGAGATAAATTATATTTTCACTTCTATTATTCAGTCTGTGGCGTCAAGAGGCAACAGCGTTCCCATAAGAGCAATAGTATTTTCTAGATATGAAAACCCCTTATAATATAATAATAATAATAATAATAATAATAATAATAATAATAATAATATTTTAAATACTAAAAGATGAACATGTACCTAATTCACATGCGCAAGAAAGTATCTTGTAGCCTCTGACAGAAAAAATCACATTTCTTGTCAATAGGTACTGCTTTTAGTTATGCTAATATTTTATAAGAAGGATACTGTTATTTTATATTAAATATGTGGAAACTGTCCCGGTATACGCGTGGCTAACGATAGCGACTGCCCCGATGGGATGCAAACTGAGCCACCAATGAATATTCGATCGGAGAACAAATGACTTTTAGCGTCCTGTTAGCTAATTTCATAACACATTTTCCCGCTAGAGCCAATTGCCAATATGTTTGGTCATATATTAGTGGGGAAGTTAGGGTTAAAAAATGAGCAAGTTAGTGGTAGATGGGCAAGTTAGTTTTAGTTTGGGAAGTTAGGGTGAGAAAATGGGCGAGTTAGTACACCAGATTTGTTTAGTGTTCACTTGTTTGCTAGCAGATTTTTGTGATAAGTTGGCTACACTGTCTGAGCAATGACTAATAAACATTTTTAATTAAAAATATGCTGATTTTAGGTTACTTTGAGCTCAAATTCTCACTTTATTTAAACAATTTTTCACGTTTTTTTTATCAACATGTGTTTCCTTCAGGTAATTATTCACATACTGCAACAATAAACTGTGTTTTTTTCGTTTTTTATGTTGGTGGCACAGAATCCCTCAAGGTACTAACCCTGGCGGTTCCAGAGTGATATTGGTGGTAGGATTGTTCAGGTTTTCCTCGATGTTCTCTCGCTTCCGGCCATCAACACTCTCCACTCTCCCTTCTACCCCTTCATGTCATTTCTTTTCTCATTCACTTATTTCATATCACTCCTTATCTCATGTTAGAAAAATATGATGACTACCCTGCCACCGCTATACTAGCTGGATGATGATCCACCTCTGTGATTGATATGTTTTAAGTGAGGCCGTCGCGCCATGAAAAAAATAATAATTGTGGGAAATTATTTTGACTCAACTAAGCTCTATTGTAGGCCCTACTTGTTTTTAGATAATATATTTGAATCCTTAACGAATCTTTGAGTTACAACGTTTAGATACAGAACTTACTAATAACCATTGGTTTAGAATTATATTGACTGAAAAATATTATGATATATTTCAAAAGAAAAGGTTGTAACCGAATATTATTTGAATAATATTAAATTTTCAAGTAACAGCCAGTCACAACAAAGATAGAAGCCACGTGACTTCAGTTTTCTTTGAAATGATTTTAAAATCAGTCACTATTTGAACTCGTAGACTGCGATGGGCAGGACGCTCTATTGTAGGCCCTACTTGTTTTTAGATAATATATTTGAATCCTTAACGAATCTTTGAGTTACAACGTTTAGATACAGAACTTACTAATAACCATTGGTTTAGAATTATATTGACTGAAAAATATTATGATATATTTCAAAAGAAAAGGTTGTAACCGAATATTATTTGAATAATATTAAATTTTCAAGTAACAGCCAGTCACAACAAAGATAGAAGCCACGTGACTTCAGTTTTCTTTGAAATTATTTTAAAATCAGTCACTATTTGAACTCGTAGACTGCGATGGGCAGGACATGTTGCGCGTATGGGGAATGAAAGACGTGCATGGAAGCTTCTTGTAGGAAAGCCAGAGGGAAAACGCCCAGTTGGTAGACCAAGAATGAGGTGGGAGAATAACATTAACTATGATTTGAGATAAGTATATTATACAGGGGATGATTGGAAAGTATTAGCTCAGAATAGGGATGTATGGAGGGCTTATGTCCGCGCGGCCATGAACCTACGGGTTCGATAGTGCCAGTGAGTAAGTAAGTAAGTAAGTCACTATTTGAAAGTCGAAAGTGTCAGCTAGTCACAACAAAGATAGAAGCCACGTGACTTCAATAATATGTTTTCCTTGAAATTATTTTAAAATCAGTCATTATTTGAAAGTCGAAAGTGTCAGCCAGTCACAACAAAGACAGAAGCCACGTGATTTCAATAATATGTTTTCTTTGAAATTATTTTAAAATCAGTCATTACTTGAAAGTCGAAAGTGTCAGCCAGTCACAACAAAGATAGAAGCCACATGAGTTCAATAATATGTTTTCTTTGAAATGATTTTAAAATCAGTCACTATTTGAAAGTGGAAAAGGGTAAATACGTCTCCATCAATTTTGTAGGAGCTAACCTCAACAAGTGTAAGAAAGTTACTAATAGATTGTCGGACGGGTAACAGGTCTCCACCGTGGTGCTAGGAGCTAACCTCAAGAAGTATAAATCACTAATTGAAATTATGACGGTTAATAAGTTATCGTTGAAATTTATACTTATAGTTAAATACTTAAATAAAAGAGTAAAATTTAAATAGGCCGAATATAGTAATATCGGTAATAAATCAGTAACCGTCAAACATAAGTTGCCCGACAGATTAATAAATGTTGTATAGGCGAATTAGTTATATTTTATTGCAAGTAAGAAAAATAACGCCTTTCATTCACCAATAAGTGAATAAAAGTTCATAAAGAATTTTTACATCGAATATAAACTGAATTTATATTGTACAGTATTAAATACTCTAAAGACATGTTAATGTGTGGTTACAATTTAAATCACAACTTAACTCAAAATTCAATTTGATGTATGTATGTATATGTGCATATAACCCATACATCCCGCGTGGAGACACGGGTACTCCTTAGAGAGAGTTTCTTAACCAAGCTAATTTAGTTACGCTTATTTACCTATAGATGTCAACAAGTGACATGTGGTTAGCACATTGCCTCAATGCAACATCTAGGGAATTAAAGTATTAAGCTTACTTGGATGGATGAAGGTCGGTTAAATTTTATACAGAGGCCTTTTTATTGAGGCATGCGGTTCCTTTGCGAACCTGAAAATATTAAGACAAGACCCACGGCTAAAGGTTCCTCCCGGAGGATTTGTACCTTGGATTTTTCTATTCATAAAAATACATCGACCCCGGCTGGATTTGAACTCGCGACTCTCGGGAATAGAGACAAGGAACATGACCACCGCGGCCGACAATATAATATATGGATTTTTCATCAATATTTAATAAAGCGTACAGTGAGTTTTAATATAATCAATTCACTATTTCCTCGTATTCTTCCCTAAGAAGAGAGTTCTGCTTTACCCTGAGAGAAGGAACCCGGTGTCAAATGCATGCGTTTCCAGAGTTGAACCTATGATTAATTTCTTACTGCACACCATAAATAAAATAATAGTAAATGTTATTAATGAGATAATATTACGTGTAGTATTATTATGGTCATACATTGGTGCTGGAAGTGTATCGAGAGTGAGTGCACTTGAAGGAGAGAATGGGGCCAAGGGAGGGGAAGTAAGATGGCCTTCTCCCCCTCCACGATTTTCCAGCTCACAGTCACTGTCAGCCTTGTGTATGATGCACGCGAAAGTAAACCTTCCATTTCTATACTGACACTACTACACCGTACTGCTAGAGGAAGTGATAGTGGTTGTTTCGCGTGTTTGTGTGCGTGTGCGTGTTTTTGTGCAGTGTGGGGTGATTTTATAAGTGTTTTTATTGCACTTCTTCAGTGGTGTTTTACTGTGTTTTCCTCAGTGCTAGTAGGAATATTGATTCAAATAATCGCAGAATTTATTTTGGATATTGTGGATTGTGGTGAAAAAGTGTATTTAGTTTATTCTCTTACATCACTTTTGGATTTTTATTTTGGATTATTAACCTCTCTGGATGTCTCGTCATGGTGAGTAGTGAAACATTATATTTTTAGACTTAGGAATGCACGGAAGAAAATTAGGTACCTTTATTTCTGGGGGAAACACTTTAAATCTTCTTAATCTAGAGTAATTACACATTTCAAATAGACACACGCCAGGATTTGGTAAAAGTGAATATTTAAAAGAGATGATTCATTTATTATTACTCGAAGTCATTGAAAATATTTATTTACAGTCGAACATTTTTGTACCATTGTGTATTTCTAACCTTTAAAACTGAGTTACGAAATTAGATATTCAATATCATATTAAGTCTAAGGTAAATGGAATTTTCGATTTATTAATAACCTTAAAAAATAGAAAAATTAACCAAATAGACATATTAGTCCTTAAATTGGCGAAAAAAAACTAATTTCTCGTGCCAGTGTTGAACTTGCAGTGAAAACAAAAACATGAATGTGTAATTGTGCAATTCAACCAACTTAAAGTAATTTCTATTCATTTGCTTTTCTACTGTTTATAAAAAATTATTAAATAAATTAAACCAATGTATCTTACAGGATATATTACCAATTTTAGCGTTAAGCAAATTAATATATTTTTAGGCTTAATGACGTAATTTTTTTTAATTATTTAAAATCATTTAAATTATTTATTATGCTTTAATATGCACAATCCCATTGAAATGTATTTCCATATGAAGTAGTCGTCCTTCGAATTTTTATATTTAAAGAAGGTTTTAAAATAACTTATACTTGAGATAAGAAATAAATCCTAAATTGAATGTGTAGAACGTGTTTATATTCTAGTAGGCTGTTAATTTAACCTAACATTTCTTTGAAAATAAGCGTTGTTTAAATTCCAATTAATGAATGAAGGACCTTGTAAACTGTGACTTCATTAAAGGGTTGAGAAGGGTATGGAACACCCCGATAAGGTCATAGTGAATGGGGATGTCACGTGTCGAAGCAGCAACAGGTAGTGGCTCAGTCAGGTCAGAGAGTTTGTTCACCTGCCTGCTCCTCGGTCTAATATCGCGGCTGATGACATGAGCAGTGCACTGTCCCCTAGCATTACCATTTGTAAACTAACGGAATCATATCATTTTTATCACAACACCATTGTTTTCGAATATATCTCTCTCTGTCTTCAATGCAATACATTGAATCGACTTTGTCAATTTAGGTTATGTATTTTCTCAGATTATCCGACACACCAGTTTATACATTTATGCATATTTGTTTCACATATGTAAGACGTGAAATAATTATTTATCTAATGTCATAAAATATTTTTAAATTCGAATTAAAAGTTCCATTTTTCGGAAAATTTGTGCATTTTTTTCGGATTTTCGAGTGCATGAGAATATTCTCCATACCAGACTTAAAATAATCTATTTTATTATACGAGTTCCATAGCCTATAGAATTTACTATAAAAAAAATTCCAACTTTTGTCAAAATAAACCTTTTTTAATCTCTTATTTCCAGATCCTCCCTTATTTTTAAAATTAAATATTACCTATTCAAAATATGAATGATAATAGATGTTAATCTATCCAAAATAAAGTGAAGTGCCTGAATTACAAAATACATATGACAGAACTCCTTTTCATCCCCATATTTCAATTAAAGGCATCTTCCAAACTGCATTATTAACGTTATTTTATTACCTTTTCTTTTCTATATATTTTTATATTTTCTTCTTTACAAATAGGCACCATCATACAAACCCATATTCTGATGGATTGTGAGAAATCAGCTTTTAAAAAGCCGGAAATCTGTAGACAGATAGCAGGAAAATTAACTACTAAAGCCGGAAATCTGTAGACAGATAGCAGGAAAATTAACTACTAGACCAGAAATCGGGTTTTTTTTAGCTGAAGCCATCTTCCCCTAAACTTGTAATGTTGCTTTAATTATTTTTGCTCTAGTCAAGGCCTAAAACTGATCATAACATACAAAAAAAATAGTCTTAAAATTAATAACTCTCACAAGATACAGAACAAGTATAGAAACCTACTCCTAATAACATAAAGTGTGGATATAAGGAATATCCACCGCTGCGTGTAGTCTCGGGGTAGTGTCGCTGCCTCATATGCGGCGAGCCCGGGTTCGAAACCCGGTTGGGACAAGTTTTCTGGCTCTTACTCTTGTGTTGTCTCGAAGGAGGTCCTGTATTGAGCTAATCCTTCATTTAGTGAGATTCTTGACGTTCTTGTGTGGTCAAAAAAGTATGTGAGCCAAAATTTATCTTCTAACACTGTAAGACCCGGATGGCGTGGTATGTAAAAGGACCTACTCGGTGAAAGGTTTACAAGGGAAGTTTCAACCATTTCATGCCGAAATCTACCAGAGAAGCGTTGTGATGTACCAAGGCCGTGTCCAAAAATTATCTGTTGCTTTTAACTTTTGATAGAGAGTTCTAATTTGTATTTACAACTTAATTTATTCTTAACTTTATTTAAACACTAATACATTACTTTTTTTTATGAATATTACTTTTTGTTTTATTCCGTTTATACAATAATTTTAAGTTCAAAATAATTAGGATTCTGAAAATATTATTCTCTTTTACTAAGCTACTATTAACATTTTACTACGACTGCTGCATGGCGCGACGTGTATATAAGACCCTTGTATGTACAATCCGGCTGCTGGCCTCACATCACTTACTTACTTACTTACTTACTCACTGGCACTATCGAACCCGTAGGTTCATGGCCGCGCGGACATAAGCTCTCCATACATCCCTATCCTGAGCTAATGCTTTCCAATCATTCCCTGTATAATCTACTTCCCTCAAATCATAGTTAATGTTGTTCTCCCACCTCATTCTTGGCCTACCAACTGGGCGTTTTCCTTCTGGCTTTCCTACAAGAAGTTTCCATGCACGTCTTTCATTCCCCATACGCGCAACATGTCCTGCCCATCGCAGTCTACGGGACTTAACTGTTCTTATTATATCTGGCTTCCTATAAAGACCATGTAGTTCATTGTTATGTAGTCTTCTCCATTCACCTGTCTGTTCATCTCTCTTTGGTCCAAAAATTTTCCTAAGAACTTTATTCTCAAATACTCGGATCAACATGTGTTAATCACAGAGGTAGTCTATCATGCAAGCCAGTGTAGGGTGACATGTGGTTAGCATATAGGGTCCCCCGCCGTTATAGCTGGTTTTAACAACCTGGACCCGCTACTCATTACAGCTACCAAATTCCTCATGATCCTGAGTGGGCACCAGTCCCATACTGGTAAAAAATGCGACGAGAAAATGCCCTCATATAATATAAATTCGATAGAGCCGAACATAAAATATATATATATATATTACTATTTCTTATACTGTAAAAATTGGTTCGTGATGGAGACAAACAAGTTCATATTCTGATTCAGCATGGTCAATTTAGGGATAATGACATTCTAGAACTCCAGACAAAAGTTTAAATTTGCATATCAGTGATATAATTAACATTGGAATGTAAATTTTAATTTTATTATAAAAGATTCCTTTATTCTCTTTGCTGTCTCTTTTATAAGATTTACATTGTTTTTCCTACGTTAAGATGGGACCTAGAGGTCACTTTATAAAATAATAAAGAATACATAGAATGAAGACCCCCCCCCTAAATATCCAGTGGATATCTGAAAAATCGTTAACGATGAGAATCCATAAGCTCACGGTAGACAATCAAAACCGAGGCCAGCTTGATATAGAATACTGTAATGAATTCGTGGTAACTGCGAGAGATGTCCAGTTTATTCTTATATGGCACTGTTACAAAACAGTGGGTTTTAATATAATTTAATTATAGATTATAAAAAACAAATTGTATTTTCAAAATATTTGCGATTATTTATCATTGAAACATTGGTTATTGGCCTTCGTGCATGCAAGTTACATTGACACGATTTTACCAAGGAGGTTGAGAGCTATTGATTAATCTGAGTACTGTGGTGTATGGTTTAATGTGTGTGTGTATATATATATATATATATATATATATATATACATATACCACAAAACTTCGTTGAAACTGTTGATATTATTACCATCAAAAGATTTTTAAAATGTACACATATTCAATGATGCAAGTTAGTACACACCGAAAATGACCAAGACAATAAGTGTACATATGTACATAGATACAATAGCCCTGTACATACATATACATTATATGTGTCTCTGTTAACGCTCTTTTTTTTTGGAAACGAACTCGGCCTATGACATTTAATTAAAAAAGTAAGAGTTCGTTAACCAGTAAACTTAGGCCTTTAGGAAGGGTGTTAACATGAAACGAAATGTCAGGGATATCTAATTTAGGTTAGGTTAGGTTGAGTAAGTTAATTTTGGGTTAGATTATGGTGGACTAGGTTAGGTAGGTTACGTTAAGTAGATAGATAGATCATCGGTTGATTAATGTCTTTGACATCGTCCGATTCCTAATAGCCAATTTTGTCGGTCCATCCAATCTCCTGGTTGAAAATGTTTCTCCTTCATGTATAAACATATTCCCTGACTCCAGGAGGTTTTAGGTCTTCCTCTGCCTCGTCTTCCCTCAGGTTTCCATTCCAAAACAGATTTTGGTAGTCGATCCTCTTCCATTCGCTGGACATGTCCGTACCATCTTAATTGCTGAGTTTTAATATAATCTAAAATCGTGTCTTCAATCTTAATTTTCTTACTTATAACTGAGTTCCTAATTTTTTCTCTTCTTGAAATTCTTGCTGCCCTTCGTATAAAATCCATTTCCGTTGCCAAAAAGATACTTATTTGTTTTTGTTGTTAATGGCCAAAGTTCTGCTCCATAAGTAATGATGCTTTTAACAATTGTATGATATATATATTAATTTTATTTTGATTACTTATATTTTTATCCCACGATATTCCATTGAGGCAAGCAATTGCAAATTTTCCTTTATTATTTCTATTTATTATTTCCTCTTCATACCTCCCATTTTTATTTATTTTAATTCCTAAATAGGCCTATGTGATCTCACTACAAGATTTTATTGTTTCTCCAGACTCCAAAATTAAATTTTGTTCTGATTCACCAATTGATAAATATTTTGATTTTTTCATGTATTACGTTAAGTAATAATAATAATAATAATAATAATAATAATAATAATAATAATAATATTAATAATAATAATACGATCATGTTTTTATGTCTGAGTTTGTTTATATCACAAATGCGGGTGAAAATGCGAAGTAAAAGTGTATTTTGAAAGTAATGTTCTAGGTTTACAATGTTCAGATGTACAAACACATACATTATTTCCATTAACATCCTACAAATGTTTCTAATGAAACTCTTACAATGGCCGTTTGTCTCAAAAGCACTGCACTCATCAGACACCACACAGAAGAACAGGCATGACGTGAAGATCAATTGCAATTTTTTTTTATTATAGAGAAAAAGTTTTATATAGTGTTATGTAAGAACGAAAACATTGTTACGCCTACATATAGTTTTCTTCGAAAATTGCAAACTTCTTCTCAAATAATCAATTTACAGCGCCAATATTTTCTACTTCGTTGATTTCTTTGCACCAATTTTCACTCGATAGGCCTAACAGTAAAATTGTATCTCATACTTCTACCAATCCCTTTTTTTAATCACTTCAGATATATTTTATCCTAGAAAAAAATAATTTAGGCAACCAATTATCTTTCTTCCATGGTTCTTTAACTTAATGTACTTTAATTTAATTGTTATATGTCTACCAAAACTTGAATGATTGCTTTTGATTCTTTAACTAAAAGTATGACGCATCTTGTATTGATGTATTACGTTGGCCTCCTTCATGCACGACTCCCCTTCTACTTCTATGTCACACTACCAGCACTAACAGAAGATTGCTTCAATTTTTGGTAGTTTTCAGTTTTTGAACTAGTAGAAAACTTTTCTCATAAGATTTCAAACGTTTATTTGATTTATTAAATTTCTCAGAACCGCGTTTCGCTTTGTGAAAAATGATAAAATATAATTTCTTCCCCTATTTCGCTTGAATTTAAAATAAAGGCTTTACCCATACGCAATAGTGAGCAAATATTTGTATATTTACTTGTTCTCAACAATCAGGCAGTTATTGAAAACTGTTGAAGCGGGAAGTACAGTTAAGGAAAAATGCCTGAAATGAAGCAAAGTATTCAAGTAAAATTAAAACAGTTCGTATCTGAATATGGCGAACACGTGTTTTCAACTTACCGAGCCGATATGCAATATCAACTTCCATAGTTTTGCTCGATTCTCATAAACATTTGTTTTTAAATAGTTCACTGCCATAAACTGATTTACCGTTCTTATTTTACAACTGTAATTAGTATCTAATTATAATATTATTGGGTCTTGTTTTTGTGTTTAACTGCATATTTTTGTAGATTTAAGTTATAAATACACATTTTATGTGCATATTTTGGTGATTTTTAGGTCATAAAAATTCTAGTCCGATTTCATGTATAACTTATCTATTACTATATTTTGTGTAATTCGACACACATTTAGGTAATTTCTACTCGCTCAATTTTTACGGTTTCATAAAAAATATTAGACAAATTAAATCAACGTATCTTACAGGATATTTATTGTAACCGATTTAAGGGTTAAGTTGTTAAACTGGGGCCATTTTATTTAATCAACCATTTTTTAAATTACAAATACATTTGGATTTTAGGTTATATACCAATTTTGTCCCGAAAAAAAATAAATAAAAGCTAATGATACAGGTATACAAGTTTCAAGAAAATTTATACCAACTATAAGAGTTAAAATGTGTCTAAAAAACCCCGCTTTCCCATTAGTTTCTAGTTTATGTTTAAATTAGTACCTATTTTGCATTATTGAATCAAAAATTTTCCTTTTTCTTAAAATTAAATTTACATAATTGTTCACAATTCAGCGTTGCAGAGATCTTCGGAACCGTTTAACTGCCAAGAAAAATACCTTACTTTGTAATATCCTATTCTTTTTAAATTTATGAAACTATATTTTAAACAAAAACCAATCTCTGATCTACTAAAGGTGGTAAATATACTTGATAGTGATAATATTAAGATTATTTAAGATTTGCATTTTTAAATTAACTACTGACTTTTACTTCATCCCTAAAATTAAAAAAAAATGTTCACAATCCAGGAACCGCGTAAACTAAGCAAATTCCTCAGCATGTCGAATTTATTATCGGAGTTTGCTTGGTTTTAATATATATATATATATATATATATATATATATATATATTGTTAATACTCAGTTACGTTGTCAGAAAACAAACATGGCGACTGCTAAAGGCATATGTAAATTAAGGCTTTCAGGTAAATCCCCAATTCTAATAGTCAAATTTCGCTTATTTGTAGAGAATATCTTTGTCGTTTTATTTCAATGGTAGGCCTATATACCGAGTTTCGTTGCGAAAAATAGAAAATTGGGCAGCTAGAGCTATTTTTTTATTGGCTTCAGGTGAACTCCCATTTGAAAGGTCCGACATTTCTAGTTAATGAGCTAGACCTTACTTTTTATTAATGCTATACACCGAATTTATTTCCGAAAAACAAAATTCGGCCACTAGATCTGAACAAACAAAGACACGCATATATAAGCCTATCATGGCTATTTTCGATATCCACTAAGTAGAATCGATGAAGATTGTTAAAAGTTTGGTGCATTTGTTTTATGAAAACAGCTTCATTCCTTCAGAATTCGGTATCTGCTATGGAGGAACGGTTATGGTCAATAAATAGCTGACTGTAGTCCCCTTGTTAATTTACTTTATTTATTTTATACATTTCAATATTTTCATATCCATTGGCTGCTAATTATATTGATAGTATGTGGTAATTAGTTCATTACACATTTTAAAAGCGCACATAGTAATTTTAAAACCTGTTTTAAAGGCTATTTTGAGTGCTTAAAACTGGTTTTTAGAGCCTAAAACTCAGAGGTCTAATTGTAAGTATTGTTAACTCACTGGCCTATCGAACACATAGGTCCATGTCCGCGCGGATGTAGCCTCACTATTTATCCCTATCCTGAGCTAATATTTTCCAGTCATCCCCTGTACAATTCACCTCCCTCAAATCACGATAACTGCCCTTTAGTAACTTCAATCTTTTTTTAATTTTATACGAGACAGTAATATTCCGACAAATACTTTTCAATAAATGTTTAAACATCAATAGCATACCAAAGAAGGTGTATTAGCGTTCTTATAGCGAATTCTTATTGGAGGTTGTCTGCAGAAACGATTCTTGAAATGTTTTACACATCTTCGTCGTTCCTACTTAGTGGATACCGAAAACTATCACGACTAATATACCTATAAAGTGAATTGGACCCACTATAGACCTCAGGAGGCCTTTGGGATAATGAGAAGTTAAGATAATCGGTGTAAGATGTCAGCCGGGTTGTCAGCCCTGTGTGACGGCCGCTTTTACCGCCAGAACAAGCATTTGATATCATTTCCGTTTGAGGCTAGGTCGACCCCAGAGCCATGATTCCGCCAGTGGGTTTTGAGCAGTTTAAAAGTCCTAACCACACCATGACTCGAACCCTCGACCTTGTAGCGTATTGCCTTAACCAACTACTTGGCGTGGCCCTATATATATATATATATATATGTGTGTGTGTGTGTGTGTGTGTGTGTGTGTGTGTGTGTGTGTGTGTCTGGCGGCCTTTTTTATTTTTCAGAATCAAACTCGGTTATAAAGCAATTAATTAAATAGTAAGGTCGAGTTCATTAACCAGCAAATCGGATCATTAAGAGTAGGAGTTCACTTGAAACGAATTTAAAAATCGCTCTAGCGACCCAAATTTTCAATTCTCGCAACGAAACTCGATACATATAACTGAAATAAAACGGGAAATGCATCCTCCAAAAATCGGCTATTTCCGACCATTATAAGTGGGCGTTTACATGAAACCTTACATTTAAAATCAGAAGTCAGGGGTTTATGTTCTGGTAGGGTCAGGATTTTTAAACTGTCCCAAATATTCTGGCGACTCCATGCCGCTGGGGTTGACTCAGCCTGTAAGGTAAAGGCGGACGTCAAGCAGGGCTGACAACTCTTGCTCATATTTCGTGCCGATTGTCTAAAAAGGTGGGAGCTTTAATCTCCTACTATGCCAAGGGCCCCTTGAGACATGTAGTGGGATCACTTTACTTAGGCCTACATACGATTTAATTGACAGAAGAAATGTATTTTCCGTAAACCAACAGTCCTGCGTGACGGGTTTGCTATTGTTATAGATTGTGCTGTAGCACTAAAATTATTCTTCGGTTGGAATTTTTTAGGGAGGAGCTTATAAGTTAGTTGGAAATGTCTGCAGATTGGAGGACGAAAACTGAATTCTTTTCTTACCTTGGCATATCAAGTTAACTGAGGCCGTCTTGTTATTGTAAGATAAAAATGGCCTTCAGCTGTATCAGGTTCATACGTCTAAGTTTATTTCTACATAAAATTGTTTTATTTTTACGATTGATACGTCGAAGGCAGAAATTGAAGGCCTAACAACAATCTCGCCAAGAACCGTATGAAATTTCAAGGAATTAACAAAAGTGACAAAGTTTTGTTAAGTGTACATAATCTTCTTATCACTCAAGTCTAGATAATTTGTTATATTAGGATAAATTGTATACAAAATCTGCACCACATTCATTATTTTTTACAAAAAGGAAAATACTTTTAAAATTTATACTGAACCACCATTGAGGTTGTTTTGTAATAAGTTAAAATAATAAAATTAGTAGGTGAGATATCAGACGTCCTCAACATTAAAACTCATTACAAATGTTTAGGCCTTTTAGATAGAACTACTTGTCCCATCTTCAGCAGCTGGATTAGTACCAGTCCAGCTGCTGAAGATGGGACAAGAAGTTCTGAAAGGCCTACACAATTTTAATGGATTTTAATTTTGAGGACGACTGATATCTCAAGTACTAATTGTATTATTTTAACTTATTAAAAAGGACAACATCTAAAGAACAAACACATGTCTGGAATACTGCTAACCACAGATCAAAGGAGACCGTCACTATGTTTCTGTCAAATGTGTGGTTCAGATTTCTTACTCCCTCCCTATAGGAGATTAGCCCAGAACAATATCCTTGGTGATGTAAGCTCTACAAAAGGAGGCAGGTTCAAATAATGAAAGTGGGAGAGAAACCAACTTGAAATGTAGGGCTCACTGGTAAAGATGTACGACCAGACTTCAGATTAAGTTTACGCAATGTTTATGTATGTAATTTATGCAATGATTATATATATATATATATATATATATATATGTATAATTAATAAACGATTGAATATTATTTTCACAATCTACACATTTTATTTTTAAATTATTATTTGATTCAAGACGGTTTTCACCTCCATTTGTGTCTTCAGATGTGTGACAGTATAATTTTAACCCAATTTTAGTCTTGATTTATTAGATTGTTTATGACCGAATTTTTAAATCAAAGCACGAAGGACTTGATATATAACATAACAATTTAAAAATAACCTATTCGAAAGTTTATGATAATAATAAAAATGACCTAAATTAGAGTTTTCTTACATATGGAGGTCATTCTTATAGGGAAATAAATAATATATCCGATACGCAGAAGAAATGATATGACCTAGCCATATAATAATTCTAGCCCTATTTAATTAGGTTTAAATGTATTATTTTTGGAAAAATATATGGTTAAAATGATGTTATAGCCTATGTATATAGACTAAGTAGATGTTCAAAAATGTAATATATGGTCGCCTAACGAAGTATTATCTTAAAATATTTTAAGGAACCATGATTTTTAGACAACTCTTTTTGTATTAATTATTATCGTTTATAAATGTATGTTAAAGTTAAAAATAGAAAAAAATTGTTAAAATAGTGAAATGCATATCATATAATAATGTGCCATTTCAATGTTGTAATATTATTAAATATGTTCATATTACAACAATATTTCATAACTTCACATTTTTTTATAACTTTCAAGAACAGTTAAGTTAAAAAAGTCCGTCACATAGCAGCTGGTTAAATTAAGGAAATTCCTTAGAAAGTTGAATTTATGGTCTGATTTAGCGTATATATTTATTTTTTAATTAAATTGTATGTATACAGTTTTGTTATGTGAAAACAAATATGACAGTTTATAGAAGGATTTTTAAATTTCGGCTTCCAAGTAAACTCACTTCTAGTGGTCGGATATAGCTAATTTTAAAGGATACCTTTCGCGAGTCGTTTCAGTGGCCTATAGATCCCACCAAGTTTTGTTGCGAAAAATCGAAAATTCGGAGATTTGCATTAATTTTTTTGGCTGAATATGCAAGAATTTTATTTATAAGAATACTTTTTTTGTGTTGCCTTCTAGAGTGATTATTAAATTTTCGCTTCAGGTGAACACACATTCCTAATGGCCGTATATTGCTCGTTAACGAACTTTTTTAATGTATCCCTATATGCAGAGTAGATTCCGAAAAAAAAAATGCGCCGTTAGAACTTTAACAGCTGGAAGACCAATGCTTAGATGGTTGGATGGAGTGCTGAGGATTTGAAGAAGTTTGGCATTTGCAACTCGTGGAAGGTCCCTCAATATAGAGATGTAGATATTTCCTGCGAGAAGGCGAGGCCAAACTTGGGCTGTTGTCCTGATGATTATGAACGGCCTCCATAGTTTATCACTTCGGAATTCGCTAAAATCACGATGATCCATTAATCAAGGTCAAGATGTCCGAGAATTGTGAAAACAATAATATTATTCAAATGTATGTAGGACATTTGATATAAATGTAATGATTTTTTTATGTTGGATGTAATTTTTCGGCTTTTTTTTCAGATACAGTATGAATTGGACTATGGACTGTGTGTATTGTATTGATAATAGAGTGATATATTTAAAACTACATTTAACAAATTTTGGACTATAGTTGTACTCAAATCACCGATTATAATTAAGTTAACCTGTTTCGACTAGATATTTGTAATGATTAAATGTTTTGAGGAAGCGTTATCGATAAATTGTTTGGTATTTTGTTTTTGTGGTTCTCCCATGAGTCTTTACACGTGTATCATGCAATGATTTTACTGACCCACAATGTCTTCCTGTACACGTGCATTACGTAAACAAGTTATGAATCCAATTAAATTTAAAAACGTTTGTATTAAACGCTATAAATTGTGGAATATATTAAAATGAATATTCTTCCTGGATATGTTATTCTGTCAATATATGTATATATATATGTTTGTATATATATATAACTAACTCACTTGTTCTATCGAAACCGGAGATTAATAAGCTCTTCATACATCCCTATGTAATGTTTTCCAATCATCACATATAATTTACTTCCTTGAAATGTTATTTTTCCATCTCATTCCTGGTCTAGGACTACCTACTGGGAACTTTTACTCTCGTTTTCTACAAGAAGTTTTCATGCCCCTCTTCCATTACCCATTCGTGCCACATGTCCTTCCATCGGAATCTATGACACTTAACTGTTCCTATTGAATCTAGTTTCCCACAGAGATGATGTAGTTCACTGTTAATAGTCTTCTCCATTCACTTGCGTGTTAGTATCTCTTTGGACTAAAAATTTCCGTAAGAAATTTATTCTTAAATACTAGTAATATTTTCTCCTCTCTTAAAGTAAGAGACAATATTTCATATTCATATAATATAATTGGAATAATAAGCAATGTTTATATATTTCAAGTTTTACGTTTTTAAAAGAAGTTGGGATGTCTAGAGTTCCTGTAGTAGCATGCGTTTCCAAAATGGGCCTTGTGTATAATTTGTTTCTGCACTTCGTTCCTGTTTGTAGTTATTGCTTCTAGATTTTTTTAATTCAGCCACTTCTTCAATATTTTTCTCATTTCCCTTAGTTTTTTTTAAATCGCTAATCCTACGGAACTGACTAATCTCCCTCTAAGTTTATCGGGAAAATATTCTATATTTTAAAATACGTAGTGGATTAATTATAATTGTCGTTTTCCTCTAAAAACGTATAGTTTAATTATGAGATACAGTAGTTCATGCAATTATGGGGGTAGACCACTACAAGCCTGAGGAAGATCATGGGTTCAATTGCCGACGTTTATCCGGATTTCTTAAATTATCCTAAACAGTTCTGCTGGGGCCAACCAAGCTTCTAACGAGAATGAGTACCTACGTATATTCTAATGGTTAAGGTCGGCATCACGCAGGGTTAACACATATTTCGGGAATGAGTAGAAATATTCTACCCCAAATACCTCCTAAGGCCTGTAGTGGCATCACTTTACTTTTCTTCATTCAGTTGTGGAACACTACTTAAACTATTTTTAAGAAACTTTATTATTGATACTGTACTAATAAATGGAAGTAAAAGCCTTCTCTTAGCCACTCTCGCTGCTCTACTTATACCAGGAAGGTACCAGGTCACATGGTCTACTTGCCTCCGATACAGCACAGTATATTGTCTATACAGTTGAATCATTCAATCGTCTCAACTCCTAAAGTAGAGTAAGAATTCTATAGTTCCCCGTTTACGTAAATCTATGCTACATTCTTAATATAGGGCTGTTAAATCATCATAACAACTGATTCTACATCATAATGCATCTATAGACCGTCACAAGTATGTTAATCTACTTTTTTTTTTTTTGGGAAATCGATTGTGAAGAGGGGTAAAAGTAACTCGTAATATAAACATTATATCTCTCTTTCTAATTATCTGAGATTATTAAAAACTTTCTGTTAATGAAGGGTGCGTTTCGTATGTGTGTATATATATATATATATATATATATATATATATATATATATATATATATATATATGACCTGAAAAGAAAAATAAATGTCTTAGTCGGGATTTGAACCCGAGTTTTTAACTTTGTGCGTTTAGCGCTCTAACCAACTGAGCTACTCAGGAATCCTAACACAAACATTTGTTTTTCTTATATATATATATATATATACTATAACAAGTTAGCATTTTTAAAGAGAATATTTACTTTATAACAGTAACGCTTATATATTCAGATGTTATAACTATATATATATATATATATATATATATATAACTATATATATATATAATTTCTTCTGTACGTGTCATTGTCACTCTACTCCTAAATGACTGAATTTTTTTTGTGTGTGTCTGATTGACACACACTCTCCTCGATGGTTTAGATTTACAATTGGATACTCTAAAACCATTAGATGTACGAGTTCACCTGAAGTGAACATTTAAAAATCGCTCTAGCGGTCCATTTTTCGATCTTTCGCAACGAAACTCAGTATACCCTATTAAAATAAGCCGAGGTAGGTATTATCCAAAAATGAGCAAAATACGACAATTAGAAGTGGAAGTTACCCGAAATCCTAAATTAAAAACTGCCTAAACGACTACATCGATTTTGATGAAATTTTGTGTGTGTCTAATTGGGTTCCTCGATGGTTTACATTCACAATTGGACTCTCTAAAATCATTAGGCGAGGAGTTCACCTGAAGTGAAAATTTAAAAATCGCTCTAGTGATCATATTCCTTGATGTTTTAATAAACAAAGATAGATATTGTCAAAAAATGAGCGAAATCCGACAATTAGAAGCGGAGGTTTACTTGAAATCCGAAATTAAAAACTGCCTAAACGACTGCATCGATGTTGATAAATTTGTTGTGTGTGTTTGAGTCGGTCTCTGGATGATTTAGATTCACAATTGGACACTCTAAAACCATTAGGTGTAGTTTACATTAAGTGAAAATTTGAGAAAAACGCTCTAGCGGTCATAATCTTCGATGTTTCACAACGAAACTCAGTATACCTTGTTAAAATAAACCGAGGCAGGTATTATCAAAAAATGAGTGAAATCAGACAATTAGAAGTGGAGGTTTACTTGAAATCCTAAATTAAAAACTGCCTAAATGACTGGACCGATGTTGATAAATTTGTTGTGTGTTTGAGTGGGTCCCTGGATGCTTTAAGTATGACAATTAAATCCGGTACATGACACTGCGATCGGGTTATAGGATTTTTTAAATGTCAGATGTGTAGTCATCTACAATATCAATATATTCCACGCGACGAGAATGTGACGTCATTATGCATGCTTCTTGAGCCACAACAGATGACAGTGAGGAGTTTTCTTGCGAATTTATTTAGTAAATTTTATGGTAGAAAAAAAAAGGAACTTATATTTTTATCGTCCGGCCATGACAGGAGAATTGAACATTCGGGCAAGACAACGTCTGCTGGGTCCGCTAGTATATATGTGTCCAATCTGTGGTGTCGGGATAGCGTCGCTGTCTCGAACGCAGTGGGGCCAGGTTCGATCCCGGTGATGTTTTCTTCGGGGTTTTTCCTCATCTGTAAGACAAATATCAAGAACCTTTAAGCCCCAAATGGTCCCCGAACATCATCTGGGCATCATTATCATATTCGCCTAGTTTAATATGATCTGTGTGTGAAAAGAGGTCCTGACATTGAGCTGATCACTCATTTTAGGAGGATCTCCATGTCCTTGTATCGTCAAAAAATCATGTATTTGATCCATAGTTAAAATCCCTCTCCTGACAGGTCGTGCAAATGTAAGGCCCGGGTGGCGCGTGGCACATAAATGTAATTATGAGTTGAGAAGTTAAACTGCGTTTATGGAATCGAACATATATATATATATATATATATATATATATTAAATCAGTCAGTCTAAATTATGTTTTAAATGAGTTTGACCATTTTTTACCTATATTGAAGTATACTTTTATAATTTTCTATAATAAATAAGAAAGTGATAATTATATGCGTAGTGTACGAGCTCATCAAAAATAACTATTTGGCGAGTTTTGTGCTAAACTCGAATATATTTTCGGTAATAAAAATAAATAAAACTCCTTGGCGCGACAGGACTAGAAGGCCTTTGGCCTACCAGCTGAGCTCAAAATCTACGTGTAGGGTGACATGTGGTTATAGCTGGTTTTTCTCAACCTCGAGCCGCTACTTATTTTAGTAGCTACCCAAATTCCTCAGGATGCTGGTTGGGCATTGGTCCCATACTGGCCGAAATTCCATGAGAAAAAAATTTCCCTATGGAGACTCGAACCAGTGCAAGTCCCGTAGCTCTGCACCAAAATATATTGCCTTAACCAGTCGGCTACAGCGCGGACAATAAAACTATCTACTTAAATAACATTTTAAAAAGTAATAACGTTGATTTAATGTAAAAGTTCAATTTTACACCACAGTCCTTTAAAATGTTGCTACATACAAATTTAAATAACTACGTACTAATCTACTTGGAAAACTAACCCTCTTCCGCATTAACTTAAAGCGATGTTGAGATATCCTGAAGCACTCTGTGAGTACTAGTACTACTCTGCCAACTGGGCCGTGATCTCAGACGGGTCTTGAGAGGAACACGGATCAAGCTTGTGAAAGTAGCTGGAGAAACGCTGAACCTTAACATCCTCCTACGTAATGGTAGATTAACGTAGAAAGTGTTTTCTTTCCACTGCTTGAGAGTAAAACATCTTCCAATCGCAGATTCCCTCAAGTTGTTTGCAGAATCGATACTAGAGTAACCATTGCAGTGTGCTACTCGACCTCTAAAAAATTGTTTTTAAATATTTACAGATGTTAGATTTTATTTTTTAAATTGTGTATGTCCTACTTAATGTATAACTCGACATAGCTATCTTCTGTATCGAGAAAAAAATCAAAAGAGATTACTCTTCGAAGATGACGTAATAAAAGCATTCCAAAGCATTAACAAGCACGTTAAAATCAAACACGTTGACAAGAGGACAGGTCATTTGTCACGAGACCCCGGATTATACATAGGCCTAATGCGAATTTGTGATTAAATTTGTGTATTTAGAATTATAACATCCACCGCTGTGGACTGTATTGGTAACGTCGATGACCGCCCAGAATTTTTATCTTCAAGAACATTCCCAGTTGACCAACCCTCTAATATATTGGCAAAACACCAACTTCTCGTATCAGTTATCTAAATGTGGCGGACCGCAGTGGAAACGATAACAAGCATAACGGTTATTATTAGGTATATTGTGTAATTGGACACACATTTAAGTAATTTCTACTCGTTCGTTTTCTTCTGTTTTATTAAAAATGTCAAATAGATTAAACCAATTGATGTATCCTATAGGACACATTGCCAATTAAAGGGTTAAATTGATAATAAATTCGTTAACCCAGTCAAAGTTATGTTTATTCAGGAATTCGTTGACGTTTTGATCTCCTTATGTGAGATCATTCTCAAGACCGCAAAAATGATATAAAAAAACTAGCTAATGCCCGGCGTGCGCTACTACATATTAATAAATCACATATTGAGGATTAATTAATTATATGGTATACAAACCAAACATGGCGGTTTTTGATGTTTCACAACGAAACTCAGTATGTCCTATTAAAATAAACCGAGGTAGGCATTATCCAAAAATAAGCGAAATCCGACAATTATAAGTGGAGGTTTACCTAAATATCCGAAATTAAAAACTGACAAGCAGCCGCCATGTTTGGTTCGTCTCAGCGTATACCATACAATTTAATTAATCTTTAATATTTCATTTATTTAGGCGTAGGTATTAGCTAGTAAATATGTATAGGCTATATGGTGTGTGTGTGTGTGTGTGTTTTTTTTTGTGGGTGCTGTGTTTGTGTTTTAATACACTAGCGGCGGCAATATTTGTTTTTTCGAAACCATAAACTCGGCCATATAGCGATCAATCAACGTAAGGTCGTGTTCGTTAATCAGCAAAATATGACCAATTAAGAGATTGAAGCGAAATTTAAAAGTAGCTCTAGACGGCTGCAATTTTCGACATTTAGTAACCAAACACTCGAATAGCGTGAACCGTGAAATAAAACGATTTTGAGTAGGTATTACTCCAAAAAATCAATTGCAGTCTTACTATTAGAAAAGCCGCTAAATTAACAATCCGTTCTAATGATCGCTAATGTTTGTGTTTCGTAATGAAACACCAGGTAATTACATCTTAATAAGAGACAGTAAAATCTAGGGTTCATTGAAAGAAAGTATGTTCTTTCTTGGAAGTGCCATGTTTCCCCTTAACATAGATTTATGCGCTCTCCCCCTACAATGAAGCGAATTTGAACCATACTAATTTAGTTACACTTGTTTTCGTATTAATTGCATTTTGAGTGGTCCGTGATCAGCGTTCCGCATCATACTGACATCTAGCGCAAAACCAACGGTAACACTAGCGACGGGTAAGCAAAAATTCTGGTAAAAATCTTGCGTTTTAGACGGCCTGTTTAGTCAGGCTTAAGGAACTTTTACGAGCCTGAAAATCTTCGGAATTTTTGTCGGGACCCACGGCTTTAAAGTCCCTCCCAGAGGACTTGCTCCTTGGATTTTTCCATCCTAAAAAAAAATTCATCGACCCCGACCGGGTTTGAACCCGCGATCCTCGGGACACAGACGGCCAAAGGTTAAGCCTAACCTATTTAGCCCACCGTCACTTTGTCCGTGCATTTAAATGTAGTTTGCAAAAACAAGCATCTGAATTGAACACCTTTCCCCTGTGGCATTCCAAGTCATTCCGAGGCATACAACTAGGTGCTGTAACATTTATTTCAAAGAAGATTTTATGAACTACGCAATATGGTGTAACCTTGATTTCATGAGGATTTTAGCAATGGACCATGAGTCAAGCGGAATGACCTCAACGCAGGGCCATACTTCTCTAGGACAACACGTCGACAGCATTGCAAAAACACAAGCGGTGCTACTATTGCACATATCATTATTTTGTGTACTTATACAAACATGTCAGATAGTTACTTCAAACTCCATTCATCACATTCTCAGATTTACAAATTTAATTTATTAGCTTGAATGTAAATAAAAATCATCATCATACCTACTCAACTAGACAGGGTCTAAAAGTCGTTTTGTGGACGTCCAGGTCATCGTCGTCGTCCTCGTGGGCGATACCGAAGAACTACATTGGGGACAAAAAATATACGTTATGTAAATAAATATTTTTAAAATTTTTTAAATTCATTTCAATGGATACCAGCGTGAAGAAGCCATAATTGAGGAACGGCCTAAAAGACCAAGAAGATCACAACACCAAAATGGAGGAATGAAAGTAATTTTTCAAGGGGACTTCAAGAAAAATGTGTCCTTGATCAAGAAATATAGAGATTAGAAACGGAAAGGTAGATTCAGCTTAAAAATTCATGAAGAATAATAATAATAATAATATTTTTTTGTTATTTATAGTATGTTCATCTATAATGGTCATATTACTACTTTACTGTAGGATAGACCCATTACAAGGGCTAGATAGAACTTATATGTAATAAAAATGTTTAAATACATATCTACTAGATGGACCTAAATATTGCTCAAAATATGGCTGTGGTTTATATGTGCGGATATTTTTATAGAAAAGGTGGCATTACAAAAAATACTTTAGGAATTCTGTTTGCCAGGGCTTCTTTTTTAGTCCGGAAAATCACTTGTATCTACACATCGATAATAATTTACGAATTTGTGGCATTTTAACTATTAAATTATGCATAATGAATACATATATAAACCACACTGAAAAAACACTAGCTCATAAGAATTGTCACGGAACTTACTTACTTCTTGCTCATACCCTCCACTGGCACTATCGACACCCGTAGGGTCACTTTTGGCCGCGCGGGGGGATATAAGATCTCCCTAACATCCCTATCCGGGAGCTAATGCTTTCCACTACATTACATGTATAATCTCCTTCCCTCAAATCATACTTAATGTTGTTCTCCCACCTCAAGTCTTGGTCTACCAATGGGCGGTTCCTTTGGGCTTTCCTACAAAGAGTTTCCAGGCACGTCTTTCATTCCCCATACGCGCAAACATGTCCTGCCCATCGCAGTCTACGAGACTTAACGGTTCGTATTATATATGGATTCTTATATTGTCAGGAACACACTGAATATAATATGTTACGTTAAATATTTGACCTTGTGACTTATAGTGGGTCTGCTAATTACCCGGACATAGATTTCGATGAATCATCAGATATAAGAAATTCTATCTGCAACAGAGATTTGGTGTGACCCTGACGAGGCCAAAGCTGGTAGAGCTCAGTATAGACCTTCAAATTCAATGTGCATACAACAGCACAATTTGTTTTAATATACATTCCCATAGGAATTCACGACATATGCTAGAATAAATCCATTCAAAACGGTTATTTGACCTATGTAGTATTTTTTGAACACCATAATAAGTACTTGGTAACATGTTTTTTAAATAAGCATTCAATTATGTCAAGATATGTCATGCTTGCCGAAATACTATACAAATTTTACTATACCCTAAAATATGGATAAGTTCTTGGAATTAAAAACAAAATGTGGCCACTTCAAAATTTTTAACTTTAACCGAAACTCTATCAAGAATTTTAAACGTAACTAATTTACGAAATTTTAACTTTAACTAATGTAAAAACAAATATGTACGATATTAAATAGAAATCCTAGCCATTTTTTACCGGTCGTTATGCGATTTTTCGATGGAGCTCTATATACTTCTAAAAGTATAAAAAATATCAAATTGGTACCTGAGATCATCAGTCTTACTCAACTATATAAAATGCTGTAAAATATAATGTTCCATCTTCCGTTTCTATCAGTTTCATATTTTTAACTTTTACATAACGACCTTTAACGGTGTTTTTGAAGGCGCATTTTAATAGTAGAGCTCACTTTTAGCGCCTATCGGCCCCAATGGTCTCATCTCGCAATCATATAGGATATAGATGATTGACACAATAACCTTAGTGCGTGTCTTCTCTATCCAATAAAACACCAAAAATACGCCATGCAATCTGACATTTCTCATATGCCATTGACAAAACACTATATTGGAACTCTAGGTTTGGTACTATTTAAACTCTCGAGTTGAGACGCCTGATGCCTTATTCGTATTATTTATTGTATTATTATTATTATGATTTAGTACTGATTGATATTATTATTATTATTATTATTATTATTATTATTTCCCGTCCTAGTACTACCTTGGTTTCCTAGATGTCAGTATTAGGCGGAACGCTGCAACATTCTACGGACCACTAAAAATGAAATCTATACGACAAAAACAAGTGTACCACTAAATTAGTAATGTCAATACACAAGTGATCTTCTCTGGTGATAAAATATTAAAATATATATACAGTCAATATGCCCATTTCACCAATTAATGTTTTAAAATGGCCAACAAGTTTCCACAGCCAAGCTGTCATTCTCAAGACCGGATATTGACTGAAGACAAAATTGATAATAAATAAATAAATAAATTCAGTTTATTTATTTATTATCAATTTTGTCTTCAGTCAATATCTGGTCTTGAGAATGACAGCTTGGCTGTGGAAACTTGTTGACCATTTTAAAACATTAATTGGTGAAATGGGCATATTGACTGTATATATATTTTAAATTAGTATGGTTCAAATTCTTCCCTGTAGGGGGCGAGCGCCTAAATCTCTGTAAAGGGAAAATATAGGCTTACAATACAATACAATACAATACAATTATTGTTATTATTATTATTATTATTAATAATAATAATAATAATAATAATAATAATAATAATAATAATAATAATAAGGTCGACCGCTGTGATCTTGGGATAACATTATTTAATATGTATGAATTTCGTGCCAATATATGTATGATTACTCGGTTTCCTTTCAAGATTTCACTTGTTAGGACATCTCCATATACTTCGATTCTACAAACGATATAAGTTATTATTAAAACTTAATTTTACAACTTTTATGTAGGTTTTGTTTCTCGTTGAATCCGTCATATCGTGAATTTTTCAAGGATTTTTAGGAAGGTTAAATATGATATGTCTACTTTCAATATCATAATTATTTGCTCGATAGATTAGTTATGTAATAAACTCAATATACACATGTATATACTTTATAACCTTCGTCCGTGACACTTGTTCTGCGTTTTATTCATTGATGGAACAAATAAGTATATTAACGATTAAAATATAACTTAATGTATTTCTTTATCCTTTGGAGTAACCATATATATTATTTGTTTGCAAATTATGCACTGTTTACAACAGTAAGTTCTATTATTATTATTATTGTACGGATAAATATCAAGTAGAAGTTGGTTACTTCGAATTCGACAAATTATGACTTAAAACTCTTTGGCTTATATCACTATAGTCTTGTTTGAAGCTCCCGCTAAGGGAGCACTCGTGCCTCCATGAGAGACATTTGGGGATATATATATATATATATATATATATTATATATATATATATATATATATATATGTCCTACATACATTACACAGTGTCACAGGTCTTGAGTAATTGTTAGAAATTTCTTCAAATGTGACGAGCATTTATAATATTTCCTTTCAGTATCTGGATATATTATTGTGAATACGTACGTTAAGTACATGGAAGCTAGAATAAAATGCCTTACGTAAAATAATTTAGAATTTTAAGCACAGTTATTACTTTTCTGGTTATAAATAAATCATTTATTAACTTTAAAATTTTAATTTGATTAGTTAACATCAAAATAATCGCATAATTCTTGCAAGTAAAACTATTCTAAATGATTTTCATAACGTAAAATCTTTTTTTTTTTTTTCCCAAATGCCCCATGTTTGTCTTTCGACATTCCTGGTTTCTCTCCTGGCATGGCGTACTTGTAACCCACTTCTGAGGTTGGGGCGCCTGGAAGGCGGGGTTACGTTGCCCCGATGATATGATGGGTGATGATGATGATAATGGTGCGCCAGGAGAGTCCCTAATCCTAAGCTTAACCCAAGATGAATATGAATGATGATGATTGCGATGGCCATATGATTTCGGGGACCGTTTGGGCCTTTAAGTTTTCCTGACATTTGTCTTAGAGGTGAGGAAAAACCCCGATAAAAACCTCACCCAAGAAAACTGTCCCGACCGGGGACAAGGCAGCACGCTACCCCGAGACCACAGCGGTGGGCATAATGTAAAATATTGAGTATTGTATTGTGATGAGCCAATGTTTGTAACTGCTGCTTACTCTCCCAAACATCACTGTACAACATATTTGCACATAAATCTTAAATATATAATGGAATGCCGTGTAATTTTAGATAAATAATGTTTTTAATAATTTGTTTTCTTTATTTAGGCCCACTATTTTCACTATTTCATTGCTTTAGTTAAAATTGCATGGAGCGACATATCTTGGTCAGCCGGCTTCTGACCTCGTACCTAAACGTGTCAATGATAGAAGTGAATGATCATTTTCCAACTGATTTTTAGTTAGAATTTTATTTGACATTCTTAAATAGCTGAGATGTTAATGTCAGAGTTCAAATTTGGGCGTAAAATGTTGATAATGTTACTCACAGACCTAATTTTTCAGACTTGAGGCTCTTTTGCATGCCGAAAATATATGACACGGACCCACGACTTTACTTCTCTTTCGGAGGAACCCACTTTCAAGATTTATACGTCCTAAAAATTATGAACATTGGTCGCGTTTGAATTTATTAAAATCCGGAACCATAGGGCGAACGTTGTAACCACTAGTCCACCAGGACCGACTCATCTTCCTAGTATAGGATTGACATGTGGCCAAAATGTCGAATCCCTTGCCGTTTAGCCGGTTTTCTCAATCTAGAGCCGTTATGTATTATAGCTACACAATTTCTTCTTAACACTGTTTATCACCACTAGGCTAGTACGATATGTTTTTTTTTCTGTTTCGTCATATAACTGAGACCAAATTAATTCACTATTTTATTGTACAGCATATACTTACCGTTGACTCATTTTACAAACGTCTTTATTTTATGTTTACCTCCTACACATTGTACAGTACTAATTATGTCTGTCTATTTATAACCGTATATGTGAGAAGCACTTTAACTAAAGGTAAGCTTAAATTAATTACGCTTATTTCCCTACAAATTGGACGAAATAATTACTGTCTTATTTTGATAAAATTGAATTTAATTATTGAGTAAGAAAGCTTAAATAATTTTGTCAGCAATTGACAGGTGGTTACTAATCGCCTAAGACCTAGTAGGAAACTAAGTATTAATTGGATGATGAAGGCCGCTTAAATTTTGCTCATAAGCTCTAATTTAGGCTTGGGGTTCTTTTATGATCAGGCTGGGAATACGATTTGAAGTCTCTTGCGGAGAACTTGTCCCTTGGATTTTCGTGTTTGTGGACAGGTATTTGTGAGATAGGACTGCACAAAATTCCCTATGTTGAACTAGTGTAAACATCATTACCGGAACTTTTTATTTTACATATCATTCATCAGTACTCATAAGAATTTCTGCAAAAAATCGACTAAACAGTGTCGGGCAAAAAATATATATATAGCTTGTTTCATTTTCAATATGTTATTCGAATGTAATTTACATCCCATGTGTAGGCTAACTTCTTTACTCATTTATTCATTGATTCAAAGCTCAATGTGATATCTCCATAACTTACAAGACAATGTCTCAGTTGATGTAGGCTACTACAAATGCATGGGATTATTAGGGTTTTTGCTGTTTTCACAACTAAATTATGAATGAAAATTTCAAAATCATATATTTTTTATATCAGTCGAAAGACGGCTAATCTGGAAGAAACATTTATTTCAAGAATAAATAAATGCATTACAACATTATTTCACTTGAATCAAAGGTTATATATATATATTTTTTTTTTCAAAATAGGGCTATATTATTTCATGATCCATGCATTTTTCTTATTTCAACATAGTTAATATAATTTATCAAATTCTGAAAATTCTCCGCATTTGTATTATTCGTTGCCATGATAAATTACTGAAAATAATATGGAGTCTTGGCTTAACTAAAGCTTTTGGTAAAAAAATGTGTCCCATACTAAAAAGTGTGTTGGTAGGGTAATGAAATGTATTGGAATGCCGCGTCCACTTACTTTTAATGGTGAAAGTGGTTATCTTTTATTGCCGGAATTTTAGGATTAGCCGTCAGTTGTTCATTATTCTCAGAACAGCCGTTGAATGCATTAATCACAAAGTTTCGAATAATATAGACCTCCGGTAAGTAGTACATGTAAATTATAATGGGGTCAATTCCTCATATTAATACATAATATATCTTGAATTATTTCACATACTTTTTTCAGTGTGTTCACTGCTGTTTTCTAGAGATGATGTCGTTTCATCAGACACAGCATTTCCGTTGGATCCCCTGTTCGGACAAGTTTCCTGAGTGGGGGTTTTCTGAGTTTTTCATCATTACTAAGACAGATGTCGGAGAAAGTTGACCCAACTAATTCCGAACACCATCGACCATGATAATCATCCATACATATTCACATTGTTTAGTATGAATATGAATGAATATTGCGTCTTGTCTTAAATGTTAATGTTGTCTCTGATGAGGCTCTGGCATTAAGATGATCATTCCCGGGGAGGCCTTCCATGTTCTTGCGTGGTAAGAAAAGTTTGCATGTGGTCCAAAGTGCAGAATCTTCTGAAAGTTTGTGTCCCTATAAGGTCTAAGTAAGAGAGGTACATTAGAGTATCTATAAAGGGAGAGATTAAACTACGGGAAAAGAAGAATAGAAAAATGTTCCCTGTTATTATTTACTTACTTTTTTACTTTTGAGGGCCTCTCCACTTTTCAGCGGTTACCCTGTATTCCCATTCGCCATTCTTGCCGATCACGCCATTCATCCTCCTCCAGACCTCGGTCGTTCATCAATCTATGGATCTCTCCTCTCCAAGTTGTTCTTGGCCTGCCCCGTTTCCTTCTACCAGAAGGTGACCATTCCAAAAGAGTTCTGGGCCACCTATCATCCTCCATTCTCCTGACATGGCCATACCACTGAAGAGCTCGTCTTTCGATCCTTTCCACCACTGTCTCCTCCATATCCATCATCTGCCTCACTTCTTCATTTCTTCTTCTTTCCAACCTGGACACCCTGGCACTGCGTCTTATTCCATCCATCTCCACTGCCAAGATCTTAGTTTTTTGTCCCTCTACCAAAGTCCATCCCTCAGCACCATATGTCATTATGCTTTCCACAACAGACTTCAAAATTCTCCTCTTCGTGTGGTTTGACATGGTCCTACTCCACAGTACTCCATTCAACATTTTTATGGATCTTCGTGCTTGTACTAACCTGCTATCTACTTCAGCTTTACAGCTCCCTGATTCATCAATAAGTGATCCCAAATATTTAAATTTTTTAACAGCTCTAATAATTCCTTGGGATAGGGATATATCTCGTCCGCTTCCTCCTACTACAAGATATTCAGTTTTTTCCATATTTACTCTTAATCCTCCTATTTCAAAAGCATTAAGAAGTTTTCTCATCATGTATTTCACATCCTCACGACTCTGAGCTATCAACACTTGATCGTCTGCAAATAATAAGGAATGTATTGTGCCACCTTGGACTGGTACTCCCATGCCTCCACAATATCGATTCCACTGCTCCAATATATGCTGGATGTATATTTTGAACAGAGTAGGGGACATACTACAGCCCTGTCGCAGGCCTTTAGTAGTTCTGAATGGAGAGGATATCATCTTACCCACTTTAACCGAAGCCTGACACTGCTGGTACAACCGTCGGACAAGTGAAATCGTTGGTAAATCGATACCAACATCAACCATTGCATCCCAAAGTTGGTTGATTGGCACTGAGTCATAGGCCTTTTCTAAATCAACAAATATCAAATGAATTTCCTGGCCCTTAGCATGTGATTTTTCCGTTATCTGTCTCAGACTAAAAATGTGATCCATGCATGATTTCCCTCTGGTAAATCCTGCTTGGTCTTCCAACATTCTTCCTTCGATAGTGTGTTCAAGTCTGTTTGTGATGATACTGCTAAAAATTCTACTCATGGATGACATCACACTGATTCCTCTGTAATTTCCAGGGTCTTTACTATTTCCCTTTTTATGAATAGATGTTATATATGACATACACCAATCCTTTGGTATTTCATCACCCTCCAAAATCTGATTAAACATTTTACAGATAAGTCTTTTTAATAAGGGGGGGTGGCATATTTCCATAATTCTGTCATTATTCCACCGGGCCCACTGGCTTTACCATTCTTTGCTTTTTTCAGTGCCTGATTTATTTCTTCCTCTAAAATAGGTTCCATACGTGACGATATATTGTCCATATACTCCAAATTTTCACATTTTAGTCCCTTCCTTTTCTCAACAAGCAGATTTTTAAAGTGCTTCTCCCATTGTTCCATATTCAACAAGATTTAAGGCTGGTGATGGATTATTAACTGCCCTCATCCTCCTTATAACTCTCCATGCCTCTGCAGATCTTCTGTATCCTAATGAATGATCGATTTCAGCACATACTTTTTCCCATGATTCTTCTTTACATTTTATTATAACCTTCTTTACCTTTCTCTTGCATTCTCTATACTTCTGTAGGTCTTCTTCACTCTTAGAGCTCAACCACTTATAGTACAATTTCTTTTTTCATTAATAATTTCCAGTGCTTCCATAGTCATCCATTCTGTCCTTCCTCCACTTTTCCTCTCCCTTCCCAACACTTCCTCAGCTACTCCATTAACACAATGTTTTAAAAAATCATACAGGCCTTCAGCATTCAAATCCTCCTCTACTACTTTCAGTCTATTGTTCAGCCTTTCCTGATATAGATAGCGTACACTATCTTCCTGTAATAGATGCACCAAATATCTGGGGTCATCTATAATAGTCATTTCTTTATTTTTCTGAGTTTTAGTTGTTTTTAATTTAGTTTTCATTGGGAACGCAATTTTTGATACAACAATATGATGATCCGATCCACATTCTATCTTCCTCCGTACTCTAACATCTTGTACTTTAATCAATCGTTGCTGTCTTACTATTACGTAGTCTATAATAGACTTCAAATTCTGGAGTGGTTTACCAGGTATATTTATGTATATCCTTGTGTTTTTAAACTTTGTATTCATGATAACACATTCCTGCTCCTTAACAGAATTCAATCAACCTCCTGCCATTATCATTTTCTGTATCTTCTCCCCAGGCTCCAACAATGTTACTATTAATTTTTCTACCGACACGTCCATTAAAATCTCCCATTAGCAGGAGCTCATGTCCATTCACACAATCATCAATTACTTCTCTCAGATCTTCATAAAAAACCCTTTTCTCATCAACTGAAGCATCATTGTTGGGGGCATATACCCCTATTACTTCCACAGTAGTTTCATGAATACGTATAGTTATCTTAATTATCCTGTCACTTATTTCTTTCCAATTAACTATTCCAGATTTCCATTTCTTCTTTATGAGGATAGCCACTCCTGATTTTGCTCTCTCTGATTTTGGCACTCCACTCCAGAAATGTATATAATCCCAACCACTTCTTGTCCTTGTCCTTTCTTTTTGTCTCATTTAAAACTACTATATCCATATCCAGAGTATCTAGTTCTTTAACTATTTCTACTAGTTTTCCACTTATTCCTTGTATATTCCAAGTTCCGCATACCAAAGTCCCGTTTACGTAGCCAAAGTCGATGCCTATTAATCCGTCCGGCTAATTTCTTGGGAAACGTAGCAAGCTTGTTTTATAGGATCGGGGTGCTAGCCCTCTGCCCAACCCCCAACCTGGAGGACCAGGTAATTTGTAATCGAGGATGTCTTCCCCTAGCCTTTGGAGGACCAACTCCCATCCTGCAAGGCAGCAGCTCCCTATCCTGAGGTAATCTCTTCTGCCTTCTTCGCTGTTGAGATTCCAAACTCTTCATCCGCCTAAGAAGCCATTGGATATCTCTTCTGGAGTGCTTCTTCGTCTGACCTCTCTCCTTTGACCTGTCCGGCATGGGAAACCCTATCAGTAGCTACGCTACCGCCGGCATAGCTCTCAGAGTCATCGAGGTACTCAAACCCCACCACCAACTATAAGGTCTTGCACTCCCTAGGTGGGGATTATTTATTGAAAATTATTTTTTAATGTGTGGTATAATGCTTCGTCCCCTTCGATTGTATATTTACCTTGTTTGTGATGCTGAAATGACCCCGCGAACTGTGCCGGCAATAGCATTGCTACCTTAAGGCTCTCGCCTGACAGATCAAGGCGATAAGACATAATAAAACAGATAGATACCTTCGTTGGAAGAATGACCATCTTTCACAGCGAAAATACAAAAGTCAAGAAATGTGAGCATAGCTTCCACTAACGTTAAATTATCCAGAAACAGAATATTAGCTCAGCAATTAATTAGTAATTTTTAATAAAAAGTGACAGTATTTATTTGCATAAAAATAAATAAAGAGTAATTTTTTATTAAAAATTACTAACTCTCTGGCACTAGGAAACCTAGAGTTTAATGGTCGCGTACACATAACCTAAATAATGCCGGAGTGATCGAAGGTAATAAGCCATACAAAAAAGTACCTAGGTCGAAAGAGTGACAATCTTTCACGTAAAAATACAACCATCAAGAAATGCGGACATGGGTTCCACTGGAGTAAAATTTTCCGTAAGTCAAATAGTCCCATGATTTGAGGGAATTAGATTATATAGGGAATGATTGGAAAACATCTCAGGATAGGGATGTATGGAGAGCTTATGCCCGCGGCCATGAGTTCGATAGTGCCAGTGAGTTAATTATTTATTTGCATAAACGTATTATTGATGTACAAACTCAGGAATTTGGAAAAATCCAGCATTTGTTCAATTCATGTTTTTTTTATCGCGATGCATAAAAAAGTTATTTTCTCCTCTGTATATTATTATTATTATTATTATTATTATTATTATTATTATTATTATTATTATTATTATCATTATCATCATCATCAATATTATGGTCATCATTTATAATCAATATTATTTTTAAACTATTACAATTACTGACTCGTACTCTCGAGTATAAAATACATCTGAACATTTGTTCGAAAATGGAGTAAAATACTCAATATATAAATACAATCTAACAGAAAAATAGCTTTATTAAATACACATAAAATACAATACAATTATTATAAAAATAACATTAACAAAGGTAAAATGGTTAGTACTAAATGGTGCGTACATGACACATAAATAGTTTAGGTCTACTAAACTGACAACAACTTAGGACAGTTTCAAATACTCTTTTACATAAAAAATGATATCAATATGACTTATTTGGATAAGAGCACGTTAATTCTTTATAAGCTACTGGTTCAAATACAATCTATGTCTGATCCCAGTGTGTATCTAAATCCTGGAGTTTCTAAAATAAAAATATGAACGTGCAATAAATTACTACATCATTTTAAAATAAAATTTAGCATAATTTCTCATTTACGTATTTTTACATTATAAAGAACTTATTTCATTGAAATCTTTGCAGTATTTAGAACTGTAGATAAATTCAATAACCCATTATTAATTATTAGTTTTCTTCTTCCTAGCCATCCGTGAGTAATATTTTCTAAACACCTGTAATATTTTGTAACAATGCATGTTATTTTAGAACAAAATAGACTTAAGATGTTAGTTTTATGTTTGTTTAAATCGTCTTTATGAACATATTTGTAAATTCTCACAAATAAACGCAGTACTTACAGATGCAGTGACTGCAATGACTAATATAATTGTTAATTCATGTGGCCGATTTCACTTAGCTAAGCTACTTTTTTTGGAAGTGATAAAATGCTTGCCTATGTGTGAATCATAAATGATTCAAACCATTTATTCTTATTTCACTATAGCGTAATAAGAAAAAATGCACCAAAGGAAGTGAAATCGTTTTTTGTAACAACATTTTAATCAATGGCTTTTTTTCTCTTGCATGACAAATTATACGTACAACTATTCCAAAGCTTGGTAAAATTAAAATATAAATATCAGAAAATTAATATATGTATAAATACATTTACTATTAGCTATATGCCAACTACATTTATATGGACGTGTGCCTTTTTTGTGTTACTTTATTCATAACTTGTGTTGTAGCTAAATAACGTAGAAAGAAAGAACAGAATTCAAAAATAATACTTCATGAAATTGTGATCAGTGGACTGATTCAAAAAGAGACTTAATGTACAAACGTAAATTAATTATTGCATTTATACAATCAGATAATTTACAAACATTATAAATGTCAGCGTGTAAATATAATAATAATAATAATAATAATAATAATAATAATAATAATAATAACAACAATAATAATAATAATAATAATAATAATAATAATACAAATTCAGATTAATCTGGGTATTGTATAATCAATATTAGTTAAATTGTAAATGTCACATGTAGACCTAGTTATTTTACGTTGTGTATGGCTAATAGATTGTGTGTAAGATTATACAGAATGAGGCTTGTAGTATCACTTATAAAGTGATGGAACAAGTCGGAAATAAATGCATTTGAAAAATATACCAGATGATAAGTAAACACATAGTCCTACCCGTATAAACCAAAGAGGGTAACTTTCCCTCGTGTTTACAAGTCTGAAGTGATGCCAGATCCAATAAATTTTAATAACGCTTCAGAGTATAAGGCGAATATTTAATTTCTTGATGGGTGAAGTGGCACAAAATTGCAACATGTTTTTCAAAGTTCTAGAATATTTTATTAACTTACTGACATAATTGAAGCGTTATAATTTAAACTAAACTTAACGTTTCCTTGTCGAAACTTTTTTTGAGAATTATGGTTAATATCGGATTGATTTTTTTATAGCATCCATCCATTCAGAGTAATTCTGCCCGAGGGCAGGTCCTTCACTTTCATGCTATGCTTGCAGCTTTACTAGGGAATTGTAGGTGTGGTAGCTTCCCGTTGCTTTCCACACCGGTGAAGGAGGATGATGATGATGATGGCCATATGATTTCGGGGACCGTTTCGGCCCTAAAGTTTTCCTGACATTTGTCTTACAGGTGAGGAAAAACCCCGATACAAACCTCACCCAGCAAAACTGCCCCGACTGGGGATCGAACCCGGGTCCGCTGCGTGACAAGGCAGCACGCTACCTCGAGACCACAGCGGTGGACTTTATAACATTAGATAATTATAATTATTTTAGTGGAGTATGCATACAACATCTTTCTTCAACCGTTTTGTGTTATATTAATTTATATTCTGAATTTTTCGCAAAGGTCGGAATAAAAATAGCGATATTGGGAACTAATGCGCTACTAATTTGTTTTCAATTTTATTAATTTTACTAAACGCAATGTCTCATTCCTAGTCCGATGTTGGACGACTGATAGGTTGCATATTTTTAAATAAGATATTTAACATTTTTATTTGTACGTTTAGCATTTTGTAGCATTCATACATTTTCAGTTTTGGATTTTATAAAATTTAGAAGAAAAAGTATAAGTTATTATAAGTTAATTCTCATGACTTTTTAAATTACATTAATGTTAAATTAAAAACATATTGTTTAATGGTTACAGTGAGATAAAAATGTGTTAATTAAGTTGTGCATTTACATATTGAATCAACCTATAAACATAGAATAAACTGATGCAAGCTAAAGCATATAATACAAAAAAAAAGATAAATTTATAGGCCCTACTCATGCATAAGTTAACACAAAAAAAACCTAGAATAATGTGTAGAACATACATAAAATTAACAAGAACCAGAATTATAGAAAGAAAATACATAAAATTAACTCAAGTCATGAAAGTTCAGTAGTAATGTTGAATGAAATCATAGGACATACCTCAATGTTTCGTTCAGGCATTCGGCTATTCTCCTCTTACAGTTAAATTAAATTTCTGTTAATATCTTCCAATATATTGCTGTTGGTAGGACCCTAAATGACGTACATTGCAGAGCTGCTTGGAAAACTTTCAATATCCAACAGCATTTTCAGGTAGTCTACACCTTTATTTTTTTCTTAAATTTCCAGAAGAAAATAAAAATTTAAAAGTCATCGATTTCGTATTTATGTCGCATTTTGGTGTAATTTTTGGATATGTCGTACTTTCAAAACATTAAAAAAAACTGGTTTACAATTATTTAAAAATGAAAATACAAGAGTGGAAGGCTTTTTGAGAATTATGCGCTATATCGTATTTATGAAAAAAATCACAACCCTTACGAGGTTATTAACTTATTAATCATAAACAATATTTGTGGTTAGTTTGACACGTGATATGACAGATACGAAATCATTTGATTTGAGAGTTCTTGTCAAGAGAGATTGAAACATGTTCGCATTCAATCGTCGTGCGAGGTCACTTCGAGGTTAGAACACCCTCGACTTGCTGTTTGTCCTACAGTCGAGGTCGTCATTTTCATCATGGTGATTAACTCTCAAATCACCAGTAAGACTAGATAAAACGTTTGTTTTCCATTTTTTAATATTTTTATGTCTAAAAGCTATTTTCGCGAAAGTGTCCTTTATTACAAGCAGGCCTACATGTTAATTTATAATAATTAGTTCTTATACATAGTTTAAGAACCTTGGGTGTTATTGCATACTTAAATTGCATTAACTGCATGTTAAACTTATATAGCCTAAGTACCTCTGACAATATTGCATTTGAAATTCCATTAACTACAGGTTGAACTCACACTATATATCTAAGTACCTAGGAATTTGTTGTTTACTAGATAATACCCGACGTACGTTGCTCCGCCAAAGTAAATTAAATAATTGTGTTTTTGTTTTTAGTTGAATAACTGAAAAGAAAATTTGGATTAATTAAATTGTATAGTACATATTGCGACGAACCGAACATGGTCTTTGTTAGTCAATTTTTAATGTCGGATTTCAGGTAAACCGCCACTTCTAATGGTCGGATTTTTCTGATATTTTGCATAATACATACCTCGGTTATTTTATATACCGAGTTTCGTTGTGACACATTGAAAATTGCGACGGATAGAGCGAATTTTAAATTTTCTATTCAGGTTAACTCCTCTATATAATTGTTTTAGAGCATAATATATATTGGCTAAACAGTCGCCGTATCCGAAAACGTATATGTGCAAATTTTCATGAAGATAAGTTGAGCGATTTAGAAGTCACAAACATACATTGAATTATGTAAGTCAAAATTAGAACATGTCACAAATAGGGAAATTAGAAACATAATGGAAGCAGTAGAAAGCATAATTGAAAGAATTGAGCAGAAGGAATTAAAATGGTTAAGACATATTTTAAGAATGGAAGATGATCGATAGCCGAAACAACTATAGTAATGCCAACCGACGAGAAAGAAGAAAAGAGGGAGACCAAAGTTAACATGGAAGGAAAACATGAGGATACTCAAGATCGTGGGCTTTGAAAGACGGCAGCAGCTGTAAAAGTCCGAAGATGTGTATATATATATATATATATATATATATATATATATATATATAGAGAGAGAGAGAGAGAGAGAGAGAGAGAGAGAGAGAGAGAGAGAGAGAGAGAGAGAGAGAGAGAGAGAGAGAGCATTAACCGCGGGTTTAAATATTTTTAAATATTTACTTATCTGTATTGAAACATAATATTTGAGAATAAAGTACTTAGGAAAATTTTTGGACCAAAGAGAGATGAACAGACAGGTGAATGGAGAAGACTACATAACAATGAACTACATGGTCTTTATAGGAAGCCAGATATAATAAGAACAGTTAAGTCTCATTGGGGCAGGACATGTTGCACGTATGGGAAATGAAAGACTTGCATGAAAGCTTCTTGTAGGAAAGCCAGAGGGAAAACGCCCAGTTGGTAGACCAAGAATGAGGTGGGAGAATAACATTAACTATGATTTGAGGGAAGTAGATTATACAGGGAATAATTGGAAAGCATTAGCTCGGGATTGGGATGTATGGAGAGCTTATGTCCGTGCGGCCATGAACCTACGAGTTCGATAGTGCCAGTGAGTAAGTAAGTATTGAAACATAACAATATAGGACATTTTTAACGAGATGTACCATAGATATCTTAATTTCTTTATTCTATATGCCGAAAAATATTCTTTAAAATTCGTATAACGTTTATTTTATCAAAATTACAAAATACATGCTCGCCGTTATATGAGTGAGTCACCAATTTCCATTCCCCAAACCCGGTATTCTTCTTTTTATTCTTCTTCCTTTCGTGGTTTAGGACGAAAAAAAGTGTTCCGGCTTCATTCCATCTCAATCTTGGTCATCCAGGATCTCTTGGTTCATATGACACTTATTTTCGTCCAATCTTTCCTAATGTTCCTTCCATTTACTTCTATTCACGTATATATGCTTTTCATTTATTGCAAATATATTTAACTTGTTACTAATTTATTCATTTTTTTGTCTTATCTAATTTTGTGTATCCTAATAATGATCTAAGAATATCTCATTTCTGACGCTTGAATACGGCTACTATATTTTTTTTATGCCCAGAACGCTGCCATATACTTTATAGAATTTAATTTTAGTGTCCATTAGTGTTGTTTTCAATGTTAATTTAATTGTTCTGCACATAATTAGATATATCTACACATTATTTGTTATATGTATATTCAAATTATAAATGACATCGCAATCTAAATAATTAAAACTTTGGATTTGTAACAGACACTTATTATCTAATACAATTTTTGTTCTTGTTGGGTATTTACCATAGAATGCCATGATCTTAGTTTTAGAAGTACACATTTTAAAATTATATTCCTTTACAGTCTGATGTAATGAGAAGATTTATTTTTTAAGTTTTTCCTCTGAATCCTGTAAAATTACGAGGTCTTTGTATATGCTTCTCCTCCATATAGTTTGCAAATATTCTAATGGTGAAGGAATACTGTAATATTGGAGGTAATTAATAAAACATTTATTCTGTCAAGATGTATCTACAGCAGTTCTGGTTATCTTGTAACTATTTATAAAATTTACATCACTGTTTTAAAAAGGTTTAGATTTTTTAATCTCAGATTTGAGGCAAATTCTTATAAAGGCTCAAATCTGAGATTAAAAATCTAAAACTCTTAGTCAGTGAGCTGAATTTAAATATACGAGTAGTTACAAAATAATCAGAACTGCTTTAAAAGCATCTTGACAGAATGTTTTATGAATTACTCCTCCCATTCTATTAGAGTATTTCTTTACTATCGGAATATTTGCAAACTATTTGGATAATAATAATAATAATAATAATAATAATAATAATAATAATAATAATAATAATAATAATAATAATAATACTTTCATTTCAAAAACCGTGCGTTAATAGATTCTCTTGACTTGAGAATAAGGTAACATTCTCATGCACTTTAAAGTAAAATCTCGAAGCTCTATAAATCATGTAAAAACTTGAAAAGCTGGCAGTTTAGCCGGGAGAAGTATCACACTAAGTAAATACACTTATTTTTTTAAATTATGCTATTTAATATGGACTTACATTTTCTGAACAAAGGATATTATGAAGGCATATATTTAAATGGAACTAATATAATTTATAAACAGACAAATGAAGACTATATATATATATATATATATTATAGAGTGCGGTGACATGTTTCTTATGCTGGACTCTTTTCCTATGCCGCTGAAAAGCTTCTATGTATGAAGTAAGATTGGCATTCATTTTAATGTAAATTTTTGTTGATATTTATGATTTAGTATTATTTTATACTTTTCAGAAATAGTTATTATAATTCTTTAAATATTCCACTACCTATACTTTGATATATGCCTTGGAAAATAGTTTGGTGTACTATCTCAATAGTTTTACTTATTGAAGTAGACATATTAATTAAAATGAGATTTTGAGACTAAAAATCTTTTAAAGTGGAATCAGTATTGACACGCTCTTGGCCTATCTTCATTGAAGACTGTACCTAACTAACTAACTCACTGGCACTATCGAACCCGTAGGTTCGTGGCCGCACGGACATAAGCTCTCCATATATCCCTATCCTAAGCTAACGTTTTCCAATCATCCCCCCGTATAATCTACTTCCCTCAAATCATAGTTAATGACATTATCCCACCTCATTCTTGGTCTACCAACTGGGCATTTTCCCTCTGGTTTTCCTACAAGAAGCTTTCATGCACGTCTTTTATTCTCCAATCGTGCCACATGTCCTGTCCATCGCAGTCTACGAGACTTAACTGTTCTCATAATACCTGACTTCCTATACAGACACTGTTATGTAAAGTCTTCCCCATTCACCTGTCTGTTCATCTGGTCCAAACATTTTCCTAAGAACGTTATTCTCAAATACTCGTAATCTCTTTTCCTCCCTTAAAGTAAGAGTCCATGTTTCACATCCATATAATATAACTGGTAGAATACTAGTTTTATATATTTTCAGCCTAATGTTTTTTTTAAAGGAGTAGGGACGTCAAGAGTCTCTGTAATGCATAATAGCATGCATTTCCAGAATTGAGCCTATGTTTAATTTATTTGTGCGTCTCATTCCTATTTGTGATTATTGTTCATAGGTATTTGAATTCAGTCACCTCCTCAAAATTTCCCTCATTTGTCATTAGCTGTCAATTCCCATTATATAATGTATTTCTATGTGTGACCATATATTTAGGTTTATTGATATTTACTTCCAGTCCCAATTTCTTAGTGTTACTTAATAATGTGTGCGTGTTGTCCTTTAGTATCTCCTCGCTATCGGCCAATAGTACTACATCATCAGCATAAACTAACAGCTTATTAATTCCATTGAGTTGTATGCCTTCTTCATCCTCTACAGATTTGATGGCAAGCTCTAGTGCAAAAATAAATAGTAGAGGAGATAGTGCATCTCCTTGCTTCAACCCATTGTGGATTTCAAAAGTATCCAAAAACTGTTTGCCTACACGCACTCTAGGCTTTGTGCCATTTAGACACATTTGTATAAGTCTAACTAACTTTTTAGGAATTCCGAACTCCAGCAGGATACTATATAACTTCTCCCTCTTAATTGAATCGTATGCCTTTTTGAAATCTACGTATAGTAGATTTACAGTACCACTATATCCCCGGGGGCACGCCATAGCGTAGTGGTTAAGGCACTGAGCTACAAGTCGGAGGGTCGAGGGTTCAAGTCCCGTTGGGGTCAGGATTTTTTAAACTGACCCAAACCCTCTGGCGGCACTATGGCCCTGGGGTCGACTCAGCCTCTAACGGAAATGAGTACCAGACGCTTGTTCTGGGGTAAAGGCGGCGCCGTCACGCAGGGCTGACAACCCGGCTGACATAAAGTGCCGATTGTCTAGAAAAAAGTGGGAGCCTTAACCTCCTACTACCCCAAGGGCCTCCGGGTCTGTTGTGGGATCACTTTACTTTTTTTTTACTATATCCCCAATTCTTTTCTAAAATCTGTCTTAAATTAAAAATCTGATCTGTTGTAGACCTGTTTCTTCTAAATCCACGTTGATGATCTCCTACAATGTCGTCAATATAAGGAGTAAGTTTGATTACTAATATATTTGTTAGAATTTTTGTACGAAGTTGAAAGAAATGAGATGCCCCTATAGTTGCTGTAATCAGTTTCATCTCGTTTCTTATAAATTGGTTACGATAATCGATCCTTTCCATTCATCTGGAAGAGCTTCTTTATCCCAAATCATATTAAGCAACTGGCATATCTTATCCATCAATTTTTCTCCCCCTGGTTTTTATCAGTTCTGCTGGGATCTCATTTGAACATTGAAGACTGTACCAGAAAAAAAATTATTTTCTATCTGGATTTCAAGAAGTAAGGAGTGTTATGCTAGTCAAATAAGAATGTGTGGTATGTATATATCATATAAGTGTGAAAGTAGGTTCTGATCAGTAAAGTGGTACAACTCATTAATCAGGAATTCTTCTTGGAACTGTGACGTCACACTGGTTTCATTCTTAAATTCTAGTGACTATGTCATTCTTCTATGGAATAAAAATACTCCAGGAATATAAGATTTTAATGTTACATTTAGAGATCAGGAATTTTAGTGTAATTCATTATGTAATCTTTTGTTGGCCCTCAACTGGTTTCAAGGTATCTGAGCAAGATGAATCCAGATCTCAGCATCCATTAAATTCATTTTAACATGGTTCTCAAAATTGTGTCTCTGCCTCTCTACCCCCTCCCCATCAACCCTCCCAAATACTATATTCTGTTTTTATCGTTCATCTCGTAAAATATGAACCGTCTCGATTAGTAGATTTATTTATGTCTTAATCTTAAGGAATGTTTCTAAACATAATGTTGATCTTCCCATTCCAACTCCGTGTCGCGAGAAGCCTAGAAGGCACTTTGCCTACCAGCCAGCTGCTGGTTTCACGTTTACCTGTGATTTACAGAGGTGAATCTAGCCAGTATAGGAGTGACATGTAGCCAGCATGTAGAGTCACCCAAGCCTTTATTACTGGTTTCCTCAAACTGGAGCGGTTACTTATTTAAACTATCCAAATTCCTCACGGTTATTGGCCGAAATTTCATGATACAATTTCTTCCTCCACGGGGATTCGAATCACCGCAAGTCCCGTAATACTGTATTAAGGCATCATGCCTTAAACCTCTTGGTTGCGAGACGCGAGACAATGCCCATCTTACCTTTTATCAAATTAGAGAAGTTTATTTAATTTTCCTTATATAAAGTCAACTCGAAACATTATGTTTATACATAGTGCGTTTTTGCAATGCATTTGAGTATCCTTACCGTACAATGAATGTATTTTATATTAAAATTCTATCTCCCTTAAAAATGAAACTTCATGGATGCAATTCAGAGCCAATGGATCCACTAGAAATTTTGTAAACTGATGAACAATACCAAAGGGATATTTATAAATCCCCCCCTTCATAGTCAGTTATATATATATATATATATATATATATATATATATATATATATATATATATATGTGTTATATTGCAGATTTTCGCGGATATAAGTATGAATAAGAAAGTTTTCTTGGGTTTTCCGCGTCTTGGAAAACGCGGAAAACCCAAGAAAACTTTCTTATTCATATATATATATATATATATATATATATATGATGTCATTGTAATTAGGTCTACATAAGAATCCGGCTTCTAGTCATTAGTATTGGCTTATTACACGATTCAAGCTGTAGTTCAATAAATGAATTCTGATTAGTTTATAACAAGAACATATCATGCGTTTTCTTATATATTTCCATTTCTGTTACACCTTTCTCACAAACGGTGTAATTTTAATGTAAGCACTTTTCCATAAAGTACCTTGAAGTAAACATTGTTATTGATACGAATGTATAATTTTAGCGAAGGTTAGCATGAATATGTGATACAGGAATCTCCAGTGCTCACATTATGTTTATCAATCAGTTCATTATCATCTGCAAGCGGCTCAAGGCCGTAAAAGTAATCAGCCTGTTTGTTCTATTTATTTGACAAGCTTGCAAATATCATGCAGAAATATGTAGGACAAAACCTTGAACTTGCTACTACTTTCAAGCGTTTCCTCTGTGTGTGTTAAACATGGTTCTGCCAAGTGTCTTACACAACACACTTTCTGATGAATTCAATTTTCATGGCCTTTTGTTTCACAATGCAATATTCTATATGTGCTGTCACATTATAAATCGATCCAAGGTTTTGTACATTAAATCAGCAATAAAATTTTCGATAATGTAAGTAGGACAAAACAATTATTTGTCGTTTAACATAAAATGACTCGTTAATATTTTTTCTAGCAATATAATAATCATTCATAAATAAGTACAAAGTAAAAATTTTCTTTCATCTTCTTATTCATTTTGTATGAAGAATAACTGGTCAACAGTGGTTTTGTTGCCCTTGATATAAGATTTTAATTTCGGATTATGCTCACAATTCATGAAACTAGCAATGATTTTGGAAGATTTTCTCTGGTTTTTAAAAATCTTTATTTTCATTTTACACTACAAAAATCGGAAAATATGAAAAAAATAACAGATATATTTATAATGTAATTTTTTTTAAATTAGTATACACCGACGCAAATAGAAAGAAAAATGTCAAAAACCCATGTTATACTTCAGTGAAACGCCTTTTATAAGATTTTGTTCTATAATGTTTTAGGGAACAATCTCCTTTTAAAGACCATCATGTGACGGTCCCATCTACCCTGACACCTTTCCTCCATTACTTTTAGATCCTGGTGAAAGTTCTCTCCCTGTTCGTCATTATAATTTCCTAAATTATCCGGAAATCTATCCAGGTGACTGTGGAGAAAGTGTAACTTTATACTCATATTTGCTCCTAGAATCTTCAAGCTTGTCAACATTTTGCACAATTTCTTTATAATTTGGTGCTTTATAGTTATCTAGGAAATGTTCAACTACCAATACAAAACCCTTCCAAGCTTCACTTTCCGGAACAGTCATAACTTTGATAAAATTTGCATCTTTCATCAATTGCCGAATTTGAGGACCATCAAATATTCCGCCCTTTAACTTTTCCATATTGAGCTTAGGAAATTTTCTACAAATGTATTTGAAACATTCTCCTTCCTTGTCCAACGCTTAACGAATTGTTTTATCACATCCAGATGCACGTTGTGAGTACTTTAATTTTGTCAAATAACTGAGCTCACGGCCGATGTGCTGAGTGAGGGGTGCGAGAGTGGGATCACGTGATGTTTGTATGTACGAAAAAATGCGCAGAAAACAAATCATGACTGGAAATATAAATTTTATTAGTAACAAGCCATTTACTGTTTAAAATATAAGATACGCAAAAAGCATAAAAACCAGAGCACATTCTGCACTTTCATGAATATATTCGTAAACTGTACACATGAAAACATTGAAATTCACTGAAATATCTAGGGCAACATTTTTTTTTTGTTGAGCTGTGAATGGATCCATGCAGTCTTATTTATTACTAACGAGTGATGATGAAAATTAAGAACATCGTATCTTGGTTAATGTCTATAATTTTTATTTTTTGTAAAAAAAAGTTCATTTTATATGTGCATAGCAAATTCGCAACCCTACTTTCTTTTCCCTTGTGAAATCTAGCATAGCCTTAATACTATATGTATGTATATATATATATATATAATGGCACCATGTTGTCATTTTCGACATTCTGGTATTCTCTCCTGGCATTGGCGTTAATGTAACCCACTTCTGAGATTGGGGCGCCTGGAAGGCAGAGTTACGCTCTCCCGATGATATATGATAGGTGGTAGTGATTGTGGTAATGATTCGCCAGGGGATACCGTAAATCTAAACTTAATGTAATGAGGTGAATATGATAATGATTGCTAGATGATGTTCGGGGACCGTTTGGGCCTTAAATTTTCCTGACATTTGTGAGGAAAACAACTCGAAAATATCTTACCCGGGAAATTTGTCCCTACCGAGAATCGAACTCGGACCCGCTACGTGACAAGGTAGCACGCTGCTTCGAGACCACGGCGCACATACGGGAAAATGCACGATGTAGCTGGGAAAAAAAAAAAAAAAAAATTGAACTTACTACGAAATGTGAAAAATATAGTGAAAAATATACTATACCAGCTGGCCCGGCGAACGTCGTATCGCCTTTAAATATGTTTACGTTAATTTTTCCGATGTTTTAATGGTTATCTGCTATTCGGGGCGGAAACAAATCCAACAAATCAAAGATCATAAAAATCGGGCCAGCCGTTCTTGAGTTATATATAGTGTAACTAATCCGATTTGTTTTATATATATATATATATATATATAGACAAAACTCCCGGCCACGCGTTGCTGTGGCTAAGGTATACGTTAAAATATGTTGTAGTAAACTAAGTGAGACATCTAAATCAATAAGTTTTAAGTTTTGTTTTACACAATTTTTTAGTTCTGGTACACCCGGTATAAATATGGGTGGTGGTTTATGTGGAAGTGGTTTTGTTGATTGAGATGAATTTATGTTGTCTGCATTCTCAGTATCATCCATAAGTGTATCATAAGGATTATATACATTTATTGATGGAATATTTTGAGGAGGCTTGCTGATTTCATTATACTTTCGTTTTTTTCTACGAACTTGTTGCCAGTTTGGATTCTCATCATCATCAAAAGATCTCTGTATAGTAATATTATCTTGTGATATATTACAGTTATCTTGTTTTTCATTTAATTGAAACATGGAGATTGTTTCTGTAATATTAGGCATATTATTATAACTAACAGACTTACTTACAGTTCTGTTATTCCTTTCCTTAGGACCTTCATATGTTTTTAAATTGACATTCTTCTTAATTGTAAGATTTATGTCACATAGGTCTATACCAATTTGCGGAAATTCACTTGATATCTTATCATTCATGGTCTCTAGAACTGATTCGCCATATTGTTCAATGTTCCTTCTCGGTCCAGTTCAATTTAAATTAAATTGCTGTATTTCAGCCAGATTACTTAAAACTAATACTTACACACGAAATTAATATTATTATCAATATTTTGAAAATCAAATAAACACAACCACACTTAAATTATGAATTAATCAATATTTGTAATTCAATTGAAATTCGCGGTTGCAACAAAAAGCACAGCCACCTGGTTAAATAATAAACCAATTACCTTACACGGCCATCTGTTAGAATCGTATGGAACTCACAGATAATTATAACTCTTTGTTAAATAATAAACAAATAATTTGCAATAAAATAATGTGACTATAAATTTAATTATAAACTTCCCTAAGTCTCAAGTTGGATCAAACTGCATACAGTGTGCAAAATTTTATTAAAATCGGTTCAGTAGTTTACGATTCCATCGCGGACAAACAACGTGACACGTAATTTTTATATATTGAGATGAATCAAAGTTTTAAACTGTATGCTTGTTTTTATTTTACTGTCAATGATATCCTCGCTATAGCCAACGAAAGTTATCGCTCAGAACGCCATGTGCGCAGAGTCCTTGAAAGATAAAATTTACCCCTGAATATTTCCTCGCAGTATTCGTGTTACTTCGTCGTGTGAGTGACTTTTTCGCATGGATTCTGTAGTAGAGAGTATGCTCTTTCATAATATACTAATTATTTGAAATTGTATTAATTGTTTATCAATTTATGAGGACTTTTTAAAGTACTGCAATTACATAAAATTAGAATAAAAGAATAAGATTTGACAAGGGTTATAAAAAATTCTATCCTGGTCCATCTTTTCTTTCTATGTTAGGGTGTTTTTTTACACTCATTTAGATTATTATACAAAAAAATTAGATATCACTATTAATCGCTTTCTTAAATAGAGCCATTTCATTACAGGTAATCGTGTTTGCACTCTTACTAGTAATTCGGAGGACAGTGTGAAAATCACAACATATTAATAATTTTTACTACTTAAAGACAGCCAATGTTTTTAAATGATCCACTACCAAGTGTCCTCAAGAGATTTTTATTATATTTTAGAGAAATTTAGAGTAAATAAGTGCCGTTCTGAGATAGAAAAATGTTTGAAACGTAAGGTGAGTGCGTTTACATCAATCCTAATTTCGAAGTAGAAGGCAAGTGGAAAATAAATGAAAAATTTACAAAGAAAAACTACCAGTGGCTACCCACAGATATAAACATACATATATTAATTGATAGCATTAAGGAAAAATCAGGAAGACCAAGAAAATTTTAGTGAAAGTTCGGAGAGAACGAAGACAAGGACTGTATCTCCACCACTGTCATACATATCTCCAGATAAAATTACTTATGCTACTCAGAAGTGTCTAAGGAAGAGTGAAAAGAACATCTGCTGAAATAGTTAAGCTCTCCTCAAATATATCACCACGAAGCCTCTACTAGACTTTGAATCCCTATGCCTCAGAAAAAGCTGATTTAGGATTAGGAAAATATGATTATACTCATATTCAGGCAGCAGTAAATGCATGAGATGCTAACATATACCCATCATATAATATAATTTCACAAGTGTTATCCTGATAACAGAGAGCGGAGCTGAGGTTCCTCTAAAATATATTTTAGATCATACATAACTATTAGTGCTTGTACAAGATTAGGTATTAGAAAGTATTCCAGGTGACTTAAGTGACATAAATATGATTTATAAATGGGTAGAAGTTCTAGTTTCGTGAAAATATGTCCAATAGGAGAGCAAATATAAATTGTATAAATTTCATCCTCCTGTAAGGGGTGATTTTTTAATCAAACAAAAGTAAGAGAGCTTTTATACATGCAGAAAAACATTGGTTAACAAATGTGTGAAGTTTCGTGAAAATATGTGTAATAGGATAGCAATTGTAAATTTTATAAAATTTCACCCTCCTGTAAGGGGTGATTATTTAATCAAACAAATGTAATGAGAGTTTCTACACATGCAGCATATGCATTGGTTATACAAAAGTGTGAAGTTTCGTGAAATTATGTCTAATAGGAGAGCAATTGTAAATTTTATAAAATTTCACCCTCCTGTATGAGGTGGTTTTTTCAAACAAAAGTAGTGAAAGTTTTATATACATGCCGAAAATGCAATGGTTAATAAAATTGTGAAGTTTCGCGAAAATATGTCTCATAGGAGAGAAATTGCATATTTTATAAATTTTCACTGTCCTATAAGGGATGGTTTTTTTAAACAAAAGTAATGTGAGTTTCTACACGTATATAAAATTTAATGGTTAACAACTGAGTGAAATTTTGTCAAAATATGTCTAATAGGAGCGATGTCATTAATTTTGTCCAGTTAGATCATGCATTTTTCCGTATGTGCGGCGGTGGAATAGCGCTATACTAAGCTCTTTTAAAATATTTGTTTTGCAATTTGTTGATCGCAACTCTTTGATACATAAGAATCGTTCTTGACTTTATGTTTTATTGATTTTATATCTTATAAGTACACCGTTTGTTCATGTCCTGCGTAATACCAGATCGAGGGATGAGATGAGATGAAGATGCCGTCTAACCTGGTATTTCGCACAATCGTAGGGGCCGATGAGATGAAACGAAATGGGTGTCATGAGTGTGAAGAAGTGATGGAATGAAATTTTGGCCAGAGGAAAACGGGAGAAAACCCGCCCAGGCTCCGATCCTTTCATCACGAACCCCACATGAAGAGACCGAGACGCGATACATAGGTGGCTACTGTCTAACCAATTGCGGCATGGAAGCGCTTTTAAATATCATGCATGCTTTAAAAGATGTATGTATATTTATAATTAGAATCGTTACTTACTTATAAACTTACAAATTTTGATAGAGTTTATAGATTCAAGATAATGTAACTTTTTAAAACATTAATCTTGTTCTAGTGATTTATCATAAAAATAAATGTTACTGCCGAGAGTGTATTTTATTTACAGATGAATGTATTTGTTTATGTATACCATATATCATCACTTAATGATTTTTCCCCCACGGAGTGCAATTCCTCTTCAATTTACATTGATACAAACATACCTGAGTGATCCAGTCATCCTCAACTATATGTTAAACTGCGGAAGCGTTTCGTGTTTCCCTCCATGTTGATAGAAATATGCCTGAGTGATCCAGTCGTCCTAAACTATATTTTTAAACTGCGGAGATCTTTCGGACTGTCTCCATCTTCAAGCGTTCGTCAAGTTCTGCTTGGTGTTGTGATGATTTTCCAGAGAGAGTTGTGGTCGATGGTTATTGCATTTTATCTAACATTCTTTCGTTTTCGGTTTCTTTTAAAATGTTAATTTCTTCCAAAATATTTATTTTATTGTTATTGTATATTTATGCATTATCGAAATCTACAAGGAACACAATAATACATACATTTCATTGCTACAATAATTCACAAAGAGTATAATGATACTTACAATAACAGAATAAATATTTTGGAATAAGTTGAGATTTTAAAAGAAGGCGCACACGAACCATACTCATCGATCACAATCCATTCTACAAATTATCATATCATTAAGCAGTACATGAACGAAGATAAAGATGGTCGACAGTCCGAAAAGCTTCAGCAGTTTAAAATAATTATAGTTGAGGGAGGACGGCTGGGTCACTAATATACGTTTGTATCATCAAACTTGAGTAGTTGCCTCAATGGTATTCAAACTTTTAAAAAATTGATGCAATTTCCCCTAACGAGAAGTTTGTTTGTGCATTTATGGGATGCAGTGTAGTATATAGCATTACGTTATTATTCTCTGCAAAGTAATATGCTAGGCTTACAAACTGTTCAGTCAAGAAACCATGAATCTTTCCAACGACTGTTTAATCTTCCAAGTAATGTTCTTCCATTCACTGGTAGATTATCTCTTGATATACAGGACCTACAACACGTAATGTGGGAAGGGGGAGTGGTGACGTATATTTTGCTTACAATAACCAGCCATCCACTTCCACGACTCTATGAACCATACTGTTTGGTTCGATTCGAGATGCATGCAAAATCCATTCATATATTCCACTATTCACCAGCTTCATGGACTGGTGGTCAGCGTTTCTGACTACAGCTCATGAGATCTCGGGTTCGATTCTCGGTTAAACCATAGGAATTTTTCCTTAAAGAGAATTATTCCTGTGGTTGCCCATGATCTGGAATTTAGGTTAAGCTTGGGTTAAGAACTCTCCTGGCGCTTAATTATCATTCACCACACATCATATCATCGGGGTAACGTAATTCCACCTTCCACGTGCCCCAACCTAAGAAATGGATTACAATTTCGCCAGTGCCAGGGGAGAAAGCTAGAAATGTTATAAAAAAACAATTTGGTGGAATTGGACAAAAAATATTCACCTATTCATCTATTGTTTGCATGTCCAGTTGTCTCCTTATTTACTCATTTGTAATTTTTCCTCCCCTTGTTTTATGAAGGATTTTCCTTAGGGTAATTCATCTCATGTGTTACTAAGATCTGTAGACAGCATTATGAAGATGATTAATTAGATACTAATGTAATTAAGGAATGTATAATTCTATTAAAGATATGTCTATGACGAATGCCCTCTCCTGAACAGTGACGAAAAAGTGTTCCTCGCACAAGAGTGTATAACAGTGAAATAATACTGATATTGATATTTATAAAAAAACCCTGGTGGGGTTGTATAAGACCAGATTTTTACTTACGCGACTTATGCCATTTTTGATGTAATTTAAAATATTACGAAGTGTTGATTAAAAACATCGTAAAAAAATAAAAATCAGAAACTAGCAGTCCACTAATTTTGAAAGCTGAAAGAAAGAGACTGCTGTATGTGAGGTTTTGTTTGCATGAAATGTAATAACGGAGAATATGTGAAGATACTTTCAAGGTCGTGTGAGTCAACATTGGACTTCCTGACGTAGTACCTCGAAGGAAGTTAAACCGTTGCTATAGGAATCCCCACATTTTAAACTCAAAATTATATATTACAAAGCATTTGGATTAATCCTGCTTTACATTTATTTGCGGCCTAGTTCAATAATGAACAAATTATGATTTTCCAGATAATTTATGTATAGATTTCAAATACTGTTTTGGGATAAGTGATTTATCATATTTCCGACCGTGTTGACGTACAGTCATATTATCCTGAATTCAGGTCTACCATCTTAATTTACCCGACTGCATTAATTCTTTTCAAATTCTAGATCACTTCTCATATCACAACCGTATATAATTAACATTTACATATAAAGGCATATTAGTTGAATTTTACAACTTCAGTTTATTTTTTTTTTAGCTTCTTACTTATGCATTATATTTTTATTATATAATTAAAAATAAAACAAGATAACACTCATTAATCATCGTAAAACTGGAATGTTCTACTCTTTACCACGGCCTACATAATTTAAATCATGGCCTTCATTAAAGTTTTTTTTTTTTTCATTATACAAATTATGCCTTCTATATATGTTTCTTTCTCTCACGAAATGCATTTTTAAATGTCAATGATTTTCAGCACTTTATCTTTGTAGGTCGTATCCTTTTATAATTGTTGTGTGAATTCTGATGTTATGGTCTTTACGATTGTTATTTCAGACGCCACCTTCATATTTTTCAATCAACCATTAATGAAAAATACCACATTATCTAATATATAAAAACGAATGTTTGTTTGTTTGTTTGTTTGTTCGTACTTTATGCGCGGTTATACTGTTGATCCGATGGTGATGGGACTTTTTGCAAAATGTTCAGGAGATTCCTGGGATGAACATAGGCTATAAGAGAGTTGTGATACTCAACTCGTACACCATTAAAAATTGCCCTTTGTAGTGGAAAACGTGAAAAAAAGTAGCTCTTTGGACGCTTAAATGGCTTACGCTGCCTAAACCATAACAAATAAACAAAATTAATGTACACAGAATTGAATATCTCAAAAAACTACAAAAAAGTCCGCGACAGCATATATTTATCTCTTACGGATAACTCACAATAACCATTTTTTATCTTTCATTGATGCCAAGAAGATCGAGACAAGTACGTAGATTCCTGCGCAAGCATAAGAGCGCATGGCGGGTATTCTTTTATGGATAACTCATAATAATGAATTTTGTCTTTTAGCTCATTTATGCCAAGAAGATCAAGATAAGTAGATTCTCGGGCAACGCCAGGAAAACAGCACGGGGTATCTAAAAATAATTACTATATAAATTTTCCTATTACTTATTTAACTAAAGATAAAACACATTAATGTTCGTATTTCAACTCATTTATGCCAAGAAGATCGGGATAAGTAGATTCCCGAGCAACGCCGGGTAATCAGCACGGGGTATCTAAAAAATGTAAATTTATAATTATTTTTCATTTTAGTTATTCAACTAAACATAAAAGCAAATTAATTTTCATTTATTTAGACGTAGCAGCGCACGCCGGTTATTAGCTAGTTACAAATAAATATTCATCAGCTTTCACCAAAATACACCCATGTTAAGTGTGTACAGATTCTTGGGAATAGAAAAGACCCGGCTTGTTTAATTTATTTTTTTCTTCAAAATTTGTCTCGATACTGTAATAGTATATTACGATGCGAGGTTGGGAAGTGTTTTTACAGAGGCGATAGCGAGGTTTCTAATCTCCGAGATTCTGTAAAACACTTCACAAACGTGCGTTGTACATTATTTTTTGAACGGTGATATTTTCAAATAATAAATAATAGTAAAATAATATCATATTTGTAGGACATATTTATGTTCATTATAAACAACTGACTTAACGTTAACAGTGTGGGCAATGTTTACTAGTTGAAACTGCAGCAGGCCGTGACACCAATCAGTGATAAAATGACAGCAATTACGTATTTGTTTTATATTGTTTCAAATAAAGTTCAGTTAATTTAAAATGCAGTGATTTGTTTCGTATAATGTATATTAACACTACCTGGATATATGTTTGTATATACATTGAACGTAGTATACATAGAGAGCAGTGGCTTTACTTCCTACATGTGGTTTGTAATATGTAATATTACAGTATAGTTATTTAGGTTGGCAAGCCCGAAATGTAGGAAGTTGAAATTTCAACCATGGTCGTCATTGCTGTAAGTACGGCAAAACGCACTATCGCGCAAAAAATTAATATACCATCGTCAAACACACACACACACACACACACACACACACACATATATATATATATATATATATATATATATATATATATGTGTGTGTGTGTGTGTGTGTGGTATAATTATTTTTTTTTACATAGAGCAATGCAAGAAAAATAAATGCCTGGGCAGGATTTGAACCCGGATCTCTGAATTGGTACTTCAGCGTGCAATCCATTACACCACCGAGCGATTCTAATACAAGCATTTATTTCTCCTAAATATATATTCTCCATTATTACGAGATGTAGTGAGAACTCATATATAATTGCAAATCGGATCTTATATGTTTGGCCAAAATCATGTACGGAATTGTTAGAGAGAGAGAAATTATATAAGTACGAACAGTACATGCTGTTGAACCACATTGAGTGCTATACTCGCAAATGAAGGAATTAGGAGACAGATGAAAGCAGAGGAGAATGTGATAGACATACTGTAATTGAAAAGAGGGAGTTAAAATGGTTGAACACTTAATGAAGATGCAGCAACAACGAGAGACCAAAAAATCTTTCAATGGACACGAGCATCAATAAGTATTCGGGGAAGACCATGTATCAAAAGTTAAAGAAGTAATTTCGCCAAAAGAACGTCAAGCAGAAGATGCCTTTGGTCGAGAATGATGGAAATTGGAATTTCAGTTGAAATTCCCTTAATTAGCCTATATAGATATAACTCATAAGTTAATTACAGAAAAACAAACTTTTTTTTTCGTTGTTACTATTTTAGAAACACATTTAAGTTGTTTACTTAAAAGGAAAATTGTTTTATTATGATCTATAATTTTTTTTAATAAGTTATATATTTTAATTATCAAAAAATCAATTATCAAACAGATTTTACAGTCATGCCAATCGGTTGTAATGTCGCCAAGATCACTGTACAGCCGTGTAGCATTTACACATGCCTTGTGAAACATAATTCGGGTTAAAATTCTGTCATCGTTCATTAAAAATGGAACAGTTTTAAATGGGAATATATGTGTTTGTTATTGGTTTGAAATAATAATATTTGCAATATAGTCTGAATTATGTTTACCTTGTAAATACGCTTGTATGAGCTGCACTTTGCTTCGTACTGCTATTCGAGAGACATTGACATTTGACTCTTGCGATGCTCTAGTAAAGAAAGATCCTTGAAGCAAACTTGCGTCATGTCCCTGCCTACAGTAGTACAGTACTTCGCTACCTCCTCACCCAAATCTAATTTGATTCAAACTAATGGCTTTATTGCCGTCTGAGTATACGCATGGCTAGCGCGGGCGGTTTCCCCAACTAGGATCCCAGATTCGAATCCTGGAAGCTCCAGAACGGTATTCGTGGTGGGATTTTTCGGGTTCTTTCTCGTGGTTTTCCCGTTTACTGAGTTCAATCCCACCAACACTCTCCCTTCATGCTATCTACTTTCTCAATCATTAATTTCACCCTTCACTTCATGCTAGGAAAAATAGTTTGGTGTTGACAATATGTGATTGCGGGGCCATCAGGGTGCTGGCTCATGAATCCGATCCTCAGAAACTAAAAGGGGACAAAGAGAAAGTTGTAGTCCCTCCTTGCTGTCACGGGTCTAACGTAAATATAATGGATGTGTGCCTTCAGAGAGGAAACTGGTGTGTCGGACCCAGAGGACAACCTACAACTCTCACGACACTGCAGAGTAGAATTCCGTTCATCCATAATATACTGGGACAGCGAATATGATCTTTCAGGTCGCGGAGCTGAATAAACAACTACTCTAATGCCTTTATTTATTGTGTAAGGATTTTCCTAAACACTTCAAATTCCTGGCATCATATCCGACAGATAAGAGAAATTGGCACGTTGTCCAAGATCTGGAACGTGTTGAACATCTTAAAAATCAAACTAGCGTGGATCATGCAAGTAAACATGAAGGTAGAGTCGGATTCTAGTTCCAATGTCTTAAACATATTATCTCTGCCTAATTCTCCTTACTTTCTTGTAATATTCTATATTTATAGAACACAATATTCGGAATGTTGTTAATAAGCTATCTAACTAATTCATGGGCATTATCAAACCCGAATGTTCATGACCGCGGGGACATAAACTATCCATGCACCCCTGTCCTGAGCTAATGCTTTCTAACCATTCCCTGTAAAATGTATCTCCCTCAAATCAAGGTTAATATTATTCTCCCATCTCATTCTTGGACTACTGAGCGCTTTCCGCCAGTTTCCTACAAACTTTTTCATACCTCTCTTTCATTCCACGTGTCACATATTCTGCCATCGCAGTCTAACGGTTCTTATTATGAGTAACTTCTCATAAAGATAATGTAGTTCACTGTTATACAGTTTTCTCAATTTACCTTCATTTCATCTCTCTTTGATCCAGAAAATCTCATATACCCTTAATCTTTCTCCTCTCTTAAAGTAAGAGACCATGATTCGTATCCATATAGTATAACTGGAAGAATGTCAAGAGTCCCTGTAGTGCATAATAGTATGCGTTTCCAGAGTGGAGCATATGTTTAATTTATTGCTGCACCTTATTCCTATTTGTAATTATTGTTCTTAAGTATTATAATTTTGCTACGTCTTTAAATGTAATCGTCCATTATCATTCAATAATTAATTTAAACATGATACCATATGGCCTATACTTATTTTCATTGATATTTACTTCCAATCCCAGTTTCTTAGTGTTATTTAATGGAATGTGTGTGTTTTGCCTTTTAGTATTTCCTCACTAACGTCTAATAATATATCATCAGCATATACCAACTGTCATTGCGTTTTACGCTCTCTTCATCCTATAAAAAAAGTAATTACATGCTTTAGAACAAAATAAATAGCTGTTGTTAACAGTTACCTTAAAATTTTGGTGAGGGTTAGGTTCTGTTACACAAATTATTCAATATTTAAAGCGTCACAACATTATACATAGTGCAGTGCATCTGATTCATGTGGTCACGAAAATCCCCGCTTGTCTATCGGGCAGGAAGCCACCGTCTGCCGTCAATATGGCTTGCCGTTCTCTCGTTGTGAAGGTCATTCTCATTCAGTGATCTGTTATTTGTGCTTAAATGTAGGTCCTCTCTCAGTCTGACAATTATTGCGCAGTAACGATGAATAGATATTTATTAAGGAAACATATTTACATATATAACACATATATAAAACATAATAAATCATGCTATAAATATAGACCCCCCATGGCATCTTTACCTTGTCGTGGTGGAGTGGCTTGCGTGCTTTAATGATCCCGAGAGCTATGCCGGCGGTAGCATTGCTGTCGATAGGGTTACCCATGCCGGACTGGTCGAAGATGATAAGCCAGACGAAAAGAGTACCTTGGTCGGAAAAGTGACGATCTTTCACCGTAAAAATACAACCGTCAAGAAATACGAACATGGGTTCCACTGGGGTAAAATTTTCCGGAGGTCAAATAGTCCCCCATTCGGTTCTCCGGGCGGGGACTACTTCAGGAAACTCATGCCAAAGGCTCAAACACAGGAGCATGTTCCTAGGAACATGGAATGTTAGGACTTTATACAATAGCGGGGCATTAGAGATATTAACGCGAGAATTAGATAAATCACCCTTGGATATAGTCGCTTTACAGGAAGTTAGGTGGCCAGGAGGAGGTAGTCAGGAATCAGGAAGCTTTGCATTATACTACGGGGGTGCAGAAAGACCTGCATTTGGAACGGGTTTCTTAGTCAGGAGGAGGATCCTATCCGCTATCCGAGATATTAAGTTTGTCAATGATAGGATATTATACATAATTCTAAAGGTAAACGACATGATTTTTTAATCGTAAATGTACATTCTCCCACAGAAGATAAAGACGACAAGATCAAGGATGAGTTCTATGAAGAATTAGAATACATATTTGATAGCCTTTCACGATTTACGGCCATGAACCTACGGGTTCGATAGTCCCAGTGAGTAAGTAAGTAAGCTATAAATATAGAATATGAAGTAACATTATGAGGTTCTTCCTAATAAATAAGTTGAGTCTGTTTTCATCTTACCTCATAGCTGTTGAGTTCAAAACAAATATTCTGTTTTATCTTCAGCTTCTCCAGACTGATGAACAGAACTCAACTACTATGAGGTAAGATGAAAACAGACTAAATGTATTAATTAATAAATCATGTGCTACATTCTGGTGTAAGTAAGCAGGAATTTAAGGCCCGCAAGATCACCAGCTCTCACAGCTTGTATTTATGGGGAATGCTAAAAATATTGTTTATAAAATTATTCCCTAAACGTTAAATTAAAAGAAAAACATACAAAGGGTAATTAAGTCCATTACAGTTAGTGCATGTGAATAACAATTTCTTGAAAAGGCGTGAAAAACACGTAAGAGAAAATTAACAGCATCTTCTGTCAGCAGCGTATCAAAATGTGTATATTGTAGTGTGTACTAAGTTTTAATAATTAACTTGCGAGACTACGCAAACTTACATAGCGGCAGACGCGTGGTCTCCGCGGCAAAACATGCATTACACGCACTACACAAGAGTCCAATAATTTAACTAATTATTATACTGTGAATATAAAAATCTGCAGTCTGACATATGTAAGGAAAGCTCAGTTTTGAAGTTTCTATGTTAGTTTATTTAAGCTTAAAGCGTTTCATGTACTACACGTTATTTGAGAATAAAGTTCTTAGGAAAATGAGATGAACAGATGGATTAATGGAGAAAACTACATTGTCTTTATAGGAAGCCAGATATAATAAGAACAGTTAAGTCTCGTGGACTACGATGGCAGGACATGTGGCACGAATGGGGAATAAAAGAGGTGCATGGAAGTTTCTTGTAGAAAACCAAAGAGAAAACGCCCAGAATGAGGTGGGAGAATAGCATTAACCATGATTTGAGTGAAGTAGATTATACAGAGGATCATTGGAAAACATTAGCTCAGGATAGAAATATATGGAGAACTTATGTACGCGCGGCCATGAACCTACGGGTTCGATAGGTCCAGTGAGTTAGTTTAGTCTATACTATACTGTTATATCCTGAGCTGAGAAAACCCGATATAGGGGTGATGTTGTTGCAGTGACGACAGGTGTCGGGTGAGCGTGTTTAGACGGAAGTACTATACTTTTTCAAAACGTTCTACTTAAGTTATTCAAAACAACGAGACTGGATGTGGCGGCTTGAAGGTAAACGTTTTTGGATTAATGTATACAATTTTCTGACTGCAGTTGTACTAGCTTACCTACCTGGTTTGTTTTCGTTCGTTCTCTTCACTACAGCGGATTGTTCAGTTTGTAGCGAATAAAATGCAATCGTGCTGCTCATGCATTATAATTCTATGACATAATGTTCTACTTCCTGGTAGCTTTTCTGGGATTCCCTGTGATCACGTGATTACTCGTAATTTTGGGAGACGTTGAATCACATCAGCATTGTTGTTACGGTTATTGGTATTACCCGTACATAGGGTCGTTTTGATGATGATACCAGCTATAGTATAAGCGATACAGACATTGGTAAAAAAACGGCAGAGGAAAACATCGGTCTGCGTAGTGAGATATGTACAGTCAAAGTAAAAATAATAATAATAATAATAGCTTTATTTTACCTGGCAGAGTTAAGGCCTTAAGGCCTTGTCTACCACTCAACCAGGTTTAAAAAAAAATACAAAAGAAAAGTCTTAAATCTAAATTACAATATATATATATATATATATATATATATATATAAACGATTACAAGTTATGAATACAATACAATTAATATTTATAATGTATTTTGATTTACTCTAAATTTAACGAATTAAATATATAATATGTACAAGATATATATAAAAAAAACGAGGAAAAGATTAATGACATAGTATAAAATTAAATAAATAGAGGAAAATTAATTATTAGACAACAGGTAACTGTATAAGCGTGACTTAAAGGTGCCAAGTGTGCGGCAACCCCTGATATCTTGAGGAAGGAGATTCCAGGAGCGGGCGGAGGCTACTGTGAAGGAAGTAGAATAGGAGGAAGTGCTATGAAGAGGAATTGTTAGCAGACTGCTATCTTGTGACCTAGTGTCAATATTGTGGTAGGAGGATAACTTCTCAAATCTGGACGCCAGGTAAGTAAGAATGTAGGAATTCAGAAGCTTGAAAAGTAGCGAAAGAGAGTGCATTTTACGTCTGTCAGTAAGACGGAGCCAAGAAAGGTTATTAAAGTGTTCGGAAATATGGTCATAACGGCGGATATTGAAAATGAATCGAATGTATTAGGATTGCATCTTGTTCACTGATCAGCTTCAGCCCGTGTTTATTAATTCTTTGGAATATTTAATTACGCCATCTTCGGAGGGCAGTCTGTTGTTTCGCATTTTCCGGTACTGATTGTGTAGATTTATGAAGGATTGAGACATAACATATTAAATTGTCTGGCACAATTTAATTAACAGAATAATTACTTGAAATGCGATGTTCATTACAATGAAATAATAATTTGCCATAAATGCAGTTTCGAACCCGGAACAGCTAGATGAGAGTCAGCAACCTGCAATATATGTGGTGTAATCAGCTAGTTCACATTGACACTCACGGTCACCGCCCGGCAAGGTCGCCACTCTACTTGGTTATCATTCCAATACCATCCGTGGCCTTACTCTATGTTTTATATTACAATCGAGAATTATATTTAAAATATATACAAATCGTCCACCGCAATTGTCTCGGGGTAACGTCATTGCCACATATGCACCCGGTCCTGGTTCGGTCAACGGTCGGGACAAGTTTCCTGGATAAGGTTTTTTTTCTTGTTTTCTCACCTGAAGACATATGTGGAAAACTTTAAGGCTCAAAAGCTTAAACCATATAAAAATAATAATTAATTTAAAGACAAGGATAAAAAAATCTCTTTGAAGCCAAATATCTCAAGTAATCCCCGAATACCGTCTGGCCATCATAAGCAACATCTCATTCGCCTCGTTAGGTTTGAATGGTATGTCTTGTCTTAAAAGTATCGCGTTGTCTCGGAGGGGGTCCTGGTATTGAACGGATCATTTATCCAGGGAGGCCCTTCGTGTTTTTGTGTGGTCAGGAGTTACAAACCTGTCTCGACATGTCGTGTCCCTGTAAGACGTGGGGCATGTAAAATTACCTATAAGGGAGAGTTTAAATTAAAATTAACGTAAAGTGAAGTTAAATGAATGTAAAGAAGTTAAATTAAGTTAAAGTATATACAGATCGTGTGCCCCTTATATGCGGAATTACTCATTAGGTTTTCTTTGTCAAGTACATTTCTCTAAGAGAACATTCTCATGGGCTAGTGCTCCGAGCTTTCTGACTACAGTTCATGGAACCCCGGATTTGATTCCCGGTCAGACCACTGATCTTTTTTCTTAGGAAATTATTCCTATAGTTGCGCATGGTCCTGTGGCCCATGTTGCCTATTCATTGAAACATTCTTCTCTTCTTTCGTCTATCCTTTTCATTTCTTGATATCCCTGGCATCCTATAATATCTGTTACATCTTCCAAAACAGTCTTACTCCAGCTTCCTCCCGCTTTTTATTGTCATATTAATACTAATTAATTAAGTGGGACATAATTCATTATGTTCAATTTTAAGAACTCTCCTGGCGGTTCATTATCATCCATTACCTATCATATCATCGGGGAATACCAGAAATGTCATGAAGACAACCTGGTGGCATTGGTAAAAAAATCTGTAAGATATTCAAGGAGATAATCTGAACATTCTCGTTTGAAGTTAACTGTTATTGCCGATCTAGTTCCTCCCACGCTTGACCCACCTGCCTTCCCCACTGGTTGATAGACTCACTACATATATAAAACCATCTTCCATAACAAAAAAGAAAGCAAAACAGAGAGCTTTCCGAAAATTACGCAATAAGCATACAAAGCATTAATATATACAGGCTAGTCTTCATCTTCTGAAGGTGTCTTGTCAATGAAACATTTTCTCTTCTTTTATTTACCAGTTTCATTTCTTGACTCCTGGCAGCCTATAATTTCTGTTACATCTTCCAAAATAGGCTTACTTCGTCTTCCCCCTTTTGTAGTGGCGAATAATTTATTATGCTCCATTTGTAGTTTAACGCTCTTTATTAATCGACAGTCGCTAATTTTATCATAAGTAATGCCACGAGTGATTTCCAAATTATCTAGAGAATTTGGAAATCAATAGTGGCATTTGTTTGGACTTTAACGAATAAAATTAAGTTATTTACTCACAAATCATTATTTAAATATAGTTATTTTAAAATATTTATATATTAATATAAACGGCGGTGTTTGAAAACAAGTGAGAAACGTTTGTTGTTTCATTTGTTCAGATCATATTATTTATTGCCAAAGGATCGCAATATTATAAGAATGCACCCTAGTAGAGAAAACACATCAAACTGTTTATAACCAAAAGTATAGGTTATTAATTAATTTCTGATGTCCTATGATGTAAATATATCAATTATATTTTTCTCGAACGTAAATACCTGAGAAATAATACGTTTAAGAAAGTGCAAACAGTGTTTTTTTTTGTGGTATAATCAATTTCTAGAATTTTTTTTCTATTATATCTCGCAAGCAGTATCTGGTTACATACGTACACTATATATACAATCTGGGAGCCACTTGCATTCTAGGATTCTTACATCTTAATATATAAATTGTTGTATTCAACGTATTTCTTAGAGAGTCAGTCACTGCAAAATAATTCTCTAACTTATTCAGAATGTTAAAAAGGAGGAGCTTGATTTTAATATGATAAAATTAAATTGATAAAATCCAGGTGAAAAACGACTGTGATTGGTTGTAAATCAAAATACATTGAAACGTGATTGATCATTGACTGCCATTTGGGGCATGAGTTAAATAGTCATGGAAAACAAGTACATCAATACAACTGCAGCTCTCTGCTTTTGTAGTTCAAATGTGGAAGTTTCTTGTATGAATTATAAGACGTTTGCATACATTTTAGCGGGAGAATGATAGAAGATTTATGGAGAGGGAAAGTGAAGCATAGATTACATTGTGTCCAAACAATATTAATCATATAGAACTGCATTTGTCATTTTGTGGTACGAAAACGAATGACTATTTCTGTGAGAACTTTTTTATTCTTTGTATTCATTAAAAAGCGTACAATTTATATAATGATAAAACACACTCTAAACGGGGAACGCCGTAGCGTACAGTCGCGGTTATACATATAAAGTGAGTAAATATTTTTGGTTAGTGGTAGTTGGTTAAAACAATGCGCTACAAGTCGGAAGGGCGGTGATTCGACTTTTTGAACTGGTATAATCTTTTAGCGGCACCATGGCCCTGGGATACTCAGCCTCTAACGAAAATGAGTCCCGAAAGTATGTCCTGGAGGTAAAAGGCAGCCATCACGCAGGACTAATAACCCGGCTGACATCTCGTTTCGATTGTAGATAGAAATATGGGAGCCTTAATCTCTCACTATCCCGAGGGCCTCATAAGGCCTGTAGTGGGATCACTTCATCACATTATACGGACTATATACACTGTTGTAGTCTAGTTGTAACGTCGTTACCTTAGACGCAGCGGGCCGAGTTCCTGGGCGAGTTTTTTTTATGTGGCCATTACAATCATCCATATCATATTCTCCTTGTTCTAATGAATGGATGAATACTGTGGATTATTCTAAAAGGTTCGTGTTGTCTCGGAGGTGGCCCTAACACTGAGTAATTACTCATCCAGGGAGGCTCTCCATGTCCTTGTGCGGTCAAAAAAGTAAGTAATCAAGAGTTTAAATCCTCTCCTGACAGGTCGTGTCCGTGAAAGGCACGTGTGTCATGTAAAGATACTTACAAATGTGTAAAGGGGAGGATAAAATAAGATAAAAAAGAAAATATATTATAATATATTATATTATATTGTATTATATTCTATATTATATTACATTATATTATTATATTAGGCCTAATATATTATATTATATTATATTATATTATATTATATATATTATATTATATTATATTATATTATATTATATTTATATTATATTATATTATATTATATTATATTATATTATATTATATATATTATATTATATTATATTATATTATATTATATTATATTATATTATATTATATTATATTATATTATATTATATATTATATTATATTATTCCACCGCGTGGTCTCGAGGTAGCGTGCTGCCTTGTAACGCAGCGGGTTCGGGTTCGATTCCCGGTCGGGACAGGCTCCTGAGTGAGGGTTTTTTCGGGGATTTTCCTCACCTGCAAGACAAATGTCAGGAAGCTTAGAGTCCAACGGTCCCCAAAAATCATCCGGCCATCATCATCATGCTTATCATTATCATCATTATCCTTCACCGGTGTGGAAAGTAACGGGAAACTACAACACCTATAATTCCCTAGTAAAGCTGCAAAGCATAGCATGAAAATGCTATGATTGCAGTGAAAGACCTGCCCTCGGGCAGAATTACTATGGATGGATATTATATTATATACGGTATTGTACTATATATTTATTGTATTTTTAATTGTAAAGTTAGAGACTGATTAATAAATACAAAGAATAGCCTAAAAGTTCACATATAATTAATTAAATGAAATGTCAAATGCAATATCCCACGTGATATTATTCTGTCGGATGGAAAAAAAAAAAAATGTTAATTTTTATAATTAAACGATCATGCAGTCTAATTAAGAACATTACAAATGTTTGTGAAGTTACAGTTCATCAGACTTTCTAAAAAGCGAAAATTATTTATTATTTAATTTCTCACACACAAGAGTTAAAACTTAATGACAACACTTCCGGTTTCACTTATCGAGTCATCGTGATGTGTTTTCTATCTCTCTCTTTTCTTTAAATTTTAATTTAACATATGTTTTGCTTTCCTAGTTTAATGCATTCTCCAGTTTTTTTTTCAGTCTTTTCTATATCCTCTATTTTGTCAAAAATTCTGATTTAGTATTTTTATTTCTACTTAAACATGAATTAAATTAATAGATCTATAGTTTTGCAGATCTACAGAGTAGGAATTACGGCATCCGCCTTAAACTATCCAAAACATTTTATCCGTGGTTCCCAGATTTTTATTGACAGAATATATATCCTGGAAGGGATCTGAACTGTTCCCAATAAACAATCCCCTTGAACTAAATCACATAAATTACAACCTAGACCTGTTGGAAATACACAAGAAAAACGATGTTTGTGATGAGGTACTTCGAACTACAGCTCTGGAACATTACGTGTTCGATACCCTACAGACAAATGTCTCCATGTCTACACAGATGGTTCCCAATTAGATAAAAGTGGAAATACCGGAGCAGGAATCCACTGCCAACTCTTCTCCACATACCTCTCTCTTGGAAGACATCAGACATCATTCGACGGCGAGGTCAGAGCTATATCCACAGCCCTGAGTCAACTAACATGCAGATCTCAATCGTTTCTGAATGCTGTCATCTTAAGCGATTCTAAGGCAGCCATATCTGCAATAGCAAATTACCTAGCATCTCCTGCTAACAAAGAAATATTACAGAGTAGACAGATCATCAGAAATCTCAATATAGCAGGCAAAAATGTTTCTCTGCAGTGGATACTATCCGATTGTGGCATTACAGGGAACGAAATGGCAGATTTGCTGGCCAAGAAAGGAACCCACATCCTTCAGACATCACCGAACATTATATCTTACTCTAGAGCAACTATGAACATCCACTTCAGAGTGAGAGAAGCCTTCAGAACCTTCCTAGAGCTCCAAATGACTGACAAACCTTGGAAAGCATCCATCCAAACTACACTAACAGATTGGCCCAGAAGATTAGCCGTTGCATCATTCCGTACTGCAACAGGACACGACTGCCTGGGTAAACACCTTCATCGCCTCGGTCTTCTACCAACTCAAAAAATGTATCCTCTGCAACACTATGGAAGATATGGATGCTGATCACATCCGAACTTGCCCAACCCTAACAACCAGCAATTTCGTGGACAGATACTGGGAAGCCAGGGAAAAGATGATGAACATGTTATAATCTTTCTTGTTATTGTTTGTTTTCCTCAGTCACTATTGGCTAATGAAAATTACAAAAATCACTGCATTTAAATAAATAATAAATAAATACATGGATAAGAAATGACTAACAGATGTAAATCATATTAAACACCTGCAATACTGTACTAAATTGGCGTGTACACAACGAATTGCCACAAACACACACACACACACATATATATATATATATATATATATATAGAGAGAGAGAGAGAGAGAGAGAGAGAGAGAGAGAGAGAGAGAGGATAGATACAATGCATAAATAAATCTATTGAATAAAATAACTCTTGTATGTAACTGTAGTCTTTTGAATAGAAATTACAAAAATATACATATTTTTTAGTCATGTTGGCAAAGCTCTCTGTTTATGTTTTCGAATGGAAAAGTCAATGAAACGGGTTTGTTTAAACTTTTACCTTTGAAATCAGCACGTGGATCCAATGTTACCACTTTCTCCTCATTACCATCCTGTTATTTTCGCTAGAGCAAAGTGGTCACCAAGTGAGACTTATAAAAAAGACGTAAGGAAAATAACTTCAATGCGAGCTTCCCAACCTTTCTATTGTCACAGATGATGGAGCGAAATCATAATGTTCATCATCTGTGACTTTGACTGAATTTGCTATTGTATGTAAAAGTAATTATTATATAGTAGGCCTAATATAAGATTATTAGTGTTGCTCATAAAGAAAAAGTCATTAGTAGGACAATGACCCTACAGGGTTCGACAAAATGTCATTATAATGATGATATAATAATAATGATGATGATAATAATAATAATAATAATAATAATAATAATAATAATAATAATAATAATAAAATAAGCTCCCTTGGAGATTATTAATATTTTATTCGCAGAATTCCCTAGAATACATTTACAGAAGATTTTTCCCTATGTGCGAGTAGTAGTGATATCATCAAAGATAACAATAAAATTGAAACAACATTAAATACATCAAACCATATGTATAAGACGTTGACCAAATAACGACGATTTAGGTTTAATCATTTATACAATTTACATTACAATTCTGATATTTTCATAAGTTACCAATTTTATTTTTTGGACATCATTTGACAGAAGTTTATAATGCACTGTTATATTGACCTTTCCCGATTTTCTACTCGTTGAAGGTATATGGCGCATTATTTGCCTTAGGTGCTTTATATATATATATATATATATATATATATGTGTGTGTGTGTGTGTGTGTGTGTGTGTGTGTGTGTGTGTGTGTGTGTGTGTGTGTGTGTGTGTGTGTGTGTGTGTGTGTGTGTGAGTGAGTGAGCGCGGTGGTCTAGTTTCTAGTCCCAAGGATCGCGGGTTCAAACCCGGCCGGGGTCGATGGATTTTTAGGATGGAAAAATCCAAGAGACAAGTCCTCCGGGAGGGACTTTTGCGGTGGATCCCGAATCTAAATAATTTCAGGCGCAAGTGGTTAAACACTCGCCTCCCATCTGTGGATTCCGAATTCGCGTCTTGGTCACTCCATGTGGGGTTCGCGGTGGACGAATTGGAGTTAGGGCAGAATTCTCCATTTATTTTATACCAGAAACTTTATTCCCCCACTTCTTCATACTCATATCTTGTATTTCGTTCCGTTTCATTAGATTTACCTGGGATAGTGCTGGTCTGCCGGTATCCTTGTATGTCAGTGAATGGTTGGTTGTATGTCACAACCATTCAATGAACGGTCTTCATCTTATCCCTCGACGTTTCATACACCGGAGTAGATTTTTTTAACTATCCTATTGTAAGTATCAGCACTGAGGTTTGAACCAGATTATATAAAATTACAATATAAAATTATAAAATTATGTATTATAGCCTCACTATGATAGTTGTCCAGCGGCTCGCTTTGTTTCCCCGCAACTGTTATATATATATAATTAAATACAAAGATGCCGACTACCGCCACTATAATAATTCCGCGTGTTAATCATTGTCAAGCTTTATCGCGCGGCACCCCTTTTATATAAAAGGACAACCATCATAATGAGGCGATAATACTTTTATACAGTCTCCTCAACTGTTAAAATGAACCAGGCCTGTAGGTACTGCATATTTAAATATGTAGAACTCCAGATGTTTTTCTTTGCATCTATTTTTTCTAATATAATGCATAATTAATAAAATATACTCTTTCTTGAAAAAGCTTGAAATCGCCCTTACTGTCTGAGCAGAACTTGCGATTCCATCCTTTGCTGAGTAGCCGCACATGTGATTTGTTGTGGGTAAAACAAAAGTGAAATCATTCGTTTGAAAGCGAAATTTTAGAAATTGTAATAATGACATGTTTAATTTTAAGTCACTCTTATTTTCATTAAAAGCTGTTTACACGGTTCTTCATGTTATTTATCATTTTACAATGTGTAAACAATAACTTAGCAAACACATATTTTAACGACGCTCTTAATATTTGAGGCCACTAGCGTCTTATATAATTTACGAAATTATCACAATCAGAGTTGGCTTGAAAGGTACTGTCATAACGTCCCCCCCCCAAAAAATATAATAATATATCAAACGCGGAAAAATATTCTAATTACGATATAGGTTAATAATAGCAAAAGAAAAAAACGCTACCACAAGATCGTTGACACGTCTATAAAAAAATGGCTTACAAAATGTTCAAATCCATAATTTATTTTCCTATTGGGATCAGCCACATGTTATTGTGGTCAGAGTTGTTTTTGACTACGGTTCATGAGCTCCCGGGTTCGATTCCCGATCAGATTTAGGATTTTTTCTAAACGCGAATTATTTCTATGGCAATCCATGGTCCAAAATTTATGTTAAGTTTAGATTTAAAGTATCTCTGGTGTTTCGTATTATTTATTACCCATTATAACATCAGGAGAGAATATTAGAAATAGTCTATCGTTAGACGTGTTGGCATTGAACACAAAAAATGGTGAAAATATTACTTTACAAAAATGATTTAGATTACTTTTGAAGTTTAACAAATAATAGTTGTAACTTTTAATAATTTTTTAAAAAAATTGGTAAATGGGCTCCTGAGGATCCTGCTACGTGAGAAAAGATCGCTTGATAAACCCTGATTTCATTGGGAAGACCAAGTGAAGAACGACCAGACTTGGACTTTGTAAATTAATATGATGAAAGTTAAAAATTAAATTGTACCTGTTGGTAGGTGCCGTCGTCCTCAACTTTGTTAAAATATTGTATATAAAATTAACTGGAGCGCTTTCGGGAGTTATCTTCCATCTTCTGCAGGTTGAGTTTCCGCTACTTGTTGTTGTTGTGTACGGTGATGTATACTCCAACTGTTTGTAGCAGCAACTCACTTGTTTTTGAAGATAAAAATCAACCAAAGTTCACAATGTCGTAATTTAATAAATGAATAACACACAGTAAAATGTTTACAAGTATTTTATTTTGTATTTCACTTATTAATGTGGAATATAAAAATAATAAAATATATGTAAATTAGATTCCACATGGTGTTTCAGTAGAAAAAACTGCAACCTATTACGACATAATGTATTCGGCAGTACTAAGTTCTATATTTATGAATTACAGTTTAAAGACGATATAGTCAGTAGTGCTCCTTATCTAGTATCAAGTTCTATTTGCAAACTCATTTTCAATGTTCATCTCGAAGCTAATCACTCTATTGTACTTTATTGTAATTATACAACACTTTTACATCCGTAATATAAGTCTACAAACTGTTTTACATCTACTGTGACTGTGTTCAGTACTCTTGAACTTAGCAGGTAATCTCCAAGTGGTTGAAATTCGACAATCACAATTATATAAATCAGAAATGTTTATACCTCACAAAATGTGTATATGTATGTTGGAGTGTAATTAATGATGGTGGTGATAGTTTTCTAAATTAGCACCCAGCATCGTGTGGAATTTGGGTACCTAAAATAAGTAGCGGCTCCAAGTTGAGAAAACCAGTTATAACGCCTGGTGGACCGATATGCTAACCACATATCGTCCCTACATTGGCAGGATGATCGTCTTCCTCTGTGATTAACACATGTAGATATATTACTTCCCCATAGTTTAAATGGGAGCTTTGGCTCTGGATTTTAATGACTTGCAGTTAAAAATGGCAGATAATCTTTGGACATGGCCTTTGTACATCATATGCTTCTCTGGAAGAAATTTAACTATTTTTCATAAAAACTGCCTTGCAGTTAAAACAGCAGTCTGTTTTCATAATTTTTATTGATAACAGTAAAGCTCGCCAATAGCTACTAAACAAAAAAAAAAAAAAGAAGAAAAGAAAATCGGTTGAGGAGAAAATGTTTTAACTGTTTGGTCTTTGCCTATTTATATATAGGCCTAGATACTGTTATTTTGAGATTGTCATGGCAACCAGGGCTCGATAGATGAAATAGGGTCACGGCTATGATAAAAGTAGCCGAAATTTACTATTTATTCTTCACTACAAACGACCTAGACCCTGTATACATTTAAATATACGAATATGAGAAATCATACTGATTCATAAAAGAATCAGAACAAATTAAACGTTATACACAAATTTCTTTAGATACAAATAGATAATTATAATAAATAATAGTTTTAAAAAAAAACTAAAACAACACGCTTTATTAGAAAAACCGAACTAAAAAATGAAAAATAATTTTAATTTCCAACACGCTTGGGATAAAATTAAAGTGATCAACAAAAACATCTCCAACACACCTAGAATAAAACTAGAGTTATCTACAAAAAAATTACCTTAAAAAGCGTGGTTTGGTAATAAACAGATATTGGTAAAAGTAAAGTATCTAAGAACATAGAAACCATAAAAAGTACCCCACGCTTTTGATGGTAAAATTATTATTTTTAGATAACTAGGGCCTATAGTTTTTTTCTAGATGTGTTGGATATGATTTTCTTGTTTACCACTTTAATTTTATCCCAAGCGTGTTAGAAATTAAAAAAATATTTTTCGTTTTTTAGTTAAGTTTTCAAATAAAGCGTGTTGTTTTAGTTTTTTAAACTATTATTTATTTTTTATTTTAATTGATTGTCATAAATCGGAATCCCATGAAAATTTAATTGCTTAATACTCTTGTAAAAATCCTCTATGATGACCTATGGATTACTGAAATTATGTACCACTACAGTCCACCGCTCCACCAACTGAGCTCTTATAACGATTGACTAAAAAGTCGGTAAGTCCGCAACCTATTACGTATACCGGTTTTTATTTATTTATTTTTATTTTTTGATGATTCTGGCCAGTATTTTAGAAACAAATTATGAAATTATTGTATTGTCATGGGTCCTTTAGAAGTATATAAAGTTTCAAGTCGATCCAATTTTTTTAAGTGGGTGAAAATCGTGTTCAAAGATTCCGTTACATAGATACAGGTCCGTCACATAGATACAGGCCAAGCTAATATAAAGCGTGTAAAAACACAATCCATGAACAAAACATGTCATAAGGTAGTACACATAATAAGGGATCGGATTTTATTTCTAGTATAGAAATACAATAAGTATCCTAAACTGAGTGTTTTGTACAGAAGAGGCCTCTAGACCAGACAGGACCTATATAAAATTTTATTTCGCATAAAAAACACATTTTAATTTTTTTTAAATTTTTTATATGCAAATAGATATTTAAAAATTTTGTCGAAAACACAATTTAATAATTTGTTCGAGAATTTTCCATTTTATTTCAGAAATGTTGATGTTTGATCGTGTATTATATATATATATATATATATATATATATATATATACGTCCACCGCTGTGGTCTCGAGGTAGCGTGCTGCCTTGTCACGCAGCGAAGCCGGGTTCGATCCCCAGTCGGGGCAGTTTTTCTGGGTGAGGTTTTTATCGGGGTTTTTCCTCACCTATAAGACAAATTTCAGGAAAACTTTAAGGTCCAAACAGCCCCCGAAATCATATGGCCATTATCATCATCCTTCACCGGTATGGAAAGCAACGGGAAGCTACCACACCTACAATTCCCTAGTAAAGCTGCAAGCATAGCATGAAAATGCTATGATTGCAGTGAAAGACCTGCCCCCGGCCAGAATTACTATATATATATATATATATAGGCCTATATGTATATTACATTTCCAACACAATATATTAGATTTTCAATTCAATGCTCATTTGAAATATGCCAAACTGACTTCATGCAACATGGAATGGTCATATTGGCAATGTCGCCTATTTAGAACCAGATGGTCCTAACTCCATTTTTATTTTTTTTATGAGAGCTAAATGAAATTTAGAATATTACTCAATTCCCAATTATAGCACTGTTTTAAGGAAAAGGGTTTAACATAGAAGAGGAATTAAAATGCATTTGATATAAATAAGAGTTTTATTATAGTGGAGTCAAAATAACCTGGTGCGATATGTGTTAATGTTAATCAGCAAAGATTTGTAACGAATAATTTGATACGTATAGTGATTACTGAAATGTCCAAAACCTGATGACAGTTTTTCACGATAGGTGAGTAGAATACTTATACACATCTTTTATCCTTTATTGCAACATTTTAATTGTGAAACTGAAATAAAAAATATTTTTAACTTTTAGCAAACATTTTTAACTTTTGACACATAAAAAATATACTTTTTTTTAAATTTTAACATCTAAAAATCCTAAATCTACATATAATTTCAACATATAGGCCCCTAAATGTTAGACCTGCATATAGGCTTATGTTTATTTGTAATTCGTTTAAATTTACTCAATGAAAAAAACTGCTCAAAGATCATTCCAAACATTGATGGTTTTTATTAAAAATTACTTACTTCCGTTCTTTGCTCCAAACTTCAATCGATAATTAATTTAAATTAAAAATTAAATCTGCCTCTGCGTGGCTGAGTATGCGGCAATTAAATGAAACAATCATAAAGCAAACTGTGCCATACTCTATGTAATCCTATGAGCTTTAATTATTAATTGATTAATTTTTGTTTATAATCTATCAAAACCAAATCTACTAGAGCCCAGTGCACATAATTCATATATACAATATCATTCACCATAGAGCAGTAATTCCAAAAGTAAGATCTGTGGATCAACAAGCGACCCGCCAAAAATTATCAGGAGTTCCGCAGTGGTTAAATGCGTAATAACAAAGATTGCAGTTTTCTTCGACTTCAACTGTATATCTCAACTACTATCTGTTATTGTCGTTATTTTAAATTTTACCAATATTATCACTGTTCAATAAACACATTTTTTTTAAATATTGTGATGTAAACACATTGGTATTTATCGTACATTTTTAATTTTCTGATTGAATAGAAGAGAAGGCCACATGACCTTGACTCTGCCAATATAAATAAAATATTATTACGGTATTAGTATTATATTATTACTACTATTATTGTTATTATTAACTAACTCATTATTATTACCGTATTATATTATTACTATTATTATTATTATTACTATTATTATTATTATTATTAACTAAGTAACTCACTGCCACTATCGACTCGGAAGTTCATGGCCGCGCGGACATAAGCTATCCATACATCCCTATCCTGAGCTAATATTTTTAATCATCCTTTGTATAATCTACTTCCCTCAATTCATGGTTAATGTTATTCTCCCAACTCATTCTTGGTCTACCAAGTGGACATTTTATTATTATTATTATTATTATTAATTATCAATTATAAAAACCGTATGCACATTCTATTGGAGAAATATAATACCTAGGTACTTCGGATTAAGTATAGATGTCCATTGTCCTTCTTACCTTATACAAATGTGGAGAATTTATTATAATAGGATTCAATTGAGGATCTGTGAATTTATTTTTTAATCCAAAGGGATCCGTAATAATTAAATTTTTGGGAGTCACTGCTATAGAGCATGTGTTCCTAAATCAGAACACTCAGCCAACATTTCTGAACACTTTGCAAGTTTGTTGTAGAGTTGTTAACCACTCTATACAAAGCCTACCAGAAGAGTATCTAATGCGGAAAAGATGAGAAGTTTATGTGATGAGAGCTTCACACTACCATTCTTACCTGTGGTCTCTGGAATTCACGTATCTGAATCCTAAACGTATTGCTGCGGTTACATTTTGAGGTTCATTGAGTTCAGCCTTGAATGACCTTGCTGCACAGATGTAAAGTGTGGTTTCTATGGCCTCTTCCTTGTTCACACTTTTTTTTCTTAAGAATTCTCACATATTACGTGTAATAAACTCATAAGTCCACATGATCAGATTGAATACAATAATTAAAAAATAGACTGCATTTTGTATCCTCTTCATAAACCATGTTGACAATATAGTCTGCAGTAAATATTCAATATGTTATTTTGATTTCTTAAACCATCTTCCGAATCAGAAGAAAAATGCAAAACAGTCTGCCCTCCGAAGGTGTAATTAAGCTTTCTAAAACATTGTAAACATGATCTAGTATAAAAACTAATAAAATGAGTTGTATCTCATCTCATATTTCGTGTTCTTCAATCGCGGAAATTGCAGTTTTCAAGAGGAAACCCTCCCATCTTCAGCCATCATCACGACTGTCGAATGTCTGTCTACATATTCAAAGTTGCCATCTGGTGTTGATTTGATGAAACTTGAAATCAAATCAATATCAGGTGGCAAAAGATGGAAGGGATTCCTTTTGAAAACTGCAGTTTCCGTGATTGAAGAACGCGAAATATGAGATACAACTCATTTTATTACTTTCCATAATTAATTTATGAAATGATCTAGTGTACTGACTTAAAATTCAAACCTGTTACCAAAAGAACAGATTATTTATAATTAGAGAAATAATTTTTATGTACTAAAATTAAGAGTGCAGCACAGAGTAGTATGGCATTTATGAAAATGGAACATAATTTGTTTTCTAATACAAGAAAATATATAGGTAATATTGTCCAACTCAGCTGACATGTGGAAAAATTTAAAATCAATAGGCCTCTGTCAAAATAAACTACAGGTAGAAACAGCTGACCTACCACTAGATGAGTTGAATGACCATTTTACCCGCCTCCCTTCTGACAACACCTCACAACAAAAACAACAGACAATAGATGAACTAATGTCATATTCCCAACCTACCCGAGACAAATTCTTTTTTTTCCTATATCTCACCTGATGACGCCAAAAGAGCAGTATTACGTATTAAATCTAAAGCACAAGGAATAGACAATATAACAATAACTCTCCTGCAAAAAATAATAGACATTATTCTCCCAACAATAACCCACATTTTTAATGCCTCTATAATGACCGGGACTTATCCCAGACTCTGGAAAATGGCTCTAGTTCGTCCTACACCGAAATCAAACATTCCCACAACACTCGATGATTATAGACCAATTAGTATTCTTCCCTGTTTATCTAAAGCACTGGAACACATAATACACTCACAGTTAACAGACTACCTCACCACACACGACTTACTTGATGAACATCAGTCTGGTTTTAGAACAGGACATCACACAAGTACTGCACTACTTGACATTGTAGAGGACATAAGAGACTCAATGGACAAAAGCAAACTCACCGCAATAGTCCTACTCGACTACAGCAAAGCCTTTGACACAGTAGATATAGACTTAATGCTAGCGAGACTAAAGACACTACATCTGTCGGAAAACTGCCTTGATTGGTTTGCATCTTACCTCACTAATCGTCAGCAATCAGTTTCTGTTAATAATCGCATTTCTTCCTGGCGCTTGGTGAGGAAAGGGGTACCTCAAGGCGGCGTCCTCGCTCCTCTTCTCTTCTCGATTTATATTAATGACGTGACCAAGAAACTACAAAACTGCAAGCATCATCTTTACGCCGACGACCTACAGATTTACACACACTTTAGGCCTGACGAAATTAATGAATATATTGACAAAGTAAACACTGACCTCAGGCATATATCTTTATGGTCCAGACAATATGGGCTGAAACTAAATGTAAACAAAACGCAAGCAATAATTATCGGACATCCAAGGCTATTACACCTCATAAACAATGGCAATATGCCGGCTGTCATATTAGATAATGAACAAATTCCTTATACCGACGTCGTTAAAAACTTGGGATTTTACTTAGATTCTAATTTAAAATGGCATGAGCAAGTAAAACAAACATCTAAAAGGATCTTCTCCATAATGCATTCCCTAAAGCGACTTAAACATTTTCTTCCTACAACTCTTAAAATAATTTTAATCCAAACTTTAGTGATGCCGCATTTTGACTACTGTGACGTTCTACTAACTGACATAAGTGACGGATTGTCGGACAAACTGCAGCGTGTCCATAATATGTGTATCAGATTCATATTTAATGTTCGAAAATACGATCACATTTCTCCATTATTCCACGAATTGTCATGGCTACATCTAAAAGAGAGAAGAAAATCGCACTGTCTAATTCTCCTATTTAAGATCCTACATACCTCGATTCCCAATTATTTATCATCCCGTTTCCAGTATCTATCCTCAAACCATAACTTAAACACAAGATCACAACATAGTCTCTTACTTAATATACCGCAACATAGGACATCACATCACTCCATGTCATATACCATCTCCACTTCTCGCAACTGGAATTCCCTACCACAAGAAATAAGGGGCTGCCGGACATTGGCATCTTTTAAAAGAAATCTAAATTTATATTTGCTCTAAACTCGACTTCATTATTATCCAGTGTAAGATATATATATTAATTGGTGTTTCCCGTATAATGTATCATATTTATATTATTATTATTATTACTATTATTATTATTATTATTATTATCGTATCATTATTGTTATTACCCTATGAAATGTTGTTTGTACATGACATTTACATTGCTACATTTATTGTATCTTTAACTGTTTATAATTAGTACAGTGTATATCTATATTTGTCGAATATTTATTTGTATTTGTGCTGGTTGAGTGGAAGAGAGGGCCTTATGGCCTTAACTCTGCCAGAATAAATAAAGTATTATTATTATTATTATTATTATTATTATTATTATTATTATTATTATTATTATTGTTAGGTCCCACAGAAAACACTCATGAAGATTTTAAAGTTATATTTAAAAAAGTGTAGACAAGTTATTTTCTATTTATTGAGGAATGAAGTCTTACTACTCATACTACGTTGCAATTTAAATGTTACTCTATAAGATCTGCAGCCAATAAACTGATGAGAAGCTTAATCAACAGAATAGCGATCAACAAATTTTATTGTAGACTATACACCGCAAAATCGTATTATATATATATATATATATATATATATATATATATATATATATGCATTATACTCTCCATTATTACTAGATGTCGCGAGAACACTGTCTTCACTGCCATCTAGTAGCTGACTATATCAAGTAAGCAAATTAAAGAGAATATTTATTTTACTTTATAGCAGTGACGCTTTATAGATGTTATAATTAAATCTTTAACATTGAGCAATGCAAGCTTAATATGGTATGATAAGAAAAATAAATGCCTGGACGGGATTCGACTCAGAGATCCGGGTTCGAATCCCGTCCAGGCATTTATTTTTCTTATCATACCATATTAAGCTTGCATTGCTCAATGTTAAAGATTTAATTATAACATATATATATATATATATATATATATATATATATATATATCATGAAATCGTGTTCGTGCTGTGTATCGAAAGATATGTTAAATACCATGTCCTTTCATACAAGAAAAAACACAATATCAATCACGTAGCTCAGTGCACACCTGTGTACGTTCTTCCTTTATTTACGAGACCTGAGGTATATGTTTTGTGATTTGAAATTGGACGGCGTTATGCATCAACCGGCTATGTGTCATTATCTATAGGTTTCGAGAAAAATAAGTTTAAAGTTTAAAATTTACTCACTATGCCAGAGGAATATTTATAAATTGTGGCCTCTCTATAGTTGATCAATCTTCACAATTTATTGTAGCGCCAAACTAACAATACTGGATATTGTAAATTATTTTCCTTGTTTGACAGTTATGCATCAACAATCTAAGAGCAGGAACATTTAGTGCTTAGCTGGATGATGCAAAATTTAGATTAGCATTTATGAAGATCCAGTTTGCCTGCTTGTATCAATGTTTGTTGCAAAACATAGAATCTCTGGTAAGACTGGTGAAGTTTACATTTGTCTTTAATAATAACGCTATAATTAAATATTTGGCACTAAAAGTGTGCGTATACTTACTTTATGAGTCAGTGCAACAGACGTTATCAAAATCTCAATTTTTAAAAAAGGCGACGCTTGTCCGGTTGATGAATAATATCGTCAAATTTCTGGATGTAGAATAATTAGTATGCTGCATATTAACATATGATTACAATATTGTTCTTGTACAATTTAATATTGTAATATTAATACTGCTTAATAAAGTAAACTCATTAAGCTCCATTTGTAATTTGACACTGTTTATACTTCACCGTCCCGCGCTGTAGCCGAGTGGTTTAAGGCATGATACCTCGGCACATGGCCACAGCACTTGCGCTGGTCCCCATGGGTGAAGAAAATTTCTAATGGAATTTCGACCAGTATGGGACCGGTGCCCACCTAGCATCGTGAGGAATCGGTGTATGTTTGTAGGTTTGGGTTGTTTTTGTTGTTTGTTGTGTTGTTGTTGTGTGTTGTAGCTACAATAAGCAGCGGCTTCAGGTTGAAAAAACCAACTATTACGGCGGGGGACCCGATTTGTTGACCACATGTCACCCCTACACTGGGTGAATGATCGTCCACTGCCGTGATTTACAAATGTGTATGTATCAGCAGCCGGCTGGTAGGCCAAGGGCCTTCTAGGCCTGTCGCGCTATGGAGTTTTTTTTTAAATATTTCACCAGCAACTCTCTGTATAATAAGAGATCAGTCTTAAGACTGCAGCGCCCCGTCTATTTAGGTCAAATATTGAAGTTGTTAGTGCTGGATAACATCCATCATCAACACAGAGTGCATTTATATGGTTCAATCAATTTAGGTTTCATCCCTGAAGAGCAACATAGAACATCCTGAGCCCTTTTTTGGTATCCTAATTATGTTTAGTAATGTTTGTTTCATTAAAAAACCTCTTCAACTCGGGTCTGACTCAGGGCCGAGTCCAGGAATGTGATGCAATGAAGCCCCTTCCATTGAAGGTCTGTGAATGACAAGGTTGCCGATCGACTACGCCTGGCACATAATCACAGGAACAGATGAAATAAAATCAAACGAAATAAATGAGATGAGAGTGGAGAAATGATGGAATGAAATTTGCGGCAGGGGAAAATGAGAGAAAACCCGAGAAAAATCTGTCCAGCCTTCGTTTAGTCCACCACGAAACCCACATGGAGTGACCGAGACGCGAACGTCTAACCGCCTTGCGCCATGGAGACGCCATTGTATCCTTCGGTTGAATTAATTCTTATCAAGGACAGTATCACAAGTTTTTTCATCTTGTCGATAACCTGAAGAAACTCTTTGTATTTATGTACAACAAATGATGAATAACATTAAAAGGGCAAGTGCAGTATGTTTGTGACTTTTTTTTGTAAATGTTGCTGTTTAAAAATGTAATTGCCTTTATTATTTTATATATTACATACAGTCCACCGCTGTGGTCTCGAGGTAGCGTGCTGCCTTGTCACGCAGCGGGCCCGGGTTCGATCCCTGGTCGGGACAGTTTTTCTGGGTGAGGTTTTTATCGGGGGTTTTCCTCACCTGTAAGACAAATATCAGGAAAACTATAAGGACCAAACGGTCCCCCAAATCATATGTCCATCATAATCATCATCCTTATCATTATTATCATCATCCTTCACAGGTGTGGAAAGCAACTACAATTCCCTAGTAAAGCTGGAAAGCATAGCATTAAAATGCTATGATTGCAGTGAAAGACCTGCCATCGGGCAGAATTACTATGGATGGATATTACATAGAGTGCCGTTTCGCATTACTTTTTCTAATGCCTGAACATCACTATTAATGGAATTAATAAAGTGAATAACTCACTGTAATACTGTTATAATTGTATCATTAATTAAAATAATAAGTACAAGCTTATGTATGAACTGATTTAAAAGAAGTGTTACTTTTTAACATCTTAAGACTCTTAATGTTAGCACAACCAAAAGATTTTCTTTATTTTCTTAAAACCGAATTTTAAAGAGAATGTTAAAAATATATTCGTAAATAATGTTAGCAGCCACCGCTGTGGTCTCGAGGTAGCGTGCTGCCTTGTCACTCAGCGGACCCGAGTTAGATCCCGGTCGGAACAAGTTTCCTGGGCGAGTTTCTTTTTTTTGGGGAGGGGGTTTCTCACCTGTAAGATAAATATAAGGAAACTTTAAGGCCCAAACGGTCCCCAAACGTAATCTGGCCACCATTAGATTAAGTTTAGCATTAAGGCCTCTCCTGACACATCATTATCATAATCACACATCATATCATTGGGGCATCGTAACCCCGTCTTCCAGGCGCCCCAAAACTCAGAAGTGGGCTACAATACGCCAATCCCAGGGGAGAATTTTTTTACCAGAAATGTCGAAATGACAAACTGGTGGAATTGAATAAAAAATAATATTAACTAAGTCAATGGCACTATCGAACCCGGAGATTCATAGCCACGCGGACACAACCTCTCCATACATTCCTATCCTGATTTAATGTCTTTCAAACATTCCAACAAAAAAAATGGGGGAAAAAAATGACATTTATACGAAAACAAGTGTAACTAAATTAGTATGGTTCAAATTCTTCCCTGTAGGGGAAGAGCGCCTAAATCTCTGTAAAGGGAAAACATAGGCTTACAATACAATACAAATACCAAACATTCCCTGCATAATCCATCTCATTCAAATCATTATTAACGTTATTCTTTCACCTCATTCATGACCTACCTATTAGGCGCTTTCGCTCTGATTTTCCTATACCAGTTTTCATTCCCGATTCATGCCACATGCCCTGTTCACCGCATTCTACAAGACTTAACTGATCTTTATTACATCTGGTTTTCCATAAAGATCGTATACCGGTAGCTAACTGTTATGTTTGTCTTCTCCATTTACCTGTTTGTTCATTTCTCTTTGGTCCAAACATTTTAAGAACTATATTCTCCTCCCTTGAAATATGACACTATATTTCGCATAGTTATTTATAATTGGAATAATAGCCGTTTTATATTGTAAATAATTTTTCCGTTTTAAAATTTAAATGCCTTTTTTTAATTCTCTATATGACATATTCTAGTGTCATTTTGTCTGTTTTAATATCAGATAACCAACATTAATGCAATAAATTAATTTAATATCTCATTGCGATATTGTTAGTATAACGTTATAATTATTTAATATAAGTGCAGATTTATTTCATGCAACTGGTTTAAAAGTTCTAACAATTTAGTTAATCGTATATATAGAGAAAAAGAAGTGAAAAGATATAATAAGATAAGAGAAGGTTTCAAGAAAAGCTAAATACAATTTTTTTTATAAACGGCTAAGTTTGGAGTAGACACTATGTAGTTATCGTGCGACACAGTAAGACGAGAGATCATTGAACGTGTGACGTAGCACTTTGATGCTCTGGGCCATTGCCCTGGCATTGTTTCACTGAAGAACCCACACTGCAGAACTTATCTTTAACATAAAAGATCCATACATTATTAAAGTTTGGAATTAACCAGGTAAAATCGTGAATTGTAATTGTGAGTATTCAAGAGCTATTTTTAATACTTTCAAATAAATTATTGTTTCAATACAGTAATAATATTTTTCATTGAATTTTCATTTTAAGACGCTTTACACAGTTGCCAGAGTCTTTAGGAATACATCGGTAGGCTATTGAGGTAGTCATATATGCCTGAAAATTCTTAAAATTAAAATTATAATATTAATTATAAAATGTTTACCTTCTAAGTCTGTCTCCTAAACTTTGTAAAGTATTAATTCTCTATAGGCCTTTCGGCACTAGTCCCATCATCAGCAGAATGAGCAGGAGATAGATCTGTATATAGTGACCCTGAATGCAATATTCTTGAGTATTTTATCATGAATTTTATTAATATTGTTCATAGCCTTTATTATCGTTTTTTATTTTTTAAAATAACAAAAATGATGATTAATGACAAAATGTTTCCTTGTGTTAGCGCAACAGCCGAAGAAAATTATGCAAAAAGCTGAAGCCAGTTTAGTTGGTACACCCCTTGAGATATCCCGGAATATAAGTTAGGATATATTCAGTGTTGTTTAGTTTGATTTAATTTAATTTATATTGATAAGAATTATTATTGTTGTGAGTATGGATAACTATGATTAAATCAGGCCTATTATATGGAGAGAAATCTTAATATAGTGTAATGAAAGAAGAATGACATTTTGTCATAAGTAATACCACAAGTGATTTCCAAATTATCGATAAATTCAGGACTCATGAAGTGATGAGTGAATTTATCTAGAAAATTTGGAAATCAAGAGTGGCATTTGTTAGGACTAATTAACGAACAAAATTAATCTGTCTATTCACAAATCATTATTTAAATAGTAATTTTAAAATATTTGTATATTTCATGCAAACTGTGATGTTTGAAAACAAATGAAAAACGTTATGTTTCACTTGTTTATCACTGCAACCAGATCATATTATTTATTGCCAAAGAATCGCAATACTGTAAGAATGTACCCTAGTGGAGAAAAAATGAAACACATCAAACTGTACATTAATTAATTTCTGATGTCCTATGATGAAAATATGTCAATTATATTTTTCTGGAACGTTATTACTTGGGAACAAATGCGTTTAAGAAAGTGCAAAAGTGGTTTCTTTTTCTTTTGTGGTATAATCAATTGCTACAAATTATTTTATATTATCTGCCGCAACCGCGATAAGGTTACATTCGTGGACTATATATACAATCTGGTAGCCACATGTAGTCTTAGCAAAATAATGCTATGACCTATTCAGAATGTTAAAAAGGAGAAGCTTGATTTTACAGTGATAAAATTAAACTGATAAAATCGAGGTAAAATACAAGTGTGATTGGTTGTAAATCAAAAATCACTAAAATGTGATTGGTCATTGACTCCCATTTGGGGCATGAGTTAAATAGTCAACAAGATAATTCAGGCAACAAGACTCTGCACTGGGCGGATTTCGACGTTATCACAAAATGAAAAAAAAACTAATAAATAATACAGTAATATAATAATAATAATATTATTATTATTATATTATTATTATTATTATTATTATTATTATTATTATAAACCTAGACTTTTATTACAGTATTGACTTGATAATGTACACATTATAAAAGAACAATGAAATATCCGTAGAATTGTTTATTATTTTATCTAAATAAGTGTTCCATATGTTTATTTTTACTGTTTCTGAGTCAGGCAGGCAGTCCTTGATACAAGCAGGCAGAAAATTCCAGAGACGGGTAACCGAAATTAGGAAAGTTAAAGAATAGTGAGATGTTCGATGTGTAGTGAAAATGGTAGAATTAATAACAAAAGCATAGAAGCTGTACAGAGACAGAACATTTATTACCTGATACAACGGTGTACCAAAACAGACATAACACAAATTAATAAATCTCTCCAAACTGGTTTCTTTGATATACTTAATCCTAATAAATTTCATTTACACGGAACACGTACAGATATATGCAGATTTTGGTTGTCCAATGGAAATTGGTTAAGTGATAATTGTATCTACAGTTGGACATACCTAAGACACGTTATTCTAGGTCACAGAACTCAACTTCCATAATCATTCATATAGTCAGAAGAGACAGGTTTTAGCTATAAATACATTGAAAGAAATTTCTGAACTTTATTGAAGGCTCACTGATAAAGCTTGAAGAGTTGCATGTGACTCTCTCGAATTCAAGCAACTAGCTTCAATTTTATTATTTTTATTCAGAAATATTTTTATTTCGGAGTTTTAGCCCGTCATTACGGTTCACAAAAATTGGAATAATTATAGTAACAATTATATCATATCTATATATACTTATCGCTGTATTCCTGTGACAATCATCCACAGCCATTAGTCCTTCCCTTTTCAAGTCTTTCTTGCCCATTACCATTATTCTTTGTTTCAAGTTTGTCTTGGTTTTCCTCATTTTCCTGCATATGTCCATGTCATTTTTATTCTTCCATTCTTGACAAATCACATGAGATTCATTGTTGTCACATCCGTTCTGTTTCTAATATCTCAATTTTATATGATACAGTGCTGGATGTTGGCAATAAATAATAATAACAGTTATGATATTTATAATAATGACAATATTGTATAACAAATAGAAGAAGAAAAACAGAGCTTACAACATAATAATGATGCTAAATGATTTACTCTTGGTGTTGTGACTGTACATCTATTGTAAATGTTATATATCATAGTGAGTTGGCTACTTCAGTGCATCTCAATCGCTTGGCCTTCCTAGTAAAGTCGCTATGGAGTTATCCTTGATTTTTCTAATACATGACTAGGAGTAGAAAAACAACAGCCAGACTAGTATTTTAATACTCTGAAATAAAGGACATCTCTTACTTCAAGGTTGACATGGAAATAGAAAACTCTTCTATTTCAAGTACGATACCAATTTTTTTCTATTATAAAAATAAACTATTTGGAAGTGAATGTAAAAGAAAGGAATATCTGTACGTAATTATAAAAGAGGGGGGCACGCCGTAGCATAGTGGTTAAGGTACTGCGCTACAAGTCGGAAGGTCGAGGGTTCAAGTCCCGGTGTGGTCAGGATTTTTAAACTGACCAAAACCTTCTGGCGGCACTATGGCCCTGGGGTCGACTCAGCCTCTAACGGAAATTAGTACCAGACGCTTGTTCTGAGAGTAAAGGTGGCCGTCACGCAGGGCTGACAGCCCGGCTGACATCAAGTGCCGATTGTCTAGAAAAAGTGGGAGCCTTAACATCCTACTACCCCAAGGGCCTCCCGAGGCCTTTTGTGGGATTACTTGACTTTACTTTACTTTAATTATAAAAGAGATTACATTTTAGCCTATCAACTTAATTTTGATACATATCACATTCTATCGTGCCCTTATTAAAATCAAGGCTTTATACAATAACAAGTGTCGTTTAAGAGTTGAAATCTATTAGTTTATAATATTATTTTAATTTTATACTTATCGGTGAGGTAGTATCTTTACTTTGCGATGGAAGCTTTGCTTGCTTAAATGACTCCATGAGTTATGCAGACGGTAACCCATGTCGGACAGGTCAATGACGAAAATCCAGGCCAAAACACAAACCTTGCGCGAAATAATGGCCATCTTTCATCCTAAAAATACAATCGTGAAGAAACCCGGACGTACTACTTCTGGGATAAAATTCTCCAATCGTATCTACGGACAGTGACTACTTTAGGGGATCCATGGCAAAGTTTTAAACATAGAATATATTCCTGTGAACATAAAATGTTAGGACATTATACTGTACGGGGCACTAGACATATTAGTCTGGGAATTAGATAAATCTCTATTGGATAGACAGAGATTAGGTAGTTTTACCTTACACTATGGGGGTAAATCGAGACCAGTATTCGGAATGAATTTATTAATCCGAAGGAAAGTCCTCTCAGCTATTAGGTTTATTGGCGATAACATTTCATATGTTATTCTAAAGGCAACGGCACGATTTTGTAATGTTCCCAATATAAGGTGGGAAAAACCATTAATCCTTAAATTGGCAATTCAAAAATTTTGTTTCTCGTGCCAGTTATTCATATATTCCGGATCTCAATGAAAATAAAATAATGTTAAACTCTAAGTTATTATTGTACATTATTAAGTAATTTGGCACATATAAATTGTTTCTAATCGTTTCTTTTTCTATTGTTCTATAAACAATATTAAATAAATTTATCTCATAGGATACATTGCTAATATGAGGGTTAAGCGTGATTTGAGGGAGGTAAATGAGCTCAGAATGAAAAAAATGTAAGGAGAACATACGTATGTCCCCTCGATCTGAAGGTCAGAGTTGCGTAGTGTCATTGAGTGAATGAGTGAGTTAATTTATCAATGGAGGTGACTGAGATACAGTTTATTACAGAAGATATTTAAATTGATGCGCTTGTACCGCCACGCATTTCTAACTTCTTTTAAGAAAATTTGACTTCACAAGAAAAATAATTGGCTAAAATTCCATAAATTATCACTATCTCTTTAAATGTTAATCTATTATAGATATTATAAACAATATGTTAATGATTTCGAAGGAAGAAGAAGATGTTAATGATTTTAAATAAGACTATTTAAATAATACATTTTATATAATTATGTGTATATATGTATATGTATATGTATATGTATATGTATATGTATATATATATATATATATATATATGTGTGTGTGTGTGTGTGTGTGTGTGTGTGTGTGTGTGTGTGTGTGTGTTCATTTTAAACCTGTATATGTTTTACGATCCGCCTCTGGTAAGCCAGGGGTCTTCTAGGCCTATAGCGCTATGAGAGAGAGCTGATACGATAATGTTAAATAACATTAGCCTATACAATCTGATGTAGTTGAGAGCTAAGATTTGCTACCGTCTTGAAAATCTAGGAGAATCAAACTTAATCTGAATATGCTACTATAAGCTATAATACCAGAACTGCTAGGAGGATGAGCGGAATGATCTTATAGACTCGTAGACAGAGATATCTGCGTATTTTTCCAAATGGAATTTCTCACTTGGTATCTTCGCAGTTCTATCATTACACAAACGGTTGACATGGCAATTCCATTCTTTCTTTCTGGTCTTATCCATTGGGGTATCTCATCTGTTTTATACATGATTTCTACTTCAGGCCTTTAATGATTTGTTTCCAAAGAAAACACCAACTATTCTGGTCATATGCGTCTAAAAAGATAAATATTTTGAAAATAACCTAAAACACCTTATCTTGGAATTGGAAGAAGGTAACATTTTCGCTCAACCTCAAGACACACATAATATATATATATAAATACACACACACACACACACACACACATATATATATATATATATATATATATATATGCCTATATGGCTAAGGTTTTGCGCAGAGCCTCAGGACATGTTCTCATATGACTACTCGTGGGAAGAAATTTTCTTGTAGAATTTTAGACTAATGTATGGGACCGGTAACCTACTCAGCATTATGTAAAATTTATATACAATAATTACCGTCTCAAGATCAAGATTCACTATGGATTTGAACAGAGTAAAAGTGCGTGGCTTCCTTCCAAAAATTATTTAAACGTCACATACAGAACATAGCGTTAGCCAATGTAACAATTCTGAAATAAACCATCAAAGTTTCAATGTATTTTTAATAAATTTTATATACTGCAGTGGATATATTTATTATTATTATTATTATTATTATTATTATTATTATTATTATTATTATTATAGTAAAAATGTTTTATTTATTTTGGTAAAGTTATGATCATAAGACCTTCTCTTCCATTCAACCTGCGCAAATATACAAAATAACAACTTATAATTTTACATAGGCTACAGTATGAAAGCTGTATTAAATTATTAAATGAAAAAATAAGATAATATATGTATAACCCGTATTGGTATACAATATATACAATAATAATAATATTAATAATAATAATAATAATAATAATAATAATAATAATCATAGTAATAATAATAAACGATAATAATTTTCTTTTCCTAAAAATCTCATTTGTTTGTACTTTTACGCGATAATAATAATAATAATAATAATAATAATAATAATAATAATAATAATAATAATAATAATAACAACAATAACAATCCTCTCTTATCCTAATATAAATATCTCTCTTGTATGTGTTTTCACTTCATTATACCCATTCTCTTTTTACGTAAATATTAGGCTAAATATGATTTGTATGCTGTTTTGCACAATAATAGTAGGCACATACTTCACGAATTAAAAAAAATGTGATTACTAAATTTCTGGTAGACTAATAAAAATCACTTAAGCTCATAACAGGTTTATAACTTATATCGATTTGAAGGTACGTACCTGAAATTGAATCCAATTTTTTAAAAATTGAATTATATGAATAGATAGATTATATATTTATATGCCAAAGGAAGAGATATGCCGCACGAAGAAAGTTTCTTAACGATTTATAAACCATTTATAAAATGTCGGATTAGAACTGACTCTTGGGATATTTATTTAAGGTTTTCTTCTATGAATTGCTGTGTTATCAAATCCAAGGATTTGACTAATTATGTTAATACAAGATTACAGGATACCTAAATATTAATAAAAAGCAGATAAATAACATTTGCGTATATTTATTTATCATAATTCACAAATAATTATTCAGCGATAGCCCTTCCATCTATAAGCATAGTGAGAACTCGATAATTTTTTGGGCAAAATATCACAAGGATTTTTAATCAAACTGCGTTCAATGTCTAATGTTGTTTGAATTTTGATTAAGTATAAGGAAGATATCGACGCTGGAAGGCCGCTGATGTCAGAAGCGTCGCAAAAAAACAATAAGTAGTAGGAAAATAAAATAATAAATAATAGACATTATTTTTAATGTAGTCAAAATGTTAATGCTAAAAAATCGTTTTTGCGTACCATTTTCAGTACATCATGAAGAGCAAAGACTTTTTGGCAAGGAGAAAAAATAGACGATTTATCAATATTGCTAATATAAACGGGGCACACTGCAGAGTAGTTGGTTAAGGCAATACGCTATAAAACTGAAGGTCGCGGGTTCGATTTCCATTGACAATTCCTAGTAAACTATTATTTCAGATTGTATTTTACGAATAATCCCGCCAAAGCCTATCCCAAGCCAGGTTGAAAAAGGAGATTAATGAAGATAGACTAGCAGTTATAAGTATGGAGTAGGTTCCAAATGGCAGGAAAAGAAGAGGGAGACCAAAGAAGACATGGATGCAGAGAATTATGAATTTGATAAAGAACAAGGGTCTGCGGGATGGTGACTGGAAGGACGGACATGAATGGAGGAATAGAATCAAAAGTTAATATTGACACAGGAAGATGCATCAATTTAAAACCTGTTGAATACAATTAAAAGAAAATAAAACATTTATGAATGAAATCGTGAATTCCGGCTACATGAAATTTCAGCTCACTAACTACACTTTTGTCCACATCCTTTGATTCCCCGCAAATTTCAATCCACGCTACATTGTGTCCGTCTTTTTAAACTCTCCAGTCAACCTAAACATGCCTTGAAATCGTTATTCCCTAAGGATTTAGCAACAGCTAGAGCTTGACTTTGGAGCATCGATCCGGAAATTTGGAGATGTTTATCGTGCACTTTTAAACATCCCACAATATTTCGTTGATGTATTTATTTTTATTTATTTGTTAGCTTTCTCTTATTTTGACCATTTCCTTGCATCCATTCAGTCATTATTTTTTTCTTTGTGTTTTAAAGTCTCATCAACTTGAGTTTTTCCACATTTAAATTTAGTCATTATTTCGGGCACTGAGTTTTTTTTATCTTCAATCACTTTCACTTTTTCGTTTAATGACAATCAAACATATGTTTTAGTCATCTTTATTCCGTAAATTCAGAATGCTACCTGTGAAAGTTCGGTCTCAGAACTTAATTAATTTAAGATTTTACAGTGCAATGGTTATTTGCAAGACAGATACAGTATTTGTATTTCGCATAATGACTGTGAAGTGAGGCCGATAGAGAATTTCAGGGACAAGAAGAATTCACTCGGCGGCAGGAATCATTCCTTTTTTTTTTTAAAGTGGAAACTAATTTATTTATTTCTCTGTCTTTCCGCTTTATATTTTTTAGGAATTATATAGAAATATCCTTCCGTTTCCGCGTTGGACAGATTCCGTTTTATGCAAGATAAATACACGTAAGATTACTGTTATTTCGCCGGGACCAATAAATTTGTTCACATTGGACAGACTTCCGCATTATTCATATTTTAGATTAAACAAGTTTTACTGTATATGTAAAATTCTGAGTACGAATTTTATTTGAATACTAAATTTGCTTTGCCATTATTTGTTAATCTGTAATAATTTAAAGCTACAAATTCCATCTGATTATAATAAAAACATATTAAATCCATATTTCATTAAATATTTTGTTAAATAAATAGGTTATTTATTTAATGTTCAAATTATACAAATATCCCATTTACGGTATGGAATAGAATTTACATTGTACACATTTCAAACAAAACGAAACAGCTTCAAAATATAATTAAACTATTGTTGTTTGTCTTCAAATCAAACATTTAATTTATCTGAATGTTAATCACACAGCAAAATATTTAAACAACTGTTCGAAAAACTCTTTAATTCCATGTTTAAACCCCAAATTAATTACCAAATCTATTTTTAAGTAGTTTTAACTTTCATAATGAATGGATTCTTACGTTAGATGCAGACCTATATTTGGCTTAAAGCGTCCGTATCTGAATTCCAGATGAGTGGAACCCAACTAACGACTACATTTTTTGGCCGAGAAAATTTCAAGGATATCGAAACATCGTTGAATATATGACAATTTGTTGAATAATTAAAAACTCGCAGAGATGTCCAAACATTAATGAACTCTTAAATATATCATAGATTCCTTACAAAATTCCCAGATGTAGGAGTCCATTAAGGTACATTTTGCCTCGGTACTAGAAATAGTTCAATCTATAAAACAAACTTATTTTTTACTTTTAGATTCTGATGTTTTATATCTATCTTATTTAAAGTCTACCCATATATAGGCCTATATATATATATATATATATATATATATATATATATATATTTCTGCATGTTTGTTTGCTCATCCAACTGTCCATGTATTCCAATATAAATGTGGAAAGAAGTTTAACACAATTTCCCAAGTAATTAGGCTATTATAAGGTCGAGGGTTCTAGTCCCGGTGGGATCAGGATTTTTAAACTGACCCAAACCTTCTGATGACACCATGACTCCGGGTCGACTCAGCCTCTAACGGAATTGAGTAGGCCTACCAGACGTTTGATGTAGTGGTAAAGGCGGCCGTCACCCATGGCTGACATCAAGTGCCGATTGTCTAGAAAAAGTGGGAGACTTAACCTCCTACTACCCCAAGGGTCTCCTATGGCCTGTAGTGGGATCACTGTATCTTTTTTACTTTTTAATAAGGCTATTATACAAGTAAAATAAGATACGCAATATAAGATAAAAGAGAATACTAATATAGTAGAAAAAGGTGTGCAAATCGCGTTATGCGTGTCGTGGTGATGTCACCGTCACGCATTGAAGAGCGCTCTACTCTTAAAATATTCTCAATAGTCGTCATACTCGTACTTTTTATGCATAGTGAAAAGCAGGACGGCGATATCGCAATATTGTACGTACACGAAATGTTGTCTATAGCTGTTATAAGTGTGCTAAACTTGCTGAATATTTTATTTTTACGGGATAAGATATTATACATACATCCATTGGATGCTTCAAAGCGGGCCCATCTACCAGAAGTATTGAAGATCAAAGAAGCCGAAGATAATACTGAATATTCTATGAAGCTATTTACCGATGGAAACATAACAGCAGACAAAGTGTGAACTGCAGCCGGCATAATCAAAGTTGAAATCCTGATTCGCTAGCTTAAATATAAATTAGTAAAATGTTCTAATATTAATTAGCTGAGCAAATAGCAATCCTAAAGGGCCCGCTGCATCTTAAAAATATAAACTATCCAAGACAGTCTAATCGAAAAAAAAAAGTATTGGTTTTTACAGACAGTAAAATTGTCCTATGTTTGATCAATAAAAACAGAAAGCACAAGTCATTAATATTAAACAAATTGAAAACTATCAAAGACCTTGAACACAGCCAGTGGGAAATTCACTTCGCCTTGGTGAAAGCCCAAATAAATTAACTAGCAGATAAGTTGGCAATGAAAGCTGCTATTGATGAAGAACTAGAAATAGTCTACAACAAAACACCAAAATCCACAAGTACAAAATAAATTTTCAATACTGTAAGACAATTATGACTAAACACATTGAGTACAACAACCTTTGTACTATAACCAAATCCTTCTTCCTTTCAGTAATTGGAAGGATTAAAATCAATCTATCTCTAACGCCAGGGGAAATAAGAAAGAACGGAGGAAACTGGAAGTGAAGATTTACTTAATACCAATTATCTCAGAGCTTATCATCAATTTACGCAATCATTAAATTTATAAGAGGGCAAAATTTACAAATTATCTGATGAATAATCAATATCTTAATAAAAGAGTAATAACATAAGAACAATGTAGATTAAACATAATTTAGAATAAGCACAGGAATTCAAAACTATATAATAATATAACAGGAAGTATGTAATATTACACTGAACACGCTGCTAATAAATATTGTTAAAATAAAATAAAAATATTTTCAGTCTAGCACATATATCATTTACAAGGTACGTATTTTTATATTCTAAAATTTGGGAAAAAAAAGTTTAAGTAAATTAAATAATGGAGAATGGATTAATAATTATTTATTATATAAGATTAAAACAAAAACTTAATTTAAATTTAAATAAATCTGCTGTAGAAATGTATGATCAATTAAAGGAAAGTATACATTCAGCAGCTTTAGAAGCACTTGGGACAGAAAATCTAGAATTAAAAAAAATAATGGTTTAATCACGATATTAAAAAATTTGAAGAAAAAAAGGAAGCACGGATGATATGGTTATCAGATCACTCAACAACATCTCGAAATTAATATATCACTTTAAAACATAAAACAAAGGTGGAAGTGAGAAGAGCAAAAAATGAATACTGCGATAATATATGCTCGAATATAGATCATTCGATTGGCTACGCTAGATCCAAAGAAGCTTGGAAAACATTACAAATATCAGGAAATCAGAAAGAAAGAAGAAGATTCAGTTAATAAGACCATCAGAATGGATGCAAAATTATAAAGATTTACTTCAAGAAAATAGAAACGAGTTTCAACTTCAAGATACGGATGTAGAATATAAATTTTGACATTCCAAAGATAACAGAAAATGAAGTAAAAAGAGCTTTGAAAGAGGCAAAAAATGACACAAGCGCCAGGACCAGGAAATATTCAGACGGAATTCCTAAAACATGGACGAGGTATTATAGTAATATTTTTAACAAAACTTTTTAATAAAATTGAAATTGGAGACGATATCCCAAAAGACTGGAATTTAACGTATATTACTCCTATGTTTAAAAAAAGGTGATAAAAAACTGGGTTCCAATTATAGAGGTATAAGCGTTTTACCTTCAACAGCTAGGATTTTTTGTAAAATTATAAATTGTAAACTTAAGGAGATAACGGATAATTTAAGAGAAGAACAATATGGATTCCGGTGTGGAAGGTCATGTATTGATAATATTTTCTGTATTAGACAATTACAAGAGAAAATCCTAGCAAAAAAATAAGAACTACATATGACCTGTATTGATTTAGAGATGGCATATGATAGAGTACCTCGACAATTGTTATGGACGGCAATGAGAAATATGAATATCTGTGATAAATTGATTAATATTGTTAGGAGGATCTATAGTAATACAAAAGCTAAAGTAAAAATACAGAATAAATTAACAAAGGAATTCACAGTGAAGAAAGGCCTTAAGCAGGGATGCAGTTTGTCACCAATTCTTTTTAACATTTATTTAGACCAGGCTCTTAACTTGTGGTATAAAAAATGTTCTGAAATGGGTATTCCTATAGGAGGAAAAGTACTACATTCATTGTTGTTTGCAGATGATCAAATAATTTTTGCAGGGGTTGAAGATGATATGAAGTATATGATAAATAAACTAATGGAAGAATATAAAAAAATGGGGACTGAATATAAATTTACAGAAAGCAGAATATATGTGTTTGGGAAAGGATGTGGATGACCTCATACTTGAAACAGGGAAAATAAAAAAGTGTGAAATTTTTAAATATCTTGGGTCAATAATTACAAGTTTTGGTACCTGTGAGAGAGATGTACAGACTAAAATTGCAATGCCAAAAAATGCAACTAAGACATTACATGGAATAATTTGGAATAAAAATATTACAAAGGAAACTAAAATGAAAATTTATAAGAGCATAATACGGAATATTTTGTCATATGGAAGTGAAACTTGGTCATTGACAGAATTACAAAATAATAAAATTAGAACATTGAATTTAATTATTTTAGAAGAAGCCTCCAGAAAACAAGACAGGATAAAATAAGAAATGAATTCCTTTGGAGAGAAATGAATGTCACCACATCTGTTGTTAAGAGGATTGAAAATCAAATGATTAAATGGTATGACCATGTACAAAGAATGGAAAATGAAAGGTGGCCAAAAAATATATACCAATGGTCACTCCTTGGAAGAAATAAATGTGGCAGACCAAGATGGAAATGAAAAACCTACGTCAGAACTATAATGGATGATAGGAATTTGGAAGAGGGAAATTGGAATGATAGAGATAAATGGAAACTGAAGACGGCAGACCTATAAGTGGGGGAAAGCCAAAGAAGAAGAAGAGATTGATAAAATAAATTTGCATTTCATACTCTGTATTTTACAATTTAACAAAAGGCGGAAAGATGAAACATTGCAGAACCACATAGGCTACTGTTGGAATATTCGCAAAAACGGTCGTTGTGTTCGCCAATCTGCGTATGAACAATATAAAATACCACTATCCATAGTTCTTCTCTTCACCCATATACTCATAAGATGGCAGCCTTTAATAGTTACATTCATAGACTTTTAAATATCCCTCTTTCACCCTTGGAATATAATAATGAATTGAATATTATTAAACAATTGGCTGTTAATAATGGCTACGACCCTGAAATTATAGAATGTTTAATTAAGAAGGTTCATTACAAAAAAGCAATTAACAAAGTTTTTCCATTACCCAAAGAAGACACAAAGAAATATGTCGTAATGTAATACATAGGCCCACTTTCAAATAAAATATCTAAACACTTTAAAATGTTGAACATTAATTTGGCATTTAAAACTAATAAGGCTCTACAAAATATAATAAAAAACAATAAAACCAAAACAAAAAAAAGAAAAATTATATAAATTGAAGTGTGGCACATGTGACAATGTCTATATAGGACAAACTGGTAGACTTTTATCTCTCGGATAAAGGAACACATGAGAGCATATAACAGAAATTTATAAAATTCAAAATATGCTGACCACTTATTCCAATTTAATCATTGTTTCGATCCAAATTTTGAAATTTTACATATTTGTGATAAGGGTAAGAAGTTAGATCTTTTGGAGGCTGTAGAAATTAATAAATTTAAAAGTAGTAAAAAAACTGTTAAATTCTCAACTTGATTTGAATGAATCGCCTTTGTTAAATTAAAAAATTTAAATAAATATTGAAGAATATCAGAAAATAGAAAATAAAACACCCTATTGTTTGCAGATGACCAAATAATAATAGCAAATTCCGAAGATAATCTACAGAAAGGTCTGTATGAACTTAAAATTACAGAAGAATATGGATTAAAGATATCTACAGAAAAGACAAAAATTATGGCATTTCAAGGTGTAGATCCGGTCAGAAGTAAAATTGTACTGGACAATAAAATTTTGGAGCAGGTGAATAATTTTACATATCTAGGATGCAATATCTCATATGAAGAAGAAAAGGATGTAAATGCAAAATATCTAAATTTTTAAGAATTTAGGGTTAATAAATTCTATCTTCAAGCCACAGTTAGTCCAAAAGCATTCAAGACTGAAAGTGTATAAAACACTGGCTCTTCCAACTCTTTTGTATGGTAGCGAAGTATGGACGTTGAAACAGAAGGATATACAGAGACTTAGATCTGCTGAAATGAGATATCTTCGGAGGACTGCAGGATACACACTACTAGATCACAAAAAAAAATGAAGACATCTTAGAAGAATTACACATGGAATCTTTAGAAAACAAAATTTCTGATTATAAGTCAAGATGGATGCAACATGTTCATCGAATGGAAGATCACAGAATACCCAAACAAATGTTAAGATATCAACCTGCAGGATGAAGAAGACCAGGACGTCCACTCAAAAGATTTCTGGATGGTGTTTCTCTTGAGGCCGAAACAGGCCAACAAATGGCCTAAATTCGTGAATGTACTATGATGATGATGATGATGATGATAAATAAATATTGTTGTATTGTTGCTTAGATCAGTTGGAACACAATTCATAATTTGTTAACATGTCTGAAGAAGGTACAGTGTACCGAAACAGCTGTCACTGAATTATATAATAAATATGAAAATCAAATAAAACTACGTTTAATTTGTATTTAATTAATAAATATAAAATTTAATTAGTAATTTAGTAATTTTATAAGCAAACAAGCAAGGGTAATCAATATAAATAATGTGGGCTTGAATAATAATAATAATAATAATAATAATACTATTTTTTTTATTATTCCGGCTTTTACAATGAATATACATTTTTCCTGTACCCATGTTCACAGTTAATAATGATAATAATAATTTAATATCAAATGATTGTCCACACATTCATGATTGTGAGTTTATGCAATATGATTAATTTTTGGCATGTTAATATTTATCTATTAAAACTAATGGAATTCCGACATAATATGAAATTGAAATATGTATTTTGCAAAGACTGAAAAGGCTTACGAATTGGATTCGAAATTTGTACCGAAGCGCAAAGATCTCAACTAAAAAAAAAATATATATATATATATTTCAAATTCTTGTAACTTAAATAAATAACTCCATGAGTCGTTCGCTTAACGTCGAGCTGAAGCCATAACGTTAATGTATTGATGTGTAATAAAAATTGTACATTGTCTTGTATAATACAATACAATATTTAATTTGAGTGACAAAGTTTATCATGGACTATATTATCAAGATGCTCTAACTAAAAAGTGGAGATAAACAAATACAACAATTATTTACTATATTTAATAATATGTGTCTAACTCACTGGCACTATCTAACCTAGAGGTTCATAGCCGCGCGGACATAAAGCCCTCCATTTGTCGGAGTGATAATATTTTCCAATCATCTCCTAGCCTATATAATTTATCTCCCTCAAATCATATTTAATGTTATTATCCCATGTCATTCTTGGTCTATCTACTAGGTGCTATCCACCTGGTTTCCCTATAAAATGTTTCCAGCTCCTCTTTCATTTCCCATTCATGTCATATGTCCTGATCATCATAGTTTAAAAATTCTGACATCACCGAGACTCGAACCCCAGGCCTTCTGGTTTGCAGCTTATTGCCTTAACCAAATACGTTAGGCATATATAGGCCTACTACACACACACACACACATTATATATATATATATATATATATATATATATATATGCATATGCACATAGACAGGTAGATAAGAAAATAGTTTACTTGAATCACGGAAGCTAAATTAAATTTTTCGCACTTTCAGTTTGACAGAGAACTTCTGTAAACAAGTATGCGATATTCTCCATGGTTTGCAACTTTGCCACAAGGTTAATGTACGTAATTGGCTGATCTCATATCCATGTCCTTGAGTTTCTTGCACTTCCTTGGACAACTGTACAAAATGAATTCTACATTGTAATAACCCAATAAGTCTCTGAAATTAGTCCAAACGTAAATTTTGGTGTTCCGTTAATAACGCAGATTAAAGTTATCCTTTTAAAAGCTACTATGGCCTATTTGGGCGTGGATGTAAGTATTCTTAGCCAACAGTACGAGAATAGGGTGGCTGGGCATATATTCTGGTGTGATTATCTACAACAACCAGGACATGAATGCGTGAAGAAAACTGTCATCCGCTACCTGCAATAAAACCCATGCTATTCGATCTACATATTACTAGTGTATATATTTCAAATTTACCTTTCCTTAAAAATAACGATATATAGTAGAAGTAAACATAAATGTTTGTACATCATTCAAGAATTTAGGCCATAAAATTTGTCTGTTTCGTCTTCAGCTAGAGAGGGTTTGTGGTTATCCAGGTCGTTGTCATCGTTCTCTTAAATTATATTGTAAAATTTCTCTAAGTACGGAATATCCTAGTAGATGGGATTCGTGATGTATGTTGAAGCAATCTGACAAAGCGGTATAACCGTTGGATCTGGAACATAGGAAATGCTGTTTTCCAAGCTCATCCAGGAGCAAAGGTACGTAGTTGTCCTACCACTGTACTACTGGCTATATGGAATGTATTATTTAATGACGCATCAATTAATGCAAATCGTAAACGGTCGCATTATTGCCAGAATTCTCCCGCTCACACGTAGACTTAGTCATGTAGGTCCTACTAAAATGTAGACTTATCTATTTCGAAAATAATGTTTTATAGCAAATTGACATGATAGTTTATTTATCTAATCGCTCTGTTACTGTATAATATGCAAAATACATTCTGACAAATCCATTTTTTAATATAAAAGAATTTAAAAAATCTAGGAAACTGTAATGCCATAAAAGTTATCTTTCACAGTTATGAAAGTAAAAATCCGCTCTTTATCCAGAAAATTAACATGGCATAGTATTTCCTAGAACACGGTAATAAACACACAGTGGCTTGTTGGGAGGTCTAAAGTAAACAATGCTGCGAAGCGGAGAAACCAAGCTGCACAGCATTTCCCTACGATTCAGTCCCTCATTATCTTCCATCAAATAATCCAGTAAGTTTAGTAACCAGACATAAGTTCTTTACTTTCAAGTCTCAGCGATATAAAAACCGGACGGATATTGTATTAGTTAGAATTCAAATTGTATTATTTGTTCATTGTCTTTTTGAGAGAGAGAGAGAGAGAGAGAGAGAGAGAGAGAGAGAGAGAGAGAGAGAGAGAGAGAGAGAGATAAGATGAGAGAGAGAGAGAGAGAGAGAGAGAGAGAGAGAGAGAGAGAGAGAGAGAGAGAGAACGTACCACTTGTTAATTTTAACTAACTCACTGACACTATAGAACCCGTAGGTTCATGATTGAATGGACATAAGCTCTCCATACATCCCTAACCTGACATAATGCTTTCCAATCATCGCCTGTATAATCTACTTCTCTCAAATCATAATTAATATTATTCTTGGTCTACTCTGCTTTTCCTACAAGAAGTTTCCATGTACCTCTTTCATTCCCCATATCCTGCCCATCTCATTCTATGAGACTTGACTGTTCTTATTATATGCTTGTTAATTTTAGGAGATGGAAATATATGTTGCTACTATGCGACATCGAAGTTATTTGTAAAAATAAATAAATAAATAAATAAATGAAAATAAAAAATAAGAAAATACTTCCTCCAATCCTACAAGAGTATGATTATAGATTGGAACATACTGATCGAAGTAACATCCAACATTTTTTTTTTCTCCGCGTACCCTTAAAGACACTATTCCACCCAAGCATGTAACTCCAGATATATACTTGAAATTGTACAAATTAATAACCCAGTTTTATTATAAAAATGAAAATGTCATTTTATAGAACTATGTTGCATTAGCATGATAAAAATATCATGAACTGTTTCTGGCATGTTAATGAGACGACTGAGCTTGTCTTCTGTACATCAGTTCCTCGATTTGTTTTAAAATATTCGGAAGTGCGAATATAAATATTATGCTTTGGATTCAGACCTGAAAGTATAAAAAGCAAATTAAAGCGATTATTAACTTTACTATCTAACCTCTCTTGGTTAACTCTTGTTTTTTCGACCCCAACGCTATTAGGGCATCCGAGGGCTAGGGAGTCCTTCCTTTTTTCCATTTCTTCTTTCCTTTATTTTCTTTTCTTCTCCAGAAAAGCCTGACCAGAGGCTATAAGATGGCAGCCCCATCACTGGTCTTGCCTTCCTTTGGCCAGCAACCAATCGAAGGGACTATTATTATGCTTTCAAGTCTTATACGAGAATTTCCCATAAGGGAAAATTTTCTATAGGATCGTAACAGGCCTTGGCCTAATACTTGGAAGGAAGAAGAAGAAGAAGAAATATGCATAGACGGTATAATTGTAAATGTATTAATGAAAAGTTACGAACAATTAAAAAAATTAAAACGTGTACCCGCAGAGAGTCCACATATGAAACGAATGAAGTTGAAATTTAATATATATATATATATATATATATATATATAACAAACAACGAATAAAGATTTATTTCATTTTTTATATCTTCAATCTTATAATATAATAGATCTTCCTTAAAAAAATCCGTATCCGCTCGCCTTTCCATCTTCGCCTTGGTTGATGAATAAATAAATAAATAAATATCCATCCATAGTAATTCTGCCCGAAGGCAGGTCCTTCACTGCAATCATAGCATTTTCATGCTATGATTCCAGCTTTACTAGGGAATTGTAGGTGTGGTAGCTTCCCGTCGCTTTCCACACCGGTGAAGGATGATGGTGATGATGATAATGATGAGGATGATGATGATGGCCATATGATTTCGGGGACCGTTTGGGCCTTAAAGTTTTCCTGACATTTGTCTTACAGGTGAGGAAAAACCCCGATAAAAACCTCACCCAGAAAAACTGCCCCGACCGGGGATCGAACCCGGGCCCGCTGCGTGACAAGGCAGCACGCTACCTCGAGACCACAGCTGTGGACTAAATATATATATATATATATAATCTCAAAGTACGTTAAGTAAGTAAATCAGCGAAGCAAGTAAATTAAAATAATTATTACAAATATTCGATTAATTTTATTATTTTTTGTGTTATGTTATGTATGACAAAACTACTTATCGTACTTTATGAATTTACATGAACTACCCCAGTCATTCCATTAATATTAAATATAATTAGAGATGATAGGTATTCAGTGAAATGTTTCTCATTTTTATGTTATACTAGCTAATACCCGGCGTACGCTGCTACGCCTAAATAAATCATAATGTGTTTTTACCTTTAGTTGAATAACCCCCCCCATATATATTATTTTTAGATTTTGAAAAGGCCTATGATAGAGTCAAACGGGACATAATGTGGAAAATATTGGAAAGCTACCAAGTCCCCAATAATCTAATAAATGCTATAAAAAGTTTATATGAAATCACATTTATAAAAGTAAAGTTAGATTATGGGAAAATAACAGATAAATTTGAAGTTAACCAAGGTTTAAGACAGGGATGTGGACTATCTCCATTACTGTTTATTCTATATCTAAATAAAATTGTCCAGAAGTGGAAAAAACTAAACCCCCCCCAGGAGTAAAAATATGTAGAGGAAACCAAATACAAACAATAATCTTCGCAGATGATCAAGTACTTCTAGCGGAGAATGAAGGTGATTTGCAGAGATCAGTGTTTAAATTGCAGAATACCCTGGAAAAATACAACATGAAAATATCTGAAAATAAAACCGAATCCATGGCAATCACTGGAAAGGGACTTTCGAGAGTAAAAATAATAATAAATAATAAACCAATAGAACAAGTAACACACTTTAATTATTTAGGTAATAATATATCACAGTTTCATAATCAAAAAGATGTGGAAACAAATTTAGAAAAATATAACAGATTAAATGGTATAATTAGGAGAAATTTTGGAAAACAAATGAGGAAAGAAATCCAATTGAGATTTCATAATGCCATAGCCAAACCTGTTCTATTATACGGAAGTGAATGCTGGACACTTCGAGCAAAAGATAAATCCCGCATTAATAGTTCACAAATGAGATTCCTCCGATCACTAACTGGAGTAACATTAAGGGATAGAATGAAAAGTGATGAGATAAGGATGCAGTGGAATAGTAGGGAAATAAATGGTTGAACATATACAAAATTATCAGATTAAATGGTTCCAACACGTCTAGAAAATGTCAAATTCCCGTTTACCAAAGATGATTTACCACCTCAACCCTAAAGGCAAAAGAGACCTCGGAAGACCCTTCAACCGATGGAAAGATCAGTTTTTGTAGTCGCAGAACGGGCATCATCACCCAATACTGCATTCGGAAGAAGAAGAAAGAAGAAGAAGTAAAAGAAAAAAGATATATATATATCATAATTATTTTTAGATACCCCGTTCTGTTTACCCAGCGTTGGCCGGAAATCTACGTAGTCCGATGTACTTGGCATAAATGAGCTGAAAGACTAAATTCGTTGTTTTGAATTATTCGTGAAAGAATGTCCGCTATGCGCTGCTATGATTTCCCGGGAATCTACTTATCCCGATCTTCTTGGCATCAATGAAAGACAAAAATGGCTATTGAGAGTTTTCTGTAAAAGATAAACATATGCTGTCGCGGACTTTTTTGTAGAATTTTTTGAGATATTGAATTCTGTGTACATTAATTTTGTGTATTTGTTATAGTTTAGACAGCGTAAAAAGGGACTTTTTTTTCAAGTTTTTAAGGGTGTAGGAGTTGAGTATCACAACTGCCGTATAGCCTATGTTCATCTCGGGAATTTGCTGAACATTTTGTAAAAACCCCATCACAATCAGATGCGCATAAAATACGAACAAACAAACATGCATTTTATATATTAGATTAATTAATTTAGACTAAAAAATTCTGTTATCTATAAAATTATTGTAAATGATCGATCAATTGTATCTATTTTTTTGAGTTATGTATGACAAAACATAGTAGGCCTATTACAGATGATTCAATGAAATCTTATTTCTCATTTTCAGATATGATATAAATTAATTAAAACTAAACTTATTGTGTTTTCTACAATAATTATAATATTTATTCAATTTTGCAGTAAAAATATGAAGTTGTAATCTAACAGATCTAATTTAGCGCTTGTTTCTAGAGAAATAATACACTAATAAATTAACAAGTCATCATCATCTACATTACTGCATGGGCCATAAGGTCCGTTCCAGCTCGAATCAAAACTTGCCCCGGCATCTTTTTGTAGGTCTTCCTGGATTTCTTCTTCCACGAGCATCGTAGTTGTAATATTGTGATGTTTCTGGCATACGCTGTATATGCTCCTTCAATTGACTTAATGCCTTCTTATTATGTTTATAATGTTGTGCATTTTTAGTTCAGGTCTAATGTCTTCACTTCATCAAATCTTTTTTAAATATACTTGCATTTCAGTTGCAAAATATAATTAAAGACAAGTAATAGTTTGCCTATATGCCCCAAGAGATAATGTTTGAGTCTCGTATTAGAAAGGTCCCGGATCAAACACCGAAGCCTACCAACTGACTGAGGCTTTTTTTTTTTATTTTTTAGTCATCAAGACAAATAGTGGTTCGGAATTTCATTATCAGGATCCATTTCATCATATTTATTACAATCATTTAAATAAATAGTTCTGATTTGACCTTAGATGTTAAAGCGCCTATACATTAAAATAAACACAACAACAGTCATACTCAAGATGTTGTTACAAAGGTGATGTAACAATTAAATTAGTTTATTTCAGTTGTTTATTGATAAAAGTTAGTAACTAATTGTTGATTTGTTTATATCCACTTTTAGTTGAGAATATAGTTAGGATGACTAATTTAACTCATGCCCCAATGGGAGTCAATGACCAATCACGTTTCAATGATTTCTGTTTTACAACCAATCAGAGTCGTGTTTCACCGAATATTTATCAGTGTTATAATTACCATATTAAAGAAAGCTCCTTACAATATTGCGTTCCTTTGGCAATAAATAGTATGATCTGGTTGCAGTGATAAACAAAAGAAGCAGTAGAAGCGTACCTATCGTTTCTCATTTGTTTTCAAACATCGCCGTTTACATTAAATATATAAATATTTTAAAATAACTATAGTTAAATAATGATTTGTGAGTAAACAGCTTAATTTTATTCGTTAAATAGTCCTAACAAATGCCAAGAGTGATTTCCAAATTATCGATAAATTCACGACTCACGAAGTGACAAATCAGTGTTAAAGTTTAAGTATCGTCGTCCGTTGCCGTGGCGTAATCCGTAGAGTTCCTACCTTCCTTTCCGGCGACCCGGGTTCGATTCCCGGCGGGGTAGGGGATTTTAAATCTCCACCTTGGGTCTGGGTATGTGTCCTGTCCTTGTGTTTGTATGTGAGAATAAAATACAGTTAACAAGAAGATGAAAAATTTGTAAATATAATTTCATAGCGCGATTAAATGTTTACTTTGTGAAATATTTACGAATGATGTTTTTGTGAAAGTTTATTTTCTTCCTGAATGTTTTAGTTTTCAAAGTTCGTTTTTATTTGTTAGTCATTTATACATTAACTATAAATGTGAAATTGTTTGAGTCGATGAATATAAAAATATTTAAATTAAGCGAAAACAAATAATATAAAATATTTACATTATATACATGAATCTGAGAGACAAAACACAGGCTTGGCTTGCAGGTTGCATAATGATAAGAGATTGACCCAGTGAAGACCCGGAAGTGAGGCGACCCAAGTTTCTCTTGTAGACGGAAGTGGACCCAAAGCGGCCTTCACCTCTCCTATTAGCGAGTTTTTCCGTCAAATAAAACGTACATTGACATCGTGTCTCATTAGTGTTTTATTTTATTCAGGGAAAGCTTACTTTATGTGAGAAACGTGTTGGCGTCTGTAACAAAAACTGGAGAAATTGTACAAGAAAGTGAGATCAGTGCAAGTGATGATATTTATAGAACTGATCATATGTTTACATAAAAAAACTTTTAAAAAGTGTCATTGAATGCACTGAGAATATTTTAAACAGGGTGTGATAAAGTACTTGCTTAATTTGAGTTAGATGAGGCCAATTATATGAAAAACTTAGTATTTACAAAAACATATAATCTATACGATCCTCCAATGGTTCTATCTTTATATGTATAGGACAAGATTTCCATTTTTATTTTACTACACATTCTATCAAATTAAGAGATTATCGAAAGTCCTTCGCCCAGGTACTGTGTACCCTATATTATGCTAATTCCTCGCAAATCGAATTTAAGATCCGATTTTGTTGGTTTACGGAATATAGTTTTCTTTTGTTAATTAAATCGTATAGCTATACCATTTATTAGTTTAACGTCAGTGAACAGTTGGTTATTAAAAATACAAGATTATTATATATCACGGACCTTCAATAACTCGGAAATCATCTCATTTCGTCCCTCGAGCTGACGCAAAAAGTACAATGGATGACATTAGAATACACACCGGCGTGTCTTGTCTCGATGTTCTTATTGTCTCAGAGGTAGCCCTGGCATTGAACTTTTCACTCATCTGGGAAGGGCCTACAAGATTTTGTGTGATAAAAAAAAGTAAGTATGCGATGCAGAGTTTAAAATCACTCTCCTGACAGGTCGTAACCTTGTAAGGCCCGTGAGGTGTGGACACGAAAACGCGCCTACAAAGGAACCCAGAAAAAAAACACATTCACATTCTTATAGTTAGTGAATTATGTTTCAAAAAAGGTAATTTATAAGCCTGTGATTGTTGAATTTTTTGAGACTTAGCGGTTTGTATAGTACATTGTATAACAATAATTTAATACCAGCTTATTTCATTAAAAAGTTTTTATATACTTTTATTAGGATACTTATTTTTTAGGCTCTGAGACATTGTGATTATATCTTTGGAATGCGATGTTTCATTCCGGATTATAATTTGTATAATGTTTTCACTATTTAAAACTTTCACTTTTAACCATGGATTAATTTGTTAACAGCAAACAAATTTGGGGATTTTTCTTTGTGCTAACATAACATGATGATGGAAAAATAATTAATTAAAGAAATAAAAGAGAGTTTGCTATCTATCTATTAATTAGAATAAAAATTAAGTTTTTAGTAATTAAAATAAATTTAAAAAAATTAGGGAATCAAACACCACATATGTATGTCTCAGAGTTTAAATACGTATAAAATAATCATGTTTTATAACAAATGTTTAATGAAATATATCTACACTGGACTTACACTATGTTAGATATGGTGTTAACCTTAATTTCAAAAGAAAGAGAACTGTTGAAGTATTTATAACTGTCAAATTTGTTGAATTGTACAATTCATTATGCATTTTAACAGTGCAAGTATCATTAAACATTTTTGGCTTGAACGTACTTTTTTTTTAATGTTGAACGGGTTCTTACAGTGCAAGGCTGGTTAATAACCTTGTTGGAAAACTCGGTAACAAGTTGTTCTGGACCATAAAGTGCAGTGCCCCTTCTAAACTTACTCTTCATTCAGTATAATCCAATATCCCCAAATAAGCGGGTTGGAGACCCGAAACTTGTAATTAAAATCATCTAAAAATAACTCCTAATTTCCAATAAATAATACTCAACGATTTCATGCACAGTACTCTATATAGCAATTAGTTCTAAAAGCAATTGTAAAAGCGTACGTCGAAGAAATAAAAAGGTTTCCATACAGTATATAATATAAAGTATAAGTGGCATTTAAACAATATATAATGTTAATATAATATTTTAACAAAGTATAAATATTTTATAATCATTTGTTATACTTATATTAACTACACTCTTTTAACATTCAGGAATTACTTTCGTTCTGATTTTAAAAAGCTAAGCTATCAATACACATAATAAAATTCCCTTGAGGCAACCAAATATAAATTTTAGAATATAAAATTATAAAATCAATACCTGTAAACTCACACTTTTAATTAATAAAGGAAGTGGATGAGGATAGTACCTTAAAGATAAGTTCTTAATTTTATATAATTATATATTAGCTTTTAGAAAATTAAAATTCACTGATCTGGGTGGAATTTGAACCCGTCGAGTTCATTGGCGAGGAGACCGGAAATAACTAACTCACTGGCTCTATCGAACCCGTATGTTCATGGCTGCGCGGATACAAGCTCTCCACACATCCCTATCCTGATCCAATGTTTTCCAATCATCCCCTTTACAAACCATCTCCATCAAATCAAAATAAAGTTTTCTCCCACCTCATTCTTGGTCCACCAACTGGGCGCTTTTCCTCTGATTTTCCTACTAGAAGGTTCCATGCACCTCTTTCATTCCCCATTTGTGCACATGTCCTACCCATCGCAGTCTACGAGACTTAATTGTTTTTTTATTGTATCTGACTTCCTATACATAATTGTAACTCACTATTATGTAGTTTTCTCCATTCACTTGTCTGTTCATCTCTTTTTGGCCCAAAAATTTTCCTAAGAACTTTATTCTCAAATAAGTTTAATATTCTTTCCTCCCGGAAATAACCAACTATATTAATTCTTCAACTCGGGTATATTTAGCCCATGTTGCAATCATTTAAAAATATATAAAAAAATATTGAATGTTTTGCTTTTAGTAGTATATTAACAACTATTAAAACGAGTTTGAAGCGAAGTACTTCAATCAGTTTAACACAAAACAATTTTATTAAACTACTTTTGACTCGAACTAAGACTAGAATCAATTTATTAAAGTTTTACATCATGGAACAGCCATCTCAACTGGTGAGCCACTCGAATCGGAGCATGATTCCTCAATAGTTGCGGGAAGAAAGAGCGCCTGGATAAGTAGTTGAGGAACAATGTTGACTCATGTATACCTTCCCTACCTTGACACCGCAGTAGTGGTTCATGTAGTGTTTTGTGTTCATATTCCATGTTCATTAAAAGCGGTCAGTTCATGGAAGGCAATAAATCATCAACATAAATACTTCATGGGAAGAACCAGTTTTTATAATATAACAAAAATGGTTAGCTAATACCCGGCGTGCGCTGCTACGTCTAAATAAATGATAATGCGCTTTTACGTTTAGTTGAATAAGTAAAAGGAAAAATAATTATAAATTTATACCGATATTATTTTTAGACACCTCGTGCTGATTAACTGGCATTGCCAGGGAATCTACGTATCCCGATGCATTTGGCATAATTGAGCTGAAAGACAAAATTCGTTATTTCGAGTTATGCGTGCTGCTGCTCTGCTTCTCCGGGAATCTACTTACCCGATCTTTTTTGGCATCAATGAAAGACAAAAATGGTTATTGTGAGTTATCCATAAAAGATAAACATATGCTGTCGCGAGTTTTTTGTAGTTTTTTTTTTTTTAGTTATTCAATTCTGTGTACATTAATTTGGTGTATTTGTTATGGTTTAGGCGGCGTAAGTCATTTAAGCGTACAAAAAGCCACTCTTCTTTTTTTTACTTGTTCAATACAAAGGGTGATTTTAAGGATGAAGGGCTTGAACATTAAAACTCTTTTATAGCCTATAACCTTCCCAGGAAAATCCTGAACATTTTGCAAAAAGCCCTATCACAATCGGCAGTGCACTCTTGTCCGGGAATCTACTTATTCCGATCTTCTTGGCATCAATGAAAGACAAAAACGGCTATTGTGAGTTATCCGTAAAAGATAAACATATGCTGTCGCGGACTTTTTTGTAGAGTTTTTTTGAGATATTCAATTATGTGTAAATTAATTTGGTGTATTTGTTATTCTTTAGGCAGCGTAAGCCATTTAAGCGCCAAAAAATTATTATTTTTCACGTTTTCCACTACAAAGGGTGATTTTTAAGGGTGTAGAAGTTGAGTGTCACAACTCTCCTATAGATTATGTTCATCCCGGGAATCTCCTGAACATTTTGCAAAAAACCGCATCACAATCGGATGAACGGTGTGGCCGCGCATAAAGTACGAAGAAACAAACAAACATTAATTTTTATATATTAGATAAGACAATGCTGCAAAGTAATCAATTTGTAATAAGAAACAATATTTTTAAATTTATTTTTGTTATTATTAAAGATAAATTTTTACATTTTGTTGTAATGTTTTCATTGCAAAAATATTAAGCCATAAATATTAAATAATTTCATAAATAACATTTTCGTTAAAGATACTTCTAACAGTAGGACCACCTTAATTCTTAATTTGTTAAAAGTAACGTAATGAAATATTTAATAAAATATTCAGTAGAATTAATGAAATGTTTTTCTTTTTCCTATGATAATTGTTCTAATTCCATTTGGTCAGTATTTGGGGACCCATGTATATCATTATTAACATTGAACTATTGACATTGAACACTGGTAATAATAATAATAATAATAATAATAATAATAATAATAATAATAATAATAATAATATATGACAAATCCAGTTATACAGATGTGAAACACGTCTTATACTTTAAGGGACGAGAAAAAATTACGAGTATTTGAGAATAAATTTCTTAGAAAAATTAAAAATGTTTGGGTCGAAGAGAGACGAACAGATAGGTAAACGGAGAAGACTACATAATAGTGAGCTGTATGAAATTTGTGGGAAAGCAGGTGTAATAAGAAGAGTTGAGTCTTGTAGACTGCTTTGGGGAAGACATGTGGCAGGAATGGGAAATGAGACTAGGACACGAAAACTTCTTATGGAAAAACCAGAGGGAAGGCGTCCAGTAGGCAGACCAATAATGAGGTGAGAGAATATTATTAACCTTTGTTTAAGGGAGGTGAATTATACAAGGAATGATTGGAAAACATTAGTCCAAGATAGGGATGAATGGAGAGCTTTCGTCCAACCGGCTACGAACTCCCTGTTCGATAGTGTCAGTGAGATAGTTATTATCATATATGACAATAAATATATAGGCCCATGATATATTCTCTCCCGTACCGTAGTCGACCGGTTAAGACATGATGACTTCATGTACAGCTACCGGACTTGCACTTGTTCGAGTCTCCCATCAGGGATGGCATTTTTTCATAGAATTTCGGCCAATATGGGACCGGTGCCCAACCAGCATTGTGACGAATTTGGGTAGCTACAATAAGAAACGGCTCCAGGTCGAGAAAATAAACTATAAAGGCTGGGATATATCATACAATTTCGAAAAATAGAATACTTCTAAACTATGTATAATAATGGGCCTAATAATAATAGGAATAAATTAATAATAATAATAATAATAATAATAATAATAATAATAATAATAATAATAACCACCACTGTCTTCACGTCCTCTGTATGTTGCTCCTCCTACCCCATGCCTTACGCCTACGAGAGCAGATCGATTTGATCTTGGACGTTGAGAAAAGAGAATATTACGTCTGCTATAGATTTTTTGTAAGGTCAGCAGACATACTACTTTCGCATATTTCCTTTTTATTTTTAGATTCTTCCTTTTAAAATTTACAAACAATGAAAGTACAGAGTACACTTAATCTCATGGTGGAGATTTAAAATCGCCTATCTCCTCGAGAATCGAACCCGGGCGGCAGGAATGGAAGATAGAGACTCTACATACCATTGCGACGATCACATTTCAACAAGTACATTACAGAAATACAAAAAGTTCCATGAAGTCAATGACCTAATGATCGTTTTATATAATTATATAGACAATTCAAAAAATGCCATTTTTTCCAAACAGCTATAGAGCAGTGTTGTTCGTTTAACGAAAAAAAATTCTTAATGGCTTTTACAAGCTAAGTAATAATAATAAGTTACGAGTGGATCGTGATGTTCGTAAGTTTCTTGTTACTATGTTATTTATATGTTTATAAATGATTTAAATCCCAATAGAAAAACCAAAGTTTATAATCTAATTCTATAGTGTACATAACATTTTATTTTTCTTTATTTAGTAATTGGAGGCTAAATATTTTTTTATATAAGAACTAAATTCCTTGTCTTCAATTTCACGCAGAAATGTAGAATCAATAAATTATGTTATTATTCAAGGACAGTCTTTATTTCAACGAGGCTATAATTAGTGGGAAATTTGCTATTCTTCCCATTCTCAAATTTCGGTTATTTCAAAGAGAGTAGGTATTTGGTTTCTGAGGCAAACTAATTTAGTTACGCTTATTTCACTATAGATGTCATCAAGTGGTATGTGGTCAGCACATCGCTTCGAAGAGATATCTAGTAGGCAAATAAGGAATCATTTGGATCGGAACGCCAGATTACATTTTGCTCTAAGGCGTTAATTATGCTTTGAGGTTCTTTTACGAGTCCAAAACCTTCAGAATCGGGACGGACTCACGGCTTAATGTCCATCCCGGAGGACTTGTCCCTTGGATTTTTCCATTAAAAAATCCATCAATCCCTTCCGGGATTGAACCCGCGATTCTCGGGACCAGAGGCAAGGAACATAATCCCTAGACTACCGAAGCCAACCAAATTTGTTTACTGTCTACAGTGTAATTCATAATTTAAAATTTTTTTTTTTAACACTGAAAATGTAATATAATGTATTATAACTCGGGATTCATCTTATCTCCAAGATTTGATCATAGGTAGACATTTCAGTGTCTAAACTATTCATGATAATTATCCTAAGAAAAATATAAGACCATAAATATTAATGAAATATAACTATTTGTCTTGAATATAAACGCTTTCAAAGAAAGCGCAATAAAAGCATTTTAACAAATTATTGTTAGTGTTGTGTAATAAAGTTAGATATGTCGTGTGTAGCCATGAACAAGGACTTGCTGCAAGTAAAAGTGATAAGTAGACAATGGTTACCCGTATATGGGTTTGCATATACCAAGGTCGGTTCAAGTTAAATTCTACATCTGGAGGATAACCAGCATGGTGCAAGCGTTTGTAATGCAGTTGAAATGCGTTATTAGTCACTTTTGATAAAAAGTACTTCGTTTATTAAGAAATGTACTTATTCAAATAGAGACTTAATGCACTATTAAATAGAAGTAACAGCTGAACGGGGCACGCCGTAGCGTAGATGGTTAAGGCAATACGCTACAAACCGGAAGGTCGAGGGTTCCAGTGAAGGTGGGGTCAGGATTTTTAAACTGGCCCAAATCTTCTGGTGGCAACATATCCCTGAGGTCTACTCAGTCTCCAAAGAAAATGAGTACCAGACGCTTGCTCTGCTGTAAAGGGAGCCGTCACGCAGAGCTGACAACTACGCTAACATAAAATGCCGATTGTCTAGAATAAGTGGGAGCCTTAACCTCCCACTACGCCAAGGGTCTCTTATGACCTGTACTGGAATCACTTTACTTGTGTTTAATTATACATTGTTTACAGTAATGACCTACAGTTATACATTATTTTCTACAACGGAGCACTATGTAGCTACCAGTTCTCCAGCCATGGGACCAATAACACTAGCCAACAAAATTTTACTTTTTATTCTGTAACTAGCATGGAAACAGCTAATCCTTATGTTTTCGGGTGTGCTGATAACGAAAATGTTAATGAAAATGCAATATTCGCTCTCGTTTTGAAGTTATGCTAACTTTACATTATTGTCTATATAAGCTTATGCATGTATTTACCTTGTTGTTATCCCTTGGAGGAAGGTCACTGATAGGCGCAACCGCTTTGCCTGGCATTTATAATTTTCTGCTGGTAATTTCCTAATTAGTATTCAGCAGTAATCGGCTAACATTGATGCACTCCACTTTTCCTGGTATCTCATTTTCATGTTCGAAATTTGCTGGTGGAAGCGTCCCCTATGCTCGTTGCTTACAGCACCACAGTTGTCAGGAAAAAAGTCCAAGTGGGAATCTAAGAAGTGTAACTTTAAGGACATGTTATACCCCAGTCTATCGTAGCAGTGCAGGAGATTTGCCACAAGATCCTTATAGTTTTCTGCCCTCTTATTTCCTAGAAAGTTTGTTGATACTTGAACGAAGTCATCCCATGCCAACTTTTCATTACCTGCCAGGATGGTGTTGATATGTTCATCTTTTACATTTTCCATATTTGGGAACCCACGAAAATCCCGTCTTTTTTTTTCCGTCTCACTAAGCCGTGGAAATTTCTGGCGCAAATAGATAAATGCTCACCCCAGTTTTGTCCATGACCTTAACAAAGTTTTTCATTAGGTCTAAATTTTCATGAAGAGCAGGGAGAATTACGTTCTTGGATTCGACAAGTGTCCCGCGCCGTAGCCGAGCGGTTAAGGTAGGAAGCCTTGGCGCAGAGCTACGGGACTTGCGCTGGTTCGAGTCTCCATGGGGGAAGAAATTTTCTCATGGTATTTCGGCCAGTATGGGACCGGTGCCCACCCAGCATCGTGAGGCAATTGGGTAGCTACAATAAGTAGCGGCTCCAGGTTGAGGAACCAGCTATAACGGCTGGGGGACTCGACATGCTAACCACATGTCACCCCTACACTGGCTGTTGATCATCTACCTCTGTGATTGACACATGTGGATGTGAAGGGCCAGCAGCCGGCTGGTAAAAGGGCAACCGCTGAAAAGTGGAAAGACCCTCAATCGGAATCGGATTCGACAAGTGCCTTTACATAACATTGATAGGTCTGGTTCAAGTGATTAATACTTAGGCCAATATTTATTTTTATTTTTATTACGAAGTGCTATGCCGCGTCTATCCCAGAGGCACTGGAAGCAACAGAACTTAGTATAGCACTGTTGTAGCCCAAGTAGTATGCTTATGATTTTCAGATCCCCAGAAATCTGTCATTTAAACTTGTCACAGTTCAATCGCAATAACAATTGTTTCATGTTAACATATGTTTCTTTCATGTAAGGTGCATACCTAATCGGAATCGATGGTAACATGTTGCCATTATTTTGGAGGAGTGGACTTTTATAGTTTATGTCCATAACTGTCATTAGTCCCAAAAGAGAATAATGTAAGTATTGACGGTTAAAATTTTCTAGTAAAGCTTTTTACTCTTTTTTTTTTAAACGTGGATGCATTATATAACACGTTACATATGATCTTCTGCGTCGAGACATAGGGTGTAATGACGTCATCACTTTGGTCTTACTTTTGCACATAGAAGATTGAAATTTTGCACACACATTGCGTGCACCTCTTAGTATTTTGCAGTTGATTTCGAGGTCTGTGCGTTAACACAGGAGAGTGCAGGGGACCCGAACTTAGAAACAAGGGATTTTCAGAAAAAAAATCCAAATTTTCCATAATTTTACCACCTCGGGTACATGATAGGAGCATTTAAATGATACCGTTTAAAGACTGATCTTTTCTGAAGATAATAAGGTTCGAAGCATAATCTTAGGATAAACAGTGATGTTGCTGTAGCTGTTTGCCTGAAATTAACCTAAACAAAACCATGATTTAAAAAGGTTAAATGCACCCCCTTTAACTGGGAAACGAGAGCTAATTCGAACTTTTTATTGTCTTTTTTCGTTATCAGTGTGGTCGATATACTTACGAAACACTTACTTCATTCCAGTTACATTTTCACTGTTGGCTAGTGTTATTCATTCAGTGTTTTCATCCAAATAAAATTGTATTCTCTTTGGCAATGCATTCCAAATTCATGGGGTTAATGGACTCTGTCTTCGTCTCCTTATCAGCCTCTCCTGAAGCTGATAGGCGACACAGTAGCCGCAATACTGTGTTGTCCATCTTATTTGTTTTTGACTTGACTTTTTGACATTTTCCCAATAATAAGGGTTAATGTTCGTTCAGTGGTGGATATAGTTGAAAATCAACTTGAAATGAATTATGTTTTTTTCTGCTAAACAGGAAGCGATGCAAACAGCATTAAGCATACTTTTCTTTTCGTGAAATTGAAATGTTATTGGTTAGTCCTTGGTTTATGAAAACAGATTCTTTCAAGTGTATCGAAGAATGTAAATTCGTTTTGTTTAAACCAACATAAAAAATAGGTAGGCTATATATTTTTTTAAAACTGTTCAGAAGTTGAGGTAATTTACGCACAGATAGATTTTTTGTCTGATTTTACCCCTTCTGTGTCATTCCAACAAGAATAATAACCGTAAAAAAGTTAGTCTCAAAAATATATATTCCCATAAAGTAAAATTTTACTTATTTAAATTATTGACCAACTTTAAAACCACAACATTTTACAACATAAATTACCCATAAAATTATAAATAAGCGACCCACGGGAATAGAGTAAACATTTTAAAACAAAATGCAATAGTTACTAGCATCTAAAATCATTATATAGGCCTATCATATTTTCTCTCTTTCACTCAGTTTAAATTCTCTCTTTCTAGGTACTTTTAGATGGCTCACGCAGGGTCCCGACATGGCGGGAGAGGTTAATGAACTCTGGATCACGAACACACTTTTTGACCACACAAGGACATGGAAGGCCTACGCTTAATGTCAGGGCCACCTCTGAGAATTATATATAAATATTAATTACATAAATTTAAAAGACATATTAAACTAAGGGGAAAAATATTGTACTGATAATAACTTAGCCGCGATTTCATATTTTTATACGTAATATTTAATCATCACCTAATACATTTTCTTTATAGGCCTATTTCTTTCTCTCTCTCTCTCTCTATCTCCCTTTCTCTATATCTCTCTCTATCTATCTATCTATCTATCTCTCTCTCTCTCTATCTCTCTATCTATCTATCTATCTATCTATCTATCTATCTATCTATCTATCTATCTATCTCTCTATCTCTCTATATCTATCTCTCTATCTCTCTATCTATCTATGTATCTATCTATCTACCTATCTCTCTATCTATCTATCTACATATCTATCTATCTATCTAACTATCTATCTATCTATATATATCTGTATCTCTCTATCTCTCTATCTATCTATCTATCTATCTATATCTCTATCTCTCTATCTATCTATCTATCTATCTATCTATCTATCTCTCTATCTCCTCTCTCTCTATCTCTATCTCCCTCTCTCTATCTCTCTCTCTCTCCATCTCTCTCTCTTTATCTCTCTCTCTTTCTACCTCTCTCTCTTTCTCTTTCTCCCTCTCTCTCTATCTTTCTCTCTCTCTCCCTCCTCTCTCTCTCCCTCTCTTTCACTCTCTCTCTTTCTCTCTCTATTTCTCTCTCTCCCTCTCTCTCTCTCCCTCTCTCTCACTCTCACTCTCTCTCACTCTCCTCTCTCTCTCTCTTTCTCTCTCTCTCGCTCTTGCTCTTGCTCTCTCTCTCTCTCTCTCTCTCTCTCTCTTAGAATAATCGCTCACATTATACGGATGCAGCAGTTCCTGTTGATCCGCGGGAATTATATCCGGTCCGTAGATATTTTAACGTCCCCCACGCCTCTCTGATCTTAGTGTGAAATTATCTATTGCTTTATCTTTTTAAATTCTCAATCGCATTTTTTAAGATTATATAAGAAAATGGAATGAAGTAAATTTTGATACAATCTCTGAAACAAATAATATTTGACACATTGTTAATTCATATGTCAACATAAAGAAGCTAATTAAAATAATCAGATGGCGTTTGGGGACTATTTGAATTTCAACATTTTCTGACATTTATTGCAAAGATGAGGGAAAATTGTAAAACAAATAATTCGCACAGGAATCTTTGTGGGGACGGGGATCGAATCTATGCTCTCTGCATTCGAGATAATGAAGTTTCTTTACGAAAACAATAGACATTAACCGTTTATTTCAAATTAAAAAAATGAACATGGTAACTTCAAATTATCTATCCTTTTACTGCTTTTCTGAGGCTTGAAAGTAATGTCGTTTTCCCCAACATAAAATAAAATATAATTAAATTAAGTCACCAAATTTACACAAATCTTAGGAATAAAATACAATACATTACAAGCTAAATTAGTACAAAAATCCACAAGAATAAAAATATATAATACTTTAGCATTACCCTACCTTTTATACGGAAGTGAGATTTGGGCATTAAGAAAAAGAGAGAGGAGCAAAATCAAACAACGGAAATTAACATTTCTTAGAAGGACAGCAGGGTACGCTCTTTTATATCGAAAAAAATGTAAGCACATTTTAGAACAATTATATTAAGAATCCGTTAGAAGCAAAATCAACCGATATAATTAATAACTGGCGAAACCATGCAAAAGAATGGATAATTCAATAATCCCAAAAAACAAGAATGATGCAATATAAATCCAAAGGACATCGTCGACCAGCAAGTCCTTTTAAAAAAGACTGCTAGATGCGGGCGGCCGAACAGGTCTCCAAATCACCTTGACATGAGATATGATCATGCTGAATAACATGGTAACGTGATGACTGTTTATATTGAATAGGAACATGGTTATCCACTTCAGCTTTGTAAAAAAATTAAAGTAGATATAGGCCTATATAAAAATACCACTTTAATATATAAAAATTAATGTTTGTTTATTTGTTTGTTCGTTCGTACTTTATGCGCGGCCATACCGTTGATCCGATTGTGATGGGGCTTTCTGTAAAATGTTCAGGAGATTCCCACGATGAACATGGGCTATAAGAGAGCTGTGATACTGAACTCCTACACCCTTAAAAATCGCCCTTTGTAGTGTAGAACGTGAAAAAAGTAGCTCTTTGGACGCATAAATGGCTTACACTGCCTAAGCCATAAGAAATATACAAAATTAATGTACACCGAATTGAATATCTCAAAAAGCTCTACAAAAAAGTCCGCGACAGCATATGTTTTTTATCTTACGGATAACTCACAATAACCATGTTTTTCTTTCATTGATGCCAAGAAGATTGAGACAAGTATGTAGATTCCTGTACCACTATAGCAAGCACATGGCGGGTATTCTTTTACGGATAACTCACAATAACGAATTTTGTCTTTTAGCTCATTTATGCCAAGAAGATCGAGATTAGTAGATTCCCGGACAACACCGGGTAATCAGTACGGGGAATCTTTAAATAATTACGATTCAACTAATCATAAGAAGTGCATTACTTTTTTTTTTTTTTTTGTCTTTCGCTCATTGATGCCAAGAAGATCGGGATGAGTAGATTTCCGGACAACACCAGGTAAACAGCACGGGGTATCTAAAAATAATTACGATATAAATGTTTCCTTTTACTTATTTAACTAAACATAAAACACAATAATTTTGGTATTTCAGCTCATTTATGTCAAGAAGATCGGGATAAGTAGATTCCCGGTCAACGCCTATTAATCAGCACGGGGTATCTAAAAATATAAATTTATATTATTTCCCCTTATAGTTATTCAACTAAACATAAAATAAGTAAAGTGATCCCGCAACAGGCCCGGAGGCCCTTGGGGTGGTCATTAATTTTCATTTATTTAGGCGTAGCAGCGCACGCCGGGTATTAGCTAGTATTTAATAAAACGTACTTAGTTGTTTATGGTGGATTTATTGAACGTTATCAATGAATATAAACTGTACTCGATATAAATAATGTTGAATTTAAAATGTAGGCAACTAATCTGTTGTACATTATTCGAATCAACGCAAAAAATAAATAAAAAAATCATGTTATTCAATTAATTTTTAATAATGTGAACATGTTTTGTAATGCAAGTTGGCTAAATATACGAAGTTATTTAGTGTTAACATTAGTTAATTTCATTGAGGCGAAAATTTCATTACTGACAACAAAATTCCATAAATTGGCATCTCACATTCCACATAGAACTGCGAAGTGTAGCAATTTGAAAGTAAATATTGGCATTTATGGAGTGCAGTAATACATTCTATGTCATGAAGTGTTTCACGTAGAAGCAGCTAATAGATTTCCAAATTCCACAACTTCATATTCTAGTAGCACGATTATAATTAAATTAGTCCGGTTGTATCTCTTTATGGACTTGAATGCAATGTAGTTTCCCTCCGACTAGTCCATGGTTGGATTTTTTACAGACCGTACCAGTCCTTGTAGGATTACAACATGACATCAAATAATGATTCTGATTCGTATTAAAATTCGATGGTGCTATACATCAACCGGTTATGGGCTATTATCTAAGTTTCGAGAAAAATGGTTTAAAAGTTAATCTTCACTATTCATTGAAGCATTACTGGATATTGCAAGTTATTTTCCTTGTTTGAGAGTTATGCTTCGACAGTCTAGAGCAGGAACATTTGGCACTTAGTTGCACGATGCAAAATTTATGAAAATCTAGTTTCATAGCCGTTTATTGCAAAACACAAAATCTCTAATAGGACTGATGGCGTTTTACATTTTTCTTTAATAATAAGATTATATTTAAAGATTCGTTGCTAAAAGAGTGCGTACACTCACTTCATGAGTCACTGCAACAGAAGGCATCAAACATCTCTTTTTTAATGACGCTTAGCCGATTGATACATGACATCGTCTAATTGTGATAATTTAGATTGCTAAACACTGCAGCTCCTTACCAGATGAAATAGGGACTGCTGAGTACAGCATCCTTTAAAATAAATGTAAATATATTTATTTTGTAATTGGTCTCTACCGATAGACCGTGCCATTGTAATGCCTGAAAGATGTATGGCTTGTAATAAGACCTATAAGGTGAGAGGTTAAACTGAGATAAAGAAGAAGGAATAATATTTAGATTAACGAAATTAATTATAGTAAGTAAATATTTAAACCTGAAATCTACACAACATTGTAGATTAGAGTGCAACTTAGTTGCAAATTGAAATGTAATGTTCTCAAGGTGTATTTTAATAAACGATAATGAGATCTATTTGCTATGAGTGGAAGACCTTGTTTATAATTTAAACATACCGGCATAAAAGTTCTTGTTTTTATTCCTGTTATCATATGTTGATTTGTATTTATTTTTTTATCTTTCCTTGAATATATCTCTGTCCCTCTACATTCTCTCTCGATCATACACACACTATAAACTTGTAATCAAATAATTACACTGTTTGCAGAGCAACCTTACACAACCAATATAGGATAAAAAACTAATATTCTGCAAAGTAAATTGTCAAGTTACAACTAATTAAAAACATAAAATCTTATACTGGTACATTGATATCAATGTAAAGTAGTAGTGTGATTTATATTGAATTAATATATCTTATTAGGGACCAGGGAAACCTATACATAATTGGTTAATAGTAGGTCCTACTATCGAAATTTGGTGTCTTTTTTAATTTCACTGTGAACTTTCTCAACCTTAAGGATATATAAAGACACAAAGGTCGATAATACTATTAACCCTTTAATCAGGGTTCTCAAGTCCCTAATAACATTTTTGGGGATTCTGTGCCACCATGCCTACATATCTTCAAATAAAGAAAAAAGAACGAAACTCACACAATTTATTGTTGCAGTGTGTAAATATTTACCAGATATATATATATATATATATATATATATATATATATATATATATATGTTGCTTTCTTTTTTCCAAAAATGAGAGAAATGCCTTAAAAATGAAGTGAGAAGATGAACTCAATGTAACATAAAATCATCATACTTGCAATATAAAATATGTATTAGAAATTGCTCAGACAGTACAGCCTACTTATCACAAAACCCCGCAATCAAACTAATTTGTAGTACTAACTCGGTCATTTTCTCACCTTACTTGCCCAAATGACACTAGCATTAACTTGTCAAGTTTCTTATCATAACTTCTCCACTAAGATAGGTGGACTCCTGGGATATAATCACCTTATATGTGAGTAAATATGTTGACAATTGGCTCTAGGCTCTGGCGAGAACGTGTGTTATTACATTGGCCAACATGACGCTAGCACCACTTGATCTCCGATAGAATATTCACTGCTGGCACGGAGGCACAGAATAGCCAAATTTTAAATAAATGTAATTAAATTACACTACAACTTTACTTTGATATTAATTTGTCAGTATCCAACTTTACTTACTTACGTTCTTCATATTACTTTCCAGACCAGTTTCCTATCTCATATGGTTTGTGTAAAGCCAATCTGAAGACATTAACTTGTATTGTGTCATTCATTTACACTATATTATATTATATTACATTATATATTATATTATAGTCCACCGCTGTGGTCTCGAGATAGCGTGCTGCCTTGTCACGCAGCGGGCCCGGGTTCGATTCCCGGTCGGAACAGGCTCCTGGGTGAGGTTTTTTCGGGGTTTTTCCTCACCTGTAAGACAAATGTCAGGAAGATTAAGGCCCAACGGTCCCCGAAAATAATCCAGCCATCATCATCACCCTTATCATCATAATCATCATCCTTCACCGGTGTAGAAAGCAACGGGAAGCTACCACAGCTATAATTCCCTAGTAAAGCTGCAAAGCATAGCATGAAAATGCTATGATTGCAGTGAAAGACCTGCCCTCAGACAAAACTACTATAAATGGATGGATATTATTATATTATATTATATTATATTATATTATATTATATTATATTATATTATATTATATTATATTATATTATATTATATTATATTATATTATATTATATTATATTATATTATATTATATTATATTATATTATATTATATTATATTATATTATATTATATTATATTATATTATATTATATTATATTCCATAGCAATTCTGCCCGAGGGCAGGTCCTTCACTGCAATCATAGCATTTTCATGCTATGCTTGCAGCTTTACCAGGGCATATTATATTACGTTATATTATATTATATTATTATTATATTGTATTATATTACAATAATTTAACGATGAAAGCGGGATACCTTAGCATTCAGTGTATGCGATAATTATTATTGAAACGTTTTCAAATCAGTACTGGGACACATTGCAGAAATAAACAAAGGTAGTACTGCTTAGTTATTATTTAAAATGAACTGCACAAATACAGTATATGCCTTGGATCGTTTCATTCCGAATCAATTGTAGCTATGAGAATAATGTCACGTGTCTAAGCTCCGTGTGCACCAACCTGTTGCCGTCGAAATTTATATAGATCCCGCCGTCTAATAATCATCAAAGCTGTATTTCTATATCTTAAAAAATACCCTGGCAAATAGGGATTTAGAATCCAGGATCCATGAGATATTAATCAGGAGCGCTAGCCTTTAAAGCAAAGAAAAAGCAGAAACATAATTATAAGATATAAATAAAAAATATCTCAACTCATGTCCAACTTAGCTCGAGTCAAGGGATGAGATGAGATGAAGCTCCCTATATGGAGATCTGTGAATGACAAGGGTGCCGGCCGACTAAGTCTGACGCACCGGGGGCAGATGAACGAAATGAAATGAAATGGATGAGATGAGAATGGAGAAATGGTGGAATGAAATTGTAGCAGAGGAAAACGGGAGAAAATCCCAAGCTCCGTTTTGTCCACCACGAAATCCGCATGGAGTGACTGAGACTCGATTTCGGGACCTCAGCAGTGAGAGGCGAGCGTCTAACTGCTTGCACCACTGAGCTGCCACAATTATAGGTTATAACAACGATTAAACAAAATTTTACTCTTTTCCCCGGGATTGCAATAATGTAGTAATAATAACAATAATCACGGAAATAATTATAGGTTGTAATAATAAGATTAAACAAAATTTTACTCTCCTATTGCAATAATAATAATAATAATAATAATAATAATAATAATAATAATAATAATAATAATAATAATAATAATAATAATAATAATAATAATATTGCAGATGACCAAATAATAATAGCAAATTCCGAAGATAATCTACAGAAAGGTCTGTATGAACTTAACAAAATTACAGAAGAATATGGATTAAAGATATCTACAGAAAAAACAAAAATTATGGCATTTCAAGGTGTAGATCCTGTCAGAAGTAAAATTGTACTGGACAATAAAATTTTGGAGCAAGTGAATAATTTTACATATCTAGGATGCAATATCTCATATGAAGAAGAAAAGGATGTAAATGCAAAAATATCTAAATTTTTTAAGAATTTTAGGGTTAATAAATTCTATCTTCAAGCCACAGTTAGTCCAAAGCATTCAAGACTTAAAGTGTATAAAACACTGGCTCTTTCCAACTCTTTTGTATGGTAGCGAAGTATGGACGTTGAAACAGAAGGATATACAGAGGATATACAGAGACTTAGATCTGCTGAAATGAGATATCTTCGGAGGACTGCAGGATACACACTACTAGATCACAAAAAAAATGAAGACATCTTAGAAGAATTACACATGGAATCTTTAGAAAACAAAATTTCTGATTATAAGTCAAGATGGATACAACATGTTCATCGAATGGAAGATCACAGAATACCCAAACTAATGTTAAGATATCAACCTGCAGGAAGAAGAAGACCAGGACGTCCACTCAAAAGACTTCTGGATGGTGTTTCTCTTGAGGCCGAAACAGGTCAACAAATGGCCTAAATTCGTGAATGTACTATGATGATGATGATGATAATAATAATAATAATAATAATAATAATAATAATAATAATAATAATAATAATAATAATAATAATAATAATAATAAATAATTAATTAAATAAAGATAAAACTTAGTTTTATTTGATTTTCATATGTATTAAGATATAATTCAGTGACAGCTGTTTCGGTACACTGTAGTTATTCAGACATGTTAACAAATTATGAATTGTGTTATTATACTACATATCAACTAATCTAAGCAACAATACAACAATCATTTTAATTTAATTTTTTTAAATTTAACAAATGCTTCTTCTTCTTAAACTTAATTTGTAGGATTTTCATTCTGTTTATTTGCAAAATCACTCCTCAGAGGAAGACGTATTGGATGTGCATTCACTGTCTATCCATCTCTTGGCTGGTCTTCCTCTTGTTCTTCTCTCGTCCATTGGTCTCTCTCCTTTATCTCTTTTTGCAAGCCGGTTTTCATCCATTCTTTCCATATGACCCTTCCAATATTTTCGTCTATCTATAATAAATTTGCTTATCTGTTGAATATGGCATTTGTCCCTAATTTCTGTGTTGTGTATTTTATCAAATAATGTTTTCCCCCGAATAGTTCTTAAGATTTTAATTTCGCATGTGCTTATTATTTGTTTAGTTTTTGTTGTATCAGCCCTAGTTTCTGCTCCATATACGATAACTGGTCGAACTATCGTTTTGTATATGCGGGTTTTGCTTTCTATTGACATATGTTTGTTGCGCCATATTAAATCTTTCATATACCCTGATGTTTGTGCTGCTTTATCAGCTTGTTTCTTTACTTATTTTATTAAATTGTTAGTGTTTGTTATTAATACACGCAAATAATTAAATTCTGACACTTGTTCTATAATTTTTCTTTCCACTTCTAATTTGCATCTTACTGATTCTTTTGATATTGTTAAGCATATAGTCTTATTCGTGTTAATTTCCACATTGTATTTTCTGGCATTTATCCACCCCTGTGGTCTCGGGGTAGCGTGCTGCCTTGTCACGCAGCGGGCCCGGGTTCGATCCCCGGTCGGGACAGTTTTTCTGGGTGAGGTTTTTATCGGGGTTTTTCCTCACCTGTAAGACAAATGCCAGGGAAACTTTTTGGCCCAAACGGTCCCCGAAATCATATAGCCATCGCAATCATCATCATTCATATTCATCTTAGGTTAAGCTTAGGATTAGGGACTCTCCTGGTGCACCATTATCATCATCATCATCATCATCACCCATCATATCATCGGGGCAACGTAACCCCGCCTTCCAGGCGCCCCAACCTCAGAAGTGGGTTACAAGTACACCATTCCAGGAGAGAAACCAGGAATGTCGAAAGACAAACCTGGGGCATTTGAAAAAAAAAATTGATGTAAAGATCTTTTAAATTATCTTCAGATTCTGAAAGGAGAACGACATCATCTGCGTAACATATTAAGTGAAATCTAGTGTTTCCCATTTTATAACCCACTTCAAGGTGTATCTTATACATTACTCGCAGTCCCAAGGATCAAGCCTCGGATGAAAGACGGAAACAGAATACGACAAACGCTAGGAAAAGGTCTACGATTTCGATTTAACAAAGGCTATTCATTCAAATCAATTATTGTTGTATTGTTGCTTAGATCAGTTGATATGTAGTATAACACAATTCAAAATTTGTTAACATGTCTGAAGAAGGTACAGTGTACCGAAACAGCTGTCACTGAATTATATCTTAATAAACATGAAAATCAAATAAAACTAAGTTTTAGTTTTATTTAATTAATAAATATGGATTTTCACTAAGTAAACGCCAACTCAAATGATTATTTAATAATAACAATGTTTTGTTTATTATAAAAACTGGTAATGTATATGTTTAATTTATAATAATGATGATGATGATAATAATAATAATAATAATAATAATGTTTTATGCATTTTGACAGAATTGAGAGTAACCTTCTCTTCCACGAAATAAGCACAAATAGTAACCAATACAAAAACTGTACTAATAACAAAGAAATGCCTTTAATGAAGTATTTTTAGTTTTATTAGTAGGGAAACTATGTAAACACCTTAATTTTTTTCCAAGAAATATGCGCTAATAAAATTCTATATTCATTGACATTTCAATAAATAATAACTCTAATAATAATAATAATAATAATAATAATAATAATAATAATAATAATAATAATAATAATAATAATAATATTGAATGGGAAATAACTTACATTTACTGTTGAGAAGTCACATTTAAAGACAGTTGTAACGAAAATAAAATGAACTAAATAATTATGCATTTTAAATGCTGGTGATAGTCATGCGTTTATTTTAGAAATCAAAAATATAGGCCTACATTTTTATGCTACACCAAATCATCTTTAATTAACATTAGCGTGAATATATCCCATGTAATTTACATATATTATGCAATATTTGAAAGCAAAAGTATGCAAATATTAGCAACATAAAATTTTGCTTAATAAGCATAAATAATTATGAATTATGAAGATAATTAATCATAAATTAATTACGGCAAATAGAAAAAGGTATGCAAATGCATGAACTTTGAGTTAGTAACCATTAGTTATATTAACTATTTATAGCTGCAGAAATTAAGTTATTTAGACCTCTAGCGGGTTATATGCTTTATGACTACATGCGATATGAAGCACTCAACACCCCATCAATATCTGAAACCATCGAAAAGTACCAAAATAATTGGCATGAACACCTCCTTAGAATATCAAACAATAGACTACCTCTGAAGCTATTCAACTATAGACCCACAGGGCGAAGAGACCCAGGACGACCTAAGAAGCGATGGAGGGACCAATTTCTATCCTGAAGCGGAACAGGCCAATGGCCTAATCTCTGATTGTTATTGATGATGATTAACTGTTTATAATGAGTCATTGTACTATGGCGGGGGGGGGGGCGAAACTTTCAGTGATCTAACTTTACTTACATGCAACACTCAAATATTTAAGGCATCTAGAAACCAAAGAGGTAATCTGCACTTTTGGCCCAATGCACCTAATGTCGAATTTACTGATTCAGTTGTTTGGAGGACGTAAAACGTACAATGCTGAGATCATAATAAAATTATATTAATTTTGAGAAAAAAATTAATAGCAACTGACCCAGTTAAAACTTTAAACTTTTTTTTTTCAAAATTTAGTGATAAAATAGCCTCCCTTGACTTCTCAACGCCTCAAATTATCTACATAATATTAACCATATCCTTATTATTATGTAAATATTATTAAATATAGGCCTATCCTTATCTTCTGTTTTGTATAGGAACTCCATGCGACGGGTTTTATCACTAACAAGGGAAGTACTTATGTTGGACCAGTTGGATTGTAACAAACATTGAAGGATATGTTGAATGAAGGATACTGAACACCGTGATATTAGTCATTTCACTGCAAATTCAATAGTATGCTTAATATTTAATAGGAAATAAGGAACAAGAAAAAAAAGAAATAGAGGCTTAACATCCCTATATATGACAGAATAAATAAGTAAAGTATTTGGAAAAAATAAAATAAACAAATAAAAATAGAAAATGATAGTGTGGTGAACGAGGAAAGAACAAAAAAGGGGCAGCGAGAAAGAGATAAACTAACGTAATAAATATTGCAACGGAGCGGCACGGATACTTGAGGAACAAAATATTGATAAAATTCCCTTCCACCCTTACTTTTCCATTAAATATACCTTTGGGTTTATGGCCCTCACCGGAGTGTGAATGTTTTTTCCACTCCCGCAGTCGAGTATTTGTACAGTATATACGAATTGTTTCTATTTAAACATAAAAACTCAATAAATTGAAAGTACAATAGAATATTTGTTCTATTATTTATTGATTAGCACTTTCATGGCGTAAATTAATACTTCTTTTTAGGACATAACAGTATATTTACACGTAAATGTGTACATTTACAGGTGATAGTCTTGTGAGTCCATAAAATATTTCATCAAAAGAATAAAATGGGCATAATAAATTCATTTTACGACTTAACTACGTTAGAATCTATAGTTCAGGAAACATTTGAAAAACACGAAGAACCTGGATTGGATGATGACCAGTTTGCGTATTTTCTGGCAGAACTTATAGAACAAAAATATTGGAATGGGTTAGAGAACTTTAGCGAAAATACCTTAGATTTGGAAGACTGTGCCACTTGCAATCAGAAGTTCACACAGGCCGGATGTTCTGAAGACTCCAACGAATCCAGTGAGGAACGTGAGAGTTCAAGTAGCTTTGAGCCGTCTCCTGTTAAAAAACTAAAAGTCCTAATGTACTGTCTGCCTATTCTGAAGAAACTATGGAAAGCATTTATGAATATAGGATGTCAGGGAAATCTGGCCCGAAGTCCTATTCACAAATAATAAAAAAGACCATCATTAATTAATAACCGAAATGTAAGAACAGTTTTGAATTACATAGAAAATAAAACATCTTATCTAGCTTCACAATTAAAAAACAGGGACCCCTACAAAATCGCCCAAATTAAAGACTACATCCTTAATAAGTTTCGAGATTGTCGAGATCGGGGATTGACATTGGCATTACAAACGTGGGCTGTTTTTCGAACGAAGGAATTGGGCTTGAATGAATTTAAAGCTTCAAAGACATTCATCTCAAATTTCAAAAAAGAAAACAATATTTCTTCAAGAAAAATTACCAAATGTGTCACTGTCAAGGGTATTGAAAACGAAACTCAAACTATTGAAAATGCAAATAAGTTTTAAGAGACGTTAATCATTGAAGAAAACTGCATATTCTTATTATATCCGGTTTTCTATAAATATCATGTAACTCGCTGTTATGTAGTATTTTCCATTCACCTGTCTGTTCATCTCTGTTTGGTCCAAACATTTTCCTAGAAACTTTATTTTTAAATGCTCATAATATTTTCTCCTTCCATAAAATAAGCGTCCATGTTTCGAATCCATTAATACAGGTATAATTGGGATAATAATAGTTTTATATATTTTCAGTTTTATAGAGAAGTTCGAACTATAGAGTCTCTATGAATGCATAGTAGCATGAATTGTAGAATTGAGCTTATGTTTAATTTCTTTGTGCACCTCATTTATGTTTGTAATTACTGTTCCTAGGTACATGAATTCAGTCGCTTCTTCAAAATGTCCCTCGTTTTACATTATCTAACCATTTTCATTATATCATTTATTGCTATGTGTGATCATTATATTTAGTTTGATTGATCATTACTCCCCAGCCAGCTAGAGTAAAAATTAAAAATACGATACATTTCTTAAATAAAATAAAATAAAATAATTATGTAAATATGGATGGGGGGATGGGCGACGCCCCTCAGTCCCCAGCAAAATTTCTGTAATTTTTTATAATGTTCAAACTCATGCGTTTTCTTGTAAGTTAAACATAATATAAAATTTAATTTTAATAAGTGAAACAGCAGTTTTGTAAATTTTCAATTAACAATATTCTATTTTTTAGTTGGTAGGTGCAATGTTAGTTATAACTGATTTTCTCTTGTTTCAGCTCCTGGCATCGTAACTCTGAACTTGTTCACGTAAGTACCTGTATTTGCCATAATACATCAAGTACGCTTCTCATACATTGTTCACAGGAGTACCTCCATCACAGGGGACCACAAAATACTAACTTTGACACGACCAAAACTAATTTAATCTGTGAATTGTTTCGACCTAATTTGAAGCATGCAAGTGATCACTGATACCTAAGTAGCTGCCTTTGATAAATTGGAATACTCATGTTACTTCAGTCATTTGTCTCATTCTGAACTTTATTTTCCTTTCCAGCAACCAATTTTCGTTTCCTTGTGGGTGGAGGTGAAAATTGCTGGGGAGGGAACTGTGAACAAGATTATTTTTATGGTGATAAGTAATCTGAAACTCCTGTTCTGCGTCCAGAACTTCCAGTTGCAAGGAAAAATGTCGTAGGATCTCACCATAGACGATGGATTGTTTGTAGAGGGATAGGAGGAGATCCTCTGTTGTTGTGGATCTGCTGCACATTTTGATGTGATACAAGATGCCATGAGCTATCTCGTTATTTCAGGATACATTTTGTCCTTGTTTTCCTATCAGAAAGTCAGATTTCTGTCATGATGACAAAAAATGTGCCTCAGAAAATATATTCCTGCTCAATGGCGATATACAAGTCACTAGGAAGCATTCACTGCAATTGAGCCTTTGAAACCTTCAAATAAGTCTTACCAAAAAGTTCAGAAACTTCAAAAGGACTCAATTCACTTTGCTTTTCACACAAGAACAATTTCACTTCCTCACTGTAGTGTGGTCGAATGTAGAGGTCACAAAATTCCTTCCACATTGCGTGTGTGTTTGTTGTGACCATCTAGTATCAACAGAACTGGAGATTCTTTACAAATTAAAAAATGGTGAAACTATTTTCTGTATAACGAAGTTTGAATTCAGCCAGACGGATGATATGCAACAATGGATCAATGTGATATCCACATACATTTCATGAGAAGTCTGCCCGGCCACTTCCTGCCTTGCCTTCTCCAAAACGATCATTAATTCCATTTATAATTGTAAGTTGGTATGCCACTCCCATGATGTCAATCCTACATTCCATCTCAAGGATGTATTTGACTGAATGGTTTTCTAAGTCATCTTCTAAGATAAATACGTGTTGAGGAAAGTGTACAAAATTGAAACAAATAAAATAATTATCATTAAAAAATAATTGAATCATCAGTACTCGTTTCATACGAAAAATTGTTTCTCCCTAATTTCGAAGCATCATGATGGACTCTAGTTTCGAGATTCGCAGGTTCAAACTCAGTCGGGGTCTATGGCCACTTTTAAAACTTCTTTCGGAAGGGAAGTAAATGCGTTGGTACTGAGTCGTTATTTGCCCTACTTCAGGTATCTGAATAAAGAAGCCTCCGACCGCTAGAACGATTTTTAAATTTTCATTTTAACTGAACTGCTACTCATCTAAGTCCGATATTGCTGGTTAACGAACTCGACATTACTTTTTTAAATTTATTTCTCTATGCTAAGTTTGGTTTAAAAAAAAACAAAAATTGCGATCGGTAGAGCATTAACAGACATGCACGCACGCACGCAACGCGCACACACAAATATACACAATATATATTTATATTTATATGTATATACATGTGTGTGTATTGTTGCTTGGTGCAGAGCTTCGGGATTTGCTCTGGTTCTAATCTCCGGGAGAAGGAATTTTCTCATGAAATTTCAAGCAGTATAGGATCATGAGAAATTTGGGTAGTTACAATAATTAACGGCTCCAGGCTGAGAAAACCTGCTATAATGGATTGGGAACTCGACATGCTGACCACAGTTCACCTCTCTATTGGCTAGATGATTATCATGTTCGTTTTAGTGTCTGCTAGTTAAGATCAGTGAAGATGTCTAAAAGTTTGTTCAAAAATATTTTCATGAGAACAACCTCAATATCTTCATCCCTTTTGAATTCGCTAAAAAAGAAGTTAACGTTTGAATCAACTCATTAGGATAGTCTGATACAAGTTGTCCAATTACACGAGATTTCACACAGAAAATTGGGTGAAAGTGAAGTTGTAACTTATACCGCTGTTAATTAGAGAGGAAACTAATGAAAGTGAGTAACTTTTGTTTGAATAACATGTTCTGCAAGAAAGTCATGTCCTAAAGCGCAAGGTCACTGACTCACTTATAGGACAACTTTTTAAATATTGTGGAATTCATTTAGATGGACCTTGTTTTTTGAAGTTTACAAAACAAGTGGCAAGGTTTCCGTTTTGATTTATGTTTTGCGATTTTATATTCAATCTTTCTTTTGCTAATTATTAATTAATAACCTTTCCTTTTTTTATACACTTTTACGTGCTCCATCCCTCGCGGGCATTATAGGGGCATGACATCACGATAAGTTTTTAAACTATGATTTATATTATACGTTTTGATCATACTTTGAGGGTCCCCGGATGAGCGAACAAGGAGAAGAACTCCGAGAAACACGAACTTTTAAGGGGAAAAAATGTCATTTACTCATACAAAAAAAACTTCATGACGCGACAGGTCTAGAAAACCCTTGACCAACCAGCCGGCTGCTGACCTTACATTCACACGTGTTAATTATAGAGGTGGACGATCATCCAGTCAGTATAATGGTGATATGTGGTCAGCATGTCGGGTCCCCAGCCATTGTAGCTGATTTTCTCAACCTGGAGTAACTACTAATTGTAGCTCCAACATTTTTAACGATTCTGGGTGGGCATCGATCCATACTGGCCGAAATTCCATGAAAAAGTTTCTTCTTTCATGGGGACTCGAACTAATGAAGTCCTGTAGCTCTGCATCACTCAGACATTAAATTTAACCAACGAAAATATGATAGAGTGATCATGACGGCCAAATGGCGATCTGTATCTAATCTTCTTTATATATAAAAATGAGTATAAGTCTGTCTGTCTGTCCTTTACGGACTCAAAACGTACTTGCCCGATTTGAATTGGGTTTTCATCATCACATATAGAATCTTTCTGGGACAATTAACATATTTAACACAGTACATACGTACTATAGGGCCAGACGAAGAAAACATAAATCGGTGCATTAAAAACTAGCTTTTTGGACGCTTAAATGACATACGGTCCTAAACCATAACAAATACACCAAATTAATGTACACAGAATTGAATATCTAAAAACAAATTCTACAAAAAAAAGTCCGCGACAGCATATGTCTATCTTTTACAGATAGTGTCTAACTGTCCTTCAGTTCATTGATGCCAAGAAGATCAGAATAATTAGATTTCCGGGCAAAGCCAGGTAACCAGCACGGAGTATCTAAAAATAATTACGATATAAATTTATAATAATTTTTACCTTTTACTTATTCAACTAAAAATAAAAACACATTTAATTTATTTAGGCGTAGCAGCGCACGCCGGGTATTAGCCAGTGAGTATATAATTTTTTGATCGAATTTAGCCACCCTAGAACGAGTAGAGGAGATTTATACCTCCTAGAAAATATAACATTTTAATCATCATCATCATCATCATCACTCCAGGGATTAGGCAATTGCCCGTTCCGACTTCATAATGCATCAGCCCAACGTTTTCTAGGTCTTCCAAACGTCACGCCTTCATCTTGCTTGAATTTTAATGTAGAAGATATTATGCGCCAGTTCCTATTATGCTTCAAGAATTCGATTCAAAACGTGAGAAAATCTTTACTGCAGCTCAAGAGAGGCACCTGCCTTGAAATCTACAGATTTGAAGCGATGATAGAAAATGACAGACGCATTCACGAGATTGAGAATGGATGGATTCCACCACCACATGTGTTCCAACAAGACGAACCACGAGCCTGAACCTGAATCCGTCTCTGAACTCTGCGGAATGAAGTCCGCCCCAGAGAGCCGAGTCAATAAGACATTATGGAAACTTATACTGCACGTTTGTACGCTTTTCAGTTATTTTACAGGTGAAGGAAAAAACCTCAACCAAGAGGTGATCGAACCCGGGTCCGCTGCGTTCGACGCAACGACATTATCCCGAGACCACAATAGTAGACATGAATTTTTATTTATAGAGCAATATTTACAGAAGACTTACATAACAGTGAGCTACATGGTCTTTATAGGAAGCCAGATATAATAACACATGGGCAGGACATGTGTCACGAATGGGGAATGAAAGAGGTGCATGGAAGCTTCTTGTAGGAAAACCTGAGGGAAAACGCCCAGTTGGTAGACCAAGAATGAGATGGAAGATTAACATTAGCCATGATTTGAGGGAAGTAGATTATACAGGGGATGATTGGAAAATATTAACTCAGGATAGGGATATATGGAGAGCTTATGTCCGCACAGGCATGAACCTACGGGGTTGATAGAGCCAATGATTTAGTTAATTAGAGCAATATTGCAATCTTTTTTATTCATTTAGTGACCACACGGGCTTGGGGTGATAGGAGCTTAAGGTTCCCACCTTTCTAGACAATCGGCAAAAAAAAAAAAAGCCAGCCGGACTCTCAGTCTTGCGTGACGGGCACCTTTACCCCATAACATCCTCTGGTACCATTTATGTTAGAGGCTGAGTGAAATTCAGAGCCATGGGACTTTCAGAATATTATATCTGTTTAAAAATCCTGACCCACCGGGATTCGAACCCGCGACCTTCCTGTTTATAGCAGAGACGAAGTCCACGGTTCCACAATATTTTATTGTTTACACAACAACTATAAAATGCTGAAAATCCACGGCAGTAGTTATAAAACCATAGTCGGGAATCAAATTTTGATTTTCCAGTTAAGAATTGTGCATTTTCAGGTTTCTTACATATTTTATAGAAACGATAAACTTTATGAAACCGGAGTCGTGGTTCAGATTTTGCTTCTGCAACAGACTGTGTGTGTTCATGTTAACAAAGGAACTGTCAACCACTGCATCCCGAAACCTACCTTAAAAATTTCTCCCAGAGAAGCGTCGTGATACCAAGGTCGTGACCAAAAAAAATATCTGTCATTTTTAACTTCAGGGCACAGAAATCGAAACAAGAATCTAGCAATGGCCAACTGCTGTGCATAGCAGATGGACTCCCTGCACGACTTACGAGTAGAATGGAAGGAAGCGAGGAGGATGCAACGCGGACGGCAGATAGCCAATACATTCAGTGAGAAGTTGTTACTTCTAATCTAATCTACTTCCCTGTAGTTTAAATGGGACATTTGGCGCTGGATTTTAGTACCTTGCAGTTAAAAACGGCAGATAATATTTTGGACACGTCCTTGGTACATCACAATGCTTCTCTGGAAGAAATTTGAAGATAGGTTTCGGCATGCAATGGTTGACGTTTCTTTGTTAGTTTAAAGCAGCTGTTCGAAATGTCGCCTTCCATGATGACGACAAACCGTATTGTCCTGTAACCGACTTGTATAACAATGAATATATTTGGAGGGACTTTTTATAAATCATTATGTACTTAATATAATAAAGTATATATGAGAAAATGATGATTGAAGACACTATTTTATATTATATTAAAACTCTGCAATTAAGATGGTAGGGCATGTCCAGCGAATGGAAGAGGATCGACTACCAAAATGTGTTTTGGAATGGAAACCTGAGGGAAGACAAGGCAGAGGAAGACCTAAAACTGGAGTCAGGGAATATATTTATACATGAAGGAGAAACATCTACAATCAGGAGATTGGATAGACCGACAATATTGGCTATTAGGAATCGGACGATGTAAAATCATTACTCGACCGGTGATCTATCTATATATATATATATATAATAAAGTATACATTAAAAATTAGATTCAGTACGTACTTGCACATATGATTCACTCCCAGTGAAGCATGTTCAAGAAAGCAGGAAGGAATACAATATAGACAGGAGGAAGGACTACAGAGTACAAGCTGAGTTGATTTTTTAAAACCCGCGCCGTGTCCGAGCGATGTTAAGATACTATATCTTGGTACGCGATAGTTTTAGGCTCTCTGGAGGAAAATAATTTTCCCATGGATTTTCGGCCAGTATAGGACTGGTGTATACAAAGCATCGTGGAGAATTTTGGTAGCTATGAAAATTAGGGATTCCAGGTTACGAAAACCAGCTATAATAAATAACTGGGGAACTCGATGGATGTCTAATGATTTACTGTATAATTACTTCCTCGAATCATGGTGAATATTAATCTCCCGCCCCTTTCTTGACCTACCTACTGGGCATTTTCCCTCAGGCAAGAAATATCCATGCCCCTTTTGTTTATTTCCCATTCGTTCCACATGTCCTGCTCATCGCATTGTACAAAACTTATCTTTTCGTTTTACATCTGATTCCCTATAAGGATCATGTAGGGTACATCATTTTTTATTCACCTGTGTGTTCGTCTTTCTTTGATCAATTTTTTCTCTTAAAGTAAGAGATCTTGTTTCACGTTGATAATGATAAGAATCGTCGTTTTGTGCATTTCTAGTTTAACTTTTTTTGAGATATGTCGGTATGGCAATAATCTTCGTGGTCTGGTTTTATTAACACTCGAGTGTTAATAAAACCAGACCACGGCCATTTAGCCCGAAAGACATAAAATACATGAATCAAAATACCTGCCGTGAAAGTCTACAATTTTACAATCTTCGTAATGCTTAATAGTTTGCGTTTCCAATGCAGGGCCTATGTTTAATTTCTTTCTTCATTAATCCATTAAATGCCATGTGCAAAATTGATTAAGAAAATACATGATAATTTCATAGCAAGCTTTTATTCCTCGATGAGTGGGATTGGAATATGGTATCCTTGATGTCGGAGACTTCAAGGTAGAACACGCCTTCACGTCATCGTTAAATTACAGGCTGTTTTTAATTTAATTGAATACACGGCAATGCATTGCAAAAATGGACTGTTCACATGATTATTTGATTTCAATAGCGATGTAACTTATTTGTATTAAATTATGCGAGGTCTAACAGTGAGAAATGGCTGATTACGATAAACAATCAGGAATTTCGTCTCCCCGTTTTTATAGACACTACCTGTAAGACTAAAATTATGGCATTTCAAGGTGATCCTGTCAGAAGTAAAATTGTATTTGACAATAAAATTTTGGAGCAGGTGAATAATTTTACATATCTAGGATGCAATATCTCATATGAAGAAGAAAAGGATGTAAATGCAAAAATATCTAAATTTTTAAGAATTTTAGGGTTAATAAATTCTATCTTCAAGCCATAGTTAGTCCAAAAACATTCAAGACTAAAAGTGTATAAAACACTGGCTCTTCCAACTCTTTTGTATGGCAGCGAAGTATGGACGTTGGAACGGAAGGATATACAAAGACTGATCTGCTGAAATGAGATACCTTCGGAGAACTGCAGGATACACACTACTAGATCACAACAAAAATGAAATAAGAATGACACATGGAACCTTTAGAAAACAAAATTTCTGATTATAAGCCAAGATGGATGCAACATGTTCATCGAATGGAAGATCGCAGGATACCCAAACAAATGTTAAAATATCAACCTGCAGGAAGAAGAAGACCAGGACGTCCACTCAAAATACTTCTGGATGGTGTATCTCTTGAGGTCGAAACAGGTCAACAAATGGCCTAAATTCGTGAATGTACTATGATGATGATGAACTGTAAGACTAAGTCTGTAATCGAATTTCAACTTACTCCAAGTAATTTTGTCCTTTGTGTTAAGTGTGTGATTTTGATTAACCCATTAACTGTCTTGATATCCAACTTAGTTCCACGCGTCTTTTTCATTATTATGATTACCACATTTCAGGTTGATAAAACTAGCTATAACGGCTAGGAGCCCGACATGCTGACCACATATCACCCCTATACTGGTTGGACGATCGCCCACTTCTCCTGGATCCCTCATTGGAGATGATCAAATTTATAATGTTATTATAACAGCTCATGCTTTCATCTTAATTTTCTTTACAGTTATACCAATTGTTCAAATCATCCAATTAAAATTCTAATCATATTTGGATTAATAATTCGAAATATTATAGATATTACAAATAAGATGGCAAGGAAAATATATCGATTAGGGCCTAATATTTAAATCACCAAGCATGATGATTATTCATCTCTATAAAGAAGATAAAAGTGACTATTTTTGGGGGGTAACATTAATATATGATTAATTTATCCACTTACTATTAATACGTACATGTGGATGTATCCAATGTGGATTTATCCAATTACAATTGATACATGTGGATGTAAGGCAAGTAGCCGGATAATAGGCTAACTACCTTTTAAGCCTATTGCGCCATGAGGTTTGGTTTAATTATCATATGTTGCTATTGAATAAACTGATAATTGAAAGATCTACCTCAAAAAAGATTGTAACAATCAGTTCTGTGAAAGTTATTTTAAGATTCTAAAATGAATACAATATTCACTATTAGTTACGTTATCTTCACAAACTTGGTATATTGTTTAAGAAATGGCATCATTTACCACTCGATTGAACTTGGCTAAGAGTTCCACTAAATGTTTGACTACTATACTAGAATATTATAAATATTTATCATGAATCGTGTATACATAATTCTGCACAAATGAACTTTTATGGAAATAAATACGTTTCTTTAGTTATATGAATAGAATAAAAAGTACTCCACCGCTGTGGTTTTGGGGTAGCGTCGCTGCCTCGTAAGCAGCAGGCCCGGCTTCAATTCCTGCTCGGGATAGGTTTCCTGATTAATGGTTTTTCGGGATTTTCCTCTCCTGTAAGGCAAATATCATGAAACTTTAAGGCCCACATGTTCCCCGAACATCACCTGATCATCATAATCATAATATTCGCCTGTTTAGTATGGAAGTATGAGTGAATGGCGTGTTTGGTCTTAAATATTCGCTTTGTTTAGGAGCAGGAACTGGATTTAGCTGATCACTCATTCGGAAAAGCCTTCCATGCCCTTGTGGGACCAAAAAAATATGTTGTGATTCAAAGTTTAAAATATCTCTCCCTAGAGATTCGTGCCACTGCAAGGCCCGGGTGACATGGGTCATTTAAGTGTAAATACCTATAAGTGAGAAATTACGATGGAAAAGAATAAGAAGAATAAAACGTATAATTATATGTATTATATTAATATGAATACCAAACCTATCAAACTGAATTAATACCTGCTAATAATACTAAAAGATTGCAGATAGCCTGTATTAATGTCACATATTTTCATTAGTTATTAATAAATGGAACATATTTTCACATAGTAATACATTTTATTCTACATCTGTTTACACACACACTCACATTTCTAAGCGTGCTCTTGTATGCTTGGTACCTAAAAAGAGGAATCTTACGAACACAGTGATTGAATGGTTGTATTTAAAACACGACATTGAAGTGACATTACCATAAACAAAGAGAAATACGTGAGTCCTTCATGCATTAATACCATGCTGTGAATCATTGTGACACATTACGTCAAAATGACGCCTTGTCTAGCTACAGTTCTGTCGTCCACTTGTGTGTATACAAAAAGGTGTACATTAATATGTGATTTAACTAAATAATAGCATAAATCTGACTTTAGCAAAGCTAATATCAACTGTATGCTTCTTTAAGATACATTAACTATTTCACTCGCACTATCAAACACGAGTTTCATGGCTGCGCTGATATAAGATCTCCATTCATCCCTAGCCTGAGTTAAAACTTTTCAGCGATTCTCTGTAGGCCCTATAATTCATCTTCCTAATATAATGCTTAATGTAATTCTCCCATCCAATTTTTGGCCGTCTTACTGAGGTCAAGATTTTCTATTACCCCACGTAAATTTCATTAATACAGTTGGCTGTCATGAATATGGGACTACTTACTATATAATCTACGTCCTCATGATCCCATACAAAGGAAGTCTATCTTCTGGTCACATTGCACTCCAGAGTGACCGCTGAACCTTATGGGTCCTTACTGTGAACTTCTTCGAATATTTGGTGAATACTTATGTATTAGGTATTTAAGATAGAAGACTGTTTTGGACACGATATTTTATTGAAGCTTAATATTTCTTATAAATATCACAATGATTTGGTAAGAAAAGTATCTTCAGGCTAAATTTTAAACAGTTTTAATTAGGAAATTAGTGTACTTAATTCTTAAATATACTCATAGTCTCTTACTTAAAGAGAGGAGAAAATACTACGAGTATCTGAGAATAAATTGTTTAGGAAAACCTTTGGATAAAAGGATAGAGCACTTTCCCTCTAATTTTCATAAAAGGAATTTCCATGCCCCTCTTTCACTCGCCATTCATGCCACATGTCCTGTCTATCGCAGTCTATGATATTTAAAGATTCTCATTGCATCTGGCTTCCCATGTAGGTCATATAGCTCACATTACGTACACGGTGATTACAAATGATTGGAGCGATTTCATGATTTTATTGTAGCGATCTTATTTGACATATCTTCACAGAACTTTAAAGTTATGTATAAAAACTCATAAGGTTTTTTTTTGTTTTCTCTCGCAGCCGTGTTTCAGCTTTAAACCGAGAGACGCAGCAGTTATCAAAGATGGCGACAGGCGAGGAGAAAGCATATGCTGTGCTTGAATTTCATTCAACTCAATCTGTGATAACTGTGCAACGACACTTCAGAACGATGTTCGAGAAAGATGCACCGAGTGCCAACTCCATTCGGCGATGGTATGCGCAATTTAAAGCTACAGGATGCCTCTGTAAAAGGAAATCAACGGGTCGTCCTTCAGTGAGTGAAGAAAAGGTTGAGAGTGTGCGGATGAGTTTCACACGTAGCCCACAGAAATCAACACGAAAAGCGAGCAGAGAGCTGAACATTCCACAACCGACCGTTTGGAAGATCTTGCGGAAAAGATTGAAGCATAAACCTTACCACTTGCAATTTCTACAAGCCCTTACGCCCATTGACAAAGTGAGTCGGTTTGAATTTTGTACACAAATGCAGCAGTTTATGGATGAGGATGGTTTTTGTGAGAAACTTGTCTTCAGTGACGAAGCAACATTCTTTGTGAATGGCAAAGTGAACAAACACAATGTGCGAATCTGGGGCACCAGAAAATTCCCGCGTTATTGTGCAGCACATTCGCGACTCCCCAAAAGTTAGTGTGTTCTGTGCGGTTTCTCAGTTCAAAGTTTATGGCCCTTTTTTCTTCTGCGAGCAGAACGTTACAGGACACGTGTACCTGGACATGCTGGAAAATTGGCTCATGCCGCAGCTGACGACCGACAGTGAGACCTTCATCTACCAGCAGGATGGTGCTCCACCACACTTCCATCACGATGTTCGTGAATTTTTAAACATGAGATTGCCAAACCGATGGATCGGTCGCAGTGGAGAGAATGATCAGAAATTGTTGTCATGGCCTCCACGCTCCCCCGATTTGACGCCGTGCGATTTTTTGTTTGGGGGTATGTGAAAGATTCAGTGTTTGTGCCTCCTTTACCAGTAGACTTACCAGAACTGCGAGCTCGCATAATCAATGCCTTTGAACAAATTAATAGGGACATGTTACGTCGAGTATGGGACGAACTTGATTACAGACTTGATATCTGCAGAATCACCAAGGGGGAGCATATGGAGCACCTGTAACATCTCAAAAAAAACCTGGGAAGTTGCTCTATGTATCTGTAAAAGTTCGTGAAAATATGTCGAATACTACAGCTACCATAAAATCATGAAATCGCTCCAATCATTTGTAATCACCCTGTATATGGTTTCCTCCATTCATTTGTCTGTTCTCATTAAAAATCACGAGAAAAAAAATTATTTGTTGAACAGTAGGATCCGGGTAAAGACCTTACATGTAAAGTTGAAAGAACTCTGAAATTAAATTGCGAAATGCTTGAAGACAATGTTATCATTTGAAAGATGGCGTGACTAATATTATTAAGAGTAAACAATAGTGAAACATCCCTAACTAACTCACTAATTACAGAGGACCCGTTTCTCAATTGAAAATTTATAAATTAAATAATTATACTTTCTCTTTAAATTATGTTCCTTTTGCATGTATTTATTTTTCTCGTTGTACCGCATGCCATGATAACATTCTTCAAAAGTTGGCAGTTTTTAATTATTTAAAATAAAAACATGAACATGTATGTAACTTATTCTAAAATGTGAAGAAGCTTAGTTAGATAACAACAGAAACTGTATTAATACTGTACATTCTTATATTGATTTACCTGTAATAAGGCATTCATGGCATTTCTACACAAAATTCACATAAAATTTGATGTTTTAATAAAAATTCTGGTGCAAGATTTAAAAAATAACTTACTAATAATAATAATAATAATAATAATAATAATAGCTTTATTTTACCTGGCAATCACATTGGCTTGTTCACACAAAATATGAAAAAAATAGATTTGAAATGTTATGATGATTAATATGAGTAATATTAAACTTCAGAAAATAATATAATTCGTTTGATTTAATAAGTTATTAGTTGTCTTACGCCCACATTTGCTTTATTTGCTCTAATTGTAACCTGAAGTATGATTTTCAATAAATGAAGGATTAAATAACTGAAAATACGTTTTCGTGATACCAGATAGCTTATTTACCATTTCAAAAATCTAATTTCACAACTTAACGGTACTACTTCAATAGTATATATATATATATATATATATATATATATATATATATATATATCCATTTCATTCCATTAACTTAATTTAAGCTCTCACCTAATCGGTACACTTTACATGCCACACTCCACCCGGGCCTTATAGTGTCGGGAGAGGAAATTTAAATTATGCATCACACACATGCTTTTTGATCACGCACAAATATGGAGGGCCTCCTCAAATGAGTATTCAGCTCAATGTCAGGGCTTCCTGCGAGACAACACAACATTAAGACGAAGCACATCATTCACACACACACACACACACACACACACACCACACACACACACACACACACACACACACACACACACACACACACATATATATATATATATATATATATATATAATGTATTCAGCAAATGCAACAAGATTATTACCATGATGAAATAAAATAGATTCAATGTGTAATTGTGTGCGAAAAAGTCTCTTAGAACAGCTTTTATTTTTACTTCTCGTTAATGAAAAATGTTTCCTCTCGGACTGTTGCGTTCCCTAAATTAGTGGAATCCTTAATTTGGCTATTTGTGAAATATAATGCTTCCAATGCCGTTTTTACAAATTACTGTGCACAAATTTTATTTTTCCACTTGTTCAGACATTGAATCCATAAACTTACATTTTTATCTATGAGAAAAGAAGGTATCAACCATTTAGTTTTGCAATTCATGTAACTATAGTTGTGATTGAAGGATTAGTAAATTGTTGTGATTCGCTAAATTGACATTTTAAATCTTTATTGCAATTTCACTCATTGTATTTATTTATTTATTTATTTATTTAGATTTATTTATTTAGCCTGGTGGATGAATAATAATAATAATAATAATAATAATAATAATAATAATAATAATAGCTTTATTTTACCTGGCAGAGTTAAGGCCTTAAAGCCTTCTGTACCATAGATAAGATTTTCAATAATTAGTCTTAAAACTAATTTACAATTTAAAAAATTACATAATATACCTACAATATAGTGACTATATAAACTATTTATTGATTTATATTATAATCTATACATAAAACTTAAAGAAATAATTATTTTATGGAGGGAATCTCAGTACTATTCTGATATAAGCAATATTTTGTTTTCAGAGATATTAGAAGAATAAAATGATCCATATGAGTAAAATTGTGTCCTTTATAATGTAATGTTATTTATTAGTAAGGTTCACAAACACGTTTAATATTATATATTATAAGTACTTATAAAATTGTTGATATTTGTAATTTTCCATCGTTTAAATTGAACATTGGCTTACACGTGCAGTACAGGTGTTTATTTCTGAAATGAACAGCTAATGCAATGCAATGAAACAAATTAGAACAAGGGAGGAAGAAGTCTTCTTATTTGAGAGGTAATGAGAGTTCATTGCAGATGTGCTAGAGCTTGATTAATATTGATTCAAGTTGCATAACATCGAGTTAGCACGTGCTTCCTACATGTCCAACACTTCATCATATCGATCATTTTAATGGCTTCACCCACTGAAACATTGTAATTACCGGCATTATAGTTTCAATTTTACAATGAATACAATACCGCAGCATTCACTGCCCTATTTCATAGATTGCGTTAGTGGTTATCTTTACATATAAAAATGAGTGTGAGTCCATCCTTTATGAACTCAAAAACTACTTGACCGATTTGAATGGTGTTTTCACCATCATTTAGAGAATATTTCTGGGACATTTAACGTATATAACCGTACATACTATGGGGCCGGAGCTAAAAAAAGAGCATCGGTAGACCTACACTAAAATAAGTAGCTTTTTTGGACGCTTAAATGGCTTACGCTGCCTAAACTATAGCAAATACGTCAAATTAATGTACACAGAATTGAATATCTAAAAAAAAAATCTACAAAAATGTCTGTGATAGCATATGTCTATCTTTTACGGATCTTACAAAAATTTTTGTCTTTCAGCTCATTAATGCCGAGAAGATCGGGATAAGTAGATTCCCGAGCAACGTGGATTTCTCTGTAATAAAAGAAAGCGGGACATCGCTCGCAATGCCATAGTCCGTTAACGCTCTATCAGCCCCAATTTTTGTTTAATCAAGATCAAACTTGGCATATAGCAATTAATTAAAAACGTCGGGGTAAGTAGATTCCCGGGCAACGCCGGGTAATCAGCTAGTAAGATATATAAAACGAGGGATGGCGAAAAAGAGTCGCCATGTGTTGCTCGCTAGGGTCTCTACCTTAGATTCCGGAGGCCACGGCTCGATTTCTAGCGGAGTCAGGAATCTTAAATCTCCACTTTGAGTCTGTCTGCCTGTCTATACCTGTACGTCTTCATCTGGGTCGAGGATGTTCCCTTACGGAAGAGAGTTACTTTATCAGGGTTAATTTAAGAACGTAATATTGAAATTAATGTATTCAAGCAAGCTATTTGTATTCAATAGTTAATATAACTAAAGAGAAAACATTTTTCCCGAACCGGGATTGGCTTCAAATTTCGTTACTCTTATTTCCCTCAGATGTCAACGAGTGGTTACCTCGTCGCCTTAAAAAATATATCTATTAGGGAACTAAATTATTAGGGCGTACTTGGGGGGGAAAGCCCGATTAACTTTTTTTTTTCAGAGACTCTAATTTAGGCTTCAAATTCTTTTACAAGTTTCCACAGTTTAAAGTTTCACACGGAGGACTTGTACCTTGGACTTTTCCATCCTAAAATAATGCATACACCTCGGCCAGGTTTGAACTCGCGACTCTCGAGACCAGAGGAAAGGAACATAACCGTTATTTTGACAACCGAGGGAGAGTTTAAAATTAATAATAAATGCAAAACCACAGTACGTATTCATTGTCGCTATTTTATAAATTGTTTAGTGAGTATAAGTTCTACAAAACGAATGATGATAAAACCAGCCACCATATCTTGCTCGCCTTCCGCTCCGTAGTCTCTGGTTCTATTTCCTGGAGGGTACAGAATCCTAAATCTCCATTTGATGTTTGTACCTTGTCTTGTATTTACATAATATAAAAGTATAAAATTGTACCTTATTTTGCAACTGTTAAAACAATCAAAACATTGTAGATCTTTCCGGACCAGTCCCAACCTCAGCGGAAGGTTATTCCCTATTGCCCAGCTATCATGTAGCTGGAAAGGCCTACAATTTTTTTAAATTATTTTAACAGTTGAGGAAACTACAAAACAAGGTACAATTTCATAATTTTATATTACCTGACTAACATCTCAACAGGATTTTACCATGAATTTAATTAATATTGCCTTGTATTATCGTGTTGTCTTCCTCTGTTACATAGGTATGTTGCTGAATACATCTTAGGAATGATCTCCTTGTTCAACCTCTATAATACGTGGTTCAGAATTCCTACCCTTTCTACAAATTCAGACTGTTTTAGGCACTATCAAATATCCTTTTTTAAGCATAAATGTTCATGAAACATGTAACTACAACTTCCCAAGTCTATAAAATGTTACAAGGTAACTGGTATGGGCAAAGGTGCCGGTGGCAGGTTATTTCAAAGTTTGTTCGTTTTCAGATCTAACGGGAATATCTTGGAAACTCGAAGAAGCGAAAGATCAGCTCATAATGTCATGATGATAATAATCTGATATAATGCATTCGATCCCAATCTGCCATTAATTTTTAATAATGAGAGACAATCACTTAAAAAAATATATTGTATTAATTATTTTTCCAGTAGATTATTTGGAATCATAACGGAAATAATGTTTAATTTATTATCAGGCAGAACTTCTAAGTTTCATTTATTTATTTATTTTTGCCGAATTTGTGAGATTTTCCTCAAGAGAGAGAATTACTCTACAAATGAATAAACTTTACTTAGAACTTTTTAGAAAAGTAATATAATGTAAATTTCCATATGTAAGCCACTGCATAATTTATTCTTCAGTGCAATATTTCAGGAAGAAGAATGCCTCAGGGAACAACAGCAAAACACGAACTGTACAAAATTAGGATCCGGAACAGATGGATTACAGTCTAAATCACGTAGAAACTAATTTGACAAGACAGTGTTTCTACTGTAATTTTTTTTTTGCACTTACTCGTAACATTCCTAAATTAACACTACAATTAACACTTTTATCATCAAAAATAGCAAGTTTTTATTAAGAATTTTATATTCTTATTTGCATACAACCGTATAGTTTCTAATTTTTAATCCGTAACCAATTAGCAACATTAATTCACGATTGTAATTTACATTGGAAAATTCAAGAAGTTTAAGCCTAGCAATATATATATATATATATATATATATATATATATATCTTCTTACTTCAATCTCTCTCTTTAGTAGGTACCTTTATTTGCCCCATGTCACCCGAACCTTACAGAAACACGACCTGTGGAAGAGAAGTTTTAACTCTGGATCATACAGATCATACACACACTTTTTGATCATACAAAGATACGGAGGGCTTCCTGGGTGAGTGGACAGCTCAATGCCAGGTGTCACATTCGAGACAACACGAACATTTAAGACAAAAGATGTCATTCACTCATTCATTCATACTAAAGAAGGCGAATATGACATGGATGACTTTAATAATCAGATGATGTTGGGAAACATTTGGGCCGTAACGTATGTCCTATAGGTGATCATAAATCTGGAAAAATCTCAGCCAGGAAATTTGTCCCGACCGGGGATTGACCCGGGTCTGCTGCTTATGAGGCAACGGTGTTGCCCCGAGACCATAGCGGTAGACCTCTAGCACATTTATCTAGATTATTTAATTTAACAAAGATTTGCGAGCATTTGTAAGTAACTGATTAATGTATAATTAAATTGCAATTGATACCAAAATCTTTGTATTTTTCTTAACTACCCTACTAAAATCAGAAATAGTTTTTGTCTGTAATGCGAATAGGATTAGTTTATATGATTGTGTTCACCAAATGTTATTCTGGAACAAATATGACGTACGGTTTGTAATACACAATTGGGCCCATCCTGTTTCCATACATGCGACATGAGTAATAATAATAGTAATAGTAATAATAATAATAATAATAATAATAATCATCATCATCATCATCACTCCAAGGATTAGGCAATTGCCCGTTCCGACTTCATATTGCATCAGCCCAACGTCTTCTAGGTCTTCCAACATCACGCCTTCCTCTTGCTTGATAATTTCTGGCTAACAATGGATATCTCTCCTTGCTCATTCCATCCATGTGATCAATCCATTTCTGTCTGTAATTCGTGACTTTATCCAACAAAGGCTGTACTTTCAATTCTTCTCTTATATCCTCATTTCTTATTCTATCAAGTCTTGTACATCCTTTTACTTGTCTTAGGAACCGCATCTCTGCCGTCTGTATTCTATCCTTCTGTCTTTTCACTGGAGCCCAAGTTTCACATCCATACAATATTGTGGGAACCGCCATAACATTATACATTTTTATCTTGGTTTCTTTTCTAATTTTATTTTTGAATGTTCTCTGTATTGTTCCACACACCGTCTGAAATTTATTTATTTTGGAGTCAATATCTCTTTCCACATTGTAGCCAACATCACAGCCCAAATATTTGAAACTAGACACCTGTTCTATACTTTGATTTTCTAAAATAATTTTGGTTCTCACTGGATCTCTTCCTCTAAAAGCCATGGTCTTCGTTTTCCTTACAGAAATTTTTAGATCGTATAATTTACATATTTCATTTAATGCATGCATTGATTTCTGTAAGTCGTCTTCATTTTTCTGTATTATGATTACATCGTCAGCAAATAAAAGATTATTTATGCACATTTTATTATCCATTCTTATTCCTGGATTTACTAAAACTTTCCATTTATTAAAAATATCGTCTATATATATATTAAACAAAGTGGGTGATAAACTACATCCTTGTCGTAATCCAGTATTTGTTTTGATTGCATCTGTTCTTTTGAATCCGGTATCTATAATTATATTTGTGTCTTCATATAATGTCTTTATTGTTTCTACAAGGCACAGCGGGTATCCTTTCATTCGTAATATTTCCCATAATTTTTGTCTGTTTACTCGATCGAAGGCCTTATCCAAATCTATAAATCCTATGTGAGTTTCTAAGTTATGTTCTCTTCTCTTTTCTATGAGTTGTTTCAGTGTAAAGACATTGTCTATACATGACCTTCCCTTTCTGAATCCACTTTGATTTTCACTTATTATTACTTCTGTTATGTTTCTCAATCTATTATTTATTATTTTCGTATATATTTTGTAGCCAGTATTCATTAAGCTAATCCCTCTGTAATTCTCGCAATTTCTCCGGTCTCCTCTTTTGAATATATTCTTGACAATTGCTGTTTTCCAAGTGGTTGGAATCCCATAGGTCTGCCAACATATATTAATTAGATGAAGTATTCGTAGTTTACACAATATTCCACTATATTTGATTAATTCCATATTTATATTATCTAATCCTGTTGCTTTCCTATTCTTAGTGGTTTTCAAAGCCATTTCTAATTCATTTATGTCTATTACATCAATATTTTCCACTTTTATTTCTTCCTCATTGTTCTCTTTTCCTTCAATTTCCTCCTTTTTCCAAAGTTTTTCATAATGCTGGATCCATTCTTGTTCTGGGATTATATTCAATCTGGCAGAATCTTTCTCAGTCTGATTTAGATGTTTCACTAATTTATAACCTATTTCTTGTCTTCCATACATATCATGTTCTACTGAGCTTATAAATTTATCCCATGACTCCTGATGGGATTTTCTTATAATGCTTTTAGCAATTCTCCTTTTCATTTTATATTCTTCATAAGATTCTTCTGTTTTCAGTCGTAAGTATGTATGATATGCTTTTTGTTTTTCATTCACTGCATTTTGTATATTCGCATTCCAAGTTCTCAAGCCCTTCCTATTCCTTATTCTATTTTTCTTTCCTAATATCTCATTTGCTGTTTTATGTATTACATTTGATATATTTTCCCATTCAATATTTATATCTTCTGACGTCGCTATCTCTGATATATATTTATTCATTCTGCTTTCATAATGTTGTCTAATACTTTGATCTTGTAATAAATATATTTTATATACTTCTTCTTGGTTTCTTTTGTTCTTTATGTTATTTTTCCGCCATTTAGCTATTATGTTTATTTTGCTTATCACGAGATAGTGATCAGAGTATATATCGCTGCCTCTATGTACTCTCACATCTTTTACCAAGGCTCCTAGCTTGTTGTTTACGATTAAATAGTCAATTATTGATCTTGAGTTATATCCACTTCTTGTATATTTATGTATGTCCTTTTTTCGGAAATAGGTATTCATTATTTTTAATTGATTATAGGCTGAAAACTGTCTCAAATCCTGTCCATTTTCATTTATTGTTATTTCTCCATTATTTCCTATTACATTAGGTATAGGGATATTGCCTACTCTGGCATTTAAGTCTCCACTTATTATTAAATGATGATCTTTTGTATATTTATCAACTAATGTTTGTAATGTTTTATAAAATGTTTTTGTTTCTTCTTTCTTGCCTTCCTCTGGGGCATACACAGCAATTATCATCATATATCCTCTTTCAATTTTAAATCTGGCTATCAGGATTCTTTCATTTATAAACTCATAGCTATTCAATTTGTTCTTCCATTTTTCATCTATTAAAATTGCTACTCCACACTGCGCTCTTGTTGTCTGTTCTACTCCGCTATACAACATAGTATAGTGTTGTAAGTCCTTTGTTCCTTTTAGTTTCTTTTTTGTTTCTGTTATTGTTGCTATATTTATTTCTTTTTTCTTTAATTCTCTTTCTAATTCTTCTTCTTTTGTATTTATTCCCCTTACGTTCCAATTTCCTAATTTCAAAATGTCCTTTATTCCAAATCGTATCCTTTTATCTTGCTTGGGTCGGTTCCTTTTATGACAATCCGGCTGATTTCCATGAAGCTTCTCAGTAAGATAAATGTCTCCTGGAAGCGTTACGAGCGCTTCGCAGGACAAGGATGGTGGAAGGGCTGCTTCCTCTGAGCCTCCAAACATGCTCCTCTGGGTATCCACCCCCCAAGAGAGGGCTGCTTCTTCCGCTCTTCAAGCCCTACAAGTTTAGCTGTGCTATTCCTTGTCGCCCTGTTGACCGTTGAAGACTTGACTTGACGAAGATGTGGCCGCCCAATATGGATACAGACGCCATTCCTTCGTTGTGAGCTATACTTAGTTCCCCTCGCCTCTTACCCACCAGCAAGATTAACCTAAGTCAATCTTCCCCAGTAGAGTCGTCTGGTTCATCGGGTACTAAGCCCCCCCACCACGTCAAGGTGATAGCTCCTGGGGGGGTAATAATAATAATAATAATAATAATAATAATAATAATAATAAATACAAAACATGAATCAAAGTAGGCTATGTTATTAAAGAAGTTGTTATATCAGAAAAATAATTACCCGTAAGTTTCTACAGATGTCAATTTATCATAAAATAATATAAAATTTAAAAATAGAATTAATCAATTCGAGTTTTATGACAATAATATATTTAATTTACCTGACAAAACTATTTTACGACATGTGTCAGTCACTTAACCAAATTAAGTGGCCCTACCTTTAAAAGAGATTGTATGAGTGAAATTTAACCTTTTTTTTTATATCTCGAAAAATGATATAGTCTAAATTGAGATATTATATAGGTCTATACACACACATATACACACACTTACACACACAAATCGGTGCTGATGTTTAGATACACAGTTCTAAAAAAAAACACTCCCTTATAAATTCAGGATGTAAATCTTGTCTGAAATTCACATCAATCAAAGCCAACCACTTGCAGATACAGCCTTCATAAATAATAAAGATCAGGTATTTATACAATGTACAGAGTCCAAATCTGTTTTTTTTTTTTTTTTTACTCGGTGACTTTAATTCTTTTAAAATTTATGACGAAACACCGTTGATGTCACTATGTAAAATTTAAAATATGAAATAGATACCTGGGATCTCGGTCTTCCTCAACTTTATAAAGGCTGTAAGATGTGAAGTACTTTCGGAACATATGCTCCATCCTCAGCATATAATAATTTACATGTTGAGGATGGAGCATATAATAATGTATATGGCGCATATCTTCCGAAAGTACTTTACATTTTACAGCCTTTATAAAGTTGAGGATGACTGAGATCCCAGGTATTTATTTCATATTTTAAATTTTACTCAGTGACTTTACACGAGCATTTTGAAATATCAAAATAAAATGTAGTAGTAGTAGGGTATGTCCATTAGCTTGGATGTGTTCCATTTGCTTTCTTGCTTCCCAATAGAGTCCAGCCAGAGTACTTATAGGTGACATCTTGAGAGCCTCACAGTTAGTAAGGTGGCCTTTGTCCAGTGTTGAGTTATTATCTTGATACTTAAAGTAAAATATCCCAGTTATAATAATATAATAATGTAACTAAAGGCTATACTAATAGTCAAATCAATATGAACATTAAGTTTCCGGATAATTTGTACTACAACGTCACTATTAAGATGTTAATTATATAATTTTTACTTGGTAAGTCAGTCGTGCTCAACTAAATTATTAAACTTTTTCAAGTTATTCTAATATGGAGGCCTTTCGAAAACAATGTTTCATCTCCTGCGTTTTAACTGGAACTGATGGTGTTATATAGGTTGTATAACACCATCAGTTCCAGTTAAAACGCAGGAGAAGAAACATTGTTTTCGAAAGGCCCCCATATTAGAATAACTTGAAGAAGTTTATAATTTAGTTGAGGACGACTGACTTACCAAGTAAAAATTATATAATTAACATCTCATTACATATCCTCAACAGTGTTTAATATGAATTTGAAAAGTGTTGAACGTCACTATTGCCACTATCAGGCGGAACGCTGACCCCGGACCACTCAATGGCATCTATCTGAAAACAAGTCTAACTAAATTAGTATGGTTGAATTTCTTCTTTGTAGGAGGAGAACGTCTAATTCTCGCTGAGAGAAACAAGGGCTTACAAGAAGAAGATTAGTAGATTTTTTGAGCGAAACGTAGTATTAATTTTGAAATGAAAATTTGTTCTTGGGCTCAAATTTTCAGGGTCTTTTGTGAAAAATGATTTGGAGAGTTATAATTTTGTTTCTGTTACACGAGTAGCAAGTAGCAAAATGATTCACATTTTTACTTAAAATTACGGATCAATTTGAAGGGGATTGAGCACTTTTTTTTTAAGAGTGAGAAAGAAATTGAATCTCTCGATTCTCATGCAGGATACAAAAGAACTGAAGAAGATATAACTGACTATTTAACTCATGCCCCAAATGGGAGTCAATGACCAATCACATTTCAATGATTTTTTTATTTACAACCAATCACAGTCGTGTTTCGCTTCGAATTTATCAACCAAAGTTTATCATATTAAAGAGAGCACCTCCTTTTTGACATTCTGAATAGGTCATAGCATTATTTTGCAGTGACTGACCCTCCAAGAAATATGGCTACCAGATTGTATATATAGTGCATGAATGTCAGAAGAAAGCGCATGCGATAGATAATATAAAAACATTTGTAACAATTGATTATACCACAAAAAAGAACACTGTTTTCACTTTCTTAAACGAATTATTTTCCAGGAAATGACGTTACAGAAAAATATAATTAACATATTTACATCATAGGACATCAAATTAATTAATACCTATAACATTGGTTATAAATTTCTCCACTAGGGTGCATTCTTACAATATTGGCATTAAATAATATTATGATCTGGTTGCAGTGATGAACAAAGGAAGGAAATGAAGCGTACCGATCGTTTCTCATTTGTTTTCAAACATCGCCGTTTACATTAAATATATAAATATTTTAAAATAATGATTTGTGATTAACAGCTTAATTTTATTCGTTAAATAGTCCTAACAAATGCCACTCTTGATTTCCAAATTCTCTAGATAAATTCACTGCCCTCTTCGTGAGTCGTGAATGTATCGATAATTTGGAAATCACTCGTGGCATTACTTATAACAATTTAACTTTGCAGACTACTGACTGATTTCCTAGCCCATTATTGCCTGTGAATGACCGCTCTGTATGCAGTTAAATATGTGTGATATAATCGTTTCGAACTCTGTTTAATAATGTTTAGTAAACTACAGTCATCTCATCTATCATTGAAGACTTTCTTTTCCAACATGTGAAGTTTTTTCTTTTTCTTTTTTCAATTACTTGGAATGAAGTGTGTCTATAGATTAATTGTTTATTCCGCTGCGATGTCCAAACCATGCGGGTTCCAGCCGCGACTTGTGCTGGTGATGAAACCATTGTTGTCCAAGGTCCTGGCTGCCTCACCTTCGCATTAATGGGAAGATCATGGTAACAAGCCATTACATAGCGCTATTAATGATCAGCTTTCGCAAGCTTCAGAAACAATGCCACTATTTCATAACATGTTGTCATTGTGGCTAGTGGCTTTGATCAAATCTTGTTTCTCAGTTTTGTATATTAATAACACTATAGCAGAGGTTTTCAAACTTTTTACTGTTGAGGATCAACTCAGCCGGCAAAATTATACACGCCTCGCCTCTCAAAAGCCAAATGTCAAATCATACATGTGTCCCTGAAAGAAAAGCAACCATTGTAGTATAGTATACCTAAACTTAATTATTAACCATTAATGGAAATACATATCGTTACTGTAGATGATCTACAACCTGTGTCGATTCAGTGTGATAAACATATTATGTTAAAAGGCTGAGAGAAACAACCGGGAAATCCCGCGTTCAGTAAAGTCAATGGGACCCACGAGCTTGTTTTAAGTCGCGCTATTTATTGAATCTCGACACATTCTGAAATGGCAAGATGCATCTCTTTTTTTTTTTTTTTTTTTTTTTTTGGAAATTTATCCTATGACCAGGTAGGAAGTGTAAGAATAATGGTTTATATGCAAACTAACCAAGTTCTTCTATAATTCTTAACATTGTGGTTAGAACTTATCCACTACAACAGTGGCTCCATGTGGCGGCCACCAACCTCATTGGACATATTGTTCCTGCGAATCATATTCTACTACACTCGCTTCATCTTATTCTTATGGTGAAAAAATTAAACATCTTTAATTTTCCCTTGACATTGAACATTGTCACGAAATCAGCGAATGTTGGTTTGTGTAAATGTAATTAATTGAAACTTATCCCCGGCAGAGAAGGGAGATTAAACGCTTAAAGTGAACTCGTATCTCTAGAACTAAAACTGTACGTTTCCGCACAAATATTCCTATTTATAACGTTCTGTAGGCCTACTCAGTCCTCTACAGGCACTAAACGTTTGCAATGGGAATTTCCGGATATTCTGTATATACAGTAAGTAATAATTATAAGAAATTGTAATTAGAAATTAAAATAGTTCTGGTTTAGTATGCCTATCATCTATCATGTATGCGGTAGTTTTTATAATAGTGATAATGGAAATATATTTATTGGTAAAAAAAATACATACACAATTTTGCACGGAATTATTGCAGCTCAGATTTTTTTAGAAATTGTAATAGTAAGGGTCTAGATATTTTCGTTGTAATGCATAATTATACATTGATTATAAAACTATCAGTACGAATATGTGGATTAGTAGTTTATATTTTATCATATATTTTGTAGGTCCTATACTATTATTTAATTAATTTTCGTTTTCAATTATTTTTTTTTAATTTATGTACGTTATACCACAAGGAAAAAATAATAATTTAAAAATTACTTTTTATAAACCCTGAAAATAATATATCCATCTATTGAAGTGTTTTACATAAACGTAAAACAAGATTAGGAAACATGATATCATTTGGTAAATGATTTTACTTATATAAAATCAATTAAAATAAAGTATGAAATGATTGTAATTGTAATGTATTTACATTATACGGGAAATGCAGGCGATTAAGCAAATTACTGAGTTGCATAACAAATGCAGTTTTACAGGAAATGTTTCCGCTTTAATGGATTCTATCAGCAACTTCCGTCTTCGTGCTAAGAACAGGCCACAACATTCAATCATATATTGGTACTAAAAAAAAAGTGTATGTACCGAGTGTCTCTAAAGTCACTATCCATTTCAATGAAGGAAGGCAATGATTGAAAAATCGATGTTATTGTGAAGATTTACACATATTCTACTGTCTTTCTAGATGACCGCCATCTAGGTAAAAACTCATATTCCATCTTTTAGCTGTGAAATGAAATGTAGACCTTAACATTTAAACCGTAAAAAAGTCTGCTAACCAAGCTAATTTTAGTTACGCTTATTTATCTACAGATGTCAATGAGCTGCATGTAGTTAGCACATCCCCTCAGTGAGACATCTAGTAGGCAACTAAGGTATAACTGAGATGGTTGAAGGTCGGTTGAATATTGCACAGAGACCTTTTTATTCATGCTTGCGGTACTTTTACGAGCCTGAAAATCTTTATACTCTCGATCCACATAAGTTAATTTAGTTACACTTATTTCCCTATATATATATATTCTATCAATGAGTGGCATGTGTTCACCTCATGTCCTCAATGAGACATCTAGTAGGCAGCTAAGGTATTACTTGGGTGGGGAAGACCGCTTAACTGTTGCTCAGAGACTTTAATTTAAGCTTGAGGTTCTTTCACGAACCCGAAAATCTCCAGGCTCGGGACCCACGGCTTGAAATCCCTCCTGGAGGACTTGTTCCTTACATATTTTTATGTTAAAAAACCATCCATCCCGGCAGAATGATTAAATGATTATAAATAATATTGTATTTAAAGTGGCTCGGTTCTTTATTTTAAGCTGGTTATTCTTTACAACTCGAGATAAATTCGGTTTTAATATCTGAAGAAAATTTTCAACATACGAGAAGCGGTAAACAAAGCGTCGTAGTGTTTACACTTACTAATTAAAAACAAAGCCACTGTCCTTCACTGACTCATTATCGTGTTTAGAATGCATTATTTAGTCTATGATTGGGACTTCTGCTATTTATGAATACAAAATGTGTCACTATTGAAATACTCTATAAAATGTTTCGGATTCATGACTCAAAAGTTTATTATTAAAGCTTAAAAATATAATGAAGTAATCTAGTTTTATAGCAATCAGTTTAGGAACTTAATGTTAAATATAATATATCCATGTATATGTGACTCTTAATGAAGTCTTAGCATTTACACCGTTGACTGAGATGATTAAACCAGTGAGGTCACTTCATCCCATGTGATTTTTTTAAGTTAATAGATATGGGAACACATTTTTGTATAGTACTTACTTGAGAAGTTTCTATACGCCGCGCCGTTCAGAGTAGAGAGTTTACTTTACTCTATAATAAAATATTAACTTATATATCAGTGGATTAAAGTCATTAGAGTTCACGATACGATTCATAATATATATATATATATATATATATATATATATGACATGGTAAGAAAAATAAATGCCTAGACGGGATTCGAACCCGGAACTCTGGGTCGGTACCCCAGCGTCTTATCCATTACACCACCAGGCGAACCCAATTCAAACACTTATTTTTCTCCATTATTAGGCCTACTAGATGTCGCGAGAACTCAGTCTTCACTGCCACCTAGTAGCTTACTATAACAAGTAAGCAAATTAAAGAGAATATTTTTTACTTTATAGCAGTGACACTTTATCGATGCTATAATTAAATGTTTAACATTGAGCAATGCAAGCTTAATATGGCATGATAAGAAAAATAATTGCCCGTCCAGGCATTTATTTTTATCATGCCATATATATATCCACCTCTGTGGTCTCGAGGTAGCGTGCTGCCATGTCACGCGGCGGGCCCGGGTTCGATCCCGGTCGGGGCAGTTTTTCTGGATGTTTTTATCGAGGTTTTTCCTCACCTGTAAGACAAATTTCAGGAAAACTTTAAGGCCCAAACGCTCACCGAAATCATATGGCCATCATCATCCTTCACCGGTGTGGAAAGCAACGGAAAACTACCACGCCTACAATTCCTTAGTAAAGCTGCAAGCATAGCATGAAAATGCTATGACTGCAGTGAAGAACCTGCCTTCGGGCAGAATTACCATGGATGGATGGATGGATATATATATATGTGTGTGTGTGTGTGTGTGTGTGTGTGTGTGTGTGTGTGTGTGTGTGTGTGTGTGATATTCTCTCAAAAAAAAAAACGTTAAACTGAAAATATATAAAACTGTTATCCTCCCTGTGTCACATTTTATGGATGCTTAACGCGTTCTCTTACTTTAAGGGAGGAGTAAACAGTACGAGTATTTGAGCACAAAGTTCTTAGGAACAATTTTGGACAAAAGAGAGATGACACAGACAGGCGATGGGAGAAGACTATACAACAGTGAGCTATATGATCTCTGTAGGAAACCAGATATAATAAGAACAGTTAAATCTTGTAGACTAGGATGGGCAGGACATGTAACAAGAATGGGGAATGTAAGAAGGGCATGAAAGCTTCTTGTAGGAAAATCAGAAGTAAAACGCCCAGTTGGTAGACTAAGAATAAGATGCTCCCATCTTAATCATGATTTGAGGGAAGTAGAATATACAACGGATGAATGGAAAACATTAACTCAGGATAGGGATGTAAGAAGTGCATATGTCCGAGCGACCATGAACCTACGAGTTAGATACATGATAAAGCCTCTTCTGTGGTTTTTAAGTCATTAGAGTTGACGATACAATACATAATATTTTATTATTGAGTAAAGAAAACTCTCTACTCGTGAACGACGTAATAATAGTTTGAGGGATGATACGAGATGAAGTAACTATTAGCATTGAAGGTCTGTGATATAGTGTACTAGTACACCTGTATACCTGTCGCACCATCTCATGGGCACATGAGATTAAATGAAATGAAATTGACAAATATTGAAAAGAGGTGGAATGAAGTTTCAGGCAAGGAAAAGCTGGAGAAACCCCGAGAAAAACTGCCTGTCCATCGCGATCTCTACATGGAATGACTGAGATCCAGAAGCGAAGGACGAGAATCTAAACATATGCGCCAAGGAGCCGCTTTATTTATTTAATATTTCTGTATAAGTGTTTTATTATTTAATTACGTATTTTACATAGTTCTACTACATTTTTCTCTCAATTTATATTTCATTTGTAGACTAATTGCCAATACACAATCTTGTGAGTTAAAATAAATTTCCTCTTTCAAACCTAGTGTTTCGAAACTAAACTGCGTGGCAAAGTATAATTTACTGATCTCAAACATCCTAGTAATATCTTAGTTGCCTCCTAGATGTCTCATTGAGTCGGTGTGTTGACCACATGCCACTCATGACATCTTTGAGCAAATAAGGTAACTAAAATTAACTTGGTCTATTAACTCCTGACAAAGGAGTTAGCTCATCAATGGGCTACGCCATTAATCTAAAAAAAACTATAGTCAGAAAATCTATACTTGTACAGTAAATCGACACTTCAACACGATGCTTGGGAAGTTGTATAGTTTTAATAAAGGACGAGATAATCTGATGGATTTCTGATCTAGCTTCCAATTTTGACAATGGATTCTATGAGATTCTCTCTAGGATTTTTTTGCTTAAATACAGTTGAGGATTTATGTATTGTATGAAGGTTTTATGTTTTTTAACTATTCAGTTTGATAAAAAAGCGATGATGATATTCGCTCTTTTCACTTCCATATTTAAAAGAAAGATTTGAAAATTGAATGGAGGATGGAACAGACGGTTTTATCCTCATTTCGATTATAGAAAGGGTTAATAGGGAATTCAATTACACCAATTTTTATAGATGCTTTTAGGGACATTCGTGTCACCTAAGTTTGAAATAAAAATGTATAGCTTAAAAATACATTTGAGTGCATGTAATATGAATAATTAGGAGTGGACTGCAAGGTCAAATATACAATATAGATTATTAGATTTCCAAAACAAGTACTACATAATATTTTTTTTAATAATACTATTTTTATACAGACTAGTAGGACGAAAAATGTAGGAAACCCCAGTAAAAGATGGACAGAGCATTTCTAACATGAGATCGGAACAAACCTTAAAGTCTGATCCTTGATGCTGATGTTGATGAATATTTTTATAGCAAGCTTTAATTTTTTTCGGAGATATTTTTAACATAGAGCTACTTTCCATATGAATAATACAATATGATAATACAAGAATGTATGCATAAAAGAACATATTTATGAATTTCAAGGCAGTGTATATTAATATAGTACGTTCTCCTTGACACATTTTTTTAGTTGTATTGATTGTTTATTGTTTATTCAGTGGGAACAAACAAAAATTTGCAGACTTATTCGTTATAAAGTGATAATCCATATGGGGAATTGAACAGATAGGCCTACGAATCATAACGATATTTGATCGCACAAAACAATCGCCGTCACCGTGCAAAGTTGGTTTGGCTGTGTAACATCCTGAGGCTCCTGGTATTATTCTCGACCACACCACATATTTGTTTCAGGAGCAGGGTGTAGAAATAGGTCCATTCAGCCTCCTATACTGGTATGGTGAAGGGGTGGTTAAATTTTTTAAATATCATTTATTTTGTCCACGTCTGTAGCCAGGAATAATGGAAGCCTCAATAAATCGTTTGTATATAGTCAAAATTTTAAATTTTACATGTACTTGTACAACAAATGTTAAAATAAACATACATAAAACAGTGATTTTTTTCCGGTTATGCTATATTGATGCGAAACATAATGGGCTATCTTACTGAAAGAGACGAGAAAGCATTACAAGTATTCAAGAATAGTGTGATTAGGAAAAATTTAGGACCAAAGAGAGATAAACAGACAGAAGAATGGAGAAACGACAGAACTGTGAGCTGGGAAACCAGATGTAGTAGGAAAAGTTAAGCTTTCTAGATTGCAAAGTGCATGTAGCAGGGGAATGAAAAGGGGCATGGAACTTCTTGTAGGAAAGCCAGAGGGAAAGTTCCCAGTTGGTAGGGCAAAATAAGGTAGGAAAAAAATATCTATGTTTTGAGAGTGAAGAGTTATGCAGGGAATGATTGGAAAATATTAGTTCAGGATCGGGATGTACGCAGAACTTTTCACCGGAAGGCCATAAAACCTCCGGGTTCGATAGTGCCAGTGAATAGTAAGAACATTTTTCAGGTTAAAGGAAAATAAATACGCTTAGTACGTTATGGTACTGGAGGCAATAGAATAAATAAATATAAAAGAACAGCATGTAGAGTAACGATAGTTAAATAACATGAGTGAAATTTCAATGTGGCGTTGAATGTTAGGATACGTCATGTGGATTCTGAATCGCAAGTGTCATGTTGACTATAAAAAAGCACGTGACTGGAGAAAGTGACTTGAGAGCAGATGTTAAAATCTTCTACTTGTATGAAACATTATTTACAACGTTGCAACGTATTGTTCGTCTATATAATGTGCTGATGACATCAATATTATTATTATGAATTTCGATATTACTAATTCGGGGAGCTCCTACATGTACTATGTGGTCAAAAGAGGTATCTGTGTAACCCATAACTAGAATCCTTCTCTCGATAGGTCATGCCACTGTAAGGCCTGGGTGGCGTAAAAGTACCTATAAAAGTGAGGGGTTAAACTGCACAATGGAATTGTATGAATTTCGATAATTAAAATTACGACTAAAATATAAAAAGTATTGTATCAACAACTGCTTTCAACGTAATCATTAAAAAAAACTATTTATAATAACAATGATATGCAGAAAAACACTTCGTGTTTCTGACAATTTGCCCTAAAAATTACTCTTAATATTTATTTGGTATTCGCTTAATGCAATTACATCCCCTTGTAGTGGAATATTTATCTCTTCTATGTCTCCTTACGCCTTTCTCTTTCTCTCTCTCTCTCTCTCTCTCTCTCTCTCTCTCTTCTCCCCTCTCTCTCTCTCTCTCTCTCTCTCTCTCTCTCTCTCTCTCTCTCTCTCTCTCTCTCTCTCTCTCGTAGCGTAGTGGTTAAGGCAGTGCGCTACAAACCAGAAGGTCGAGAGGTCGAGTCCCAGTGGGTTCAGGATTTTTAAAAACTGACTCAAACATCCTGGTGGCACAATGGCCCTGGGGTCGACTCAGCCTCTAAGGGAAATGAGTACCTGACACTTGTTCTGGAGGTCTCCTGTGGACTGTAATGGGATCACTTTTATTATTAAATTCATTTAATAATTACTGAATTTATATAATTATTTAAGGTATTGTCTATTACTCAATCGATTCAGATTTATATATTCCACTCCATTATCCGCAGTTTGATCTCTCACCTTACAGATACTTATAACCTACGTGCCACACACCACGCGGGCCTTACAATGACACGTGACAGGAGAGGGATTTTACTATGGATCACACATACATATATTTTTTTTTATCACACAAGGACATGAATGATTTCCCCGAATGAGCTCGATTTATATATAACATTATAAAATTAGGACCTGTAAGTTGAAGACATCCCCGAACTTGATCAAAACTTATAAAATCTATTAGTTGTGTACTTAATTATATAATTTTACGTTGTGACTAATATCTCAACAGAATTTTATCATGAATTTAGTTAGTTAAATTAATATGTATATAATTGTGCGTGTGTATGTATGTGCGTGTGAATGATGTAAAAATAACCGTTAAAATATTTACATAGTAAACATATTTTGGGGATTTTAGTATTTCTATGGGCAAATATATGTTAATCGATTTAAAAAATAGTTCTATGGTAATGCAATGGACTAATAAAATGCCAACATCGATAGAGGGAAGGCGGGGAAAAAATATAGCCTGTATAGTAAGTATAGTATTTTTATGGTCGAAAAGAATATTGTACATTTTGTCTGCCTCATATAGGCCTAAATATGCTGTTGCTTCAATAACTTTTGACAGCTTTCAGTAGATACGGCGAGTTTCCATGAGATCATGTCGTAGTAGTTGGTACGTAGCAGTAGTAGAATTATATACATTCTTTAAAGCTCGTATTATCAGCGTTCCAATTAAAATTTGGGTGTAAAAAAGGCTTACAAATATTGTTCAGAGCCTCTTATTTTAGGCTTAAGGTCATTTTACGTTCCATAAATCAACGAAACAGGATACATGGTTTTACTTCCTTTCTAAGGAATTTTACGCCCTGGGACAGGGTTTAAACCCGTGAAATTTGGAACTGAGGCTAGCCTGATAACTACTATTCAAGCCGGACAAACCATGAAGGCTGGGCGTTTGTGGGCAACGTTACAATTTAAGAAAAACAAGTTCGTCACGTAGGAACTCCTTAAAATAAATTGAATATTCGGCAATTTATAATACGATTATGCTGGTTTACGTTACACGCTTTTTTTGTTAATTAAACCCTATGTATTCAGTGCCATTGTGAAAAAACAAACATGGCGGCAACTACATCGATTTTTTAAATGTCGGCTTTTAGCTAAACCGCCACTTCTAATGATCGGATTTTGCTAATTTTTGGAGAATATCTTTCTCGTTTTATTCTAATCGAATATACCGAGTTTCATTACGAATGCTAGACATTTTCAGACGCTAGAGGGATTTTTTAAATTTCGCTTCAGTTGAATCCCCACTGCTAATGATCCGAAATTTACTGAGTAACGAACTCGGCCTTACTTTTCTTAATTAATTATTCTGTGCCAAGTACGGTTCTGAAAAAAAAATGCGGCCGCTAGAGCGTTAACAGATATATAATATAAACATTTTTTGCTATGGTCATTTCCCTACAACATAGTAGAAAATGTATTATCAAATGAAAGATGTCTCTTGTAAAATTGATTAAAATTGCTAACAAAAATGAGAATAATTTTGAGTCGTGTTAAATATAAACCGCGAGAAGAACCAGCTCTCAGTTCACACATTAAATTGTGTGGCGGTCATTGCCCTTAATGTTTTATAACATTAAATATTTTTAGTTCCTGTGTTTACACTGCCTTTCTAATGTTGAAATACGAACTATTATATTCTATTTTAGCTTCTTGTATGTAGTGGACAATTTGCATGGTTTATCGTATCATCAGTAAAAAAGTGGGAATACCCATAGCAGCTGAATCTTCTTTGTCACTGTGTGTGTATAAAGAGAAATCTGTGGGAAGAAGTGGGTCTCACTTTCACTCACATGTTGTGGCTACAGTGAAAGTTCTGTCTGCATACTTCATCATTTTTTTGAAGATGGCGAGGTTTGAAAACTTAATTAATTGCCTAAAATTGCATTTTTGTTACTAATTACATTAATATTTAGGTAGTTAGAAACTTTGTCAATGGCAAATCATTATCGATTAATTACTTTCTAATCATAACTAATCCATCCATAATAATTCTGCCCGAGGACAGGTCCTTCACTGCAATCATAGCATTTTCACGCTATGCTTTGCAGCTTTACAAGGGAAATGTAGGTGTGGTAGCTTCCCATTGCTTTCCACACCGGTGAAGGATGATAATGATGGCCATATGATTTCGGGCACCATTTGGGCCTTAAAGTTTTCCTGACATTTGTCTTACCCAGAAAAACTGCCCTGACCGGGGATCGAACCCCAGCCCACTGCGTGACAAGGCAGCATGCTACCTCGAGACCACTGCGATGGACATTCATAACTAATAAAGATCTAGAAAATATTGTATAAATCTTATTTGTATCTTGTAATACTATGCAAGGTAGTTGCCGTAGCGTACAGTGGTTAAGGCAGTACGCTATAAGCTGGAAGGTCGAGGGTTGAGTCCCGATGGGTCAGGATTTTTAAACTGTCCCAAACCTTCTGGCGGCACTATGACCCTGGGGTCGACTCAGCCTTTAACGAAAATGAGTGTCAGATTCTTGCTCTGGGCTGACATCAAGCGCCTATTGTCCAGAAAAAGTGGGAATCTTAACGTCCTACTACCCCTGAGGCCTATAATGGCATCACCTTACCTTTGCCATGAAAGATAGTATGCTGTTTTTTTTTCCTTGGTTGAATTTGGATTCTTCCATATTTTAGAAAATTAAGTTTCTGGATGAAAGTTTTTCTCTCTAATTACTATCGTAATATCAAAACAATATGTTAAAACAGAAGAAGACAATTGAAGAGTTATATTTTAAATATATGACATTGTTTAGAATAAATGAAAGAATAGAGGATATGAGAATACCGAAAATAGGCTAATTATATCATATAGGCTAAACCAAGAGGATGACAAGATCCTGACCAAGACTGAGATGGAATGAGGCCGGGACGTGCCTTTTGGCCTGAACCGCGAAATGAAGATGAAGAAGACTTTGTTTAGAATGTATGACAGTGGTTTGTACAGACAGAGTTGGAGGTGTTTAAGATTTACAAATAGTAGACTTAGATGATATTATGCATAAATGTTTTATTAATTTTTTTCTATTTTGGTTGACGTCAAATAAAAATGTGGACTTAAGCACTGCCCATTAATTACGCAAATCGTATTTTCTTACTTTGAGATATAACAATTTCTGTGCTTTGGGAAATTCTAAATATATCAGCTTCAATTTAATTTCCTTTGGTTTATGACATATATGTTACATAAGCAATGAACAATTTTTTATATATTTTCATAGCAAATAAACAATATTATATCTCTAAATATACAAATTGAATTAAATTTTAAATTTTAGTTAATTATATAAAAATGTCATTCATCTCTTGCACTGTAGTACATGAAACAATTGAGAACATTCAGTTCTGTGAAAGATAATAGGAAATCTATTCTGTATATTAAAATATACAGCTGTACGTTTGATTTGATTGCATTATGTGATATTATTATTAGAGGAAATTACCGTTGGAAAGGTAAGTCTTCAAATTAAACTGAACAAAACAAATCACTTACAATACTAACTATGTCACTTTATTGCCTCTAAATTCACGACATTTACATCCTGTCATAATTGGCAACACTTTGGAAGTCACTATTGGAATAATTTGAATGTCTTCCTCAATTACTATTTTCAGCATGTCGACATCTTGCTGTTTCCGGGAACAAATATTGTACTTTAAATAGTCTCACAACGTAAAGAGGTATTTCCGATACACCTATACTATTAAAAGCAGGGAAAAAACAAATAACTATATATTATTGTAAAATAATAATAATAATAATAAGATAAGAATAAAAAATATTTCTGTAGAATGATCCAAATTGGGTTTCATCCAACACAATCTGGAAGTAAATCTACTTTGAAAAGCGTTTAATAGTGACACGACTTACGTATGAGCATCAAATACATATGTTTCAGACCAAAAATTGAAGATTGTCATTTTTTATAACAGAAAAAATCATCACAGCATTAGTTTATCATTGTGCAACAATCTTGGAAGAATTATGTTTCTATAAGAAAATAGTTGTGTGAATTGCAAAAAGATGTTCATACTTACAACCATGTACAGACGTCATACGCTACATACGTGCATTTTCGCCATATACAAGTTCATTGAACCCAGCTTCGTGTGCAGCTAAGCATTCCGACTGTCTTTTTAACGTACAAACAGAGAATATTCTTACAATCACGACAAATTACTGAGTAATATGAATATTAGAAACAATTGCCCAAATGGCTATGGCAATTTATACATACATAAATTTGACATAATTTTGTTACTTTCCCCATTTACTGGTATTTAATGTTTTACATAAGTTTCTACAAAGGCTTTGCTGTATGATCATAAACTAAATTATTAAAATGAATTTGAATTAAATATTTTAAAATTACTGGAAAATATCCCCAAGAAGAATTAAGCGCTTAATTCACTACTCAGATACACCAAAACATTGTTTTTATTTAATAACTTCAGAATAATAATGATTATAAGCAGGAATGAAGTGCAGAAAGGAATTAAACATAGCCGCAATTCTAGAAACAATGTTGTTATGCATTACAGGGACTCTTGCCATTCCACCTTCTCATAAAAAATAAATCAATGCTTCTAAAATTAATTGTAAATCACAAGTGAGCTTATGCATTAACATATTAGTCATCCTCATTTAAAATGAATATCTGTTAAAGAAAAAAAAAACTTCAATTAGTTTGGTACCAAATGACATGCCGAAGATGGGACATGTTCTGAAAGGTCCACATGGTTTTAAACAGAAATTCATTTTAATTGAGGATGGCTGATATATAAAGTGTTTAAGTGAATGGAGGACAAACTTCATAGCGTGGAGCTACATGATCTTTATGGGTAACCAGGTGCAATAATAACAATAGTTAAATCTCGTAGTCTATGATGTGTAGCATGAATTGGGAATGAAAGAGGAGCATGGAAAGTTATTGTAGGAAAATCAGAGGTAAAAGTGCCCAGTAGGTAGGTAAAGAATGGGGTGGTAGAATAACATTAACCGTGACCTAAGGGAGGTGAATTATAGGCCTACAGCTACCATTTGGAAAATATTACCTCTTAATAGGATAACTTATGTCCGGGAGATCATGAATTTCCAGGTTCGATAGCGCCTATGAGTTAGAGTAACGTTATGAATTCAGTCTCACTGTATCTGCATAAATGTCGGAGATTTTTGCGTTTTTGAAACTAAATATTCCATTAAAATATAGCGAATTAATATTTATTTTATGAAATAATAATTTATTAAATATTTCATAACTACAGGAAATAATTTTGGTATGAAATTTCAGTGTATCAATAAAAGGATAAAATCAATACGATTTTTCATTATTACTGTACTAATGGACGGGAGAAGAACAAGAGGAACAGTGAATGCACATCCAATACGTCTTCCTCCCAGGAGTGATTTTGGAAATAAACAGGATGAAAACCCTACAAATTATGTTTAAGAAGAAGAAGAAGAATATTATTCCGGTGCACTTTAGAAATAATTACGCCTGAACTTCTTATATGTATTTTTTTTGTACTGGAAGATACTCCGACCAGTTAGTTTATTATAGGCCTAACTTGATTGAATTTCTTTCTTTATTAAAATAGGCTAATTTAATGTTTTATTTAAACAATTTGTATAACCATTGGCTATCAGTTAACATTATAGTTTGGCCTGTTATGATTTCATTTCATCTTTTAGTTAGCCTTCCAAATATATTTTTCGGCTTGACGACAAACCAATAGTAGGCCTACTATTTTTAATATTGAGTATTATATAGGCCTACTGATTGAAAAAGCATATACTTGGAAACATTCCCAAGAGCTGCTACGACAAGCGTCACTATTAGCTTGATAGCATAAAAGTACGACGTTTAACGAAGCTATTATTTCGTTACTAAAACAATAAAGAGAATGTCTACTTTTAACGATGTACGGTAAAATGTTATTGGGGATATAACGTCCATATGGCTTGTAACTAAATTATTTTTACAATATTTTATGCTGCGAATTGTATTTCCCCTCATTTTATTATTCTCTCAAACTAATATTTTTGCATGAAGTGCCCTTGGATTAGAATATAGTTAATCATTTTTACAATATTTGTTCTGACATAACGATAAATAAAACTGAAATACGATATTACATGTTGAAGAAGAGGCCGTTGGTGTATATAACCTTGTTGAAGACATTTAAGTTCTGCAATACAAAAACGAATGAGTGATATTCAAGGGAACTTGTGAAGGAGATCATGTCGGCGCCATTGCTAGTTACTTACTTACCTTAACGTTCTCGAGTCTTGTCGTCAAGGTGAAAATCATTATTTGCTAAAAATTAATTTAATCATACTAATTTTACTTTAAGAATCACTTACACACAACTCCGTCAGTTTTGATAGAAACCATATAAAACCTTGCAACTTAATGTAATTAATAATGAAAAACGTTCGAGTAAAATTCGCCGCTCTCGTTGGCTAGTGCATAAGTCACATTTATGCAACCGAATGAAACACTAAATTAAACAAATTTACGTAATTACAAATGGAATAAAAACTAAGTAATACATTATATTAACAATAATAATAAAAATAAAACACAACTAAACAAATATGCCCTCGGGATAATAACATTCCAAACAACATGTCAAGAGCCAATAAGGAGCCAAGCATGCTACAGTGTCTCACAATATGGTGTCAATAATTGAACAAATGATTACATAGATTAATTAAACAAGTGTCGTCTAGGTAATTACACAATATTTTTTAGGGGTTTAAGGCATCGGTCTTCGTCCCCATGTCGACCGCTGTTCACAGAGGCCGATAAACTTCACAGTCGCCGCATCATAGCTGCAATCTGTTTGTTGTGATTGATTTTTTGGATTTGGATTTTTAAGAAAGTGGGGGTGAAATACCGAAGGATGGTTTTTTTTATGAAAAAAGTACCGGGGCTCATAAAAATAATGAACTTAAACTAAGATTCTGATTTATTCAAGATTTTTGTGAGTATTTTTCATGAATAGGCGTTTTTCTATACATTTAAAATTCTGAATCGCCGTTGAGGTTATTGTATAAAAAAATTAAAATAGTAAAACCTGTAGCTGAGATGACAGTCGTCCTCAACCAAATAAAATCCCATTAAAATGTTGAAGCCCTTTCAGAATTTGTTCCATCTTCAGCAGCTGATTAGATACCTTGAATATTTTCATGGAATTTTATTTTGTTGAGGACGACTATTTACTATTTAACTGTTTTCTATACATGATTATAAAACAAAAAAGATCATAAGACTTTTGTAATTTTATTTTAAAAATATAAAAATAATTGTTATTATTACGTCAAAAATATTATGTCAAAAAAAATCCTCTCATTCCCGTTCTTCAAAAATAGTGATTGTATTTATGTTTAAAGTCTTGAACAAGTTTCCATTGTTGTATAATACACACGCACGCACACACACACACACACACACACACACACATATATATATATATATATATAGGGCTTAAGACATTAACATGATAAGCCACATTCTGTTAAGAAATGTCAGTTATTACAATTATTACAAAAAAATGTATTGAAATATCCATAAAATAATTTGTAAGTGTGTCAGTGATGAGTTAAAACATATAGACACACAAAGTATTAACAATACTGCCCAATTAGTATTTAATTGTTTTTGAAACACTAAAATCCTTATATCTCAGAAAGAACAATATGTGCCTTATCATGTTAATGTCCTAAGCCTTTCATATATATATATATATATATATATATCCATCCATAGTAATTCTGCCCAAGGGTAGGTCTCCCTGCAATCATCATGCTATGCTTTGCAGCTTTACTAGGGAATTGTAAGTGTGGTAGCTTCCCGTTGCTTTCCACACCAGTGAAGGATGATGATGATGATAATGATGATGATGGCCATATGATTTCGGGGACCGTTTCGGCCTGAAAGTTTTCCTGACATCTGTCTTACAGGCGAGGAAAAAAACCCGATAAAAACCTCACCCAGAATATATATATATATATATATATATATATATATATATATATATATATATATATATTTTATGTGGATTTTCGTTTTCACTCATCTTAGGAACAAATTCACATTTCTTAATTAGATTCAATGCTATTTTAATAGGCCTATAGACATTGGTTGATATCAAAATTAATTATTTCATATAAATGTCTTGAAATTCCCATGATATATAACTGAAATATTCAATTATGCTGTAACAATATGATAAACAATATTGGGGACCATCAGGTTAGACAATCACGGGATTCTATCCGTTTTCTTTCGAATTCTAGTCCCGCATTTTTGGTACCAGAGTCGTCTTTGTTTCCGAAGCTCGAAAGTTCAAACACCGCCGGTTTTGAGCTTTCTCTTTATCTCTGTCGCTCTCACGTTGTAGGTAGGCTACTTTTCAACTGCCCCATGCCTCTCTGGGGATATTATGCCACAATGTTTTATTAAGGCAATATGCTACAAACCAGAAGGTCGGCAGTATCATGGTCATAGATCAAGTCAGCCTGTAACGGAAATGAGTTCGGGAGTAAAAGCGGCCGTCATTCAGGGCTGGAAACCCGTCAATATCTCGTGCCGATTGTCCACATGCCAAGGAATATAGTTATTTCACTCTACCTTCACCTTTACCACGCCTCCCGGGCCTTACGGTAATTCAACCATACTTTTTGACAGAAGAAGTGTTTCTCTGGATGAGTGATTAGTCAAATGTAAAGGTCACTTCGGAAACAACATAACGTTTAAAAAAGTTAAAAGAGCGATTGTATTATTTAACTGCAGATAAGGTGGGGCTGTCGAAGAAGAACATGCCAGTGGCTTGATATTTTTTTTTTTTGCCTGGCGACGCTACGTTTCTAATTGAGATCTCGCAACACGCCATTGTGCATTTCATTCCTTGCGCTAGGAAATTAATCTCCCCTTAACCCTGCCAGGCCCATTTTTATTTATTTTGAAAAAAAAAAAAAAACTTGACATTACATATGAAATTGAATCGTTCAGAGCACATTTTTTTAGGTTTTAAAATGGACTTATTGGTATCTCAAGCGTAACTAACCCACGAATAAAATATACAGTTTTAACAGTACTAACAATAGGAACTAAATATTTTTTTTTTTAATTTGATTGGACAGCAAATTGATATAAGCCCTATAATAATAAAATTATAAGAAAAAAAAACAGAATTTTGTGTCATATTCAACTCTAATTAACAATTGGCATGAAAGATCTAAAAAGCAGACATCGTGTTTAGAATAAAATGGACTTGTGTACCATATGGAGATGACAGAAAATATCTCATTTCCTGATACATTCTTCCTCATGAGAATGGTAACTGTGGCTCAGCCCGAGGCGCGCAAAAGCGAAAGTGAGAGCATCTGGAATACTGCGTAGTTAATGGAAGGACAAGAAACTCGACAACATTGTAATCGTATTTACAATTTGTACATTGACAATGGGTTTGAAGATGATCTGACTCTTCCATATTGATTAACTAAACTGAATATTTCAATAATTTGATTTTTTCACGATCCACATATTTATATGACTCACTAAATACCTAGAAAGAGCTGATTTCACTTTTGATCATGGCATGAGTGGAACAATCACTACTACACATTATTCATAGAAAATGACGCAGATATAGTGAAACATATCTAAATATCGATTTTTCTACAACTTTTCATTTGAAACTCATCAACGTATTTAGTAGGTCTCCGGGTATATACCAGGAGGCTATATATTTTTCCCCAAGTTCCAGAACGAAGCCACTGCGCATGATCAGAGGCCAGCTATTTGGTTCACAAGTATACAACTATTTGAGAAACTAAAATCCGTTCTATTGCGTTGTTTGTCGTAGGAAAATAATTTTGCGTAAATAAGTAGTGCGGCAAATGCTGTAAATAAAACAAAACAAAGAAACTTCATTGATATAAGGACGAGAGAGAGAGAGAGAGAGAGAGAGAGAGAGAGAGAGAGAGAGAGAGAGAGAGAGAGAAAAAATAAACATGACAGCGGGATCGAACACGCGACCTCATGCATGGGAAACGGAAGCTCCCTCCACTAAACCACAACAGTCCCTGCTAGAAACCATACGAAGCGATGTAATATTCCAGGTCTTGTATAATGAAATTGGATATTAACTTGACATAATTTAATCAGGAGCGTTTTGCATTAGTAGTGGAAATAAACAATCTGGTTATGCCTTGTGTTTTGTAAACAAAGTAATGAGACGTTACAATCTTTAATCGTTATTCATTATATAATTATATATATATATATTATATATATATATATATGGTATGATAAGAAAAATAAATGCCTGGACGGATTCGAACCCGGATCTCTGAGTCTGTACCTCACGTGATATCCATTACACTACCAGGCGAATCCAATTCAAACACTTATTTTCTCTTATATATGTATTATACTCTCCATTATTACGTAGAGTGTCGCGAGAACACTGTCTTTCACTTCCATCTAGTAGCTGTACTATATCAAGTAAGCAAATTAAACAGATATTTATTTTACTTTATAGCAGTGACCGCTTTATCGATGTAACATATAATATATATATATATATATATAATATATATATATATATATATATATATATACACCGTGATTCAAAATTGACTTTACAACTTTACAAGCTTATAGAAATTTATTTAGAAGACCTACAGAATTGGTTTTATGTCTAAGATAGCACAACTCATCAAGTTTTTCACCGACATAAGTTTTATAGTACCCTAGTTTCTCTCACCGCGTGCGCTAACGTAGATTCATATCAAAATGGCTGCTTTCACAGGTGCCGAGCGTGCTCGTTGTGTGTTTTTGTTCGAAGAAACTAAATCTGCGACAATTGTTCAGCGTAGATTTCGTACCCAGTATGGTAAGGATCCTCCTAGCAGACCAACAATTTATTCTTGGCACCAAACATTTGTTAGGACTGGCTGTTCTGTTAGTCATTCCAAGCATACTGGCCGTCCACGTACGGCTGAAGACTGTGGTTGAACAAGTGAGGGATAGCTTTGCTCGGAGCCCCTAGGAAATCACGCGGCGTGCGTCACGTGCTTAGACTGGCGCATACTACGGAGACGTTTGCACTTGAAACCATACCGATTTTCGTTGGTGCAACATATTACTGATAATGATAAGATGGTTCGACGTGATTTCTGTGCAGAAATGCTTGGTCGGATTGAGGAAGATGAAACGTATTTGAACCACGTAATCTTCAGCGACGAGTCTACATTCCACGTCAGTGGCAAAGTAAATACCCATAAATGCAGGATCTGGGACTCTGAACCTCCACATCTCCATCTGCAACACGTACGTGACAGCCCGAAAGTGAATGTGTTTTGTGCCCTAAGTAAAACTAGTGTACGGCCCCTTCTTTTTCCAAGAAAAAACTATCAACGGTACGATTTATCTGGATATGCTAGGAGGATCCTTACCATACTGGGTACGAAATCTACGCTGAACAATTGTCGCAGATTTAGTTTCTTCGAACAAAAACACACAACGAGCACGCTCGGCACCTGTGAAAGCAGCCATTTTGATATGAACTAAGTTAGCGCACGCGGTGAGAGAACTAGGTACTATAAAACTATGTCGGTGAAAACTTGATGAGTTGTGCTATCATATGACATTAAAACCAATTCTGTAGGTCTTCTAAATAAATTTCTATAAGCTTGTAAAGTTGTAAAGTCAATTTTGAATCACCCTGTATATATATATATATATATACTAGCTAATACCCGGCGTGCGCTGCTACGCCTAAATAAATGAACACTAACGTGTTTTTATATTTAGTTGAATAAGCGAAAAGAAAAATAATTATAAACTTATATTTTTTAGTTACCTCGTGCTGATTACCCGGCGTTGCCCGGGAATCTACTTATCCCGATCTTCTTGACATAAATCAGCTGAAATACGAAAATTAATGTATTTTATGTTTAGTTAAATAAGTGGAGGGAAAAATGTATATCGTAATTATTTTTAGATGTTTACCTGGCGTTGCCCGGGAATCTACTTATCTCGATCTTCTTGACATAAATGAGCTAAAAGACAAAATTCGTTATTGTGAGTTATCCATAAAAGAATACCCGCCATGTGCTGCTGTGCTTGTACACAATCTACGTACTTGTCTCGATCTTCTTGGCCTCAATGAAAGACAAAAATGGTTATTGTGTGTTATCCGTAAGAGATAAACATATGCTGTCGCGGACTTTTTTGTAGAACTTTTTAAGATATTCAATCCTGTGTACATTATTTTGTGTAGGCCTATTTGTTATGGTTTAGGCAGCGAGCCATTTAAGCATCCAAAGAACTTTTTTTCACGTTTTCCACTACAAATGGCAATTTTAAGGGCGTTGGAGTTGAGTATCACAACTCTCTTGTAGCCTATGTTCATCCCGGGAATCTCCTGAACATTTTGTAAAAAGCCCCATCACAATTAGATCAACGGTACGGTCGCGCATAAAGTACAAACAAACAAACAAACATTTTATATATATTATATATAAGAGCTGTTTCCTTTAATTAATTTATTTCCCTATAGGCCTATATACAAATTTATTTATGTAACGAAGCTGGTAACGTGTAGGCATTATGCAAATTAACGACATTATTAAAAATAAATCCTGACAGGATCGAACCTGGGCCTGCGGTGTCGCAAGAGAGCATCTTACCGACTGTTCTACTGAAGCGAACGATACGAATACTGCATGAAGAAAGACTTAGGTCGTCGGATTTGACCTCAAAGGAGATAGCACACATAACAACTTACTAGTGTGAATCGCTCTTCAAAACGTTTAACTTTCTACTATCAAGAGTTGCGCCATCATTTTTTAAAGGCTGTACCTTCCTCAAAATTATGATTAATATTATTCTCCAAACTCATTCTTTGACTTACTTCCGGTTTCCCTCTGGCTTTCCTATAAGAATTTCCATTCCCCTCCTGCATTCCCCATTCGTCCAACATTTCCTGCCCAAAGCATGTGAGATTTAACTGATCTTATTATGTCTGATTTCACATAAAGTCCATGTAATACAACTAATATTATTTGTAATTAATTATAAAACGATTCCTAATATAAAAATCATATAATACGGTAGTGGAAGTGTGGCCACTCAAAAAGAACACAGAAAAACGTTACTAGCAATAATTGGTTGATAAATCTAAAATATATAGAATACTCAACGTTACAATAAAGGAAACAATGGATACTACACATAGAATACTTGATATAAAACTGACTAATACATTTAGTATGGTCACTTTGAAAAGATGGATAAAGAAAGACTCCCATAGCAAATATTTATGGACACCAAATAAAAAGGAGGAAGAGGGCGGAAAAGGATGACATAGAGAAAACAAGTTTTATGGTAAATGATTTTAATCTATAACTTTTCTTTAATTTTGTTATTATCTATTTCTAATTGTTGAAATTATTGTCGTTGGGGTGATGGAAAGATAAAAGTAACTGTTTTTTTGCATCAAGGAAGAAATGAGAGAGAGAGAGAGAGAGAGAGAGAGAGAGAGAGAGAGAGAGAGAGAGAGAGAGAGAGAGAGAGAGAGAGAGAGAGAGAGAGAGAGGAGAGATTAGCAAAATACTTCTGGAAGAACAAGGATTTGTGGCTTTAGGATTCGGAAGACTAGTTAGATCGTCATAAACCGAATGCATGTATAAACACGATAATTGATAATGATGGAATGGGGGTTAATAATGAAATTCCAACCCAACGTTTGGTTCGACGATTGAGGAAACTCACAACAATATCAGGTTAGTTTGGCATCGAGATTTAGACAAGATGTCTCCCGAAAACAACTTTCAAACTATACCGTCTGAGCTAACTCGATTCGACCTTAAAGCATAAATAACTCATTCAATCTGTTACATAATTACGAAGAGCAAATACCAACTGAAATACTCGCTACAATGATAATGCAGAGAGCCGCTGGTTAGTGTGATTCAATCTTAGTTTCAATTTTCTTAACCCAATTTCGCTACTTATTCTATTTAAGGAATGTAAGTAACTCCGTTATCTTCACGACGAAGAACCCCTTTCCAAATCTTAACTCAATAAACGTCTCTGTTGTATATTGAAAAAAAATGTACACATTGTGAAAAAGTTGGTAAACCAGGACTCTAATATTTTCCGAGTTATAAAGATGTTTGTTTATTGGTATCTCGCAGCCCTAGGAAAAGTGCAAGTTTTCTATTTAAAATGTATTGTCCTGAAAAGTATCTACTTTATGCTTGACTTATTTTGCAATTGGTTTTTCAGTAGATTGAGTGGAAGAGAAATCCTCATGGCCTTAACTCAAAAAAATTAATAAATAAATATATTATTATTATTATTATTATTATTATTGATGAAAGAAGAACCATTGGTATATTGAACTCAGTACTTTGGAATAAAAATATAATATACAGAACGAAGAAAACTACAGTATATTTCATGCCCTGTTACAAAGCATTTTATTTTATGGGTCGGAAACCTGGACAGTAAGTAGATAAGCCAACAAGCTATTAGCAGTAGAAATGGATTTTTGGAGGCGATTGACAAGAATTCCAAGACGAGATAAAGTCAGAAACATCACAATAAGGGGAAATCATGCAAGCAGAAAAATATAGAATACAAAAAAGATCCTTAATTGTAGAGCTAATGGAAGAAGAGGAAGAGGCAGACCTAGAGAATGTTAGATAGATGGAGTGAAGAGAAGTATGAAAGCTATAGATTTGAGAAAAGAAGATGCTCTAGACAGAAACCTCTGCCGACAAATAACTTTGGGTTGAAGGAGAACTACTGTAGTGTGGAATATTATTATTATTTTTATTACTATTATTATTTAATGTTGATACGAAATGACTGATATAGAGATAAAAAAGCCTTTTCTGTTCTTGATTTTCTTCCAAATCAGTTGTTATCAATGTCCAACGACATTCCCGAACTAAGTTTCGTGCAGATCTGCTTCATAAATGGCACAGTAGTTTTAAGGCAAGAGGATGAATCTGAAAACAGGTGTATCGAGCGTGCAGGTCATGACAATTAACTTCTTCCTTGGTCCCATGTTTCCCAGATTTGACACCTGCTGATTTTTACGTAAGAGGGTATGTTAAAGGTGTTTACGTATTGCCCTTTAGTACAGACTTCGGATGATTTACCACGTATCACATGAGGCACAGCATAGATCATGCTATACTTCAACATTTGTCTGACAAAAAAAGGCTTGATGTAAGAATCTTGGCTTGATGTAGGATGATGGCTATATGACCAGGGGGCCTCATATTTATCTTCAACATAAGATATTAAAACTTTTCTAGTTTCTTTTTTTTTTTTACTGATATATGTATTTCAGATTATAGAACTTAATTTCACTTATTCTAAATGAGAAACAATATTTTTGGGATCCTGTATCATTACCATCGTCATCATACATGACACTATAGCCCACTTCGAGCCTTGGCCAATAACATGATTTTCCTCCATTCGTCCCTGCCCAATGCTTTTCTTCTCCGTCATCTAATAGAACCTACTAAGCTTCTTAAGATGATCTTCTATTCAAACTAACCATCTCAGTTTCAGTCCGCCTATTCTTCTAGCCTCCTTCCCCCAGGTTTAAATAGTATGGCCCTTTTAATTGGATTATACTCTGCCATCAGTATTATGGCCAACCCAATGTGGAGCCATGTGTAACATAATAAATAAATAATTATTCATTCTTCGTAAAAAATTGTTTTTAATATCATGGCACTACAGGTTTAGAAGGTCCTTGGCTTACCAGCCAGCTGTTGTCCTCCACATGTTTTTTACCAGAAGTGGACGATTATACAGCTAGTATATGGGTGACACAGAGTCCCCTAGCCGTTATAACTGGTTTTCTAAAACTCGAGCAGCTGGTTATCGTATCTACCCAAATTCTTCAAGATGCTGGGTGGGAACTGATCACATACACCGAAATTTCTTCCCCCTTAAGGCTCGAACTAGCATGTGTCTCATAGCTTTCCCCAATGCATGCTGTCTTAGATAGCTCGACCACTATGCGGGACATTTGTGTGTTTCTCTGGATATATAATTTCACATAAGGACATGTACAATTTCCTTAAATACAGTACATTTTATAAGTAGTTAACTATAAAATAGAAAAAAATTATTACTGTAAATGGCGGCTCCGTGGCGCAAGCGGTTAGACGCTCGCCTCTAACTGCTGGGGTCCCGAGATCGAGTCTCGGTCACTCCATGTGGGTTTCAAAATGGACAAAACAGAGCTTGGGCAGATTTTTCTCGGGGTTTCTCCCGTTTTCCCCTGCTACAAATTTCATTCCAACATTTCTCCATACTCATTTCATCCATTTCGTTTCATTTCGTTCGTCCGCCTCTATGACGGTGCATCAGGGATAGTCGATCGGCACCCTTGTAGTTCATAGATCTCTATGAATGTCATATCTTCATCTCTTCTCATTCCTTGACCCGACCCTGAGATGGACACGAGTTGAGGATATTTATTTAACTTTATACAACTTACATTTTGCAGATGATCAATTGTTAATTGCACTTGATTATGAAGATTTAGAAATATGACTAGAAAATTAATGAAAAATATGAAAAATGGGGATTAATTTTGAACATCAAAAAACAAAATATTTATCAATTGGTGAACCAGAAGAAAATTAATTTTGGAGACTGCAGTGAGATCACATATTTAGGTATTAAAATAAATAAAAATGGGAGTTATGAAGAGGAAATAAGAATAGAAATAATAAAGGAACATTTGCAATTGCTTGCCTCAAAGGAATATTGTGGGATAAAAATATAAGTAATAAAATAAAATGATTATATATCATACAATTGTTAAAAGCACCATTACTTATGGAGCAGAACTTTGGCAATTAACAGCAAAAACAGATCTTTTGGCAACGGAAATGGATTTTATACGAATGGCAGCAAGAATTTAAAGAAGAGAAAAAAAATAGGAAATCAGTTATAAGGGAGAAAGTGAAGATTGATGACACTTTTTTAGATTATATTAAAACTCAGCAATTAAGATGGTACGGGCATGTCCAGCGAATGGAAGAGGATCGGCTACCAAAATCTGTTTTGGAATGGAAACCTGAGGGAAGACGAGGCAGAAGAAGACCTAAAACCTCCTGGAGTCAGGGAATATATTTATACATAAGGAGAAACATCTACAATCAGGAGATTGGATGGACCGACAAAATTGACTATTGGGAATCGGACGATGTCAAAGACATTAATCAACCGATGATCTATCTATATATCTAAAGGTCCACACCATCAAATGAATTAACGAACGAACTATTATATATAATAACCTTTTCTTAAATTGACAATAATGCCTTCTTGATTTTGAGAAAGTGTCTTCCTTTATGGGATCTCGAATCAGCGTGCGTCCCATAGTTCTGCACCAAGACCGCTTAGACCACAGGCATGGTGCGGTTCAGAATTTCATAAAATCCATAACATTTTAAGACTTCAGAAATAGGCAGCTGCAATGTTTGACATTAAGTGAATACTTTATTACTAACATGTGACATCCCACTGCCAACTCGATGATTCATTCAAGTTCATACATGACCTTGAGAATTAATGTAGAATTTACAGAATTAGTGTCAATAGATTATTTCATACATATTTTATAAAAAAAATAAACAACATATAAAAATATTAATCCGTTAAAAATGCTAATTTACTAGAAGACGTCACTCCTTTATGCCGTTTTTGTCTAATATCAAATCACTATTTACTTAAGCCAACTGAAAATAATAATATCAGTTTTAAACCTAAAACGCTAACAAAAATTACTGATTCTAAATTTATTTTGTTTCAGATTATTAGTTAAATCACATTTCGGTTACGTTTAAAGGAGCGACATCCTCCAGTTAATTATTATGTAGAAGTTCATGCAATCATTTCAAGGAGCAACAGAATATTAAATTATTATTTTTTATATCTGCTAAATGATTGCAGACCGGAAATTAACACCGATATTCATAACTGGCATTGAAAGGAGTTAAAATATTCAGATTTCATACTCAACTTGACAGATGATTCGATGTTAATTTAAGGACTTCACAATAATTTAAAATATTTGGTTTGGATTTTTTTTATTACAATATATTTCCCATCTCATGTAAAAGTATATAATTATATAAAATTCTTGCAATACAAACTATCTTCCATCAATGAGACATTTTTAGGATTTAATGGAACAAGATATAATAACGTTGATAACTGCTGAAATCAGGTAGCTACATCGAACAGCATGACTTACACTATTCGATCATAACATGAACGAGAAGATATTACAAGATTTCGATACAACCTATTGTAGTAGAAAAACTCCACATACAAAGATATAGTATTAACATGTATCTCGACTCACTAAGGATTGCTCCAACACCTAGGCCGCATGCAAATACATTAGTCTCTAGTCAAATTACTTCCAATCACTGGTGAGCTGACTTTCCGTGAGCAAGTGCAAAGATCGAATTAGCAACCCACTAACCGGTCATGCATGAAAGTCGTCGTTTTCGTACTATTGGCAAGAAATTACCCAGAATTCTCAGCGATAAAACCACTTCCGTTATTTTCGTCTGCTAGAGGAACGCATTTACGCTTGCGTCCCGCAAATAATACGACGTCTACGTCGCGCGATATTACGCCGATTCTCCTGTTCTTCCAGTTGAATTCTTTGGTAGACTCTATCAAATTCCTCTTCTCCGCGTATACCGAAAACATGATCGAAGTCTTCAAGGTCCTACATCTTGGATAAAGCAGCAAGGTACGCGGCAAGGTTTGAAACTACATCGGTTACCATCGGGTTGCTCACCATTCGTTCTCTGCAAAGTCACCTCGCCAGGTAGCTTAGGAATTTCGACAATTATTATCGCATGAACAGATTTTTTGTCCCGCGCCGTAGCCGAGCGGTTAAGGTAGGAAGCCTTGGCGCAGAGCTACGGGACTTGCGCTGGTTCGAGTCTCCATGGAGGAAGAAATTTTCTCATGGTATTTCGGCCAGTATGGGACCGGCGCCCACCCAGCATCGTGAGGCAATTGGGTAGCTACAATAAGTAGCGGCTCCAGGTTGAGGAACCAGCTATAACGGCTGGGGGACTCGACATGCTAACCACATGTCACCCCTACACTGGCTGTTGATCATCTACCTCTGTGATTGACACATGTGGATGTGAAGGGCCAGCAGCCGGCTGGTAAAAGGGCAACCGCTGAAAAGTGGAAAGACCCTCAATCGGAATCGGAACAGATTTTTGAGTACGCAAAAAGTCTTTGGATGCAACTTTCTCAGCAGAGAACGACTTTTAGGGTGTAATGCGTTCATAGATACGACCCTTAGTCAGTCTTGACTGAGGAAAACCACGAGTATCTCAATCAGTATATAATTATTTATTTACACTGACTATTTAACTCATGCCCCAAATGAGGGTAAATGACCAATCACATTTCAATGATTTTTTATTTACAACCAATCATAGTCGTGTTTCGCTTCGAATTTATCAACCAAAGTTTATCATATTAAAGAGAGCACCTCCTTTTTAACATTCTGAATAGGTCATAGCATTATTTTGCAGTGACTGACTGTCCAAATAATACGGCTACCAGATTGTATATATAGTGCATGAATGTCAACAGATAGAGCATTGCGGGAGATTATATAAAAACATTCGTAGAAAAGATTATACCACAAAAAAACACTGTATGCACTTTCTTAAACTTATTATTTTCCAGGAAATGACGTTGCAGAAAAATATAATTGATATATTTACATCATAGGACATCAGAAATTAATTAATATCTATAAGTAGTAGTAGTCGTATTCAAATGTTCTGAAGCTCTTGATTTGTCATCATTCACTTGTTAATACCAATAATGTTGGTTATAAATTTCTCCACTAGGGTGCATTCTTACAATATTGCGATCCTTTGGCAATAAGTAATATGATCTGGTTGCAGTGATGAACAAAAGAAGCAAATGAAGCGTACCAATCGTTTCTCGTTTGTTTTCGAACATAGCCGTTTACATTAAATACATAAATATTTTAAAATAACTATAGTTAAATAATGATTTATGAATAAACAGCTTAATTGTATTCGTTAAATAGTCCTAACAAATGCCACTCTTGATTTCCAAATTCTCTAGATAAATTCAGTACTCACTTCGTGAGTCGTGAATTTATCGATAATTGGAAATCACTCGTGGCATTACTTATGATAACATATTTTTCTTTTGATTATTTCCTCCATAAATTAGTTGTATTTGACAGTCTAGTTTTTTCACATCGTGTCTAATCTCACAAATAAACTTTCAGATGATACAGTGCATGATTTTAGTAGCATTTTCAATAAAGATCAAATTAATTAACACCTCTAAACAGTCCTCTATTGCTATGGCAACCTTATATGGTTTGACAATAGAAACATTTCCGGCTTCCGCCATCTGATTTCAGTATGCTGGCTCGTGCCGCGCTGGTAGCAGGTGAGATATTCTTCTAACAGTTGAAGGTGAGCTAGATTTAGGCCGGGTTTTGTACCGCTATAAACGCCACCTGCTCTCCACGCACCATCAACTGATTTACATATCTCTCACAAGTTTCCATTTTTCCTTTACTCTGAAGAATCACCACACGTGGTCGCTCTACCCTGTTGACCACCTCGTGTTTGGGCTCACCTGCAATATTTGAAAATGATACTGTATATAAAATACTCCAATATTTACAAAGCATGACACGTGCAGAAAGCTCTTGGCTTATCAACCGGCTGCTGATCTCATATGTCCACATGTGTCAATCATCTATCCAATATGTGGCCAACACATCGGGTCTACCCAGCCAATAGAACTCGTTTCCTCAACCTGAAGCCGCTACCGAAGTTCCTATCGATGCTGAGTGGGCACCGGTCCCATACACTGACCGAATTTCTACGAGAAAATTTCTTTCTCCATGAATAGTCGAATCATCGCGCGTTCTGCCTTTGACCACTCAGCTACTAGAATAAAAAAAAAGTCGTAATCCGCTCTAAAGAACTGAACTATGCTCTAGAAAGGAACATTTGTTCGTTTACACATTTCACAATTGTATTTTATCATGTAACAACTATACTAGCTGGATGATGGCCTACTTCTGTCGTTGACACATGTGGATGAGATGCCAGCAACCAGTTTATAAGCCATGGGCTTCGAGGACTGTCGTGGCACGAAGTTTTTATACCTAGTAAGATAATTAAAAAGATAAATACATTATTTATTGGTTGCTTACATATGTTATTTCAATAAACTCAATAAATTAGAAAACTGTGCATCACGACTGCGATTATATTATTTTCATGTAAGCTACTCGTATAAAGAGCTGAAAATACATGATCCTCAAGTTTAAAAAAATATGGTTTAGCTTTTTTTTTATAATTTAGAGAATGAATTTGAAATTAATTAATTAAATGTTCATTAATGTTCATATTGTCTATGGTTTATGTAACATCTTGTTTAAGTAAAATTAACCTAAATGTTTTTACTAAAACAAATCAGAAATGGTTAGGATTTCCTAATGAACTCAGAAGAAGAGATTTAAATTAATTAGGTGCGTATGATATTTGTTAAACCGTTTATTAATTATTAATATTCATATTTCTGACAGCTACTAATTGATATTAATTAAATGAATCTTAATAAAAACCATAGCAAATATGATTATATAATTTAAAGTGATCCCTCCACAGGCCTTAGGCTAATAGAAGGTTAAAGCTTCCCACCTTTCTAGACAATCGGCACGAGATTTCAGGCGGGTTGTCAGCCCTGCCCGACGGCCGCATTTATACCTAGAACAAATGTCTATTACTCATTTCCGTTAAGACTGAATCGACGTCAGGACCATGTTACCACCAGAAGATTTAGGTGAGCATGAAAATCCTGACCCTTCGGTGTTCTAGCGTATTGCCTTAATAACTTCGCTACGGAGCGCCCAATATCCAAAATCAATATTATTAATCCATCAATTACAACTTCCGCTTAAGAACTAAAAATGATTTTTTTTTGTTCGAAAATCTCACGAGTTTTCAAAATAAACTTTGTATTCTTGCTGTATATATCTTCTTTTCTTTTTCACAAACATTTATTGTGCAGCTATTGCGAATAAGAAAATAAATAAACAGGAAATTAGCGATTGTAAGAATTTTATCTGTCGCATCGTAGGGCTACTAACATCTACTTTACAACTTTTTTTTTTAAAATCAAATTTAAGAACTTTTCTATTCAACCTTGTATAGGCTACATCGTTGGTAACTTACTTACGGAAAGAGTGGATATCAAAATGTTAGATTATCTTTTTTAAACTTTTTTTTACAAAATCTGGGAAGAAGATACTTGTCTAATGAGAATATTACAATCTACTGCATTATGTCATCCGATAAAATGACGACAGTATGAAACGTGAGTGCCTAAAGCAAATGTTTATGTGCCACAGTCACGTTGAGATACACGTTATATTGTTGTAGGTGATTTTATGTAACACATACATCGAAATAACCAAAGTTTGGGACAAATCACTGTTATTCGGCTAATGTAAGATAAACTGATTATTATTCAATACTTTTTGAATGCAACTCAAATATATATTATCAATACATACAAATATTTATACAGGGTGTAACTAAATACCCATTACAGACTTTGAGGACGTGTAATGGGGACTAAGACGATTACGTTTGGCATAGGAATTCGTGTCCGGAAACATACAGTTTTCCCGCTACACGCAAAAAAACCAAGAAGGGCTCGATGTGAGTCAACACGGATACTGTATCTCTGTAACATGTTTTGGTAAACAAAATCACCAATCCTTGGTCCTGCAACATCCGATGCAGCAATTACCCGCGCCAGTAGGTTTTCCTCGGATGCCATAGGGGTCTCGTAAATCAAGGATTTCATGTGACCCCACAAGTAGTAGTCTAGCGGGGTAAAGTCGGGATAACGTGCAGGCCAAGCAATCGGGCCACTACGACCTATCCACTTTTACCCAAATCGTTGGTCCGATAATTTCGGACGAGCAGCCCTCCAATTGCACCTAATTTCGCTGTATAATAACGCCGTTTTTTTTTAATATTTCGCAAACGTGTAGTTCACCACGGTCAACAGCAACACATCACAAATGAAATGTTGTACGTACAGCTTAGTACAGTATGAACAAAGACCACAACAACAGGTACAAACATTTCATGACGGACCACAAACTCAACTGAATGTCATGTAAACAAACTTGTAGAGGTTATGGGACATCATGTGATCTGTGAATGGCACATGTAATTCCTAGTCTTTGGCGCCGAAAATGAGGGAGAGTTCAACGTGTGTTGTGATATTTTACGTGTAGCAGGAAAACTGTGCGTTTCCGGACGTGAGTTCCTATGCTAAACGCCACTATATGTCCTCAAAACTAAGGTACACTAAGGTGTACATATTACAGTTCAGTAAGATATCAATATTACAGTACGTGATATTATAATGTTTCATTTGTCGAAAATTTTGGAAGACCATGAAGTACTAAAATAAGGCTACGTATTATGAAAAAATGGAGTCTCTTTAGTAAGATATAATGTAATTTATAAGTATACACATTTATGTGTAAACATTCCTAGAAGGTGATATGAGCAAATTCCCTGGTGCGGATAAGCAAGTGTTTAGTGTACATGACATTATCAAGTTCTCGATATATTGGTAGCGATAAGGCTGTTATTATTTACACGAATAATGTATACAAATACATAACCTACGTATTCACAAGTTTATATTCTCATTCGAAAAAATATAACATCTAATATTTTACAGTATAAAATATTAACATAAAATTATAAGTATCATCTTCCTCAATTTGTTTAATTTTTTTAAATCTATAGGCCTCTTGGAAACCGGCAGAAGTGTATTAGGCTACTGTTGCTTGTGATGATTCTGTAGAGATGATTGTTCTTAATGGATGCGTTCTCGTTTAAAATCATATTCTTGATTTCTTTTAAAAATTTCTGTCCCCTCCAGTCGGTATGATTATCTTTGCTGTTTCTCTCTTTACTTACTTCCTTACTTACTCACTGGCACTATCGAACCCGTAGGTTCATGGCCGCACGGACATAAGCTCTCCATACATCCCTATCCTGAGCTAATGCTTTCCAATCATTCCCTGTATAATCTACTTCCCTCAAATCATAGTTAATGTTGTTCTCCCACCTCATTTTTGGTCTACCAACTGGGCGTTTTCCTTCTGGCTTTCCTACAAGAAGTTTCCATGCACGTCTTTCATTCCCCATACGCGCAACATGTCCTGCCCATCGCAGTCTACGGGACTTAACTGTTCTTATTATATCTGGCTTCCTATAAAGACCATGTAGTTCATTGTTATGTAGTCTTCTCCATTCACCTGTCTGTTCATCTCTCTTTGGTCCAAAAATTTTCCTAAGAACTTTATTCTCAAATACTCGTAATCTCCTTTCCTCCCTTAAAGTAAGAGTCCATGTTTCGCACCCATATAATATAACTGGTAGAACAATAGTTTTATATATTTTCAGCTAACGTTTTTGAAAGGAGTTGGGACATCAAAAGTCTCTGCAATGCATAATAGCACGCATTTCCAGAATTGAGCCTATGTTTAATTTCTTTGTGCATCTCATTCCTATTTGTGATTATTGTTCCTAGGTATTTGAATTCAGCCAATTCCTAAAAATTTCCCTCATTTGTCATTAGCTGTCCATTTCCATTATATAATGTATTTCTACGTGTGACCATATATTAGTTCTGTTTCTCTCTTTATGTATTATATTCCTGATTGTGTATATATCGCATAACATCTTAATTTTTTATGTATTATATTTTAATATAATTATTTGATATCTATATATTATTGTATTTATTACTTGTGCTGGTTGAGTAGAAACGATACTTAGGATCTTATCTCTTCCAGAATCAGACATTATTATTATTATTATTATTATTATTATTATTATTATTATTATTATTATTATTATTATTATTATTATGTTGAACAAATATCTTCATTCGACTATTCATGACCACGCCAGTTATGACATTAAAATTGATATATCAGCTAAAATACAAAATTGTAATAAGTCTACGGTAAACATTAAGAGTGTTTTCAAAATGTATTTGGTGCAGAGACATAGAATAACCAGGACTTATAAAATATTGGAAGCGAACCTTGGGTTATACGGAAAGAGATGCAGCCTAAGCAGAATCACATCTGATGAAATGAAGTTTATGAAAACAGCTGGGTACATAAAATTAGACAAAAATAAAAATGCGGACATTCTACAAGAACTCCAAATTTCATCGGTTATGGACCATACGTCTATCTACATACAAGAATAATTGTCAACAACATATTCAAGGATCGAACCCGCAATCATAGCCAGACTTTAAACTAGCATCCTAAAGGACAAAATATGTCGTGAAACCGTAACAGGTCATCAGACCTAATATATGCATGAATATTATTATAATCAATTATAACAATTTTCTCGCTTTCTTCCTTGAATTCTTGCCATAATTTATAAAACACTAAGACTAAGCAAGCCAAAGTTAAGCTAACTTTACGCGTCGCATGGATTTTCACTAATGGATGCATGGTGGGCAAATGCAGTAGTATAGTGACATGCTATAAAATGCAAATATACGTCTACTGCCGAACAGTTTTTGACAAATGTTGAAAAAAAAACAGGATCCAAGGTTGGACTCGAAGTGTGATGATCATGACTTGCCCACACAGTATTTCCCAGGACAGATAAAAGTCCAGCGTTTAAGATGGAAATGAAATATGACAAAACAGCATCATGACTTCGGTCCCAATAAAAAATATTTTCGGAAGTCTCTTCAGATCATCTACTTGAAAAAGAATAAAAAAAGGAATAAGAACTGAGAACCATGTAACTATGATGACTTAAAGAATACAGAATTTCATGAATATCCAGTCACATTCCATCTAGGATATCTGATTATCTGAGTATTTTTATAGTGCGTATTCAAGTATTTTTTAAATATAGAATTTCACTTATTTAACTTTAATGACATGGCAGTCATAGAAGGCAAGTGTGTGTCAGTCTCAATGGTGGACGATCTAATTTTAATGACACTATGAAATTATGATATATTACGTAAAATATATGGCCCAATTCAGGATGCAAATGGTTGTGGTGAATTAGATATATTCGGAACTGTACCAGCTTTATAAATCACAACATATTGTAGCTTCAATAAAAACAAGTAGATTGAGATGCGCTGGACATGTACAAATAATGCATACTAACGAGATACCTAAGAGGGTGATGTAATCCAAGCGAGATGGCTAGAGGTCAGCTGGAAGACCAATGCTTAGAAGGAGTTGTTGAATATGTGAAGAAGCTTGGCATTTGCAACTGGCGGAAGGTCGCCCATGATAATCAAATTGAGATCTTTACTGCGAACAAGCGAGGCCCAACTAGGGCTCTTGACTTGATGATGATTATGATTAAATTACTATTGATGAATAAATTCATCCTGATAATGGTTTGCATTAGCAAAATATGGCTCCACGATTGAGGAAAACTATGAAAAATCCACGGTCAAGATGTCAACTGAAGCCTTCTGAAAATTAATGTCTGACTCATCTCGTGCTTAAAACTATTGGTTGGTTATTTTGTTAAAAACAATTTGTATTATGTAGTGACTATTAATAGCACATTGTGTTGGGAGAATTAAGTAAATGCCAAGGAAAATTGCGGAGGAGCATGTGACGCAACCCGCCACGCAGACCCTGACCTACTCCACGTGTTAGACAGAGATGGATAACCACGCACATGACCTTGGTAGTATGACACCGCTTCGACAGATTCCCAGCACTTCCTGATTCGGGAACATACTGCAGTGGCGGCTCCATATGCTCTTTTAGGTCCTCTCCCTCTTTCTGCCTCTCATTTTGTACGCACTATTTACGTGCACCACACCTCTGGGCCTTAAAGAGACACTACTCAACAAAGTGTTTTTAACTCTGGATCAGATACATACTTTTCTGACCACATAAATACATTGAAGGCCTCTTCGGATGAGTTATTGATTTAATGCTGAGACTATCTCCGAGACAACACGAATGTTTAAGATAAGATCCATACACTCATAGTGAATAAGGAGAGAATGATAGCGTTGGTCAGATGGTATGCATATATTTATTTTAGAGGTGAAGAAAAATCTCACCCAAAATACGTGTCATGGCTGTGTCCAAATTATAACTAAATCACACGCACAAAAAAAATACACACACACACACACACACACAGGGTGTTAATGAATAACACCAACAAATTTTCAGGTATTGTAGAGGAGAGTTAGACGAACAATTTGAGATAAGGAACTTGGGGTGTGAAGCCAAATTTTGAAGTTATATGACCTTTTTTAAAACTGGGCGTTCGTACTCATTAATCAACAATGAAGCAAACTATGAATATAGTATGTCTTGGGAATACTTCAGTTCTGTTCCAATAGTAGGATAACACTAGTTTTAATTGCAAATATAGCAGCATTTAAAAAAATTTGAGCCATGAAGTTATGGACATTTCATCTTTCAACAAGAGCCAGTGCGCCACTGACAGTCTGTATTTCGTATGTATTAGATGTATGTTAGTTCAAACGTCGTTCGCAATAATAGCTCAGTGGTTAGCATGCTTATCATTGAATGTTCTAATGCCGGGTTCAAATCTCTCTTTTTGGTTTTTGTATTTTTATTTCCATTTTTCATTTTTATTCAGAGAAGGATATTGCTTTTGTAGTTATTTAACTGACTTTCTGATATTCTGTTTACATGAAAAGCACAGGTATTTTTTTAAATATTGTACATTTATACCAACTACTCATGCTCGTGCCCGTGATACTAACAACTGATACAAGTCTGTTTTACTACTGCTTTGACACTTGTAGGAGCAACATTAACATGGACGTTATGGCTAATGTTTATGCAGTCAATGAATTAGCAGATATACATTATGTTTTTGGTGTGGCAAGAGGAAATGTACAGAGAAAGATATCCTGGCAGACAACATCCTCATCATTCAATTTTCCAAACCACCCATCGGTGTCTAGGGGAAAATGGAACCATGGTGGTGCATAAACCGGATTCCGGCGCAAGACGAACAGGTGTACCCTGGATTTTGAAGAAGAGGTGCTCTACAGGAATCGAGAGAATCCTTCTATCAGTACACGAGCAATTGCACGTGCCATGAGTATAAACCACGTCAACGTGTGGCCGATCTTGCAGGAAGGAGAATTCCACCCCTTCCACTATTTGAAGGTACAGTGCTTGACACCGTTAGACTTCGAACCTCGCGTGTAGTTTTGTAACTGGGTCTCAGAGCGGCTGATTGAGTAGCCTGATTTCTTTTCAAAAGTGCTTTTCACCGACGATGCTTATTGTACAAGAGAAGGGGAAGAAATGAGATTACGAGTTTTTGAGAATAAAGTTCTTACGAAAATTTTTGGACCAAAGAGAGATGAACAGACAGGTGAATGGAGAAGACTTACATAACAATGAACTACATGGTCTTTATAGGAATCCAGATATAATAACAGTTAAGTCTCGTAGACTGCGATGGGCAGGACATGTTGCGCGTATTGGGAATGAAAGACGTGCATGGAAGCTTCTTGTAGGAAAGCCAGAGGGAAAACGCCCAGTTGGTACACCAAGAATGAGGTGGGAGAACAACATTAACTATGATTTGAGGGAAGTAGATTATACAGGTAATGATTGGAAATCATTAACTCAGGATAGGGATGTATGGAGAGCTTATGTCCGCGCGGCCATGAACCTACGGGTTCGATAGTGCCAGTGAGTAAGTAAGAGTACTGGGTTGGACTAAACCAGAGGAATAACCATATTTGAACATCCATTTGCCATTGTAGAGAGAGGCTATCAACACAGATTCGCCGTTAATGTATGGGCTGGTTAATTTCCAATTACATCATTGGTCCCTATCTTTTGCCCCCACGGTTAAATGGTCATTTGGACAAACAGTTTTTGATAAAGGTGCTTCCTCTACTCCTGGAAGAAGTCCAGTCTTCATATCCAACGTCAGACGTGGATCCAGCATGACGGAGCACCTTCTCACTTTGACGGAAATGTAAGGAACCATCTGGGTATTGTCTTCTCTGGACGTTGGATTGGTCGCTGCGGTCCTGTAGCATGGCGTTCACCTGATCTCACTCCTCGAGATTTCTTCCTACGGGGACACGTTACGAGCCTCGTGTATCAGACTCCAGTCGACTCAGATGAGGAGTTACTGGCGAGTATTTTGGCTGCGTGTGATGAAATCAGAAATACTCCAGGAATCTTTGAAGGAATGCGAGTATCATTTCTGCGCAGATGCAATTTGTGCTTACTCCATCAAGGGCAACATTTTGAACAGTACCTATGATCCTGTTTTTTGAAGCAAACACGAATAAAGAGATTTTACTTTTCTGTATGCTTAAATCATGTCTCCTTTACTAACTATGCTGTAATATACTATAAAAATTTGGTTTACATTTATTTTTATTATTATTCCTAAATTTAAAACATGTTTACTTTAAAATAAAATATGAATACGAATTTGATTTCCTTTACTATTTCTCCACTGGCAAATCAAACAATAGTAGACCTTAATTTACTTGCTTACTTACTCACTGGCACTATCGAACCCGTAGGTTCATGGCCGCGCGGGCATAAGCTCTCCATACATCCCTATCCTGAGCTAATGCTTTCCAAAAATTCCCTGTATAATCTACTTCCATCAAATCATAGTTAATGTTATTCTCCACCCCATTCTTGGTCTACCAACTGGGCATTTTCCCTCTGGCTTTCCTACAAGAAGCTTCCATGCACGTCTTTCATTCCCCATACTTCCAACATGTCCTGCCCATCGCAGTCTATGAGACTTAACTGTTATTATATCTGGCTTCCTATAAAGACTATGTAGCTCATTGTTATGTAGTCTTCTCCACTCACCTGTCTGTTCATCTCTCTTTGGTCCAAACATTTTCCTAAGCACTTTATTCTCAAATACTTGTAATCTCCTTTCCTCCCTTAAAGTAAGAGTCAATGTTTCGCACCCATATAATATAACTGGTAGAATAAGTTTTATATATTTTCAGTTTAACGTTTTTCGAAAGGAATTAGGACATCAAGAGTTTCTGCAATGCATAATAGCATGCATTTACAGAATTGAGCCTATGTTTAATTACTTTGTGCATCTCATTCCTATTTGTGATTATTGTTCCTAGGTATTTGAATTCAGCCACTTCCTCGAAATTTCCCTCATTTGTCATTAGCTGTCCATTTCCATAATATAATGTATTTCTACGTGTGACCATATATTTAGTTTTATTGATATTTACTTCCAGTCCTAATTTCTTAGTGTTACTCAATAGTGTGTGCGTGTTGTCCTTTAGTATCTCCTTGCTATCGGCCAATAGTACTACATCATCAGCATAAACTAACAGCTTATTAATACCATTCAGTTGTAAGCCTTGCTCATTCTCTAAAGACTTAATGGCATGCTCTAGAACAAAATCAAATAGTAGAGGAGATAGTACATCTCCTTACTTCAGTCCATTCTGGATTTCAAAAGTATCCGAATACTGTTTGCCTACACTTATTAATTTATTAATTAATTTTTTATGCCTTTCCTTCATGTTTGTGCTAAGTTTCGCGTGGTAAAGCTTGATGCTATATCCATACAGTATTATTTTAATCTGAAGTAATGGTAACGCTAATGCATAAGTAGCCTTGTTATTTCGACCGTCTGAACCATGCGATTTTCACTTACGAATACTACTGTAGTTACCTAGTGTGCTGTACAGTATTCCTTCTTTTACACTAGTACAGAATATTGTCATTTATTACTTTCCTGCATCATACTAAAAGAAATTCTACAGTATTTTGTACTAAATTTCCAAACATCTTACACAAGAAAGAAAGAATGAATGAATATTAAAAAAATAAATAAAAATAAAAGGTCAGCATGTCTGAGGTTTTAACCTTGAATATCGTATTCCTAAGGAACGATATTTCATATCTGGCACGTTATCGCCGAGCTAAATGGTCTCAGGAAGTCAACCTGCAAAAGAAGGTTACACTATGTAATAGCTTGTCATCTTCGAAGTAATGCCACGAGTGATTTCCAAATTATCGATAAATTCACGACTCACGAAGTGAGGAGTGAATTTATCTAGAGAATTTGGAAATCAAGAGTGGCATTTGTTAGGACTATTTAACGAATAAAATAAAAGCTGTTTACTCACAAATCATTATTTAACTACAGTTATTTAAAATATTTTTATATTTAAAGTAAACGGTGATGTTTGAAAACTAATGAGAAACGATAGGTAGCCTACGCTTCTACTGCTTCTTTTTGTTTATCACTGCAACCAGATCATACTATTTATTGCCAAAGGAACGCAATATTGTAAGAATGCTCTCTAGTGGAGAAAAAATGAAACACATCAATCTGTATATTAATTCATTTTTGATGTCGTATACATTTAAGAAAGTGCAAACAGTGGTTTCTTTTTTTGGTGGTATAATCAATTGCTACAAATGTTGACATGTAAGCACTATTATATACAATCTGGTAGCCGTATTTGTTATAGGCTCAGTCACTGCAAAATAACGGTCAGACCTGTTCAGAATATTAAAAAGGAGGAGCTTTGCTTAATATATGATAATCCTAACGTTGATAATTATTTCGTGAAACACGTCTCTGATTGGTTGTAATACAGAAATCATTGAAACGTGATTGGTCATTGACTCCCATTTGGGGCATGAGTTTAAATAGTCAACGAAATCTTCGAAATATTGCCAATGGTGTACTGGCTCCTAACACATGTATTATTATAACTTGCAAATTTGAGTTTCTAGACTACAAGTTGCATATCTCAAATTGTTTATCTAAGACACCTCTACAATAACCTGAACGTTTGTCGGTGTTATTCATTAACACCCTGTATATATGCGCACATCCTAAGCAAAAAGCAGGCACTACATCATATCCTTGGGGTACTAGAAAGTTAGGGCTCCCATCGTTTTGGACAATCGGCACGAGATGTTAGCCCTGTGTGACAGCCGCCTTTACCCCCAGAACGTCTTGTATTCATTTCAGTTAGGGACTGAATCGAGCCCAGAATTATGGTGCCGCCAGAAGGTTTTAGTACAGTTTAAAAATCCAGACCCTACCGGGACTTCAATCCCCGATCTTCCAGCTTGTAGCATATTGCCTAACTACGGTAGTGCGTGCCCCAATTCGGTCTCTGGCTTCCCGGTAACGTTCGCTTGTAGTTAATGCTTGTCCATTCCCTGCTTTTGCCCAAACAGGTGACAGATTGGTCTTGCTTAGCCAATATTCCTAATCGGTACATAAGTAGTCATATTCAACGCTTAATTAAATTCTGATACTGCTTCACTCCACTGCCAATCTCGTATGTTTCTGAATGCAGGACCAATTCATTCTTTGTGGAGTCGATCCCAATGAAATAATGGTTAGTTTATTCGTTTTTATTTTTTATTTATAATAATTATATCAGAATCCATATTATCATCGTTCAAAAGATATCCCACATATCTTACATATTAATGATATATTACTCTATACAATAGGTACCCGGAGGACATAGGTTACATTATATGAAATCACTCAAGCAGTATCCCTGAATAACCTGTATAAGCGTATCTGTTCCACTTTGTATATACAAGCATATGCACGATTTTGATTAAAACAAATAACGAAGTAATAAGACTATGATTTATTCCATGAATAAATTGGATAGCGTTATGCATCAACCGGCTATGCGCCATGATGTAAGTTTCGAGAAAAATATTATTTATTTTGTTTTACATTTTAAACTATAACAAGAGATTTAATTATTTCTGAATCACCTATAATAATATACTCAGTTATGTATCAACAATCTAAGAGCGGGAACATTTGGCGCTTAGCTGCATGATGCAAAATTTAGATTAGCATTTATGAAGATCTAGTTCATAACCTGTGTTGCAAAACACAGAATCTCTGATAGGACTGATGGCGTTTACATTTTTCTTAAATAATAAGGCTATATTTACAGATATGACGCTGAAAGTGTGCATACACTTACTTCATTAGCCAGCCCAAAGACGGCATCGAAATATAATTTTTTTAAAATGACGCTTAGCCGGTTGATGCGTAACATTGTTCAATTATTTACAACATCATCGAAGGCTAAAAAAAATTAAAAAATGCTAGTGTTGTAATTTTTTGTATTACATTAACAGTGTATGCAAGTTTTGTCCTGTATTACTAGAAATGTGTGAGGTAAACCGGCCTTCTGCTTACTATGACGTAATACCCACTCTTCAGAATTCAGTCAGCAAGCGGGTTCCCATTCCCCGGTAACACTAGAGGTAGGGCAGGCCATATTACCCTAGACAGAATGATCAGCTAATAAGTTGCAAACACTAGACATTAATGAGTTACAAAAGTATTCCATTCCATTAACGCAATTTAACATCTCGCCTTGTAGGTCCTTTTACATGCCACATGGCACTCGGGCCTTACAGTGACACGGCCTGTCGGGAGAGGGATTTTAACTATGGATCACTCGCATACTTGTCTTTTTGACCCACAAGGACATGGAGGACCTCCCCGAATGAGGGATCAGTTCAATGTCAGGGCCTCCTCCTAGACAACATAACATTAAGCGAAATATACCATACATAGTTTAACTAATTGACCAAGTTTTTAGGACAGAAATTTAATTTAGTTGAGTACGACTGATATATCAGGTACTTATTTTACTACATAACCTCAACTATGATTCACAATGAATTTTAGAAGTATTGAAACACACAATTCACACACATTCATACTAAACATGGTGAATATGATTATGATGGCCAGATGATGTTCGGGACCGTTGGGCCTCAAAGTTTCCTGATATCAGTGTTGCAGGTGAGAAAAAACCCCGTAAACAAAATTATAAATTATCTTAAGGAAGAATAAATGAATATGGTTTTGATTTTCTAATACTAAACCTAACACTTTTGTATTGAATTAAAGAAAGTCGTTAAATGAAATAGTACTATTACCATGACAACACACACAAGACTGTAGTAAAAGATCAGAACTTGTCACAAAGTAATCTCCACAATACTAAATCGTGTATATCCTTGAATAAAATAGACTCTGAAAGTTAATCAGATATGATGCAATAACAATGTTTATGACATTAACAAAACACGACCTTTAATCTCCGTATGAATTAAAACAAGACAGTGATTATTTATAAATATCTTAATCTCATTTTATAATTTTCCAGTCCTAGCCGAAGCCCAAGAAAGACAACTGAAGGACAAGATAGTCTTATCTGTTTCATACAAATATATTTTAGGAAGGATAATGCAATTAAAAATTAATTTCCCCAACACTATGGATAAACATTATTTAATACTAAGAAAACATCGCTATTTAAAATATAGTTAAAAATGTTACGAAAATGCCACAACGGAGATAATAATAAAGTACACAATAAAATTCCGTCAAGGAATCATCAGACACAATATAAAATTCACTCATCCCCGGGTAAAAACCAGTCAATTTTTCCAATTTTGTAAAATTGTCTTAATAATAATAATAATAATAATAATAATAATAATAATAATAATAGATAAAAACAAGTTAATAAGAGATACGGTGATCTTGAAGAAGATTTTCGGGCTGTAGGCCGTGGTCGTGAGGCTTGTAGTTCCCCGACGTTTAGCCAGAGCCTGCGTCTGGCATCCTCAAGGGTCTCAAGACAACCCTTGAGGATGCCAGACGCAGTCTCTGGCGAAACGTCGGGGAACTACAAGCCTCACGACCACGGCCTACAGCCCGAAAATCTTCTTCAAGATCACCATAGCAACTCTGGCAGTGAAAGTCTACGTGAATATAATAAGAGATTGTTCATTGGGAAGAAAAAAAAAACAGATATGCCGACCTATCTTGTTTGTGCCAGTTTTGAACTTATCTGGTTTTTCTCAGGTATGCGTAAATTACTCGTATGAATGTAATGTTACATGAAAATTTTATATGATAATGATGATAATAATAATATATTATTTTCATTAGTCGGTCCCGGTGTACTAGCCGTTACCATGCTCGTCTCTGATTCCTGGATTATGTTAGATTGAGTGAGTTTCGGTCTGCCTACAAGCGTGATGCAGAGATGCTCCTTTGCGGAAATTACTTAACAAGGCTAATTTTGTTACGATCATTTCCCTATATATGTCACTGAATAACAAGTGGTTAGCTTAACATCTCAAAGAGACACCTAGTACACAACCAGACACTTAATTGGATGCGAAAGATACATTAAATTTTGCTCAGGGGCTCTAATTGAAGTTATTTTATGAACCCAGAAGTGTTCAGAATCTTGGACTTCCTCCAGAAGTCCCTTAATTTTATTTTCCATCCTAAAAAAAATCCATTGATCAAGGCTGGGTTTGAACTCGCGACCCTCGATTCCATAGGCAAAGAAAATAATACCTAAAGCACCGAGGTCGATCATAAGACTTCGTAAAGCATAGTCCGACGAGAAGCAATCAGTTTGGCAGATTAAGGGTCAGTCACCTCTCTTGGTGAAACTGGCCCTAAGTTAATTGTGATTCTTGCGTTCATACTGATGATTGCGGATGAAAATAACGTTGAAACAGCTAGGTACAGTAACTAGTCAGGCTCAGTGATTGAAAACAGACTTGCAGAGGTCAACAGCTGAATTATTTGTAAGACCATGGCACACATCTACCAGCGCGACCATGAACACAATTATCCATTTTACCATTCCCGAGTTTTACTAACATAAATTCTAAATTCTTCAGTTAGAACATAGGAGAAACATTGCTGTTAAACGTTAACTTGCTTTATAAAAATACACAATTACTTTTCCTGTATAAGACTCATTAAACAAAACCGCGAAGAAAATTCGCATTCCGAAAATAATGTTATATATTATCTTCCTTCTGATTACATAGACTATCTAACTCGCTGGTACTATCGAACGCATAGGTTCATGCTCACGCGCTCTCCTTACATCCTTAACCTGAACTAATGTTTTCTAATCAATCCCTGTATAAGTGTAACTATATTACCTTGGTCATGAAATCTCCGCTAGGGGAGCACCCATGTCTCCACGAGGAACACACGGAGTATATACATATATATGTTTTGATTGGTTGTTCAAAATATGTAGGTCTAATTAAAGATAATAGGCCTAATAATAATAATAATAATAATAATAATTTATATGTAATAATATCTGAAAAATTGAATTTCTATTGATTTTTTCGTACTGGAAAAAAAAAAAAAGATCAATCATATATACATATATATACGAGATACATATACATACATATGTTCTGATTGGTTGTTCAAAATATGTAGGTCTAATGAAATATTACAAGCCTAATAATAATAGTAGTAATAATCTATAGCCTGTGTAATAATATCTGGAAAATTTAATTTCTATTTATGTTTTTTGTACTGAAAAAAAAATCAAAAGTATTATTGTATACTGTATTATATATTTAATATTATTTATTTTAACGATATGTTGTATTCTTTGTTACAGGTAAGTTGGATTCTCTGTAGCTACCTATAATAGCTCCACTCTGTACTGTAAGTTTACATAGATGGTTCCCTTATTATTTAACTTCGGTTCTTACCCTAAACATGCCAAGAACTGAAACATATTTTCATTATAAGGGTTCCGCACACACTTATCTCTCTCTCTCCCTCTCTCTCTCTCTCTCTCTCTCTCTCGTCCTTAGTGTAGACTACATATGTACCTTCCATGGAAAGCAATTAATAATGAGAGGATCTGAAAACTAACACATAGCTATTTCTCTAACTGCAGACGTGTAGTAAACAGCTTTAAGGAACCCAAAGTTCGGATGTGCTATGATTAAAAATAATACAGTAGTCAGAATAATTATAGTGCTAATATAAATAATGTGTTAGATACTTTTAACACTTTTGTCAATGTACACCACCTCATCGAAATTTACAGGGGATCATTAAAATGCTTGTAAACTCCATCTTCCCTCTTGTTAATTGACCGTTATGTCACTAAGTCACGCGCATTGAAGCAGTTCGCCGACAAATGTTTAGCTTCCCTTCTCGATTTATCAAATTTGCATGAGCGATAAAGAGTAATTAAAGAGAACTCCAAACCTACGGGATGGACGTGGGATGTGGATCTACTATTTTATTTTGAGAGCCTGCTTGGCAGTCTTGTCCTAGAAATGAATTTTAATAATAATTAGAAATCAGCAAAGAAATATATAACATGGACACAATAAGAAAACATTAAATATAGGCGTAGCATGATATTATTTAACAATAATACATATAATAATATTTCTACTATTTTCGAAGACACTTGAAAGCAAAAATAATTTTCAATGAGCTAGCTCGACCGGTCTGTTTGGTGAAGCTACCACCAAAGCAGCACTTCCTATAATAACGAAAACTACCATTTTAAAAGGTAGAATAGTATCACAACAATAAACGAAAATTGTCATCATCATGATTACTATAACAGAAGTGGATTCTTATAAAGACAGATTATTTAAGGATAGACAAATCAGAAATAAATATTAGTGCAGTAAATAAAATTGAAATGATATAGATATAAAAGAAAAAAAAACAAGTGAGATGGTATGTGCAAAGAAATAATACATTTAATTAAGTATCTTTAAGTAATGCCACGAGTGATTTCCAAATTATCGATAAATTTACGACTCACGAAGTTAGGAATGAATTTTATCTAGACAATTTGGAAATCAAGAGTGCATTTGTTAGGACTATTTAACGAATAAAATTAAGCTGTTTACTCACAAATCATTATTTAAATACAGTTATTTTAAAATATTTATATATTTAATGTAAACGGCTACGTTTGAAAACAAATGAGAAACGTTTGTTATGTTTCACTTGTTCATCACTGCAACCAGATCATATTATTTATTGCCAAAGGATCAGTATTGTACGAATGCACCCTAGAGGAGAAAAAATGAAACATATCAAATTGTTTATAACCAAAAGTATAAGTTATTATTTAATTTCTGATGTCCTATGATGTAAATCTGTCAATTATATTTTTCTGGAACGTAAATACCTGGAAAATAATACTTTATGAAAGTGCAAACAGTGGTTTCTTTTTTTTTTGTGGTATAATCAATTGTTACAATTGTTTTATATTATATCCCGCAAGCACTATCTGGTCACATTCGTGTACTATATATATACAATCTGGTAACCACATGTATTCTAGAATCCTTACACCTTAATATATAAATTGTTATATTAAACGTATTTCTTAGAGAGTCAGTCACTGCAAAATAGTGTTCTGACCTCTTCAGAATTTTAAAAAGGAGGAGCTTAATTTTAAAGTGATAAAATTAAATTCATAAAATCGAGGTGAAAAAAAACTGTGATTGGTTGTAAATAAAAAATCAGTGAAATGTGATTGGTTGTTGACTCCCATTTGGGGCATGAGTTAAATAGTCAGAGAAAACTAACATGTAGCGGGGAAACAAATTAAGACAAAGAATGGATAGATCATTAAAAAAAAAAAAAAAAGGGACCAAGATTTTTTCTTTGATTGAAGAAGCTAGCATTGCCATAGAAGTATGTATTATTATTAACTAACTCACTGGTACTACCGTGTAGGTTTCATGCCGCGCAGACTTAAGTTTTCCATATATCACTATCCTAGCTAATGTTTTCCAGCCATCCCCGGTATAATCTTTTTTCCTCGAATCATGGTTAATGTCATTTCTCCACCCCATTCTGGACCTACCTATTGGGCGCTTTCCCTCTACTTTCCTACAAGAGTTTCCATGCCTCTCTTCTATTCCTCATTTTTGGGATATTTCCTGCCCATAACAGTCTATCAGACTTCACTGTTGTTATATGTGGTTTCCTATAAATATCATATAGCTGATTGTTTAATAATCGTCTCCATTCACCTGTCTGTACATCTCTCTTTGGTCCAAAAATGTTCCTAAAAACTTAATTCTCTAATACTCGTAATATTTTCTCTTAATTTAAAGTAACAGTCAATGTTTCACATCCATATAATATAATCGGGAAAATAAAAGTTTTATATATTTTCAGTTTAATGTTTTTTTTAAGAAGTTGGGACGACAAGAGTTCCTGTAATTAGTATGCATTTCCAAAAATTAAGCCTATGTTTTATTTATTTTTGCACCTCATTCCTGTTCGTATTTGAATTGTACCAAGTCATTCACTCAGCCTCCTTTGCATAGAGTAACTGAATAAATTAATAAATCCCAATGCCAGTCAATAAAAATCATAAACAATCGGAAAGACCATGGAGAGAAGCAGTTGTCAGACTTAGGTCATGAGTATATTTAAATTAATCAAGAAAGCGAGTAGAATACGATTATGAAAGGATAAATGGCAAATAAAATGATCCGACGAAATTAGAATTAATGGGAACTAAATGACTAGTCATTAACAAGGTAGAGAGAACTCGAGTAATGCCACCCTTTCTTTTGTGAAGGCGGAAGTGACCGACACATATACAAAGAGTTAGAATGTTGCCAAAATCCTTTATTCTCAGGATTTGACTGGCAATCTTTTGTGAAGCAGAATTTAACAGCTCTATGTTGACATTCAGAACACAATAACTGAACTTACGAGCGGGGGATTTCATCTTGGGACAAACAACGCTAGTGAAAAAGTGCGGGAAGAGAGAAAACTCAAGCGTTAGGGCCTACTAGAAGTAAAGATCAATGACCTAGGAAAACCCCAGTGGCCTAAGTTACAAACTTGTGACCCGACTGTACGTGAAGCCAGCACGGATAGGGCCCAACCTCCGACGGCAAAGGTCACCAATAACAAATTTGTAACAAATTCTCGATTATAATATAACGGTACATTAACCAATCATATTATTTGTTACGTGTGCCTAAGCACTGATCTCAGGTCCACGAGGTCGATATAGTGGAAGAACCGAATTTACGTAATGGGCGAGAAAGACGAACCACATACGCTCTTCTACATATACGTCTACGTGTGCTTCAACATGTGCTCCGTGCCTTGCCCACACCTTCGTCAAACACTGGCAGCATGGTCACCAATGGTATTTTAACTTTTAGAACTTAGGATTTTCACCGAAGTACCTCAAGTATCGGGACTAAAACATTTGTATTAATCGCAAGGAACATTTATAGTATCCGCAAGTAAAATAAGACGCAGCAATTTTCTCGACTGTCAGTAACCACGTTAAGATATTAATCGATCATAGGGACTCGACTGACTATTTAAACTTCGTAAATTAATATAGGTATAAATCAGTGAGCTAGTATGCCATTGCATAATTATTAACGTGGTAAACCCACGATAAACGCCATCGCCGATTGTGAGATCAGTGCGAGGGAATATAATTAAAACATGTTCTCCATTTCGAGTGCTTTTCAAGACATAATAAATTACATTCAACAGAATGTCTTCGACACAATTAATTCTGCCCGACGAAGTCCTCGTGGGATTCCTGAATAAGAACCTCATGCCTATCGATATTTAAACCTGAGCGAACCGAGTACCCAAATTCTCCAGTGAACCGGGAGAGTCTTCATAAATCCAGCGCCCACCAAATCCTTTATTATCCAGATAAACCTGGGATTGACCTATAACCCTATCCCATATTGCCACCCAACATTGGGGCTTGCAACAATCCCTGTCACAGAATACAGGTACTTCATTCCTGTTTGTATTTGAATACAGGCACTTCTTCAAAATGTTCCCTCATTTGTCATTAAGTGTTCATTTCCATTATATTATTCTATTATTTCTATGTGCGAACATATATTTAGTTTTATGATGTTTACTTCGAGCCCTAATTTCTTAGTGTGCGTGTGTTGAAACTTAGTATCTCCTCGCTATCGCATTATACTGCATCATCAGCATAAACTAACAACTTATTAATACCGGTGAACTGTACATCTTCTTCATCCTCTAAATGTTTGATGGCATGTTCTAGTACAAAACTGAATATACAAGAAATTTTGTATTGCTTTGCTTTAACCCATTTTGAATTGCAAAAGTATCTGAAAACTGTTTACCTATACGCAACCTACTCTTTGTGCCATTTAGATACATTCCTATAAGTCTAACTTTTTAGAAATTCCAAACTCCAGCAGGATACTATATAACTTCTCCCTCTTAACTGAATCGTATCTCTTTTTTAAATATATCAGAGCTGATGCACAGTGCTACTATATTCCCACTTATTTTCTAAAATCACTCTTATACTAGAAAACTGATCTATTGTAGACCTGTTATTCTAAATCCACATTGAGGATCACTTATTACGTCGTCAATGTAGGGAGTAAGTCTGGATACTTGTATGTTTGTTAGAATTTTGTACGAAGTTGAAAGTAATGGGATGTCCCTGTATTGTTTCAATCAGTTTTATCTCCTTTCTTATAGATTGATACGATATTCATTCTTTCCAGTCATTTGGAAGAGCCTCTTTTTGTCAAATCTTATTAACAACCGGAGGGAGTATATGTATATAGTGCAACAATTCTTTTTTCTCCCTGATTTTATAATTTATTATTATTATTATTATTATTATTATTATTATCATTATCATTATTATTACTAAATACTCATTGAAAATATTAACATGAAATTCACATTAATCCATCCATAGTAATTCTGCCCGAAGGCAGGTCCTTCACATGCTATGCTTGCAGCTTTACTAGGGAATTATAGGTGTGGTAGCTTCCCGTTGCTTTCCACGCCGGTGAAGGATGATGATAATGATGGCTATATGATTTCGGGGACCGTTTGGGCCTTAAAGTTTTCCTGACATTTGTCTTATAGGTGAGGAAAAACCCCAATAAAAACCTCACCCAGAAAAACTGCCCCGACCGGGGATTGAACCCGGATCCGCTGCGTGACAAGGCAGCACGCTACCTCGAGACCACAGCGGTGGACATGCGTATTAATTTCAATTGATATTCCGACGACTTTAAATGCATAATTAACTTTTGGTTTTGGCTTATTTTATCATATGATGGGTATTTTATGTAAATATATTTACGAATTAAATTGTAAAGTGTAATTAGAAATATTTTATACTAAATTAGTAATCGTGGGACATAGTAATTTTGATTCCAAAATTATTATATGGCAGTGAAAGATGAGACAATGAAAGAAAAATATAAAACTACGATTAGGTAAATATTTAATTTTTAAATTGTAGGTTAGAAAAATACTAACGATAAAAAACGAAGACATTAGAGAAGAATGGGAATATACAGTGTAAATATAAAAATTAAATAATACATAAAAAACGAATAAATCATTTTTGAATAATGAAACCATTTATATTACAGTTTTAATTTTAAAACTATGAATCAACAGGCAGAAGATATGTCGGCCATCCCAGAATATCTGACATGAGCAAGATAATGTAATTAATACACAAGTGATCTTCTTGGTGATAAAATATTAAAATATATATGCAGTCAATATGCCCATTTCACCAATTAATGTTTTAAAATGGTCAACAAGTTTCTACAGCCAAGCTGTCATTCTCAAGACCAGATATTGACTGAAGACAAAATTGATAATAAATAAATAAACAAATTCAGTTAAAAACAAACTACGTCACATGACGCAATCATTCATAAGTAAACAATAAAACATAATAAAACTAATCCTCTTTTGTTTCAATTAAAGAAAAGAGGGCGCTGTACGGAATAGGGCCCTTGTCTTTATTCATTATTTTATCCTTATTTTTATAAATTTCCAAACTTTCAAGGACGTCAAGGAATTTGAAATCAATGACCGAACGAATCAGCCTAAGGTTACTTTTATTGATAGCATGACCGTAATCAGAAATATGCTGGGCAACTCCAGATTTTTCAATTCTGTTAAGTCTAAAATGGGCAATATGTTCATTAAATCTAGTTAAAATGGATCTTCTGGTTTGCCCAACATATTTCATATCACAGTCATTGCATCCAATTTCATAAATACCGGATTTTTTTAAACATGGAAACCCTAAAGATAAAGTCGATTGTTTAAAAAAATCCGGTATTTATGAAATTGGATGCAATGACTGTGATATGTAATATGTTGGGCAAACCAGAAGATCCATTTTAACTAGATTTAATGAACATATTGCCCATTTTAGACTTAACAGAATTGAAAAATCTGGAGTTGCCCAGCATATTTCTGATTACGGTCATGCTATCAATAAAAGTAACCTTAGGCTGATTCGTTCGGTCATTGATTTCAAATTCCTTGACGTCCTTGAAAGTTTGGAAATTTATAAAAATAAGGATAAAATAATGAATAAAGACAAGGGCCCTATTCCGTACAGCGCCCTCTTTTCTTTAATTGAAACAAGAGAGGATTAGTTTTATTATGTTTTATTGTTTACTTATGAATGATTGCGTCATGTGACGTAGTTTGTTTCTAACTGAATTTGTTTATTTATTTATTATCAATTTTGTCTTCAGTCAATATCTGGTCTTGAGAATGACAGCTTGGCTGTAGAAACTTGTTGACCATTTTAAAACATTAATTGGTGAAATGGGCATATTGACTGCATATATATTTTAAGATAATGTAACATTGCTGACGCGTAGGCCTATCCATAAAAATTTAGATATCTGCAGAAACTTAGGAGGATTATGAAGTACTTCATTATTTCATATCCTGATTTTTTAACAAGATTAATCCTTGATTAATCTTTCAACGTAAAACGTAATTTATATCTACAAAAAATATTTATATTGTGTAAGTTCATGTTATTTGTATTTATTATTCGGAACACAAATTTATTTTAGAAAATTTCATAAATAATCATAATAAGCAAATGAAATTCTGGCACAGTCAAAAAATGAAAGCATGTGTATTTTATTTTGGCAAAACAAATAAAGGCTGTCGACCTTGTGTGAAATTTTATTAATGATGAATCTTAAACATTTTCACTTTCACTATTGTTAAATTTCTGCGAAAGTTAGAATTTGAAATGATCATTGCTATGACTGTTCCTTTTTAAAATGTCAAATAATTAGTTGTAGTGTAGGAATGTGTTTTAATAGCATTTTATGGACTTTAAATCAATAAGATTACACACGATTCTAGGACAAGTATCTTTAACATGAGTTAACAGTTTACACCAATCCAAGTGATGATAGGAGAAATTTGCAGATCTGGATAATTTCATATAGTAGTAGTAATATCCAAAGGCAGACATTTTTATGAAGGCTCCTGCCCTCCCAATACTATAACTGAATGATGTTCTCTTGAGATTGAATTTGGAGTACTGTTTTATGTGAGGGTCATCCATGACGAAGTCTTTATGTCGAAATATGGCTCTGCTGGCAGATGTTGAATTTATTAAGGTGGGTCGCGAAAAGTCGTGTCTAGTGTCCAATCCCAATATTACATCCTTGTTGATTTATTTTTGTTTTGATTCTATAATGTTTTAGTTAATTTTTTTTTATTTCCTTTTGTTGCTTTCTGGGTGTATTACGAAGAGTTATGTTTCTTTTGTTCGCGTCCGAGACAGTCCTCAAGCTACATGTTTCCCCTGGGTGGTACTAAACGAGCAACAAAAAGCAAGGCAAACCAGACCTATCTAATTTCACGCAAATTTGCATTAAAGCAGACTTTTTTTTTTAATATCATACACTCTAAATTTTAGAATCCATATAGTAAAATTCATACGACATGTTGATTTGAATATTCAGTGTAGGCGCCTACAAACTATAACCTACATTGAAATTTCCTAATTGCGTTTGCAAATTTATGATTTATTAGGTTACTCAAACCCCATTTCTCTGTCAGGAACATCCCACTCAACCACGAAATAGAAATGGACTTGTAGACATAGGCTACATAGAGAGGATACATATATATCCTCGAGTGCATATCCCCCTACGCCTTTATAACCTGTTAATAGGACACATTTAATAATAATAATAATAATAATAATAATAATAATAATAATAATAATAATAATAATAAACTGGCTCACTGGCACTATCGAAACCGTAGGTTCATGGTCGCGCGGAGATAAGCTCTCCATACATCCCTATCCTCAGATAGTGTTTTTAATCATCTCATGTATAATTTACTTCTCTCAAATAATGTTAATGTTATTCTCCCATCTAATTTTTTTTTCTACCAACTGGGCGTTTTCCTCTGGTTTTTATACAAAAAGTTTCCATGGCCCTCTTTCATTCCCATTCGTGCCATGTGGCCTGCTCATCGTAGTCTAAGAGATTTAACTGTTCTTATTTTATGTTGTTTCCTATAAAGATTATGTAGTAACTCACTCTTATACATTCTTCTCCATTCGCCTTTTGTTCATTTCTCTTTTATCTTAAATCTTTGTTAAGAACTTTATTCTCAAATACTCGTAATCTTTCCTTCTCCCTTAAAGTAAGAGTCGATGTTTCGTATCCATAATAAAATTGGGAGAATGTTTTTGAAAAGTTGGGACGACATATAATAATAATAATAATAATAATAATAATAATAATAATAATAATAATAATAATAATAAATAATAATAATAATAGAGGCGCTATATTCAAACTGGTAGGGTTAAGAGCATTAGTATTTATTTTAAATTCAACTTGTGAAAAATATTAAATACAGAAAGAAACAATACATAGAATCATAAAATAGAATAAACATAAGTAAATATTTATACAACTTATACTAAATTAAAAATGAATCAAGTAAATACGATCAGAGAAGCGAAAAATCAGAAATTAACAATTAATCCGCTGAAAGACTCGACGTTAGTTGTTTACTTTGGAGGTTCGAGGTAACCAAGACCTGCTATAAGACTAACTGCAACGCCAGGGAAGTAAAGCTGTCGATGCAATTTAGCAGAAACACATGTTTGTTAATAAAAGTTTTTTTGAGAGGGCGGAACTGTTCCATGACCTTCGAACAGCAACTCTATGTTAAAGCACTGTCTGAGGGGGCGGCAAACGTGATTCTACAGTGTGAAAAAAAAAAATATATATATATCTCCGAGATTTATCTAAAAATTACAGATAATTCGCAGGTGATTATGCGTTTTGTGGATACTGTATTTAATAACTGATCTGCACTGTACGTTTTATTATACAAAAGCAAACTCGAAACTGAAGCCACAATTGTGCGAGTTCTAAGGTTGAGCGAGCAGTTGCTACACAGAACAATTTACTGCCAAACCATCTGCGAGCCGAAAGCTTCTTGGTGAAGATCCGATTTTCATTGTTACAGTCTTGCCTTCGCTGAAACATCATACAATTATCGGATACGATACAATTATATTTCGCGCAAAATTCAAATTCATAGGAGTATAAATTCATCTCCCTGCATCATTATTAGCCCCATAACAGTGGACGTTAAACTCGAGCAAATTTACTGAGAGGAATATTGAAAATTGTTCGAATGACCATTAAGTAATAAAACAGAGTTTAGTTTAATTAAAAGTAATTTGAGAGATTTTCAAAGGTGGAATTAAAGCACGTTAGATTGTTGAATTGAAGCACACAGTACGAGTGGTTGGCGGAAGGTCGGCCACTCACCCAGGAAGTGATGGGACGGGATTCGAACCCGGCAGTGTAGTGAAGAGAAAGTTAACTCGTGATTCATGATGAACTTGTGTATATACTAGCAGATGGAGTATGTCTGCCAGCTCTCTCTCGTCAACGTTTAATACAAAACAACTAGTGTAATAGTGGAATGAATACTGCAAGTTATAGTTCTAACTAACTTACTTGCTCTATCGAACCCGTAGGTTCGTGGCCGCGCGGACATTATGCTCTCTATACACCCATATCCCGAGCTAATTTTTTTTGCAATCATCCCCTATATAATCTACTTCCCTCCAAACATTACATTTACTCCTGGCGCGACAGGCCTAGAAGGCCCTTAGCCTACCAGCCGGCTGCTGGCCTCACACCCACATCAATCACAGAGGTAGATGACAATCAGTCAGTGTAGGGGTGACATGTGGTCAGCATGCTGAGTCCTACAGCCGTTATAGCTGGTTTTCTCAACCTGAAGTTGCTACTTATTGTAGCTACACAAATGCCTCACGATGCTGGATGGACACCGGTCCCATACTGGCCGAAATACCATGAGAAAATTTCTTCCCCCATGGAGACTCGAACCAGCGCAAGTCCCGTAGCTCTGCGCCAAGACTTCCCGCCTTAACCACTCGGCTACGGTGCGGGACTTCCCTCAAAACATGGTTAATGTTATTCTCCCACCTCATTCTTGGTCTACAAACTGGGCGTTTTCCCTCTGGTTTTCCTATAAGAAGCTTCCATGCCCATTTTTCGTGGAATCGTACCACATGTCCTACCCATCGCAGTCAGCAAGACTATTATTATATATGGTTTCATATAAAGATAACTAGTGGTTATGCTCCTTGTCTCTGGTCCCGAGGGTCGCGGGTTCAAACCCGGCCATGGTCGATGGATTTTTTAGGACGGAATAATCCAAGGAGCAAGTCCACCGGGAGGGACTTTATTAAGCCGTGGGTCCCGAGTCTGAAGATTTTCAGGCTCGTAAAAATCCTTAAGCCTGAATGAAAAGGCCTCTAAGCAAAATTTACCGAATTTTCCCGTCCTAGTACTACCTTGGTTTCCTAGATGTCAATATGAGGCGGAACGCTGACCACGGACCACTCAAAATGGCATCTATACGAAAACAAGTGTAACTAAATTAGTATGGTTCAAATTGTTCCCTGTAGGGGGAGAGCGCCTAAATCTCTGTAAAGGGAAAATATAGGCTCACAATACAATATAATAAAGATAACGTAGCTCACTGTTATGAAGTCTTCTTCATACGCATATCTGTTCATCTCTCTTTGGTCCAAAAATGTTCCTAAGAACTTCATTCTCAAAAACTCGTAATATTTTATCCTACCTCAAGTTAATATTTACCACTCAAAAATGTTAATCCTTAAATTAGCAATGCATCCTATAATATAAGTTTTTTATTTAATATTTTTAATAAATAGTAGAAACCTATTTCTGTCAAATTCCATAATTTACCATAATAAATAATAGGTCTACACGATTTTGATTCCAACACATTTTGTTTTAAATAACTGCACGAGAAATTAGCGTTTCGCCAATTTAAGAATTAACTAAATTCGGTAAAGAAGTATCAACCTGTAAATAACTCTGGAATTGGAGACGGCGTGAACTTTGGGACCCGATTCATATGCTCTTAAATTTCTGAAATTTGTACATAATTAAGCTGGAAAAAGTTTTAAAAAAATATATGCAAATACAGTATAATATGCATACATAAAAACTCAATGGCGCGACAGGCTTAGAAGGCCCTTGGCCTACCAACCGACTGCTGGCCTCACATCCACGTGTGTTAATCACATAGGTAGATGATCATCCAGCCAGTATGTGGTTAGCATGTCAGGTTCCCAGCCGTTATAGCTGGTTTTCTCACGATGCTGGATGGACACCGGTCCCATACTGAACGAAAATTCGTGAGAAAATTTCTTCCCCCATGGAGACCCGTACCAGTGCAAGTTCCATAGCTCTACGCCAAGGCATCTTGTCTTAACCACTCGGCTAAGGCGCGGAACATAATAAGCAAATAGTATTCATATATTTATTGAATGAAGGCATTATAAAAGAATTGATAAACATGAACTGAATAATAATTTGGTTGCAATAATACAAATTTAAGAAATGTATGAGAAAATAAATTTATTTTTTCAAGCGTTATCTAAATCTTCCTTTCTGGTGTAGTTTACAATTACTAAATATTCTAAGTTTTCCACGGTTAACCGTGTCCTACAGTTGCTTTCATGAAAAACTTGTTTCATCGTCATCATCATATTCTCTTCAAGATATAGTTATTGAATTGCCTGTTCCGTGTTCAAGTACTTTCTATCCATCTTCTTCTAGGTCTGCCCACTGATCTGTTTCCACTAACTTTATAACTCAGTATTTGTTAAGTTAATATTGTGGTTGGCATTCTTTCTAGACGTTCTTTCCACTATTGTCTATCATATTTTAATCTGTCCCGCGCCGTAGCCGAGTGGTTAAGGCAGGAGGCCTTGGCGCTGGTTCGAGTCTCCATGGGGGAAGAAATTATCTCATGGTATTTTCGGCCAGTATGGGATCGGTGACCACCCAGTATCGTGAGACATTTGAGTAGCTACAATAAGTAGCGGTTCCAGGTTGAGAAAACCAGCTATAACGGCTTTGGGACTCGACATGCTGACCACATGTCACCCCTACACTGGCTAGATGATCATCTACCTCTGTGATTGACACATGTGGGTGTGAGGCCAACAGTCGGATGGTAGGCTAAGGGCCTTGTAGGCTTGTCGCGCCATTAAAGTAAAAAAAATATTTTAATCTATCATTCAAATTAAAAAATTCTAATTCATCTCGTATTTTTTAAATGTTTTGTGTGATCTAGTTTTGTACACCTCTGTCACAACCACAATAGAGTTTCGTGGTTATCATCAATCATTCATGTAAGAATCTACATCCAAATTAAAAATAAATTTAATTATTTCGTTATTCATATTAATTGTACACAGTTTATCCAGTGCCAATAAAAGTTACTAGAGTCTGAATAAAGTTTTTACAGAGGGTTGTTCACGATTCCTGGGGACAAGTTTGCATCACTAACCTGCTTATGAAAACCCGCGTCTCCACCAGCGGTTGAGTTCGATTGGATGGCCTTGGACCCTAGCTATCACTCTGCAACAGAGTTTCACTGCAGAAGTGCTTTAGAAAGAACAGCGATGTCGATTTCAGAACACTCCTCATTGCAGGCTTTCCATAGACCTCCAATAGAGTGTGGTCTCCTACTTCCAAACGCTCTTTTTAGGAGACCAAACGCACAAAAATCCATGGGCGCAGCATCGAGGGACTTGACAGGTATTTCACTGACTGGCACTGCATGTATTCCAGTTGTCTGCTCCATTGTCTCCATGAACCGGCGTGTAGCAGCAGAGGTGGCGTGGCTTGAAGCTTTATCCTGATGGATCCAGACGTTTTTCACTTCTCTACCATAGAGGGAAGGTATCTCAGAGGTATAAATTGGTGACAGGACATTCCTTTGGTAGTAGGCAGAGTTAACTTTAGCTTTTTTTTCTACCCTGCGGATGAGTAACTTGCCATTGTAGCAAAATCCTGCAATTATCATGAAGCCGCGTGAAAAACTTTCCCTGCAATCGGTATACCACTTTTCAATTTTTTTTTTTCACCTCTTAGACGGTAAAAATTGCTCGTGGCTTATTTGTAACATTAAGGTATATATATGCATCATCTAAAGTCACTATAAACTTCCATATATCACCCGCAAGATGGCGTTCATAGAGCTTTCTACTGTTGGTGCGCCTTTCTGCAATGTGTCTCGGTAGGAGCTTGTGAACCCAGCTTTTATGTCGCTTTTCTAAGTTTAAATTTTTGTTTATTATGTTGTTTACTGTCGCTAGAGAGATGCCCAACTTCACTGCTATTGCTCGTTGGGTGGCTGGATTGTTTCCTGTCACAAGGGCTTTAACCTTCCTGACCACCTCAGATGTGCGGCTTGTAGCAAGCTGAGGGTGTGCTTGTTTTTCCCCCTTATGAATCAATCCCATACGAGTTTTACCTTTCTCGTTAAGAACTGAGTAAATTCCATTCCTGGATATACTGGAACCACGCTTCTTGCACATTTCGATGATAGCACTATAGCTGTAATTAGCGTCGGAAAGGGGCTGTTACGTATCCCTCCCAGAAAGGATCGATTTTCCTTGGCATACTAACGAGCAAACCAGATCCGAACACTGTGGCACCTAGCACTCGACTGAATGAACATGTGCTGTTGTTGGCAGCATCTCTGCATAAATAGCAGTAACGTCACCACCTTTCGAACTTGTCCCCAGGAATCGTGAACAACTCTCCGTAGTTCTTAAATAGAACGAATCTTAACTTCTACAAAACTATACATTTACCAACACTGTATAGAGCTGAATCCTGAACTCTCAAAAAAATCAGAAAGATCTCTCATTAGACTACTTTTGAAAATAAAATTTTAAGAAGAAAGTTGGTATTGTTAAGAAATGAGGGATGGAGATAAGAAAGAGTAGAGAATTAAGAATGTTATATCAAGAACCGGATTTGGCAGCAATAGTAAAGAGCAGAAGATTAGGATGGCTTGGTCACATATTACGTCAAAAGAAAGGAAGACTAATAAAAACAACTAGGGACAATACCCATGAGACAAAAGATCATTGGACAGAACAAAACTATGTTGGATATCAAGATTTCACATGGCTAGAAGACCACTTGGAAGAAATGGACAAAGGGAGTTTCGGAGCACTTTTGCGAAAAAAAAACTTCGGTCTAAAGTATCCCAAAATTAACTGATTATAATGAAACAATGAGATAAACTTGTTGATATACCTTACCTAGTGCTGGCACTTTATTCCTTTTTCTACGCGTCCATACTTCTGTAACATCTTCGAGAGCCAAATTCCAGTGTTTGTCAAATGCAGCCACAAACGCTAAGCAGTAACCGCGTATGCCGACCATGTTTCTTGTGTAAACCTAAAATAAAATTCAAATTTGTATCCTATAATTTGTTAATCAATTCAAACATAAACCATGCTTGATAAGTTATTTGAAACTTTCTCCCGCTAACTTTTATTGGTGTGTGGAAGTAATGTCATTAAGGTTAACATTACAAGAAAGAGTGGTCACTTATCCAATACCTGTATATGTTGACGGAAGTGAAAAAATAGTATCAAGTTATTTGCACTATTTTATTCTTGTCACGTCATACTACTTTCGACGAATGGAATGTACGGAAATGTTGAATTACTATCAATTATATTATTATCTGTCATTTATATACTTAAACATTTATTGTATCCATGTTTATCTCATCGACATGCATTTAATTTATTTGTGCAATAATACGTATTATTATGGTTATAATATGTTATTAGGCCATTCGTGTGTGATGGTTGACTTTGTGAAATTTAATGTGAACGAGTTAATATATAGGGTTTTTTATGTCTAGAAAATAATATTGCTCTTATGGGAACGCTCTTGCCACTTGATGCCGCAGACTCAGTGACAGAGATGGAAATATATCTCCCTCCTCTCCTTCTACCATAAGTATAGTATTAACATAAGTTTACGGAACAATTATCTTCACTACTGCTAATAGAATCTAAATCGTGAGCATACTATAGTCCAGCCGCTGTGAGTCTCCGGCTCTGACGTTTAGGTTGTACGAAGGGTAAAGGGAGAAACTCGCCCTCTATTGCTAATAAGGAAATAGTTGAGGTGCAAGTGGACGTCTGTCACAACCAATTATTACTCTTGACGTCGCTAGTGAGGTTTGAAATTGCTGCGATGTTGTCGGCTGTATTTCTACTAACCGCGTGGTACATAAAGCGGTCCCTCCACTGAATATCTGTATTGGCAACACTGTCGTGAAAACGTCAGGGTAGGAGACTGAGCGGCTGGACTGTAGTGTGGTTACTAGGGAATAATATTAACACATGGAAGTAAGCTATTCAATTATGCATTTTAATGTAATGTTAAAAAATTATAATCACTCATGAAAAAAGAAACCCGATTTCATACTCAAGTTATTTAAGAATAATCAATTTAAAAAAACAACGCTTTGTATACTATGATGTAGGTTGAGTCATTTTAACAGTAAAGTCATAACCATTATAATGCACTGCACAAGCTCAATTCATTTCAAGCATTTATTGTTAAATTTGGATCCATCCCCAAAATTATAACATTACATTTTTGTTTCCAAATTTATTATAGTATTTATTTACTTATTTTTTTACATTATGTTAAAAATCTGAAAAAAAAAAGTCATTTACGTCACTTTAACTTTGACATGTCCATATTGTGTTATGATATTAATTTTCACAAATTAGTAAACACATTATATTAGAGTTGATTTTAAAATTTAAATAAAATACCAAACATAGAAATAACAGCTAAACCATGGGGGAGATGAAGACATAATTGAAGCGATAGTTAAAGTGGTATAGACACAGTTAGAAAGGAAATAACAAGATGACCACAGAGAAAGAGATTGGAAAATCTAGATACAGTTGGATGAATGTTATCCAGGAAGCCATGAAAAGAAGATTGGAAGAGGATTGCTTAGACCAGTCGTAGTCATCTCTTTGCTCTATTGAGCGAGCTCGAGTTGCTCTGCTCTCCTAGGAGAGAGGCATAAAGTATAAGTGGTAACAGGCAGGGACATGAGACAGTGGCGGTTCTAGAACTGCGCAGAAGTAATTGATGCCACACAGTGTATTATTATTATTATTACTATTATTATATTATCTTTGCTGTGTAATGGGTGATAAGTTGAAAATAGACTAAAATTAGTTATATACGAGCATATTTGAAAATAGAATTCCATTTTTCATTTCGATTAGTTAGATTTAATATTGTCATAAACATATTTTCATTAGGTTACTTTTGCAAACTAAAAATTAAGGTGGTTTTTGTAATATTTAACGAAAATATTTTTTATGACATTTCATATTTTTAGGCTTAATATTTTGTATAATGAAAACGTAACAATAAAATATAAAGATTTATATTTAATAATATATATAAATTCAAAAGTAATGTGTGTTATTAGTGTCATTATAAATTAAACAGTTTGCAGCATTGCCTTTTTCTATAATAAATATAGCCTATTATATGGACTGAGGGCATGAACCATCATGTGCTATAAAGGGAGAGAAGGTAAATATGACCTCATATTCCCCCTTAAGTTATTTTCCACATGCTCTCTCTCTCCCCGCAAGAACTGACGAATTATGTTCCAAATCGGTTGGTCACCAGTTACTAATGGCTGACTTAAAAGGACATGTAAATTGAGAACCTAGAAACAACTCGTAACAATCTGTAGAATACTAAGGAAATATATATAATAGACTGAATTATGCATGCTATCCCTTAAAGTGATTTATTTAAATGTAATTTTAAGTGAGACTTACATGAAAATTGAGAAAAGATTCTGAAACACATGAAAACCATTAAGTGTTAAACCATGTGGATTTAATGAAGCAACATTTTTATAAGCTTCTTCGGGCGTTCCAGCGAAGTCATTTTCTTATTAAGACCATATGAAGTGCTTTAGAACAAACAGAATGTCTTTCATTCTAAACGTGTATGTGAACAAGATAAAGCAAATGCTTCCGGTTTTCACTTCCTGGTAAATGACCCCTGAAATTTCTTTTTAGAGACACCCTAAAACCCAACTTAAAACAGAATTCCAGAGAAATTAAAAATGCGGTTACTCACATTATTAACCTCTTCGATAAAAAATAAAAGCAACTTAAATGCTTCCTAAATTAAAATTTCACACTTAATGTATTGTTGTATTTATCATAAGAAATGCCACGAGTGATTTCCAAATTATCGATAAATTCACGACTCACGAAGTGGGGAGTGAATTTATCTAGAGAATTTGAAAATCAAGAGTGGCATTTGTTAGGACTATTTAACGAATAAAATTAAGCTGTTTACTCACAAATCATTGTTTAACTATAGTTATTTTAAAATATTTATATATTTAATGTAAACGCCGATGTTCGAAAACAAATCAGAAATGTGAGGTCACGTTCATTCACTGCTGCTTGATCATATTATTTATTGCCAAATAAGATCGCAATATTGTAAGAGTTCACCCAAGTGAAGAAATATTGAAACACATCAAATTATATATCATAATCAACATTACGGGTTATTCATTTATTTTTTAGTAAACAACTCAGTAAAATCAAGGAATCTTTTCATTATTTGCTATATTCAATGTATTTGTTGGAGAAAAATAATGCTTTGACCTGTTCAGAACATTAAAAAGGAGGAGCTTTCTTTATCACAAAAGCAGGAGCTGATAAAGAGAAATCGATAAAGAGCGAGGTGAAACACGACTGTCATTGGTTGTAAAACAACATTAATTAAAACGTGATTGGTCATTGACTAGCATTTGTGGCATGAGTTAAATAGTCAGTGTAAAATATGCAGTAACAATACTGCAGTTTTATCTATGCAGCAATGCGATACAGCTGTTACATAATGCGTATGTTGGGCGTGTCTTTCAACACCAAAGTCGTATTATCTCGCCACTTGTCGAGTGTCAGTTTTCATGTTCAAAACTTCATGCTTTATTTTAATATTCACTCTCCAATTAAATTCCAAAAAATAGTTTAACAATTACAAATCACAACTTTCCTTCTGTGTAATTAATTGGTAGCATTTGTTATTTAAAGGATTACAATTGACTGGTTTGAGAATTAATTGTAAGGATCAAATAAATTAGATTTATGAATAAGGTAAATGATGCTCGTAATTAGACAATTAACATATGGTTAAAGTAAATGGCGTTGGTAAAACAGGTGGTTGATGTGCAGGATCTCCAGAGATCGAAGATAATGATTTTCGAAGAAAAATAAGTCCTTTGAGTAGAAGATAAATAAAATAGCCTAGTTTATTACTTAAGAACTGTAAGCTATGTCTTGTACAAAAATATAATATAATTGTAATAATTATCCTTAGAGGCGGTATGTATATAAGTTATATATATCAGCATTTTGCTGCCCAATTCCTAACCATATAAAGTAATGTACCTTTGTGTTTTCATAGTCATGTCAACTTACAGAGTGTCCGTTCTTATCTACCCTATTTCTTAGGAGTATTCTTTTCTAATTACTCTTGAATTTGTTAACAATTCTAACTTGAGAGTTTTTTTCTTAAGCAATGCGTTTAATGTGTATTGAAAATTAAACGTAATATTATAATTACACTATCTGCATTATATTTAAATTGGATTGTACAATAATTATTTTATTATAATTTATGTTCATTATAATGGACACAACCCGAATCACAAATAATGCAATAGGTGGCATTATAACACAAAAATTGACATCTGTTTTATCTAGTACATCATGCTGTTTTCTTCAGTATTTAAAATGAATATATATTTATGTAATTTTCAATCACTAATATCTTTCTCAGATAATAAAAATAAATTCAACTAGATAAAAAATATAGAAGCAATAAATGGAACTACACTTCAATATGTAAGCTACAATATCGTGCTCTAGCACAGAGTAATGTGCATGCGCTGGTTCGAGTCCCCATGGGGGAAGACATTTTCTCATAGATTATTGCTATCATTATCTGAAGTAAACTCATTCTAGTGCAAATAATGAACCACAGTTCACTTCTAATAGATGGTAGGGAGATACAGAGTGAATTTTGGTACATCATCGTGGGAAATAAAAAAGTGCGGGCAGGCTCTATCTGACAGAGTAGGTCAAGTGAAGAGAAATCGCAGGAGTAGAAAGCTCTCCTCCATCAATCAGTGTGGGCGTGCGGGGATACAGTACAATCACCTTGAATGCACGAGGTGAACTCCCTCTGTTTACATGCATGAGCACGCGTACAGCAAGGTCACCTCGCACCCGGGACCTTGGACAAACAGGAATTACTGCACCACCTCTCAAACACTTTCAAGTGCGATAAACTGTCAACATTTTCGACCTGGATGAACACACCAGGAAACAAACACAAGACCATGAAGGCAAATCAAAAACTATCCGCAATGTTTTTATGGAATTTATTGAAGCATAAATACTGTTCGACCTTTACTCATTGAATTATAAGAAATTACAACTTTTCTCGGGACCGGCCTTATGGGCTAGTTGACAGTGTTTCTGACCACAGATTATGAGGTTCCGGTTCGATTCTCGGTCAAACCATAGGATTTTTCACTTAAAGGGAATTATTTCTGTGGTTGCCCATGGTCTGGTATTTAGGTTAAGAACTCTCCTGGCGCTTCATTATCATTTATCACCCATCAATGGATTACAATTCCGCAAATGTTAAGAGAAAAAACAGAAATGTCATAAAAGACAACCTGGTGGCATTAGGAAAAAAAAAACTTTTCTCAAATCAATTTGATCAATCAGTCTAAATAATCAAAAGTTTATTTGTATACAGTCGGTTCGCAAGCAGTACTCAGACAAATGCGCAGTGTGTACCATCTAGAAATCTCATCTTTGTTAGTATGTTATGTTCCCGAAAAAAAACGTGGAATCAAAGAGATGACATCTCTTTTCTATATAAAATTTCCATTCACAGCAAACACTGGGGATAAGTTAAGTATCGTGTACAATGGGTGAGACATTTGGATATGTAACTTACTGTAGGAAAACCAGAGGGAAACCGCCTGATAGGTAGACCAAAAATTAAATGAGAAAATATCAACCATGATTTGAGGGAGGTGAACTATACATACAGGGAATGATTGGAAAATATAGCTCAGGATGTATGGAGAACTTAGGCCCGCGCGACCATGAACCTCCGGGTTCGATAGTACTAATGAGTTAGTTTAGTACTTTCGTTAGTAAACACAGCAAACAATGTTCCATGGATGAAAAAGTGTTACGTCAACCGTTCTTTTCCGCACACTGTCCAATATAATATTTAGCAGTCGTGAGTGTGTATGCCATATGGCAAAAAAATTCTCGTATTTCGCCATCCATGTTCCATAATATTTTTGTATCTGTTATTATTAGGCTCATTTTTATGCACTCTATTTATATACTGTGGCATTTTATAACGTATTTATGTTATAATATTATTTTTAATACCGGTATGATATAAATTAGATACTATTTTGTTTGTATTAGCAAATTCTGAAATAATCCAGCTATTGAGTTTGCTTTATATATATTGTCGCGATTTTACTGGTTAATGAATTCGTCCTTACTTTCCTTAATTGATTGCTAAATGTCGAGTTTGGTTCCGGAAAAAAACTGCTCCCGCTAAAACTCTGACACACACATCATCATTTCGTTTATCTCCCATTAGGAGTACAGGGCATCCACAAAGCGTCGCTAACTGATCCTATTCTGAGCCAACTTCTTCACTTCCTCCCAGATTTTCCTGTTCTTAGCAATTTCTTCAAGGATGATTCTCTTCCATGTCTGTTTCGGTCTGCCTCTTTCCCTGCGTCCTTGGGGATTCCAATCCAATGCAATTCTTTCAATCGAATCATTGTCTTTTCTTAATGTAAGTCCTACCCAGATCCATTTTCGCTTTTTTTATTTCTGTTTAATTACTTTCTGGTCAGGTTTTTTCATAATTATTTATTTGATATTGCTTCTGACAACTTTATTCTTATAATTTTCTTTAGGCATCTATTTATAAATACTTGCAATTTATTTTATATGATTTTACTTGTTTTCCAGGTTTTATATGCTTGGATTTTCATCAAGTAAACTCCAACTCAATTGATTAATTATATTACAGCTTTTTTCTTTATCACTGAAAATAATGTCCGAATTCGATCTCGGACACGAATATATTTTTCATCTCTCAATATTATTACAGATCTGAGATCCATTTACCATCCTTCAGTCGGAAACTTTTCTGTGGGTATAGTCAGACGGAATGAAAGGGTATCTACTTTAACGAGCCCTGATTGTAAAAAAAAAATTGATTTCTTGCTTCTATGTCCTCCGTAGAAATTCACATCTAAGTAAAATTACCTTTATCGAAAATGGAGGTAAAGCATATTACTAAAATTACTTAATTCTAATTTGGATCAAACGAAGATCTACGTAGATACAGAAGCTTATATAAAACACGGCGACGAAATTGTCATTTGTGTCCACCTACCGCTGTCAATATTGACTATAAATTGATTACGTATATTGACTGGATATGCAAACTGAAGTTTTTTTAGCGATTTTTTACAAAATTCTTTAGTTCTAATGAATACAACATACCGCGAGATCCGATGACATTTAGGCCTATTTAATAGACTGTTATGATGTAAAAAGACTAGGTAGGTGGATTATTTTTTAAAACCCAGAATGTGCCAAAGATTTCCACATACAAAACAAATTCCTAGCGTTTAAAATTGAGATGTGATCTAGCAGTTACTAGTATTATTAATACTACATTATCAGAGCATTTCCATGATATGCTTTGCAGCTTTACAAGGGAATTATATAATTATTATTATTTTTAAAAAATCGTTAAATTAGGGAGATTACAAGGAATACATTTAAGAAGCTGCAAATAAATAAATGAGTAACTCGTTCCCTTGATATTTTGGCATGCATATCCTAAATTTGACGAAGATCTCGAGACCAGCTACTTTGACCTGAAGTTTTCTGTGAATTAAAATTTGACATTAATTGAAAAAGAAAGTAATAATAAAGGCATTGTTCAAAATTTCAACACATTTTGGCACACCGATTCAAGGTTACCGGTGCAAATGAATTCATGCCTTGGCCATGCTTCACAACATAGATGAACGAAAGGAGAATAGCCACTGTCGTTTTAACACGGGTCACAGGATATCCTCTTCTTTATCTTTTTCTTAAGGAAGTAACAATATAAATTCCTATATATGTGTGATGATCATTTATCAATGAAATAAAATGAGGGCAAGAGTATGATGGTAAGTAAATATGATAAAACTTGAAGACTAAAATAGAATATGATCAATGGAAAGGCATTCAGGTTTTTAGCTAATCGAGGTCTCAGTGAAGTTTCGTTCAGCATTGAACTGATCACTCATTCGGGGAAGCTCTCCATGTTCCTTTTGTGGTCAAAAAATCCTCTCCTGACAAATCGTTTATCTGTAGGCTATGGTCCGGGAGACATGGGACATGTAAACGAACCTATGAGCACAAAGGGAGAAGCTAAGGAAAAGAAATAGATTATTATTATTATTATTATTATTATTATTTTAACGCGAGAAAAAGCTTAAGTAATTTTACACGGAATATATTACATTAGAAACGGAAGAATGAAGCTTAAGATGATAATTTTATTGTTAACTTCTCTTCTTTCTTCTAATTATAAACGTAATTAGATAATTTATTTGAAAGAGAGTTTTTATTTGCACTAACAAACTTTCTTCGACATGTTGTTTACATGCTGATTACATAAAAGCGCGTAATGCAGTTGAAAGTGAGTTGCATTCAGATTTCATATTTATCTCTCTAAGATAAGCAATGTAACGACTGCATTCTGTCACTATCATCTTATTGTATAACAGCAGTTGATTGTTTTACGGTTTATATACTAAGCGACATGCGACTTTAAATGCATGCTTTTTAAGCCACTTTTTTTACAAATATGTATTGCATGTTGTTATTGTGTCTGAAATTCTTCTTAATCACGCTGGGCCCACGCTTTTTGTTCCAATAAAAACGGCCTGAGGATATTTGTCCTTCTATACTTTGTCGTAATTACGCAGTTAGTCCTACTAATGTAAAGTCCTATTGATCCGCGGTGGACCAGTGGTTATATTCCTTGCCTCTGGTTCAAGGGTTGCGGGTTCAAACCCGGCCGGAGTCGATGGATTTTTTTAGAATGAAAAAATCTAAGGAACAAGTCCTTCGGAAGGGAGTCTGAAGATTTTCAGATCATTAAGTCTGAATAAAGAGACTTACCTTCATCCTAATAATACGTTTTTCGCCTACTAGATTAACTTGGTCCAACTCCCAACATTGTGCTGTTACACCATTATAGATGTATTCACTGCATTTCAAATGCCAAAAACACTAAGGAATTTGTCGATTTTTTTTGCAGAAATTTTGCAATTTTTTTTCAATATACTAAAAGTTTTTAAGTGTTGTTAAATTAAACAACGTGTTCTTTAGCATTTTCCGTGTGAAAGGTTAGGATCTTATCTCGAAACTTTAGCAGGCCGATCACTTTACATTACATGGATGTACAGTAAATCGCCAACATTAGTCTTATATCTGTATGTATTTTATGTATAGAGCAATATATTATGTTCCTACTGAGTGGAATTCACTGCATCAAAAATAGCTAATATCAATGCATTTACGACATTTTTGATGAAATTTTGCAATTTCTTTCAATGCATAAAATTAATAAATTTCAACCTATCCATCCATAGTAATTCTGTCCGAAGGCAGGTCCTTCACTGCAATCATAGCATTTTCATGCTATGCTTTGCAGCTTTACTAGGGAATTGTAGGTGTGGTAGCTTCCCGTTGCTTTCCACACCGGTGAAAGATGATGATAATGATAAGATTGATTATGATGGCCAAATGATTTCGGGGACCATTTGGGCCTTAAAGTTTTCCTGACATTTGTCTTACAGGCGAGGAAAAAAACCCGATAAAAACCTCACCCAGAAAAACTGCCCCGACCGGGGATCGAACCCGAGCCCGCTGTGTGACGAGGCAGCACGCTACCTCGAGACCACAGCGGTGGACATTAATCCTAGATAAAATATCGTGATATTTACCAATTTTCTGTATGAGGCGTCAGGGCCTTATCTCGAAACTTATGTAGGTCTGTTACTTTATATTACCTAGACACCCATTGCACATTAATATGTAAAATATACAATAGACTTATATATGTATGTATTTTATATTTATATCAATAAATTCTATAATGTGTGCCGCGCCGTAACCGAGTGGTTAAGGCAAGAGGCCTTGGCGCAAAACTGCGGGTTCGGGAATAAACTTTCTCATGGGATTTCGGCCAGTATGGGACCGGTGCCCACCCAGCATCATGATGAATTTGGGTAGCTACAATAAGTAGCAGCTCCAGGTTGAGAAAACCAGATATAACGGCTGGGGGAGCCGACATGCTGGCCACATGTCACCTAAACGCTGGCAGGATAATCGTCTACCTCTGTGATTAATGCATGGTAGATGCGAGGCCAGCAGCCGAATGGTAAGCCAAGGGCTTTCTAGGCCTGTCGCGCCATGGAGTGTTTTTTAATTCTTTATATATTACCAAATAAAATAAGTAGGCATGTGTTAGCGCCTGTAGTATAGCCTATAGTCTGAAGGCTTGGGAAATGAGCAGCATGTGATAATACAAGAATAATATATTCCTATTCTACCATGTATACGGCATAATATATACAGTATCTCCAGAATGGCAAATCCGAAGTTAGCATGCGGATTAATTCGAGCTGAAAGTGACTATTTTAGTGTCAGAATGTTTTATTCATCAGTAATTAATTTCAGTCCTCCTTGTTATCTGGATAATGAACTGGGAATCTAAGTAATATTGCCATCTTATGAGTATGGGTGAAGATACCTATATCCATAGTTCTTCTCTTCGCCCATATACTCATAAGATGGCAGCCTTTAATAGTTACATTAATAGACTTTTAAATGTCCCTCTTTCGCCCTTGGAATATAATAATGAATTGAATATTATTAAACAATTAGCTATTAATAATAACTTCGACCCTAAAATGATAGAATATTTAATTAAGAAAATTAATTACAAAAAAGCAATTAACAAAGTTTTTCCTTTACCCAAAGAAAACAAATAAATATACCATAATGTCATACATACTTTCAAATAAAATATCTAAACACTTTAAAAAGTTGAACATTAATGTGGCATTTAAAACTAATAAAGCTTTACAAAACATAATAAAAAACAATAAAACCAAAATAAAAAATAAATAAAAAATATCAGGTTTATATAAATTGAAGTGTGGCACATATGACAATGTCTATATAGGACAAACTGGTAGACCTTTTATCTCTCGGATAAAGGAACACGTGAGAGCATATAACAGAAATTTATAATATTCAAAATATGCTAACCACCTATTCCAATTTAATCATTGTTTCGATCCAAATTTTGATATTTTACATGTTTGTGATAAGGGTAAGAAATTGGACTTTTGGAGGCTGTAGAAATAAATAAATTGAAAAGTAGTAATAAACTGTTAAATTCTCAACTTGATTTGAATGAACCGCCTTTGTTAAATTAAAAAATTTAAATAAATTATTGTTGTATTGTTGCTTAGATCAGTTGATATGTACTACAATAACACAATTCATAATTTAACATGTCTGAAGACGGTACAGTGTACCGAAAGAGCTGTCATTGAATATATCTTAATAAATACGAAAATCAAATAAAACTAAGTTTTACTTTCATTTAATTGTAATATAATTTAATGTAAATTTTAAATCTTATCTTTTATTGTATTTTTTTATTATGGGGCGCGATTGATATTTTTTGAGAGACCTTTGTAGAATTTATTTAATTTTTGTGATGTTGGTTAAGTGGAATTTAATTTTGTAAATTAAAGCAAGAGGTGGAAAGGAGAAGCAGATTTTGTTTTTGTGCAAACTGAAAATTGTATATTTGCGTATCTCAATATAAATTATCATGACATAGTCACGTGATCATTGAAGGCTTCCATGTTTTTACCAACAAGATCTACACTTTTTCTATATTATTTGTATCAATCACTATATCAATATCATATTTAATAATGATACCTTCAAGGGGTCAAATTATTGCTTCTATTCTAACATAAGAAGTAAACTTCTAATAGCACCAAATAAATCTATTGAAAGGCTAACAAAACTTCAAGGACTATTGTGCATGGTTTTTATGTGTAAATTGAAGGCCCACGAGCTGAATGGCCTTGCCAGAAATGTGCTTGAATTGAGTTTTCACGAGACTGTACAGTGAATGCTGATTCATGTACACTGCAAAGAGTAAAGGTTAACCATAATCAAATTCACACTATATAGTACAGCGGAAGAGATGCTGCATCTTTCGTTGCATTACAACTAAAACAAACATACGTTATACGTAGGATGTGAGAAGATATTTATTCGTCCGTCTCTCATTACTGAAACAATCTGACAAATGTTTGATTTGAAACCTATAGGCTCAAATGTTTTAAAATGATATAAGTAGAGAGAAAAATTTGCACCTGGTCCAGATTTGCATTCCGTGACATAAAAACTGCTTCCTAAGAAAATTAATTCCCGTTTTTAACTTAATACTTACTCCAGGATTTTTAAAATCCCCTCCGTACAAATAATCATACCTCGAAGCAGAGTTACGGGACATGCGCCGGTTCGAGTCCCCATGGGGGAAGACATTTTCTTATGGAATTTCGGTCAAAATGGGATCGGTGTCCATCTATTATGGGAATGGATATATTGAGCACCGATTCCAGACTAACAGTATCATCCCTATACTGGCGGATGATAAATTATCGTCCATCTCTGTAAATGAGACATAACATGATGATGTAAGGTCAACAGCCGGCTAGGCCAAGGGCCTTATGACTGTCGCGCCATGGAGTTAAAATATATATTTCACAATGAATATGACACCCAACATCGAAATTTAATTTATATTACACATGCAGGATTTATGGGTAATCAATTTTAAATGGGAAATCGAAAATTATATTGATATAATTTCAGGCAACAATACTATAACTGTCCAATTTGGAACACTGTTTCACATACTATTCGGGAGGCGTGGGACACACACATAAATTATCTATAAAGAAAGAGAAACTAAATGAAAGAAAAACATTATCTAAAAATCGCTCAATTTCTCTACTTTTACTTCATCTTATCTGTAGACGCTTTAAAATGTAAGTTCATATCGCGTCTGGAATCTTTGGTGTATCAAGTAAGTTGGGTATATATTTATTGTGTCATCATTTGAAGGAGAAAAGATTACGAGTATTTGTGAATAAAAGTTATTAGGAAAATGTGTGGACCAAAGAAAGACGAACAGAAGTTGAATGGAAAAAAACTACATAATAGTGAGCTGCGCAATGTTTATGGAAAACAAGATGTAATAGAACAGTCGTGTCTCTTAAAATGGGGAATGCAAAGGGACATGGAATCTTATTTAGAAAATCCATAGGTAGAGGGCAAAGAAAGTAGGTAGGCAAAGAAAGAGATAGGAAAATAGCATTAAACATGATTTGATGGAAGTGGATTATACAGGGAAAGATTGGAAGACGTTCACGATAGGGATGTATGGAGACCTTATGTCCGCGCAGCAATAAACCTTCGGGTCAGTTGAGTTAGTTATGTATTCTTATGGAAGTAAACCCATGCATTCTTTATTGATGCTATGAAATGGTGATTAAGATAAAATGAATCCTGATAATGAAATTCAAACACAAGATTTGCCCTCGCGATTGACCAAAATCTAGGAGCACACCTAGTCAAGTTGGTCGGCACTGGCATCTGAATACGAAATCTCCCAAAAACAAGTCTCTAACGCTACCTCCTGAACAAATTCCCTCGATAATTTCTCTATTGCCCAGTTTCACTCATATATTTCACTCATAATGGGATGTAAAACTTTTTAGTTGAATAGTGTGAAGGAAATGTGAAAGCCATATGTTGGTATCACTAAATGGGGTCACTGTTATCAGTATTGTCTGTTTCCAAGCAGGCATGGAGGCACCTTCTTCACGCCATTTAACATTTTCAGCAAGTCTTAAAAATCGACGTTTAGGAACTTGCCACTACCGTTAATTGCACATTTATTCACTCGAAAGCTAAAATTAAGTTGAAATAATTATTATTTTATAAGTTTTCAACAGATTTCTTCTTTCAAACATGTTCTTGATAATGTATAGTCGCTTCAACTATTATCATGAATTCAGAGACTGCCGGATTAGAATAATTTAAGCTAAGTCCAACTTCATATTTTCTTTAAATTTTATTTCGATATTACCTTCATGCGTAATGTGCATTTTAATGGAAGCTCTTGTTTTCAATTGTTATTATTATTATTATTATTATTATCTTATAAACATAATGTTATATTAATTCTATTTTTTTTAAACTCATTATAATTCATATTGTAGGTCCATATATCATTTTATTGTACATCTGTACTAGCATAATTGTGCTGTTTGAGTGGAAGAGAAGGTGTTATGGCCTTAAATATGACACAAAATTAAATATTATTATTATTACTACTACTACTACTACTACTACTACTACTACTACTACTACTACTACTACTACTATACTCCCCAGCTTAAGGTTAGACTCTATTTTTTAAATGAGCACAAATTTCAAATTGGCAATGGATCCTAATAAAATATACTGGTTTAATTAATTTATTAATTTTAATAAAATAATAGAAAAACGAATTTGCTTAATTACTTAAATTTGAGTTGAATTACACAATATACAGTAATTAATAACTTAGTGTTAAGCATGATTTCGCTATGGTCTAGCATATTTTAATTAGAAATTAGTGTTTTGCAAATTTATGGGTTAACTACTGAATACATAGTTTGAATTCAGTTACTTCATATAATTAATACAATGATGTAACATAATACTAAACTTACAATTCAATATAAGTTATTTATATAAACTCTATAGGCTAAAGTAATAAGATATGTTATGTATATCTTGATAATCTACTTATAAATTGTCACACTTGACATTGCAAGTGATTCTACTCTTCAGAAACTCAAGAAGCTACAAAACCAAATTCTAAGATTAATAAATAATAATTATAATTGGTGATACTAGAATAAATGTACCTACTCACTGGAATGAACCACATCTGCCATATAAAGGTAAAGTGATCCCACTACAGGCCTCAGGAGGCCCTTGGGGTAGTAGGAGGTTAAGGCTCCCACTTTTTCTTGACAATCGGCACTTTATGTCAGCCGGGTTGTCAGCCCTGCGTGACGGCCGCCTTTACCCCAGAACAAGCGTCTGGTACTCATTTCAGTTAGAGGCTGAGTCGACCCCAGGGCCATAGTGCCGCCAGAAGGTTTGGGTCAGTTTAAAAATCCTGACCCCACCGGGACTCGAACATTTAAAGAAAAACACTCACTCTTTGTAAGAAGTCCTCGGCAACCAACGCTGGTGATCATACCAGAGTAAAGAATGCATACTCAATATAGGTTATTTTAAAAAATAACTTCGGAGGCCAAATCCAGTTATCAAATTACCACAATGATTCCTGAATGACTTCTCTAGCAACTGAATCCTTCCTAATCTCTTCTCAGGGTACTTACTTGACTTAACAGAAGCAGAAACAATATAAAGGTACTACAGGCCTCGGGAGACCCTTGGGACAGTAGGACGTTAAAGCTCCCACTTTTTCTGAACAGTTTATGTCAGTCATGCGTGACAGCCGCCTTTACCTCCAGAACAAGCGTTCCGGTGCTCATTTCCGTTAGAGACTGAGTGGACCCCAAGTCGCCAGAAGGTTTGGGTCAGTTTAAAAATCATGACCCCACCGGGACTCAAACCCTCGACCTCCCGGATTGTAAGCGTATTGCCATAACCATTACGATATGGCGTGCCCCGAAGAAACAATATAACTTATACCAATTCAGGCAGTTTGCACTAGAAACCATCAACACCAAGTACCTTAAATATACAAGCCTCTGTATTTACATAGATAGATCCAAGATCAAGGAAAACAACAACATTGGTTCAGAAATACACAGCGATCTATTTTCATTTAACAACCCAGTTGGCAATTGTAGAATGGCATTTGATGCCGAAATAGCAGCAATCCGGATAGCACTTTCCCAGTTCAGCCTCCTACATAAGAAGTTGGATAATGCAGTGATAGCCTCAGATTTGAAGTCCGTTATCGAGGTCAATATGCACAGCAGATTCCCCTTCATTGTCATTCAAGAGCATCAATTTCTGTATTTCTGTTTAGACAACTAACAAGTGAGTTGCCGTTCAGTGAATACCTAGACACTGGCAGATCCAGAAATTAACAGGCAGAGATTTTAGCAACAAAGAAAAATTAATATATAAACTCAAATCCAATATCCTTCCACTCCATCAAACTACATACCCCACAAAGTCTACATCGACGTTCACCACAGAAAACTCATCAGCAGAACATCTACCAAGCAATGGACAATATTGACATCCACAAAATATCTGATAAGCCAAGAAAAACTGCAGATACCATATTCTGACTATACACTGGTCACGACTGTCACCGTATCGGTGTCTTCCTAGATCCGTATTGCACACTCTGCAGAGGAAAGAAATCATGCACAGAGAACATCTCCCCATCTGCTCAGCCTCAAAAGAAAGTGACTACTACTTGGAAATTCGAAACAAAATGGAACAGTGTCTCATTTAGTTTTTTTTGTAATTATATAGGTTAATATTCTTGATATAAATACCCACCACATATAAATAAATAAATAAATAATATCTTGAGGAAAACAAGGAAAGATACGAAACTTCAATTATATAAAACAATGGATGTCCCTTTGTTGTATGGAAGTGAAAATTGGATAATGAAATCAAGGGATAAAAGCAGGATACAGACTGCGGAAATGCTGTTTTTACGTAATGTGAAAGGATGCACAAGAGCGGATAGAATAAGGAATGAAACTATACGAGAAGAATTAAATATATATAAAATTGAAGATAAAAATCAGCGAAAATAATAAGAAATGGACTTAATGAGAATGAACAACGAAAGAATACCAAAAAGAACCTCCCTGTATAATCCCAGAGGAACAAGAGATGTTGGCCGACCACGTAGAAGATGAACTGCACTTTTAACTTCGCCGGAACAGGCTGCATAGCCTAAACTTTGTAGTAGAAGAAGAGAAGAAGGAATGAATATGCACGGTCATGGGTGATTGGCACGGGGAGACAAAGATACCTGTATTTTTGTCTAATGCCGCCAGATTCTCTTAGGATATTTCTGCATTCCCTCCTGGCAATATCAAAATTGTAACCCACTTCTGGATTATGTTATCCTGATGATATGATGGGTGATAAATGATATCGAAGCACCAGGAGGGTCTTTAAACATAAGCTTAATCTAATTTTCAGACCATGAGAAATCACAGGAATAATTCCCTTTGAGGAATAATTTCTATGTTCTGACCGGGAATCGAACTCAGGACTTCACGAATTGTACTCAGAAGCTCTGACCACAAAATAATGAGGCTGATCATAACTGTGCATTTCATATACACAATATATATAAGCAGTAATAATATTTAATGACAAGAGTAGCAACTTATTTGACAGCTGAAAACTACCTTAGTGTATAATTAATAAAGCCTTGAATAAAGAAAGCAAAAAATGAAAAAAAAAATCAAACCAATAAATCCTAAAAAAAATAATTTAGTTGGTTAGGCCTTTGTTGTATTTATAAATATATTTGCAATTGACATATAGCAGTAAACGAGTTCGAGTTGTCAGAAATAACTTCTATAAAATTATATAACATAATCAGATATTAAGTTAACAGTAGAACATTTTCAGTGTTTTCATGATCAGCCTCAAGAATAGACCTTTTGACCTGTTCCTCTCTCTTGAGAGAAATTGCTGTCTTTCTCTTTGAGTCGCCTTCTCTCTCTCTCTCTCTCTCTCTCTCTCTCTCTCTCTCTCTCTCTCTATATATATATATATATATATATATATATATATATATATATATATATATATATATCTTCCCTTCAGGTTTTTAAGGAGCAAAATTATATTTAATGGATTTTTAATAAATTTTAAATTCCTCAATTTTGGGCGGATTTAAATCTGAGACCTTTACATCCGTATGGATTAGAACGTTATTAAAAAATTAAGACAAAATTGGCAACAAATTCCTGCTTCATCATTGGACATTGTCTGGCAGCCTAACCAAGAGTTATATGTGCATATGTTTTTCACATTTTGTGAGAATTCAGAGCCTTTTATTTTGAATTTAATAAAACGTCAAATTAACTTTATAATATTTAGGCTTATATTGTTTGTTTAGTAGATGTAACGATATTTACCTTTATTCTGACACGACGTTCCATGCAGTCTCTGAGTGTGGACAGTGGTCCTGTTATTTCGTCCATACGAGTCAACACATTCCGAGATAGCCTCTTTGGTTTCGCAGATTTGACAGGTTCTGAAATGCAATGTATTTTAAAAAAGGTAAAAATATAAATGTATCATTAAAATTTAAAACATTTTTAAATTAAAAAGAAAGATCTGCTCAAAAGCAAAAATCCTTATTTTTATGCTGCTCTATTATGTTTCAGTGATTTTTATCCTCGACCACCATCTGGTTATCATAATCAGCGATATCATATTCACATTTTTAATAGGAATATGTGGGCGGATGGTGTGCCTCATCTTAAATGTTCGTGCTGTCTCGGAGGTGGCATGGCATTCAATTGATCACTCAACCGGGAATAACTTCCATCTCCTTGTACGGTCAAAAAAGTATGCAAAAATATTCAGATTTGAAAATTCTCTTCCCTAAGGCCCAGATGGCGTAGTACACGTAAAAGTATCTACACAGGGAGAGGTTAAAGTAAAAATAAAAGTTACCAGTTTTGTTTATCTGTATTTTAACTACGTATTGTTTTTTATCGTTTGACTTTTGTAATTATTACATTATTACATACGTAAAAAATAATAATACATACATGCAAACCTAATGGAATGTTGACTATTATCTCAGGCATGAATCGGCCTGGGGCAATTTTTTAATCTCAGCGCATTTTGGGTCTTATGAGTCGACCCAAGAGGAGAAAAAAAATCTTTAGATAAGAAGATGGAGAGACAATCATTGAGTAGTCAACGCAACCACTGTCCTTCAGCAAAACAAATACTTTGGACAGAAATTTTGTGGGTAACTAGATAAAGGAAATTCCATTCCGAGTTCCCCTTGCTACACAAAACTCCGGTGAAAATAAAAATAAATAAATAAATAAATATATATATATATATATATTGACATATCCCGAGAATTGAATTCATAGTCGCTAGATGAATGTAAATTAAGTAATTTGAAATATATTTTACCTGCTCTGAAATTTACATTTTGTAGCTAGAAACGATTATTAATCTTTAATCTTTAAAAAATACACTTTCATTAAAATGTTATATGCAAGTTTTTGCTAGCATTATAAATAATCTCAATGAATATACACATTAACATTTTGTTGTGGGATGTAGCCTATCATGAATTTAGAATGTATTATAGATTTTAAGATATTAAATCTACGCTTATGTAACAGTTTGCTTAGTGTATTTACCTCAAATAAATATTAGAGTAATATTTGAAGGGCTTATTGTAATTATAACGTGATCTCAAACAGACTATTGTATGGAAGTGAGGGGTGGACCCTGCGACAACATGATAAAACAAGAGTAAATAGTTTTTAAATGCGATTCCTGCGATCTTTAAGTGGAGTAACTTTAAGGGACAAAATATGTAGTGAAGATCTAAGAAATAAATGGAAGGTGGAAGAGCTCGTAAGGGACACATACAAGTATCAGAAGGCCGATACCGTTGAAAGCACTACGTTACCATCCTCGGGTAGGAGAGACATGGGGAGATCCTACACAGGTTGAATAAAACAATTCGTGTAGTTGCAGAACAGGCGATTTGCTTATATCTGCAGAGGTCAGAAAAAGAAGAATTTTGTATTAGTAAGAATCTCAAATGTTGCAAGTAAGTTATGTGAAGCTAATCACAGCGCTGCATTGTGGTAATTTTGCAGGGATGCGATTTCCATACCCCAGAATGCTCTATGATAGTAGAATTTCAACTTTCCTCTGAAGGTTCTTGAATTTTCCTCGCCCTAATAATTCCATCATGTTGGCCGGAATCAAACCTGGGTATACGATATTCCGAGAACAAAAAAGGCCAACTCTTTTTTTTTATTATTATCCTTTAAAAAAGGACATGTCTTTATTTTATAATTGGTCTTCCATTTTATTAATTGATGGTTTGTCTAATAATATTATCTTGATTGATTTTAATTTAGTTGATTTTGTATGAATACTTATTTGTAATTATATATTCTAGGTTATGATCCTATGCAATTTTTTTCTGTATTTCATATTTTTCACTGGTTGAGTGGAGAAGGCCTTATGGCCTTAACTCTGCCAGTTTAAATAAATTATTTTTATTATTATATTTATTATTTTCTTTCTTAAATTCAGGAGATTGAAATGGTTTAGCCAAGTAAAGAGGATGTCAGATGACAGGAAACTTAAGATGTATTAAATTTTGAAGCGAGGGCAACAGAACAAAGGGGAGACCAAAAGAACAATGGGTTCATTGAGTGCATATGAATATGGTGTCATGAGGATTAACAGAGAGTGATGCAGAGAATTGGGCTGTATGGAGGAATAAAATTTACAATGGGTTGTAGGAAAACTATTGTATTGTGGAGAAATTCCTAATAAAGAAAGAGAAAGATTATTGTTATTATTATTATTATTATTATTATTATTATTATTATTGTTGTTGTACTTTTATGCTGATGATGTAGTAGTATTGGCCGATAGCGAGGAGATACTAAAGGACAACACGCACACACTATTGAGTAACACTAAGGAATTAGGACTGGAAGTAAATATCAATAAAACTAAATATGTGTTCACACGTAGAAATACATTATATAATGGAAATGGACAGCTAATGGCAAATGAGGGAAATTTTGAGGAAGTGGCTGAATTCAAATACCTAGGAACAATAATCACAAATAGGAATGAGATGCACAAAGAAATTAAACATAGGCTCAATTCTGGAAATGCGTGCTATTATGCAATGCAGAGACTTTTGATGTCCCAACTCCTTTCAAAAAACATTAAACTGAAAATATATAAAACTATTATTCTACCAGTTATATTATATGGGTGCGAAACATGGACTCTTACTTTAAGGGAGGAAATGAGATTACGAGTTTTTGAGAATAAAGTTCTTACGAAAATGTTTGGACCAAAGAGAGATGAACAGACAGATGAATGGAGAAGACTTCATAACAATGAACTACATGGTCTTTATAGGAAGCCAGATATAATAAGAACAGTTAAGTCCCGTAAACTGCGATGGGCAGAACATGTTGCGCGCATGGGGAATGAAAGACGTGCATGGTAGCTTCTTGTAGGAAAGCCAGAGGGGAAACGCCCAGTTGGTAGACCAAGAATGAGGTGGGAGAATAACATTAACTATGAGTTGAGAGAAGTAGATTATACAGGGAATGATTGGAAAGCATTAGCTCAGGATAGGGATGTATGGAGAGCTTATGTCCGTGCGGCCATGAACCTACGGATTCGAAAGTGCCAGTGAGTAAGTAAGTAAGTAAGTATTATCATTATACTTAATCTACAAAAAAAGACAAAATACTCAACTATAATGTTCAATGTCTCAGAAACGGATAAAAATTCCTTACATTTCTAACAAATGAGACAATACCAAATACTTCTGTAAAGTGCAAATAGTTCTAATTTTTAAATTAAATACACCTGTCTTAAAATTCGCGTGTGAAACAAGAGCCGACACAAAACAAAACGAAACACGTAGAAACAAGAGAAAAATAACAAAGAAAAAAGTCCATGTCAGAATCTAGGACATCAACAAGGCAATATTCAATCAACATGAGAATGGAAATAAGACGAAGTGAACAGTCGTATCTTGGATGGATGGGAATAGGGATTATTATTTTTTTTCAAATGCCCCAGGTTTGTCTTTCGTCATTCCTGGTTTCTCTCCTGGCATGGCGTACTTGTAACCCACTTCTGAGGTTGGGGCGCCTGGAAGGCGGGGTTACGTTGCCCCGATGATATTGATGATAATGGTGCGCCAGGAGAGTCCCTAATCCTAAGCTTAACCTAAGATGAATATGAATGATGATGATTGCGATGGCCATATGATTTCGGGGACCGTTTGGGCCTTAAAGTTTTCCTGACATTTGTCTTACAGGTGATGAAAAACCCCGATAAAAACCTCACCCAGAAAAACTGTCCCGACCGGGATCGAACCCGGGCCCGCTGCGTGACAAGGCAGCATGCTACCCCGAGACCACAGCGGTGGACCGGAATAGGGATTATATGAGTTGTGAAAGACAATCTGTCAACAGGGAAAACGGGTCCTGGAAGATACCGTAAACGCTATTTTGATAAACTTTCTATAGAGACTGTCTCGCGCCTAGCCGAGCGGTTTATGTTCAGAGATACGGGTCCTGAGCTAGATTGAGTCCCATGGAATTTCGGCCAATAGGGAACCCGTAAACCCAAAATCGCGAGAAATTTGGGTAGCTGCAATAAGTAGTGACTTTAGATTGAGAAAATCAGCTATAATGGCTGGGGTACGCTACATGCTGACCACATGCCACCCTTACACCGGCTAGATGATCGTCCATCTATTTGATTAAAGCTTGTGGATGTGAGGCCAGTGCTGGCTGGTAGGTCAAAGACATTCTAAAGTCCTGTTGCGCCATGGATTTTGTTTCTAAGAATACAGACTAGAAAAAGAAGTAGTATTTTTTTAAAAAAAATAAACTAATATTTTATTTTTATTGTTTTAATTTAGTTTATTCTATCTACTAAGAAAACATATCCCTGAGAAATCCACGGACACAACCTGAGCTCTGCCTTATGTTATGTAGGAAAACTTAGAATAGGCATATATACAAAATAATTTGCACAATTAAAATACAAATAGTTTGACCTTACGCCCTACCTTGATACTAAGAAAACAATTGTTAAGCAAAAACATGACTCGGGAATTTTAAAGTGGTATGTTTATGATAAATTAAAACATTTCATTATAATATATTGTAAAAATGTACTTTATAAATTACGATTTTAAGTTAATTAAAACGCTAAACACATGTGCACAACCTTCCTTACCTCAGGGATACTGGAACTTGGCCATCGCCCAAAATACACGGAAATCTTTCTATCTACAAGTGCAAAAGAATTCTTTGTTTAACACATACGCGACCAGCACCTCCTTACATTCCAAGTATGACGCATATTTTTTAATTTCTGATCACACCTGCTGATTTGTCTCCTTGATAATTTGTTTCTTATATCGAATAACTGATCGAGCTTATTTCTAGAAAAATCTCTTCGTATAACTTAAATGTTTACAAAATGAGGAAGATGTCGAAGCCTTAGATAATTTAATTTTAGAGTAACAGAGTAATCTATAATATTAATTCCACATCCGGGTTCCATAACTCAATTTTTAATTCACAAGATGAATGAAGAGTATGAAAGCTCTATCTATTTTTGAACAAAAAATCTAAATTTATATTATAAATCTTAATCAGATTTCAAGTTAAATGTAAACTAATAACCGTCAAAGTTATAAATAGAGAAGCTTCTTTAAGTCTTAGCAATTTTCGAAAATGTTGTGCATTTTTGAGAAATCCCGAACATTCAATTTATCTTCTTTTTTTCAAAACAGAATGCATGACTTTGTTTAAAATTTACAATTTCACTCTGAATTTGAATTATCAGCTATTATGTCATTCATTCAAAATCAAATAGATATAGATTGTTAAAACGTGTGGGGCAGGCAAAGGTCTTACAATATTATAAACACTGAAAAAAAAATTATGTAACATAGATACCTATAATTGATAAAAGGTAACCTAACATAAAAATTGTATGTTTATATTTAATAGTCAACATTAATAAAATTCATGATAAAGTTCCGTTGAGGTATTATTCAAAATTAAAATATAAAATTATGAAATATTTACCTTACCTTTAAGTTGTGGAGACGGAATTTTTAGGTAAATATTTCATAATTTTATATTTTAATTTTAACATAAAGTAGCGTGTAACTTAAATTTGAACTAATTAATCAGTTATTTTATTCTTATTTATTTTTAAAGAGGATGAAATTCTTTGTTTTTAAGTAAATCTCATGAAATTAGAATTCAAGAGCATAAAGAGAAGAATTTTTTGAAATTGTTATTCTCTAAAACGATAAAAAGAAAAGTTCTCATATATTAAACATGTTTAGATACTAAAGAAAATTTTATATATATATATATATATTATAGACTACATAACAGTGAACTACATGGTCTTTATAGGAAGCCAGATATAATAAGTACAGTTAAGTCTCGTAGACTGAGATTTGCAGGACATGTGGCACGAATGGGAATGAAAGACGTGCATGGAAGTTTCTTGTAGGAAAACCAGAGGGAAAACGCCCAGTTGGTAGACTAAGAATGAGGTGGGAGAATAACATTAATCATGATTTGAGGGAAGTAGATTATACAGACTATTTAACTCATGCCCCAAACGGGAGTCAATGACCAATCACGTTTCAATGATTTCTGTTTTACAACCAATCAGAGTCGTGTTTCACGAAATATTTATCAGTGTTATATTTACCATATTAAAGAAAGCTCCTCCTTTTTAATATTCTGAACAGGTCTGACCATTATTTTGCAGTGACTGAGCCTGCGAGAAATACGGCTACCAGATTGTATATATAGTGCATGAATGTCAACACATGCCGCATGCGGGAGTTAATATAAAAACATTTGTAGCAATTGATTATACCACCAAAAAAGAAACCACTGTTTGCACTTTCTTAAATGTATTTTTTCCCAGGTAACAATCCAGAAAAATATAATTGTCATATTTACATCATACGACATCAGAAATGAATTAATATACAGTTTGATGTGTTTCATTTTTTCTCCACTACAGAGCATTCTTACAATATTGCGTTCCTTTGGCAATAAATAGTATGATCTGGTTGCAGTGATAAACAAAAGAAGCAGATGAAGCGTACCTATCGTTTCTCATTTGTTTTCAAACATCGCCGTTTACATTAAATATATAAATATTTTAAAATAACTACAGTTAAATAATGATCTGTGAGTAAACAGCTTAATTTTATTCGTTAAATAGTCCAAACAAATGCCACTCTTGATTTCCAAATTCTCTAGATAAATTCACGACTCACTCCACTGTTTGCACTTTCTTAAATGTATTTTTTCCCAGGTAACAATCCAGAAAAATATAATTGTCATATTTACATCATACGACATCAGAAATGAATTAATATACAGTTTGATGTGTTTCATTTTTTCTCCGCTAGAGAGCATTCTTACAATAATGCGTTCCTTTGGCAATAAATAGTATGATCTGGTTGCAGTGATAAACAAAAGAAGCAGATGAAGCATCGTTTCTCATTTGTTTTCAAACATCGCCGTTTACATTAAATATATATATATATATATATATATATATATATATATATATTAAAATAACTACAGTTAAATAATGATTTGTGAGTAAACAGCTTAATTTTATTCGTTAAATAGTCCTAACAAATGTCACTCTTGATTTCCAAATTCTCTAGATAAATTGGAAATCACTCGTGGCATTACTTATGAGAATGATTGGAAAACATTAGCTCAGGACAGGGATCTATGGAGAGCTTATGTCCGCGCGGCCATGAACCTATGGGTTCGATAGTGCCAGTGAGTGAGTTAATTAGTTATATACAGGGTGATTACAAATGATTGGAGCGATTTCATGATTTTATGGTAGCTGTAGTATTCGACATATTTTCACGAACTTTTACAGATACATAGAGCAACTTCCCAGGTTTTTTTTGAGATGTTACAGGTGCTCCATATGCTCCCCCTTGGTGTATTCTGCAGATATCAAGTCTGTATCAAGTTCGTCCCATACTCGACGTAACATGTCCCTATTAATTTGTTCAAAGGCATTGATTATGCGAGCTCGCAGTTCTGGTAAGTCTACTGGTAAAGGAGGCACAAACACTGAATCTTTCACATACCCCCAAACAAAAAAATCGCACGGCGTCAAATCGGGGGAGCGTGGAGGCCATGACAACAATTTCTGATCATTCTCTCCACTGCGACCGATCCATCGGTTTGGCAATCTCCATGTTTAAAAATTCACGAACATCGTGATGGAAGTGTGGTGGAGCACCATCCTGCTGGTAGATGAAGGTCTCACTGGTCGGTCGTCAGCTGCGGCATGAGCCAATTTTCCAGCATGTCCAGGTACACGTGTCCTGTAACGTTCTGCTCGCAGAAGAAAAAAGGGCCATAAACTTTGAACTGAGAAACCGCACAGAACACACTAACTTTTGGGGAGTCGCGAATGTGCTGCCACAATAACGCGGGGGATTTTCTGTGCCCCAGATTCGCACATTGTGTTTGTTCACTTTGCCATTCACAAAGAATGTTGCTTCGTCACTGAAGACAAGTTTCTCACAAAAACCATCCTCATCCATAAACTGCTGCATTTGTGTACAAAATTCAAACCGACTCACTTTGTCAATGGGCGTAAGGGCTTGTAGAAATTGCAAGTGGTAAGGTTTATGCTTCAATCTTTTCCGCAAGATCTTCCAAACGGTCGGTTGTGGAATGTTCAGCTCTCTGCTCGCTTTTCGTGTTGATTTCTGTGGGCTACGTGTGAAACTCATCCGCACACTCTCAACCTTTTCTTCACTCACTGAAGGACGACCCGTTGATTTCCTTTTACAGAGGCATCCTGTAGCTTTAAATTGCGCATACCATCGCCGAATGGAGTTGGCACTCGGTGCATCTTTCTCGAACTTCGTTCTGAAGTGTCGTTGCACAGTTATCACAGATTGAGTTGAATGAAATTCAAGCACAGCATATGCTTTCTCCTCGCCTGTCGCCATCTTTGATAACTGCTGCGCTCTCTCGGTTTAAAGCTGAAACACGGCTGCGAGAGAAAACAAAAAAAAAACCTTATGAGTTTTTATACATAACTTTAAAGTTCTGTGAAGATATGTCAAATAAGATCGCTACAATAAAATCATGAAATCGCTCCAATCATTTGTAATCACCGTGTATATCTTGTGTGTTTTAGCGTAACTCATCCCAAGGGGGTGGTGAGAGAGGGGTATCATGTAAAAATTAATCTAAAATTACCGATATTAATGTCGAATTCATAGTTTTCGAGGTTGCTGAGATAAACACTGACACTTTCGGCCCTGTTCAGTCCCCCATCGACATGAAGAGATGACTGAAAAATAAAATGTCCAAAACGACCGAGATTGGTTGTCGAATCCATAGTTTTCGGGATCACTAAGCTGATCGGTGACAAGATTAGGATAATAATAATGACTATATAACGCCAGGTAATCAGCTGTTTTCATATTTTGGTTAGGCAAATAATTATTTAATTCTCGTGCCTTTTTGCTTCTACATATTTAAGATTATCGAGTATCTAATGCAATGATTTAATACAATAAGCAGTAACAAGTGAGTGACGAGATGCAATATAGTTAGTAGCAGATGATAATAATATACTCTCTTATTACGGAGAAGAGTAGGAGAGATTACTCTTGAAAGTGACAGTTCTGCAAAGGAAAGCTGTAATCAGCGAAAGTAATATAATAATATAACAACAAAAATACGAGTAGAAAACTGCCACTATGTCTGCGAGAAAGTGTCGAACACTTTCACTGAGCCCGGCGGAAATATCATCCAATGGGGGCTACACTAGTAGAACACGGTCCGAAACAATTGAGTATAAAATGTACAGAATACTTTCTTGAATTTTTTACCCATTTCATTGTTGATTTTAGGGGAATATCCATTGTCACGGGAAAATGTGTCAAAATTGACCACAATGGTAAGTTCACTGTCATATCCCATGTTTCTGCGCACTGTTGATAATTAATAAAACAATCTTTGCGAGTTATAAAGATTTTATTTTGTATTTCTAAGAACAGTGCATGTTTTCTCGTTAAAAAAGTGATTTCCTGAGAATAAACTATGATAGTCTCTTACGATAGACAATTGTATAAGGAAAGAAAAATTAATAGGCCTATTTGCAATGGGAGCCTGAATAGTGAATACGGTATCGCACTAACATATAGAGTTAGAGGTCTCGGGTTCAGGCGTTAATGTTTATTTTCGTGTCTCATAGCCTATATATATATAGCCTATATGTATAAAGTAAAAAAAGTAAATCAATTTATTAATTTATATTTATTACGTTTCAGATATATTAAATTTGTGTTTATAATATCTAACACAAAAAAATATTGATGTTGAGTGATTCCGGGTTCTGTGGCCGTGGTCCATAGTTGGTGTTGATACCAGACGTTTCGCCCTCAACTGCGGAGGGCATCTTCAGTGGCGAGTGCTTCTAGGCGTGTTTCCTGGTCGGAAGCTCTACTTAGAGTGAACGCTGCGGGTGTTGTATTGATACTAGTGGTGGGAGCAGGGTGAGCGGGCGTGGCTCTTGCTGATTGGCTAATGGTCGTCTCCTTGTTGTCCCTAGTGTTGATGCATTTATTTTCTAGTGTACGGTACCAGGCCTTAGACAGTTTAATACCTTCCTCTTTTCTGTTAATATTTTCCTTATGCTTGTGTATTTCTATAGCCTCTCGATATAATCTAGGGAAATAATAGGAAGTTGTGGCTAAAACTTGTGTATCATCGAATAGAATCTGGTGTCCATTCATAATGGACACCAGATTCTATTCGATGATACACAAGTTTTAGCCACAACTTCCTATTATTTCCCTAGATTATATCGAGAGGCTATAGAAATACACAAGCATAAGGAAAATATTAACAGAAAAGAGGAAGGTATTAAACTGTCTAAGGCCTGGTACCGTACACTAGAAAATAAATGCATCAACACTAGGGACAACAAGGAGACGACCATTAGCCAATCAGCAAGAGCCACGCCCGCTCACCCTGCTCCCACCACTAGTATCAATACAACACCCGCAGCGTTCACTCTAAGTAGAGCTTCCGACCAGGAAACACGCCTAGAAGCACTCGCCACTGAAGATGCCCTCCGCAGTTGAGGGCGAAACGTCTGGTATCAACACCAACTATGGACCACGGCCACAGAACCCGGAATCACTCAACATCATGATTACCGGCCGTGAAAGCCTGCATTCAACTACAAAAAAATATTATTTTGCAGAAAAAAAGTCAAATACAGAATATTATATATGATACTCGGGATCCGGCCGGCCATTTAATCCATAAATCCAAATAGTGCCATATTATTATAATGCAGTTCGCTAAATACGTCACATTAGAAGGGGCCCTGGTTTACAAACCATCTTCCATTACATTTCAAGCTGCCAACTCAACATGAAATGAGAAATTTTAGGAGGTGGAACATTTAAAGTTAGGGTGATATATTTTTTTAAGCTTTTTAAGTTTTATGCTAATTCTAGTAAAGTCACAGATAATGTAAGATATTTCTGTAAGGTTTTTTTTTTTTAATTTTAGTTTAATTGCTAATAAATTCTAGAAAATTGCCTGAATTTGAAAATGTTTTCATCGAAAAGCTACATTTAATTTGTTTGTATCCTTTCCGGAATACTGATCCAGCGTATTCTACAGAACTACATAATGAAAAACATAAATCTAAAAAGAAAGTAATACAATTTACATATTTGAAGCAATTTTCTTTTGAATTAATTTTTGGCGAATTCTCCAATGAATGACTCTTCCTAGGTTAAAAATGCTCCTGGGTTTAATAGAGTCCGAACCATGATGCACATTGTTCATGATATAAATTTGATGAAATTACTGTAAAACGATATTACTCTGATGAAATTACAAATACGCTGTTATATTGTTATTTATTTTGAAAATGAATTTTCTAAACATTAAAATTTAATAAAGTAGCGATTCATATATGATATTGAATGTTTTCAACTGTAAATCTCTGCTTAGCTTAAATTAAGCTGAGCAAAACATTTCTTCCACTTACTTGTGTTTTGCACTCTTTTAACTTTACTATCTAACCTCTCTTGGTTAACTCTTGTTTTTTTCGACTCCAATGCTATTAGGGCATCCGAGGGCTAGGAAGTCTTTCCTTTCTTCCATTTCTTCTTTCCTTTATTTTCTTTTCTTCTTCAGAAAAGCCTGACCAGAGGCTATAAGATGGCAGCCCCATCACTGGTCTTGCCTTCCTTTGGCCAGCAACCGATCGAAGGGACTATTATTATGCTTTCAAGTCTTATACGAGAATTTCCCGGAAGGATCAAAACGCTGGAGGGAAAATTTTCTATAGGATCGTAACAGGCCTTGGCCTAATACTTGGAAGGAAGAAGAAGAAGAAGAATTTGTATTAAATAAATTAATGGCACAACCGTGAAGAGCTAAGTACGACTGAATTGATTGCTGTCACTGGCTAGTAGGGAGTAGAGGAAGTCGCTTGGTTAGCGTGACTCAGTTTTTTAATCTTATATCAAATGGTTACTTAATTATCATATCAAGGCTGAATTAACTTATTCCAGATCCTGTACACAAAAATTTATATGTTATATATAACCTGCAATTGAACCCGAGTCACTGGAAAGCGTACCAGATACGCAAACCGTTACAGCACAAATATAATTTATTTTTATATTCTGTAATAATAAATAAATATACAATATTCTCTCTCATCAGATAATTTCTAGTCATTTAGGTAAATGTTTTCAACTTACATACAAAGGGGACCATAGCATAGGTGACATTTTGTTTCTCTAAATAACGTCAAAAACTTGAATAATACTTAATACTTTGATGTATATCAGTATCATAAAACAAAGCAGCTGAATGACGTCTTCCTTTAAGTTTCAGAACTTGTATACAGTTCACTGCACAATACACATATAACAAAGTGATGATTTTATATAATAAAGAATTTTCAAGTAAATGTCCCTAAGCTAACATGCTATAATAAAATAAACTGTGGGAACAAAGTGACCCTGCACTTATCATAAAATGTACTAGAAAAAGTTGAGATTATAAATTAAAATAATTTTTCGGGAAGAGATTTTGAAAAAAAAAATTACGAATAATTGAACTGATGAAGCGAGTGGATTAATAAATTAAAAGACAATAAAAGAGGCGGACTTGGAGAAAATAATTAGGGGTATATGTTCCTATTATAGACCTATGAAGCTAGGATGTTGCCGTCTAAATCAACTCGTTTAAATGTGTTCAAAAGTTTTCTTGTCTGGATTTGACTGTAACAAAATATTGAGTAAATATATTCCAAATCTTTCGCAGTGATTCGTAATTTGCAAGATTTTTAGCTACAGTATATTAGATTTCGACCGTTGCCAACTAACAGCTAGTCTGAAAGCATTAATTTTCATATAACCTAAGTTATATAAAATTTGACAAAGTACTCACATAATTATTATTAGTTTAAAATTATGGAGATGTTTTAGCGAATTTCGAAGTAGCTATCGAAGTTTTTCTCGTGACTTTTTTAGAAATCTTCAACGAACCTACTTAGTAGATACACACCGAAAAAATATATATGACATGAAAAGAAAAATAAACTCCTGAACCGGGATTTGAACCCAGGACCTCTAAATTTGATACGTTAGTGTGCTATCAGTTACGCTATCCAGGAATCCAAGCACAATCATTTATTTTAATTTTATATACTATATTCTCTATCATGAGAGGTAGCGGGAGCTCTGTCTCACTGCCCTCTCGTGGCTACTATAAAAAGTAAGCAAATTAAAAAGAAGTTTTACTTTATAGCTGTATAAAGTAAGTGAAACCGTGTTTCCGCTACCTCTCATGATATAATATATAAAGGAAAAATAAATGTTTATGCTAGGATACCTGGATAGCGTAATTGGTAGCGCACTAACGTATCATGTTAGAGGTCCTGGGTTCAAATCCCGGTTCAGGCGTTTATTTTTCTTTTCATGTCATATTAGGCCTTCATTGCTAAATGTCAAAATTTTAATTATAGCATCGAATATATATATATATATATATATATATGTGTGTGTGTGTGTGTGTGAACGATCTAGCGGGCGCAATTTTTTTCGGAACACACACACGGCATAAAGCAATAAATTAAGAATAAGATCGAGTTCATTAACTAGCGAAATATGATCAGTATGGGTGGGGATTAACTAAAAATTGCTCTAGCGGCCACAATTTTGATTTTTCGCAACACGATACACGGTATATGCCATTGATATAAAACGAGGTAGGTGTTAAAGATAAAAGAAAGGACCATTAGGAGTGGGGTTTTACGTAAAAATCGTAATTTAAATATCCCTCTAGTAACCGCCACGTTTGTTTCCTCGAAATGAACTGCATATATATATATATATATATATATATATATATATATAATATATATATATATTGCTTTTTTTGTGGAAAAAGATGCCGGTACTCACTGAGAGGATGTTATTCTAGCAACTTCCACAATTTTAACATGTCCTCCGATGTACACTCGTCGTTTCTAGATCGCTTCTTGCTTTTGGTATCAACTGCAGAATGATGTCCTTGGAGCAGCCATGAGTCTACATATTTGCTAGGTTTGACTTGAGTGAGAGAAGGCCCTACTGTCCTGATGAACAGCAGTGCAGAAGTTGCCCTTACAAGCATAGATGACCTAGTTGAACTAACTATAAGATTCATTTGAGAGAAACCCCTTTCACATTCACTGGAAGATATTGTAATTGTGTCCAGTGTGTGTTTCAGAGGAAGTAGTACATCTGGAAATGTATTTTCTTGAAGATATTCACAAAAACCATAAACTGCTTCTCTTTTATTTAAGCGAAATTTTTGTGCTAACTTTCTAATTATAGTATCACCAAATGTAAGATGTTTCCCAGGATTTTCTGGCCAATACTTGGAATCAAAAACTTTGGCACATTCAGGTAAATCAGCATCATCTCCATCAAGCAAACGCTTTCTAACAGCTTCTTTCAGACTTTTATAAAAATCAATTGAACTGATTGCAGGACATTTTCGTGGAGTTCAATCCCTTTGAACTTCATAGTCTCCTTACTTTGAAGAGATATACTGTTGTATGGATCAGGATTTTCAATTCTTTCCTCAAATAATTGTTCAGTATTCAGTATGTACCTGTGGGCTTTGTACAAGTCAATATTTCTCTCTTGTAATTGTAGACTTAATTCGCTAAGTTCTTGGAGAGCATCACACATAAGGCCCAAATCAAGAACAAACTCGCATGACGTTATTTTCCTCAAAAGACCATCATAAAGACAGCGATCTGTTTTGCTTCTTTTACTGTCTTCTTTTGGTTTTTGAAAGTGATGGATGAGAGCTTCAAAGTCTTGCCACACTGCAGAAACGGTGCGAAAGCTAGATGCAACCCATCGAGTGCTTAATATTCTGTCAATTTTAAGAAGTTGAAGTTCTAGAGAGTCGCTGCAGAAGTCTGTAGTTCCCTAACATTCTTAGGTGAAGCATTGGTAAGTTACATAAAGTTTGTCCAAGAAACTCTTGAAGCGATTCACTCCTGCCACACTGTTCACCGTGTCATTAACAGACAATTCAAGGCGATGGTTAGCACAATGCCAGAAAATAATATTAGGAATCTTCTCTTGCATTAGCCTCCTTACACCATTACGCACACCAAATAACACAGCTACATCATCACACGTCACAGACAATAAATACTCCTTCAAGTAATCTTCAGAAAGTCCTAAGACGACTAATTAAAGAGTTAATAATTTCTTTAGCTGTTACATCTGACAATTCTACCAAGTCTAGAAAGACTCACTGGAGCTGAAAGTTCAGGTAGAACTGCACGAATAATAACACTCAGTGTGGATCTGTTACTCACAGTTGTAGATTCATCAATTAGTAATGACACTTTGTTCTTGTACTGCACTATATTGTGTATTAACGTTTTTCTCATTTCATTTGCGATGTGGTTCACAATGTTAATGCACGCATTTGTGGAATGAAGAATATATCCCATGTTTATGCCATTAAGTTCCTGCAAATTGATTTCATTTTCAAAGTTGTTAAATGATTGGTTCTTCTTTGCAACTTTGTAAGCGGTTCGAAAAATGTTTTCGGTAATTACCTTATTATGAGACAAAGTATTTAAGAAAACTTTCTCTAATGTTTTATTCTTCGCTTCGCTTTTTGGCATTATTTGTGCCCCGCACTCTCCTTATGATCGTGTATTTTTTTTTTCCCCAGTGACATTAACTGTTGTTTCCGGAATTCTCCAAAATATCTTATTTTACCATTTGCCCACTCAACTGAAATTTTCATTCCCATTCGTTTGTTGACAGCTAAATTTCCAACATCACGACACAATTTACAGCCCAAGATTTTATTCTTGACATACAGCCAATCGTTTCTCTGGAAAAAGTCATTTTTCTGTAGCAGTGTCCAACATTCGGGCCAGTCATAGTCAGAATCTTTCTCGTCTTGACCATGTGGAGATTCGACAATTTCTGCTTCTTCAGAATCTTTGTCGTCCTGACTACGTGCAGATTCGACGATTTTTGCTTCTTCAGAATCTTTCTCATCCTGACCACGTGCAGATTTGACGATTTTTGCTTCAGAATCTTTTTCGTCTTTACTATGTGCAGATTCGGCAGTTTCTGCTTCTTCAGCCTTCCTTTTTTACTAATTGGCATAAAGAAAATGCTTATTTTATTCATTTTGAAGAATTGTTATACTAATTCAAGTTAGATTGATAGTGAACAGCTACCAAGCACTTTCCTCTTTCGTTACACTGAAAAACTAATATACGAAGCGAACTGAGCGCAACTTCCTGTTTCCGATACCAACATATAATAATAATGATGAAGAGCGCACAATGTGCATAATGTTGATACCAATATATGAAACAAAAAAGTGTGATGCCAACTTACGAGTTATAAAACAGGAAATTTCATTCGTGAAGACAGTGCCATTTACTGGAAAAGCACATTTTGCTCTGAATAAATATATATTTATTTTAAACATGAGGAAAAAAGGTCCCGGTACTGCGTACCGCCAGAAAAAAAGCATTATATATATATATATAATATATATATATATATATAAGTCCACCGCTGTGATCTCGAGGTAGCGTGCTGCCTTGTCACGCAGAGGGCCCGGGTTCGATCCCCGGTCGGGGGCAGTTTTTCTGGGTGATGTTTTTATCGGGGTTTTTCCTCACCTGTATGACAAATGTCAGGAAAACTTTAAGGCCCAAACGGTCCCCGAAATCATATGTCCATCATCATCCTTATCATTATCATCATCATCATCACCATCATCCTTCACCGGTGTGGAAAGCAACGGGAAGCTACCACACCTACACAATTCCCTAGTAAAGCTGCAAGCATAGCATGACAATGCTATGATTGCAGTGAAGGACCAGCCTTCGGGCAGAATTACTATGGATGGATATATATATATATATATATATATATATGTGTGTGTGTGTGTGCGTGCGTGCGTGCGTGCCGTAAAGTAGCAAAATCGGACCATAAATTCGACTTGTCCGATGTATTCGCTTAGTTTACTCAGTTCTGTGTGACAGACTTTTAAATATTAAGTAACAGTGGCATATAATTGGAAAACATTTCAGGATAGGGATGTATGGAAACTTACGTCCGCGAGGCAATAAACCTCCGGGTTCGATCTAACCAGTATGTTAGTTTTATAATGAGTAACATAAAATAATTAATTAATTAGTAGCTTACACATTTTATTACCTTTAAAGATTATTATTATTATTATTATTATTAGTGTATATGCATATTGTTAAAAGATTCCGGGATATGTGGCCGTGGTATTTCTTCCATATAGTTAGAGACCGCGACGACATAGTCCGGAATCTTTTAACATTATGATTACCGGCCGTGAAAGCCTGCATTCCACTATATGCTATTGTTTAAATGTTCAACGGAGAGCGAAAATACCATGCTTAGAGAGCTATAGGTTGCCGACTCCTGCTCTACATATTGTCTATTGAATACTTCAGTCAGTTATTTGATTTTGAAATAGGTCGACGGCTGTTTTCCTTTGTCATTTTAGATCATGTCTATGCGCATTATGCGTCTTCAACAATTATTATGTTTCTTTGTATAATGTTTCCCTTTATTAACGCTGGTAAGCATTTTGATATAACATTTGTGGCTGCATTCTAGCGTGGTGACTCGGAATCGATTCTCACCTGGGAAAGGAATTTTAATGCGTTCTCTGCGGCTGTATTTGACCTCTTGTACGAGTAGATTATCAGAGTCACAGCAACACACTGGTTATACTAAGTTTAATTGTTCATAAAGGCTGAGCCACTATGAAGAAATTCATAGTTGACTGTAAAATCAGCATGGTCTGCTCTGTATCAAGCCTAAAATGTATTCATTAAAATTCATATCGATATTGTTTTATAGCGCGGTAGTCTGATTTTTTGGAGAATACGTTTTATTTTAATGTAATATACCGAGACTCGTTGCGAAAAAATCGATAATTGCTCCAGCTAGAGCGATTTTTAAATATTCGCTTCAGATGAGCTCCCACTCCTTATAGTCTATTTTGCAACTGCAATTTTCTAATAGATTGCTAAATGTTGAGTTTGGTTCCGAAAAAAAAGGCTGCTGGATCGTTAAAGCACACACACACACACACACACACACACACACACATATATATATATATATATATATATATATATTCACTTATTTTGTAATGTTCATTTTCGGTATCTACTAAGTAGGATCGATGAATATTTATAAATTTGTTTTCAAAAATATTTTCATTTGAACAACATTAATAGTTACATTCCTTCAAAATTCGCTAGAACACACAATAATTGGCGAGGATTAAATATTTTATAAAGCCCGCGTCGGCATAAATATTTTCATGGTTATAAATTGTTGCAACAAATGAATGTTTTAATATGTAAAATAAAATCGTCCATTTTATATGAATTACAAATAATAGACTCCCTAAATACCATTCACTGTTACTGATAATCACTAACAACTAATATTCTTATTGACTATTTAACTCATGCCCCAAATGGGAGTCAATGACCAATCACGTTTCAATGATTTCTGTATTACAACCAATCAGAGACGTGTTTCACGAAATAATTATCAACGTTAGGATTATCATATATTAAGCAAAGCTCCTCCTTTTTAATATTCTGAACAGGTCTGACCGTTATTTTGCAGTGACTGAGCCTATAACAAATACGGCTACCAGATTGTATATAATAGTGCTTCATGTCAACATTTGTAGCAATTGATTATACCACCAAAAAAAGAAACCACTGTTTGCACTTTCTTAAATGTATACGACATCAAAAATGAATTAATATACAGATTGATGTGTTTCATTTTTTCTCCACTAGAGAGCATTCTTACAATATTGCGTTCCTTTGGCAATAAATAGTATGATCTGGTTGCAGTGATAAACAAAAGAAGCAGTAGAAGCGTAGGCTACCTATCGTTTCTCATTAGTTTTCAAACATCACCGTTTACTTTAAATATAAAAATATTTTTAAATAACTGTAGTTAAATAATGATTTGTGAGTAAACAGCTTTATTTTATTCGTTAAATAGTCCTAACAAATGCCACTCTTGATTTCCAAATTCTCTAGATAAATTCACTCCTCACTTCGTGAGTCGTGAATTTATCGATAATTTGGAAATCACTCGTGGCATTACTTATGATAATCACTTATTAAAAATTGAAGATCCTTCAAATTTGCTTATGTAAATCTATATTTGATTCAGGATGTCTATAGAGTGAAAATAAAGAAATGCAACAATTATTTTCTAACTCTTAATAATAAAAGAAAACAACTAAAATCAACTCATTTAACTGTTCAATTTGTTTATATATTCACTCTGTAGACATCCTGAATGGGTGTAATATTTTAAGTAATTTATATTTTCCTAACAACCCCGCCATAAAGTTTCATATGTATCAAGGGTATTATTAATAAACTAGAACCCTGAGGCCAGTTGGAAATCCGCAGTTCGAGTTTCTAAACTTGTCGCCTTCAGGAATAATCATTACTATAATATCTAGGCATATTGGAATAAAAATAAACATTTGCATTCTATGTTAAAAAAGTAGGCTTATATCTGAATTCAAGAAGAAAAAATTAATTGTGCTTAAGCAGTAATTTATTTAATTACGTTATGTTGAAAACATTACCTAAATAAGTAGAAATTATCTGAAGCGATTATCGCAATTTTATTGTGTTTATTCTTTCTTTTTACCTTAGTTTAACATCTCCCTTTATAGGTACTTTTACATATCTATGCCATATGGGCCTTGACATCAGGAGAGGATTTTAAAGTTTTGATCACACAGACTTTTTGACCATGCAAGGGCGTGGAGGGCCTCCCTGAATGAGCGATCAGCTCAATGCCAGGAATTTAGACAAGACACACCATACACTCATTCATTCCTACTAAATAAGGCGAATTGTGATGGGTACATGATGTTTAGGGGCCATTTAGGACTTAAAGTTTCCCGACATTTGTCTTACAGGTGAGGAAAAACCTCAAAAATAACTCATCCATGAAACTGCCCCCCCGACCAGGGATCGAACCTGGGCCCGCTGCGTACGAGACAACAATGTTATCCCGGAATCAGAGCAATAGACAATTATCGTGTTTATTACTGAATATAAAAAATAATGTTAGACTTTTTCAATATAAAATAACAAAGGAAAAACGTTATAAGGTCATGAAGGAATATGGGGGACATGGGAACCAAAAATTATAATAAATCCAACTTTTAAAAAATGAAAATATAGGAGGAGCATTTCGTTTGGACATCATACTTTAAAAAAATAGTTTGAATTAATTGTTTTTTTGAATTGATGTACAATATGTATATATTAGGTTGTCTCATAAATTTAATGTCGGTTTTTAATGTACAGTTGTGTGTCTGGTGGAATTTTGAAGGTGTGATTCAAACGGGACGTGACGTTGATACGGAACTTCATTCTCAACAACTGGAATGAATTCATGAAATTTTGGGGGTCCCTTGTTCAAACCCGACCAAGTCCTACACTGCACGAACAACCACGAACATGCCAAAAATTCAGGAAACGAACTGCTACCGCACTCAGAGCAAATAGCCCTGATCTTGCGCCTTCAGATAATTATCATCTGTTTCGATCCATAACACATTTCGACCATTTCTTGCGTGAAATTTTGAAAACATTGAAGCAGTGGCAGTGGGTCTCAACGAATTCTTCGCATCAGAAACCAAAGACTGGTAATGTCGCTGGATAATAAACCTTGCTGAAAGATGGCTCAAGACAATGCAGTCTGGTGGTATATACTTTGAAAGAGTAGTTTAATTTTTTGTCAGAAAAAAAATCAAATCATATTTTGTTTAAACATTGTTTATGAGACAGTATTACTTCCATCTAGCCTAAAATTTACGTATCGCTGTTACTGATTTCAAATACATCCCTGTCGACTAGCCTCATGGACTTCTGACTACAATTCATGTGGTCCCGGATTCAATTCCCGGTCAGACCACAGGGATTTTTTTTTCTTAAAGGGAATTATTTCTGTGGCATCTGCTGCTTCATTACATTTATCACCTATCATCACCATCGGGGTACCGTAACTCCGCCTCCTTTTCAACTCCCTATTTATACTGCTGGAAACATTTCAAGAGCTTGTTTAGGGTATTTCTGCACATAATAAGATTTGAAATAATTAGTTCAGTTAACTGAATTATTATTTGGACAGTAAGTTGTAATTTTATTCTTAGTTTTTTTTGAGGACTGGAGGACATGGATGGATGGATAGAGACGAGTGGAGAAGAAAATGAAACTTTAGGCATAGAAAGATGTGTAAACACTAAAAATCTGTATATAAAAAAAAACACCACACACACACTCTCTCTTTCTCTCTCTGTCTCTTTCCATAGCTCGACAAGCGTATAAGACACTTGGCTATTATCAGGCCGCTGGTCTCACACTCACATGTGTTAATCACAGAGGTGACGGTCATCCTACCAATATAAGGAGTAACATGTGGTCAGCATTTTAGGTTCTCCAGCCGCTATGGCTGATTTTCTCAACCTGGAGCCGCTGTTTATTACAGCCACCAAAATGCTGACGATGTTGCGTGAACACACTGCCATACTAACCGAAATTCCTTGATAAAATGTATTCCCCATACGGACTCGAACAGCGCGTCCGGTAGTGTCGCGCCAAGGCATGCATAGAGATTTTGCACTCTATGTGTGTGTGTATTTTTTTTACAGGAGATTCCTAAGATTTATAATAAAATACTATTTTGTATCGTAGTTGATTAATGAAATACGCTACAAGTCGAAAGGTTGCAGGTTCGAGTCCCGACAGGTTAGTATTTTTAAACTGGGTTAAAATTTCTTGTGGCACCATGGCATGGGGTCGATTCATCATCTAACAGAAATGGGTACCAATCATGTTCTAGGGGTAAAGACGCCGTCGTGCAGGTCTGACATCTCGTTTCAATTGTTTTTAAAGAAGGGAATCTTAATCCTCCTACTGCCTCAAGGGCCTCCTAAAGTCTGTAGTGAGATCCCTTTATCTTTCCTTTGATTTTATAGCAAAATTTGTTGGCTCGGGACTGACTCACTGCTAGACCCACTATCTTACATTAATATGTGGATGAGGAAGAGAGTGTAATCCAATTTGACCTTTAAAAGTTTTAATTTGAACACTAGTTCATTTTAAATACATAAATATGACTGGAACTAAAGATATAATTCGTCGATTTGAGTTCTGGTATAGCCCACATAACAGGTAGTTTACATGATTATAATAGGATTGCTGTGTAAAACTGGCTTCTGTTTGACGTCATTTTCCCAAAGGACAAGAGCTAGAAATACCTGGTTACGTTAATTTCCTATGAAAACGTAACAAAGTTTTTTATTGACAATTACAAAATCTTTTTTTTTTCTGTACTGTAATAGAATAGCAGAATTTCGATCCATTTCATTGGTACAAATCAGTCAAAATGTCATAATAGTTAATAAAAGAGATAAATGTTGTTACTCAAATTAATTTTTAGCATTTAATGGATTCACAGAAATCAGGAACAAATTTTGTGTTAGGTACTAAAAACAGTGAGCTACATGATCTTTATAAGAAACCAGATATAATATTATTTAAGCCTTGAAGAATGAAACAGGGGCATGGAAGCTTCTTGTAGGAAAACCAGAAGGAAAACGCCCAGTTGGTAGACCAAGAATGATGTGGGAGAATAACATTAACCACTATTTGAGGGAAGTAGATTATACAGAGGATGATTGGAAAATATTAGCTCAGGATAGGGATGTATAGAGAGCTTATGACCGTGCCGGCCATGAACCTATGGGTTCGATAGTTCCAGTGAATTAGTTAGTACTAATAAGATATATATTTACCAATTATACAGCAAATTGTCGAAAAATGCCTCTGGATACAATCTTGATAAGAAACTGTACAACATTAGTCATACACATTTCCACAAAATAGTTTTACCGGGCTAGTTTTCTTAGGCAGTACTGTTTGAGACTAGTATTCGAGAGCTCCTGGGTTCAAATCCCGTTGCTGACTAACTTACTGATATTTATCTCAATCGTCAATGTAAACGATGGGTTGAATTTCATTATCAGGACTCGGTTCATCAAAGTTGATCCCCGTGGACTAGTGGTTCCCACACATTCCTCTTGTTTCCAAGGTTCGCGTGTTCAAAACCGGCCTGAGTCGATGGATTTTTCAGGGTATAATAATAATTTATTTTGTGTGATGAAGTTAATTCTCTTCCACTTCACCGGGGTAAAGTTATACGAATGAGCTGTAGTTACATTAATTACACATAATACATAACATAGAGTTGATAAGGGAAGTACAAAGTATAGCCGTGGGTCCCGTGTCGTAGATTTACGGCAGGTACAATAAATGAACCTCAAGCCAGAAAAAAAAACGGCCTCAATAATTTTAAAATTCATGGTAAACAACCGCTGAGGTTATTGATTAAAACATTAAAATTGTAAATCCGTACCTGTTATCGCATCGTGTACTATTTGTTAGAAAAAAATGGTTACAAATGTATTTCTTTATGGCCACAAATCGCGTGCAAGAAAATGGAGACAGGATAAAATTGTGTCCATATCAAAAATTGAATTAAGTAATCAAGTGATTTTGTGTTTACTTAATGAAAATCCATTACGTTTAGTGATTGAATAAAATAAAACTCAAGTTTTACACGATTTTCATATTTATTTCGTCTCAAGAAGGTACAAAGCACCGAAACAGCTGTAACGAATTTGTATTAAAATAAATATGAAAATCGTGTAAAACTTAAGTTTTATTTTATTTAATCACCAAAAAATTGAATTTTTAATATAGGCCCTACCTTTTTAAAAAAATTTAATTGCGAATAACTCGGAACAAAACTTTTTACACTTGTGGCTGTCTTCTTCCCAAGATGCATGATTATCAGTCGCCCTCAACTGAAACAAACTTCTGTTCATAAAACATCGTCAAACATTAAAAATGCAGACCTTTCAGAAGACAGTCTTCCATCTACATTTTTAATGTTTTATATACAAAAGGTTGTTTTAGTTGAGAATGACTGATACAACAGGTACGAATTTTACAATTTTAATATAAAAAAAGGCCTATGAGCAAAATTCTTCAGCTCTTTCAAGCCTAAACTTTTAATGCTACGCTAATGATCTTAGTGTTAAAGAAGTTCCCTGTAGTACATGTTTGAAAAACAATATAAATAGCCTATAAGAACAAAATTAAGTTTTCTGAGTGATTTTTTCAATTGTATAAAATAATTGATGTGATCTGAAATTTGCATGAATAGTGAGCGAAAGCTTGAAGACAAAGTTGCAGTGTGTGTGGAGGTGAATGACCAGCAGGCAACCTGTACTGTGAGATCCGTGCGAGAAGGTGAATGACCACCATACACCTTAACATTGCATAATGTCACATAATCGATACATTCTTCAGTTCCTCTATTTAGCGATATCCTATAATGCAAATTGCACCCCACATTTTAGGAAAATAGAAACTAGAAAATCCAGGAATAAATTTGTTTTTATTTTGTTGATTTCGTGACTGTACATTTCTGTATGTTAGAACAGACCTGTGAAAGTCAGTTTTAGTACGGAGTGAGGTCAGAAGATCGCTCTGAGATAAGCTCTTTACTTGATCTGTTATAAAAATTTTCACGAATATGCTAAAGTATATTTTACCATACACAGTGAAAGGCCTATCAATGCATCACCCTTTCTTTCTTCCTATAATTTTCATTTTGATAATACACCACTATACAAACGCTTAAACTATCTCTGCAAACAATACAATTATAAATTACTTAAAGTAAATTAGTCTACCAAAGTGGTGTGTAAATTGAAAATAGATCACGTGCGGAACCCAAAGCACCTAAAATACAATAAATACACACACACACAGTAATTTTATTTATTTTTTTTAATTCATTCATTTATATATTGTATTTTATAAAATTTCTAAACTAGTCAATCTTTTCTTTTCTAAAAAATGTTTTACAAATTAATTACATCCAAGAAATTTCATTTTTCTTCTTGAAATATGCTCTTAAATGTCATCTTTAATTAATTTCATTAATATTTAATGGTCCACCGCTGTGGTCTCGAGGTAGCGTGCTGCCTTGTCACGCAGCGGGCCCGGGTTCGATCCCCGGTCGGGGCAGTTTTCTGGGTGTGGTTTTTATCGGGGTTTTTCCTCACCTGTAAGACAAATGTCAGGAAAACTTTAAGGTCCAAACGGTCCCCGAAATCATATGGCCATCATCATTATCATCATCATCATCATCCTTCACCGGTGTGGAAAGCAACGGGAAGCTACCACACCTACAATTCCCTAGTAAAGCTGCAAGCATAGCATGAAAATGCTGACTGCAGTGAAGGACCTGCCTTCGGGCAGAATTACTAAAAAAATATTTAATGTTTCCTTTTTTTATTTTGGACATATATATTGTTCAGTAAAATATTAAATAAAATGCCTCGAACGCTATCAGGATTACTATAAAAACAATTATATTATCTTTAAGTTTTTTTTTAGGATCAGAATTGAAATATTTTACTTTATAAAAAATATATGAGCTGAATTAACAATAATTATGTAGCCTACTATAAGATTTTAATTAAGCATCAAAGTATTAAAATTTGAACAAAATCTTATAATAATAATAATAATAATAATAATAATAATACTTTATTTATTCTGGCAGAGTTAAGGCCATAAGGCCCTCTCTTCCACTCAACCAGCACATCATTGGGAACAAGAAAAATCATAATTTTCCATTTCTATTTCAGAGTTAAATTAAGTAAATTTATCTGGATAGCATATAGTTGATGTGACATAATTTTTAAAATAATATAAAACTGATACTTAAATATTCATCTTGATACATTGTTGAGTATTCCTTTGAAACATCAAATATACTGCTAAAATACTATGTTTGTATAATCATAATTAAATTTCAATAATAATAAAATGAATTTTCACTGAAATAAAATATATGAAAAAACTATGGGCAATTTATAATAATAATAATAATATACAGTAATATAATAATATAATTGTAGTAGTTCAATTTCAAGATTTTTATAAAACGTACTTTGTCGTAAGATTTTTCTTACAAAACTTAATTTGATTCTCACTCACTGGTACTATCGAATTCATGAGGTTCATGGCCGATTAGACATAAGCACTCTATACATCCCTATCCTGAGCAATATGTTCTAATCATTCTCTATATAATTCATCTCTTTCAAATCATGGTTAATGTTATTTTTCCACCTATCTTAGTCTACCTGCTGGGTTCTTTCACTCTCGTTTTCTACAAGACGTTTTCATGCCCCTCTTTCATTCCCTACCAAGTCCTGCTAATTGTAGTCTATGAAATTTAAATGTTCTCATTACATTTTGTTTTGTTTTAAGATAATATAGCTCACTGTTATAGTATTTGTTTTTTTTTATTCCTACATGTCTGTTCATATTTATTTTTTCCAAAAAAATTGTTAAGCAATTTATTCTCATATACTGTTAAAGTAAAAGACCATGCTTCATATCTTATAACTGGAAGAATCACCTTTTTTATATATCATTAAACATTTTTTTAGAAAGTTGGAATAACAAGAATTCCCTGAAATTGCATAATAGGATGCATTTTTAGAGTTGATTGTGAGAACTGTTAGCAGCCCCATGAGAGATGAATGGAACATAAACCTGCAACAATCTTCTTGGTCTAACAAGCATTGGGTTTATTTTTACTATTACTATTTGAGCCTATGTTTAATTTCTTTCTGCACCTCATTCCAGTTTGCAATTATTGCTTCTAGGTAAAGGTGGAAGTGAGAAGAACAAAAAATGAGTACTGGGATAATATATGCTCGAATATAGATCATTCGATTGGATATGCTAAATCCAAAGAAGCTTGGAAAACATTACAAAATATCAGGAAATCAGAAAGAGAGAAGATAAATATTCAGTTGATAAGACCATCAGAATGGATGCAACATTATAAAGGTTTACTTCAAGAAAATAGAAACGTTTCAACTTCAAGATACGGATGTAGAATATACATTTGACACTCCAGAGATAACAGAAGATGAAGTAAAAAAGCTTTGAAAGAAGCAAAAAATGGGAGAGCAACAGAACCAGGAAATATTCAGACGGAACTCCTAAAACATGGACGAGATATTTTAGTAATATTTTTAACAAAACTTTTCAATAAAATTAGAATTGGAGACGATATCCCAGAAGATTGGAATTTATTGTACATTACTCCTATTTTTAAAAAAGGTGATAAAACTGTGTTCCAATTATAGAGGTATAAGCGTTATACCTTCAACAGCTAGGATTTTTAGTAAAATTATAAATTAAACTTAAGGAGATAAAAGATAACTTAAGAGAAGAACAATGTGGATTCCGGAGTGGAAGATCATGTATTGATAATATTTTCTGTATTAGACAATTACAAGAGAAAATCCTAGCAAAAAATAAAGAACTACATATGACTTTGATAGATTTAGAGATGGCATATGATAGTGTACCTCGACAATTGTTATGGATTGCAATGAGAAATATGAATATCTGTGATAAATGGATTAATATTATTAGGAGGATCTATAGTAATACTAAAGCTAAAGTAAAAATACAGAATAATTTAACAGAGGAATTCACAGTGAATAAAGGCCTTAAGCAGGGATGCAGTTTGTCACCAATTCTTTTTAACATTTATTTAGACCAGGCTCTTAACTTATGGTATAAAAAATGTTCTGAAATGGGTATTCCTATAGGAGGAAAAGTACTGCATTCATTGTTGTTTGCAGATTATCAAATAATTTTTGCAGGGAATGAAGATGATATGAAATATAATATGATAAATAAACTAATGGAAGAATATAAAAAATGGGGACTGAATATAAATTTACAGAAAACAGAATATATGTGTTTGGGAAAGGCTGTTGATGACCTCATACTTGAAACAGGGAAATTTTTTTTTTTTTATATTTTGGGTCAATAATTACAAGTTTAGGTACCCGTGAGAGAGATGTACAGACTAAAATTGCAATGGCAAAAAATGCAACTAAGACATTACATGGAATAATTTGGAACAAAAATATTACAAAGGAAACTAAAATGAAAATTTATAAGAGCATAATACAGAATATTTTGTCATATGGAAGTGAAACTTGATCTTTGATGGAATTACAAAAGAATAAAATTAGAACAGTTGAATTTGATTATTTTAGAAGAAGCCTCCAAAAAATAAGAAATGAATTTCTTTGGAGAGAAATGAATGTCACCACATCTGTTGTTAAGAGGATTGAAAATCAAATGCTTAAATGGTATGGCCATGTACAAAGAATAGAAAATGAAAGATGGCCAAAAAATATATACCAATGGTCACCCCGGTCACCCCCTGGAAGAAATAAACGTGGCAGACGAAGATGGAAATGGAAAACCTACGTCAGAACTATAATGGATGATAGGAATTTGGAAGAGGGAGATTGGAATGATAGAGATAAATGGAAACTGAAGACAGCAAACCTATAAGTGGGGGAAAGCAGAACAAGAAGGTATTTGAATTCCGCAACATCTTCAGATTTTCCCTTATTTGTTGTTAAGTTGTCCATCCCCATTGAACATACATTTCTATCCCTTAAATAAGGACATCAATTCTACTAACATAATATGTACAAATGTACTCTAGGTTCAAAAGTCATTATTTTCTTTTTAATTTTGCTTGTTAGTTATTTTGACAGCTAATAAAAATTATCAAATTTTTAAGCATTGTCAACAGAGGAATCTCTAAACATTTTTTTTTTCTCAAAAACTTGTCTCATCTACAATGGCATTATAGCCCAGTATTGAGTCTTAGCCTCTCCTTTATTAGGAGTTAATTTAGTTACCACAGATGTCATGAATGGTATGCGGTCAACATACTGACCCAATGAGAAATCTAGCAGACAACTAAGGTATTACCAGGATGATGAGGCCTTTTATTCAGGTTTAAGGATATTTTATGAGCCTGAAAATCTTCAGACTTGAGACCCATGGCTTTAAAGTCCCACCCAGAGAACTTGCTCCTTGGATTCTTCCAACCTAAAAAAAAAAGAATCCATCGACCCTAGCCCAGTTTGAACCTATGACCCTCAGGATCAAAGGCTAGTCACATGGTGGACTTATTATGTCTAGTTAAACAAAATATTAATTTATTTTGAAGTATAAAACAAGTATGGAACACAATGTTTTATGAATGAATTGAATTGTTTATGCCTGAGTCAATACACAAGGGCATAGTTTTTCAATGAATATGTAAAAGTCTTCCATACCTATATTTAATATATAAAAATGAATGTTTGTTTGCTCTTATTTTATGCGTTGCCATACGGTCTACTCGATTGTGATGTCCAGGAGTTTCCCCTGGAAGATTACAGGCTATAAGAGAGTTGTATTGCTCAACTCCTTCACCTTAAAAATCACCCTTTAGTGAAAAACGAGAAAAAAGTGTCTACTTGGACGCTTAAATGGCTTATGCTGCCTAAACCATAACAAATACACAAAATGAATGTACACAGAATTGAATATCTGAAAAAAAACTACAAGAAAGTCCTTCACAGCAAACGTTTAACTTTAACAGAAAACTCACAATAACTGTTTTTGTCTTTCATTGATGCCAAGAAGAGCAGGATAAGTAGATTTCCGAGCAAGCATATCAGCGAACGGCAGGTATTCTTTTACAGACAACTCACAATAATGAATCTTGTCTTTCAGCTCATTTATGCCAAGAAAATCGGGATAAATAGATTCCCGGGCAACACCGGGTAATCAGCATGGGTATCTAAAAATATTTACGGTATAAATGGCTGTTCCTGTTCTTTTATATGGATCTGAATCTTGGGTACTTACAAAAAAGATATCTCACACATTCAAGCTACTGAAATGAAATTATTAAGATTCATAAAAGGATGTACATGCATGGATAGATTACACAATGAATCAATAAGAAATGAACTGGAGATATTTTCAATACTCGACAAACTAGAAGAGCACAAACACCGATGGAAAGAACATTTAGACAGAGTGGACAATACAAGATTACCCAAAATGATCAACACCTACAAGCTGCATGAAAAAAAATTTTTGGGACGGCCAAGGAAACGATGGACTTGAGACCAGAACAGGTTGCATTGACCTAATCCTGGAAAGGAAGAAGAAGAAGAAATTTATAAATATTTTTCCATTTACTTAGTTAACTAAATGTCCCGCACAGTAGCCGAGTGGTTAAGGCAAGATGCCTTGGTGAAGAGCAACAGGGCTTGCGCTGGTTCAAATCCCCATGGGGGAAGAAATTTTTCTCATGGAATTTTGGCCAGTATGGGACCGGTGCCCATCCAGCATCGTGAGGCATTTGGGTAGCTACAATAAGTAGCAACTCCAGGTTGAGAAGACTAGCTATAATGGCTGGGGGACCCGACACTTTGACTACATGTCACCCCTACACTGGCTAGATGATCGTCTACTTCTGTGAATAACACATGTGGATATGAGGCCAGCAGCCAGCTGGTAGACCAAGGGCCTTCTAGGCCTGTCGCACTTGGAGTATTTATTCAACTAAACATAAATACACATTAATTTTCATTTATTTAGGAGTAACAGCGCAGATCGGGTATTAGCTAGTTGTAATATATTTTATACTATGTCAAATTTCTTACCTTTAATTAAATTAACAGCTTTATTGGAGTAATTTACTATGAAGGTTGAATGAAAAGTAATGCCTCCACCTTCGTTACTCCTCAACAGATGGCAGCACTGGTATGCGGCAGGTAATGGCTTGTTCCGTAGCCTCTTCTCTACAGTTCCAGTTGGTGGGAAGCCTTAGCATTGAATGGTTGTATTGTTACAGTGCAAAGTATGGAACCCTGCGCAGACAGTCAGTCAATGCGATTTAAGCAACGTGCAGTCATTGAATTCTTGACAGCAGAAGGTGTCACCCCAAAGGAGATGAAAGCATTTTATGGTGATTGTGTTGATGTGAGTACTGTGTGTCGCTGGGTGAGTAAGTTTGAAGATGTTGAGGTGGGAACATCTGACTTGCTTGACAAACAAAGAGTTGGACGTCCGTGATAGTAACCACAGAGTTTCACAAGCAAAATGTTGACAGATTGATTCAGGGCGATCGTCGTATCACTCAGAGAGAAATTGCAAGCACAATCGGCATTTCACAAGAACGTGTGGGTCACATTATTGCTTTGCTTGGCTATCGGAAGATCTGTGCATGATGGGTGCCACCACAGCAAAACTTCAGAGACTGAATCTCACCACCGTACGGCATCCTCCATACAGTCCAGATTTAGCACCGTCTGACTTCGATCTGTTCCCGATAATGAAACATGATCTGCGGTGACATCATTATGCTTCTGATGAAGACGTTGAGAGAACTGTGAGACTGTGGTTGCGGAAACAGAATGTCGACTTCTTCCATGACGGCTTCAGAAAACTTGTTCATCGTTGGCAGAAATGTATCCAATTGGCTGGTGATTATGTGGAAAAGTGAATATTGGTAATTGAAGATTACATTCTAAGGATTATTTCTGCGTTTGATTTATTAAAATATTTCCCATCCAAACCTAAGTAACGAAGGTGGAGGAATTACTTTTCATTCAACCCTCGTATAATAATTTGTTGAATTATTTCCAATGTCAGAAATGAATAGATTAATATGTTTTAAGTGAAATATTATATGGAGCAGATCTAATTTAATCTAAAATTTTTTCAACAATTCTCATAATGTCAAGTTAATTATTAAATTTTTTCCTTAGAAAAATGTTGACAATAGGAAGTATGTGAGCTGTTTTATGTACATTTAAAGTTTCCTATTTATAGTAACGATTCATGATTGCTTATTTGAAGGTGATGGGTCTGAAATAACTGCTTTGTAATCATATATATATATATATATATATATATATATATATATATATATATTGCTGCAATAATGTAAATGTTCTCATTAAAAATAGTTACATGTTATAGAAGACATGAGATGGTAGTTAAACCAATGTCCCATTGCCTCTTATGATTGAGAATCATATAATTATAAGGAAGGAAAAATAAATGTTTAGGAACCTGGGTGGACTAGTAGTTATGTCACTAACATATAAAGATCTCGGGTTCAAATCCAGGTTCAGGCATTTATTTTTCTTTTCATGTCATATATATATATATATATATATATATATATATATATATACACACACACACACATAGAGATTTGTAATATTGCTTATGTTGGATATGCTACACTTCGGGTCGCACGAAAATTTTTCAAAGTTCTATAGAATCGCAGTGCGCATGCGCTAGTGCTCCAATTATCCCAGGTAGATAAATGCAACATCCAGCAGTTGGCGGTATATGTATGAGAAATCAGTATGACCAACATTGACACAAAATTCCCAGAACTTGTATAAAAAATGTATAATTAACACGAAATGAACTAGTGGAAATATGATTTTACGTGGTAACCGTCCGATATTTTGAATTTTTCATAGAATAACAGATATGAAGAGGTAATTTATTTTACATATCAAATCACATTTAAAAAGCAAGGAACCTAAAAGCTAACCAAACCTAAATCAATTACTGTAACACAAATCAATTACTCTAACGTAGGTGAAATCCAGGGAATGTGGAAATGGTTGGCAACATCTGGAGTATTTTGGGTTGTTGATGGTGGCAACGCTGGAACAACATAGGAAGAGGAGGGAAAATAGCAGTAAGCAATGTAGCACGACCATGTTTTACGTAAATATATAAATATAAAAAAAAGATTGTTGCAACATTGGAAGATGTTTAAAAGTGTTGCAAAATGTTTTAAACATGTTTAAAAGTGTTTAGTGCATCAGTGGAATAAGATATTAAATTGAAAAATTTTTGCGACCTGAAGTGTATGTTAAAAGTGTCACCATACCTGTGTTTTTCTTTTTGTCTAGTCAAATAAAAACCTAATAGTGTACGTAAAAATGTAATTTGGGCTGCTTGCAGTCAGCATTTGTACTTCAAGTTAATAGACATATTCCAAAGATAATATGGGATACTTGCCTTGGCACACAATTATGGGAATTACGCTGGTTCAAGTCTCCATGGGGGAAGAAATTTTCTCATGGAAATTCTGCCAGTATGGGACAGTGCCCACCCTGCATGAGGGGCAATTGAGTAGCTACAATAAGTAGCAGCTACAGAATGAGAAAATCAATGACTGGGGAGCCCGATATATTGACCACATGTCACCCCTACACTGGCTAGATGATCGTCTACTTCTGTGATTAACACATGTGGATGTGAGGCCAGCAGCCAACAAGTACGTCAAGGGCCTATCTCGCGCCTTGGAGTTAGTTAATATGGCGCACTTTAGGTTTTGAATTTAATGTTATAAGGTTAAAAGCTTACCTTGATGTGGAAGAAATCTTCGTGGTGGATCAGGATTTGTAGAAGGACCAGGCTCATTTTCACTGTCCTAAAAATGAAATAAAAAATATTCTTAAATGCCTGTTGAAATATCGCGTATTTTCTTTCGTGCTGAAATAACTACCAACTCTAAAAACATTAGATTCACTTTCAGGATACACATATGTTTAAACATAACCTCTCAGACTCAAACAAAATACCTTCTTTGGTGGTTTCTTTGCACGAGAAACCAAGGAAGAACGATATCTGTGTATATTATCAAAAATTGGAGCATCCGGGTTAGGAAGTAGAACATTTGTAGAATATAATGCCTTCAGCGGATCGAAACTTTTTGAAACAACGTTTAGAGATTCATCTTCTTCGGCCATATTATTATTTGTAACATAGAGAACATAGAAGAACATGCTCCATGTGCAGAATATAAACAAATTGATCAGAATAGCCAACCTAACAACTATTAATTTTCTACTGATTAAATTACGATCGCAATTAGTTCATACTTTTTCCACTGTTCTGCTAAGCGCATAAGAGCAGTTGAACTCGTGATGTCACCTGGTGGTACTGTTGGAAACTACTTTCCATACATTTTGCCATGAGTATAATCAGTGATAACCCACAAGGTGCAATGTAGAGAAACAAATAATGTACTGTGATCTATACTTGGCAAGAAAAAAAGAATAGGATCGACTAGTGTTTTATCGTTGGACAGAGGGTACCTGGCATAGAGAACCTGGGAGAGGAATAGAGGACACGTATAAGAAAATTTATAGACTTTAATTTGATATGGAAAGCAACATTTGTGCCACTTGTATGTAATAATTTGGTAAATCTTTATGGGAAAAAACGATAAAATTATCAGGATTTTTTAAGAGTTTTATTTTATGATTAAATCCAAAATCAATAGGCCTTTTACATACAAATGAAGTGCACAAAAGGGGGTGTGACTAATTTTAGGTTACCTATTGTAAAAATACTTGGATACAAATCACCATATACCACAGAATTCTCCTAGTATAAAAGTTAATAACCTGAAATGGAAGATGATTGATGATTTTAGTTATTGAACCTGTCACCATAGGGTAAATGTTGGGGAGAGAATTCACAATAAAGACTAATCCAAATAGAGCTTCATAATAATATGAAAATATCTATCCAAAAACCAAAAGTATTTTTTACCACACCAAAGGAAAACAAATTGTAAACAATATAAATGATTTTGTAGAAGCTACAAGAGAGGAGGGAGAGGATTGGTCCCCATTTCTTGACTAACGTGGTTCTCATGTTACTTCTAAAATAACTGAAAATAGTGATTCTATCTAACACACTCAAATTTAAAAATGTATTTTCAGGACAATGTAATAAACATGACTAACTCTAGCCATTTCCTAAAATATGTCATTATTGAGCCAACCACAATTGACTGTAATTCCATTCATCTCCTTCATGCGTGCTATTTCACCAATATATTCCTTTCTTGGTCTTCATTTCCATCTTTTTTTTTTTTTACATCCTTGCTTCATCCATATACATTCATTTTATTCAACCATTCTACCTCCATACCACTTCAGATTTCTCTTTTCTATCATTCCCATCCCACTTTAATATATTGGACTTTCTCTTGTGTATTTCTCTCTCTATCTCTTTTAGTCTTTTATGTAACTTTTTTAAAATATTTTGTCACCTATGACATTTTTCTATTCTCATGTGTATCAAATAAAATCCATGTTTCTGAACCATATGGGAGAAATAGTATAAACCCTATTTACAAATTTGCATTTTGCCTTGTTATTATTTATTCTTTCAGTAATAAATATTATAAAGGTGATAATATATTCCATTTGTTTCATATATTCTGTTATTTATCTCATCATCATAATGAAATATGATGTATTTAGACTGAATTTTAATTAAAACTATTTGTAACATTAACATTATAATTTTTTAATATTTTTTGTTTTCTTATATTTACAGGGAGTCTAACAGAGCCGTTGTTCATGTTTTGGATCAAGTTCCAGAAACACCGTGATATTGCAAGGTAATTAATTATCTAATTTATAGAATCTTAAAATCAAATATTTAAGAAGAAACATACTGTATAATATGACAGGCCAGAAGGCACTTGACCTACTAGTGTTTTACACAAGTGGACAATCATCCAGCCCATATAGGGGTGATATGTGGTCAACATGCTCAATCTTTGTTCCTGGTTTTCTCAACCTGGAGCCACTACTTATTGTAGCTACCCAAATTCCTCGTGATGCTGGGTGGGCACTGGTCCGATACTGACTGAAATTCCTTGAGAAAATATCTTCCCCCTTGGGGACTCAAAACCAGCAAATGCCTTAAACCACTTGACACAGTATAAGATAATTAGAAAAAAAAAATTTCTTCATTTGTGACAAAAAAAAAATTTAATGATGTTTTCTTCACTTACCTGACTCAGATGACATGAAGTTAACTCATTAATATAGTACTCCTAACATTTATTCATTACCACTTGCAAAGAAGCTTCATCATATTACTAATTTTTAAAAATAAATTTAATCCCAATATTATAACATGTAATGCTTTACCGGTATTTTAATAATGGAAATGGACAGCTAATGACAAATGAGGGAAATTTTGAGGAATTGGCTGAATTCAAATACCTAGGAACAATAATCACAAATAGGAATGAGATGCACAAAGAAATTAAACATAGGCTCAATTCTGGAAATGCATGCTATTATGCATTGCAGAGACTTTTGATGTCCCAACTCCTTTAAAAAAACGTTAAGCTGAAAATATATAAAACTATTCTTCTACCAGTTATATTATATGGGTGCGAAACATGGACTCTTACTTTAAGGGAGGAAAGGAGATTACGAGCATTTGAGAATAAAGTTCTTAGGAAAATTTTTGGACCAAAGAGAGATGAACAGACAGGTGAATGGAGAAGACTACATAACAATGAACTACATGGTCTTTATAGGAAGCCAGATATAATAAGAACAGTTAAGTCCCGTAGACTGCGATGGGCAGGACATGTTGCGCGTATGGGGAATGAAAGACGTGCATGGAAACTTCTTGTAGGAAAGCCAGAAGGAAAACGCCCAGTTGGTAGACCAAGAATGAGGTGGGAGAACAACATTAACTATGATTTGAGGGAAGTAGATTATACAGGGAATGATTGGAAAGCATTAGCTCAGGATAGGGATGTATGGAGAGCTTATGTCCGTGCGGCCATGAACCTACGGGTTCGATAGTGCCAGTGAGTAAGTAAGTAATGCTTTACTTTTAATAGGAAAGAAAACACTTCACATTTGCCAATACAAATCTGACTCCAACTGAAGTTTGCCTCATAACAGGATTTTTCAACCTGTGTGTCACGGCACATTGCTGTGTTGCAAATTAACCGCAGGAAAACTAAAATAAAGTTGTCAATCCCTAATATCAATCCTTAATTAATTATGCAGATCCTCAATAAAACATACACTATAAGAGAAAATTTCAGTAATAGTAACAACCCCTTGTTGCTTGTTATTGTTGCAATTACCATTCTCCAATATGAAAATGATGAGTTCATTTAATGTGGCTATTGTTGTACAGGGAATGATTGGAAAGCATTAGCTCAGGATAGGGATGTATGGAGAGCTTATGTCCATGTGGCCATGAACCTACGGGTTCGATAGTGCCAGTGAGTAAGTAAGTATTGTTGTACAAGTGTCCCATGCCATAGCCAAGTGTTTAAGGCAGGAAGCCTGGGTGCAGAGCTACAGGATTTGTGCTGTTCGAGTCTCCATGGGGGGAGCAAACATTCCCATTAACTTCTAATTATATTTCTTATTATTTTGCTCCTATTTTTAGTTTATATAAGTGTTGAGGAAAAAAAAGTTAGATTTACTCTTGTAAATATAATTATAAATTGGATTTTTAATCATTTAGGGTTTATGGTATTTTGGCCAGTATGGGACCGGTGTCCACCCAGCATCGTGAGGCATTTGGGTTGCTAGAATAAGTAGCGGTTCCAGGTTGAGAAAACCAGCTATAACGGCTGGTCACCCCTACACTGGCTAGATGATCATCTACCTCTGTGATTGACACTTGTGGATGGGAGGCCAGCAACCGGCTAGTAGGCTAAGGGCCTTCTAGGCCTGTTGTGCCATGGGATTATTATTATTATTATAATAATAATAATAATTATTATTATTATTTAAGTAATTATGTTCTGTCTGTTGTTAAAACAGTTGCTGTTTGAAAGTGAATAACTGTTAGTTTTTCCATGTTGATAGAACACACTTTTGACCAGTTTTATAGTATTTTAATTGAGTCTTCTGTTATATACGTAGGCCGAGGTCTATAACTGTAAATAAAATGGATTGGTTTATGGTTAAAAAAAGCAAAAGTAACTGATACTTCTGTTTCCACCAGCTGTTTCCAGACTTCTGCATCTGTGAAATAATGTAAATGTGTTGTGTGGCAGTATCAGTCATAATGTTAGTTGAAAATGAGAGAGATCCTTCTCTTGAAAACTAGTTCCCATGTTTAAAGATACATTAAATATGAGGTAAGATGCAGAAATGACTCATTAATTTACGAATTAAGAATCTCATAAGTTATTTCCCGTATTTAACTATGAATCAAGAAACTTATTTATCATTTGGTTTCACGTCAACTGGAGGAGAGCAAATGCCCATGCCCTCAGTGTGTCATTTGTGGGAACAATGGTACTCAGTCAAATAAAATGTGATTTCTCCACAAAGCATGACCATTTAAAAGATAAACCATTGGAGTAATTTTGTCCCAAGAAGCCAGCAAGTCAAAAATTTTACAAAGCATGTTAATGTAAGTGATAAAGTGCTGTGGCTGAAATAATTGCTAAAAATGTGGAGTACTATACAGCAGCTGAATTTAATTTTTCGTGTATAATATATATCACAATTATAAAAATAATGTTTGGTGAAGAATTAAAAAAAAAGTAAAGAAAATTCCCTTTTCAGACAATACTATTAGTAGACACATTCAAGATATGTAGAATGCAGGTTTTCATGGCAGGAAATCATGATATTAAAAGATTTTGGGCTTTAAGGCATGGTCCATAACTGGTATTATTTTTCCAGTTGTTTCTCCCTCGGAGAACATGCCATCTGTAGCCCAGGGAGAAACATCTGGGAAAAACACCAGTTACGGACCACGTCCTTATAGCCTGAAATCTTCTAATAGCATTCAAGATATGTCTAAAAATATTGAATCTCAAACAATAGAATTACTGCAGCAGGTTGTATATTTTTCTATGTAGGATAAATGAATCAACTGATGTCACAAATGAAGCACACTTGATAGCATTTGTCAGATTCATTCGTGATGGAAGCATCATACAATAGTTTTTATTTTGTAAAGTGCTCTCCCAACAACAAGGGACAAAATATATTTGATTTAGTAAACAATTATTTTCATGCAGCAAGTTTGTCATAGAAATCTTGTTTTGAGTATTTGCATAGATGGAACATCCTCTATGACAGGTTCTGTAAAATGATTTTTGGCTTAGCAAAGCAAAAGAACCTGGAAATAACTTCAGACATTGTTTTCTCCATAGAGAAGCACTCACTTTAAAGTAATTTGTTCCTGAACTTGCAGAAGTATTAAATCAAGTAGTTAAAACTGGTTAATTATCATAAAAGCAAGGCCTTTTTAAAAAAAAAAATATTTTCAGATCTATGTTCTCCGATGAATTCATACAGCAGTTTATTCAAAGAGAAAAGAGATGGTTGTCTCACGGTCATGTTTTGTCAAGAAAACATCTCATATTCTTTCTTTGTGAAGAAAGTGAATATGTCGAAAGTGAATATGATGATTATTCATGGAATAAAGTTGATTTTCTTGCTGGCATATTTCAAACAATAAATGCACTGAACAAAAGCACACAAGGGAAAAAAGAAAATATTTCACCTCAATTGACAAAATTTGCTCATTTAGGGAGAAACCTCTTTTTGGATATACAGAATTAAAAATCACATTAACTGCTAGATATTTGAACTTACAAAGTACTGCAAAATTGACATAAATCTCTCAATACTCATTTGTCTTTGTTATGTACAAATGTTAAAAGCATTTTCCTACACTTCAGTTGGCTTCATTCTACTGGGTGAGGTACCCCTTTTCTTCAGTCAGCAGAATTAATGCCCATGAAGAAAATTAATTGGTAAAGGTGCACTCAATACAAAACATGGTATCATTCTAGATTTTTCTTTGGAAAGGCTGTGAAAGTTCTCCTTCCCTTTTCTATATCCTATTTAAGTGAAGCAAGATTTTCTGCAATTACCTTAGTGAAGTGTAAGAACAGGTCACAACTGTTAACTCTGGAAGACGATATTAGGGGGTGAAGAATACAATAAAAGAAGATTTTGAAAGCACATCTAGTTTCACATTAATTTTGCTTCTTGAACCAATTTGTTTGAATTATTATTGGAAATTTATAACATTAATTGATTAAAATATAGTATTATTATTGACAAACTATAACTTGTAACATAATTGGTTGAATGCAGGCTTGTAACATAATTATTTAACTTTCACAGGGAAAGAACACTATGAGGTTTAATTTAAGAATTAAATTAATGTTTTTATTACCTCGCCTCATATTCTTTTTCTTCTATACTGCGGTTTCCTGAGGAAACTGCCAAGAAACGACATAACACTGGTCGACCAGAGGCTACTGACGATGGAGATAAGCTCCGAAACTGCAGTATAGAAGAAAAAGGATATGAGGTGAGGTAATAAAAACATTAATTTAATTGTAACATAATGTTACCCATAAAAACAAATTCCAAAATTTGAATAATTATACTTACATTACATTGTAATAGTTATATTTCATTAAATTATGATTACACTTACTTCATAAACTTACATATAATAAAAATGTATTACTTTCAATTGAGAATATTGTTTAAGATGAATGAGTGTGCCACGTGAAATCAAGTTACAACTTTCATGTACTGCAAGTTGTAAAAGATTGGGAAACACTGTCTTATTACATAGAGGACATGTAAATGTAATTCATTGTATACAATAAATATTGGAAACAATAAAAAAAAATCACAAATATAAATTTCACTTCAGAAGAGGAATTTTCTTATCTGGACATTGATTGAGAAATTCATCATATGAGGTGACGTGTATATATTTTTTATGAATTGAAACTAATGTATTATATTTTAAATAGGAAAACCAAAATAAATGAATTCAAATTAAAAATAATATAATGAACTCCTGTTTAATAGTCCTAAAGTTGATTTCCCTTTCTTGCAAATGAATGATTTTAGAAATAATTAATTTTAATATATTGATAGTCTTTTTATATCAATTTCAGATAGGCAGAATGTAATCATAAGAAGTTTTTGTCACAAGATAGTACACAGTAGTCAATATTAAGCAACACTAGTCTAAAACATTAATAAAGCCTAGTGTTAAAAACCCTTCAAACTTTTTTTAACATTGCCACATTTATGGCAACCATAGAATCATATCTGTGGTGTAACAGTTAGGCATGTCTGACCAAATTTCCAAGGGACCCGGGTTTGATTCCTGGCTATATCATAGAATTTTTTTCTATAGGGTCTGGAGTTAGTTCTACTCTGCTTTGTGAGGACAACTGAGTAGGTACATAGTATTTGATATGAGGAGCAGTAAAATTTGGTTAAAAACTGAAATTAAGGTTGAGGAATTTCATCATGCTATTCCTGAGATTCCATATACTATTTTCTGCTTAACAGTCATAGCAACAAGTTAAGTTGGCATTTACCCACATTTATTATTTATTATGGCATCCCTTTATAAATCTACGAAAGAATCTAACATAACAGTTAGGTAGTTTAGAAAAAAAGAATAATAATTAAATCATTCTTTCTTCATATTCTTAATTCTATGGCCCAGTGAACCTTGGCTTTCTTCACAATAGCCTTTCATTACTCTCTATACTTAACTTTCATTTTCCATTTCTTCAATCCAAAACTTGCAATATCCTAAAACCATCCATCTTTCCCTTTACCTACTTTAAACAATATTAACATTCCAAATTACTAACATCATTTGCCTCTATGATTTTCCTTTTTTCATTGCTAGGTTTTGGTATTTGAGGCTGCTGTATAGGTTTCTAAAAAATTTATTTTTTTACAGTTGTTAGAATGTGAGCGCCATAATCCAACCACTAACCTGGAGGACCAGGGTATCCATTTTATTCTGGATCATTTATATATCTTTTGACCTTTTCAGAATGGTACACTGTAAGTATAATAATAAGCCCTTGTTAATTATTTGTCATGTTGCAGGTCATTGTTAGAGCCGCAGAGTGGCAGTATCAGATAAACACAAGTTCACAGTGGCAGGCACGCTGGCAGACACTCAGCTGGTTAGGCCGCAGCCCGTGCTTTCAGCCGGCCAAGCCTTCTGCAGTATGCCTTTTATCGATGACGACTTGCTTTGGTGCCCTGACAACGACGGCAAGATGGTGGACCTTTCACAGTGCTTGGCAAGTCTAAAACATAACTTTTGTTATAATATAGTTTTTCACATCTGTTAGAATTACTTTTCCCCCCATGTAGGATTATTGTTAAATCATTAACTAGAATATTTTAAGAAAATATGAAGGAGGAAGACAGGAACTTACTTATGTTGAAAATGTGTAGAAAATCTTGAAATATGAAGTAGCCCACTAACTGGAGGTAAAGAGAATACAGTATACATCTTGTTTAATATTTAAAGAAAGTGTCACTATGAGGTTTATTTTAATTAATAGGTGTTAGATATTCACAACTCACCTCATATTTGTAGATTTCTTGAAGACCAAAGTTTCGATACATTATGTATCATTATCAATTCTTTTTAATTGTTGGGAGCAGAAATCAATCTACAGAATTATCAACCACGGATTCAATAGTTAGAAAGAATTGACAATGATATATAAGTTGAATGCAGGCTTTCACGGCCGGTAATCGTAATGTTGAGTGATTCCGGGTTATGTGGCCGTGGTCCATAGTTGGTGTTGATACCAGACGTTTCGCCCTCAACTGCGGAGGGCATCTTCAGTGGCGAGTGCTTCTATGCGTGTTTCCTGGTCGGAAGATCTACTTAGAATGAACGCTGTGGACGTAGAGGACGTTGTATTAGTGGGGGGTGCAGGGTGAGTGGGCGTGGCTCTTGCTGATTGGCTAATAGTCGTCTCCTTGTTGTCACTGGTGTTAATGCATTTATTTTCTAGTGTATGAAATCAGGCCTTAGACATAAGCATAAGGGAAATATTAACAGAAAAGAAGAAGGTATCAAACTGTCTAAGGCCTGGTTTCATACACTAGAAAATAAATGCATTAACACCAGTGACAACAAGGAGACGACTATTAGCCAATCAGCAAGAGCCACGCCCACTCACCCTGCACCCCCCACTAATACAACGTCCTCTACGTCCACAGCGTTCATTCTAAGTAGATCTTCCGACCAGGAAACACGCATAGAAGCACTCGCCACTGAAGATGCCCTCCGCAGTTGAGGGCGAAACGTCTGGTATCAACACCAACTATGGACCACGGCCACATAACCCGGAATCACTCAACATAATGATATATAAGTATCGAAATCTTGGTCTAAAAGAAACGTATAAATATGAGGTGAATTGTGAATATTCTAACTCCTATTATATATGTATGAAAATATTTAAGATCTTTAGTTTCTTGTTTGTTCTGTTTGCATTTGTATATTCTTAATCTCCTGGGAACTTCCATGTACTCTAATCCTTACACTACCAAGATCTGATATAATTAAACTTGCTGCTTTTGCTTAAAATGTCAAGATTTGATCTGAATCAAACTGATACTTGAAAACTATCTTTGTTGATTTATATAAATTCCTGGTATTTTATACAGAAATAACATTTTGGATCTCATCATGTCTTGACAATTTTAACTTTGTATTTTCTAAAATATGGTGCATAAAATTTTAATTTTGTCTAAGGAGATTTACAAATTTAACATTGCTATTCTATTTTAGCTTGATGGCATACTGGTTAAAATAAGATATTTTCCTGTCTCAAATTGTTCAAGATTCTTCTCTATCACTAGATTTGTTCTTATTTTTACCAAGAGTATTCTGTTTTGATTATTCTATAAATTTTCTTTTTCACTCAATTTTACATGATCTTTTCTAAATTTTAACAATATTAACTTGATTAAATTTAAAATTAAAAATGTTTTGTTTACATAGTATTATTCACTTTGAGTAAAGCAATGATTATAGTATCAGTATTGTCATTAATTTCTGATTGTGTGAGGAAAACTATGAAATGCTATAATTTAAGATATAAACATGATGTAAAAATCTAACATTTCAACATTGATGCCTACTAATCTTCATTTAAAGCCACTTATGTTTCAAATTTGATCAGCCTCATGGGCTAGTGGTCAGATCTCCTGACTGCATTTCATGGGGTCCTGGGTTCAATTCTTAATCACACCACAGGAATTTTTTCCTAAAGGGAATTATTCCTGTAGCCTTTCATAGTCTGGATTTAGATTTAGGTTTAAGAACTGTCCTGGTACTTCATCACCTATCATATCATCGGATTAACGGTAACTCAGCCTTCCAGGTGCCCCAACTTAATAAGTGGGTTACAATCCTGCCATGGCAGGAGAGAATATAAGAAATGCCATAAAGAGATGAAAAAAAGTTCCAATTTTTTTTTTAGGTAAAATTTAATAACTCACCTCATATTTTTCTTCTTATTTAACTATAAACTAGTTTCAGAACCAAGTTTCTGTTCCATCTACAACAACTTAGTTCTGAAACTAGTTTATAGTTAAATAAGAATTAAAATATGAGGTGAGTGATCAAATTCTACCTCATAGTGTGAGTTCCTAAAATAAGTAGTTCCAATTTTTTTAGCATTGAAGAAATGTAATTAGTTGTAGGTGGAAATATATAAAAGCAATTACAGAGCTGGAAATCCTATATAGTATTTCACATTACTAGAATACTTGTTCCAATGAATTTCTTTGAAATATCTTTCTTTTAATATCAGAAAAAAAAATGTCTTAACTTATGCTCTTAAAACATGCAGAGTTAATTTTCTATCTACTTGTCGCTTAGATATCTGTGTATAGTACTAATCCATTGCTTTTTCATGCTTTCTGTTTTGATAATTATATACTTAGGAAGTAAATTGTTATCCCATCTATAATTTCCACTTAAACTATTACTGATATTTCTTTTTTTCCTTCATTTTCTTCTGGACATGCTGAATTTTCTACTTGTATTGATTTTCCTGCCTTTTATTTCTCCTTCATATCTTTATTTAACATAACCACATGAAACTCTCTTAAAAAATTAAATTTCTCCTGAAATAATATACATAATGTAAATTTTGTAATTTTGTTTTTTATTGCAAGTCACGAAAGAAAAAAAGAAGACAAAATATTAGGTGAAGTGATTTTTTTTATTAATATTAAGTCATGAAAGGAATTTAATAGCTTCCTCTGATAAACTACGAAATATATTTTTATTATGGCATTTAAAATATATCTTAACCTGATTTTTTTTCTCATAATTCACTTTTAACAATGAAAAACATAGGCCTACCCATTATTTAGATCATGAAATATCTAAGAAGTATTTTATTTTTCATAATGATTATATGTGATTTTTATCATAAAATTGATGATTTATTTATATTATTTTTGGTCTGGACATCTTACCTCAATATTAATGTTGATTTGTTCTTGGACATGTTTCAAAACAATTCTCTGTTTTATCTTCAGCTTTCCCAGACTGGTTTTATTTATGTTGCATTATGTTGCACCACCTGGATGTCGATGTCATCGACATCCAGGTGGTGCAACATAATGCAACATAAATAAAACCAGTCTGGGAAAGCTGAAGATAAAACAGAGAATTGTTTTGAAACATGTCCAAGAACAAATCAACATTAATATTGAGGTAAGATGTCCAGACCAAAAATAATATAATTAAAATAACCTCAAAATATAACTTCCTAAAATTGAATATTGATGATTTATGTTAACATTGTGGTAATTGGATTAACACATTTAAGAACACTGAATGATATTAGAATTCATATTTCTTGGTTTCTTATCTAATTTCATGTCATCTTAAATTGATATGAAAATTGATTTTCAATGTGATGCCAATCTAATTAATAAGTATTAAAATAGAGTATAATATACGAGTTTTACTTAACAAAATATTATATTTAAAACCATTTATATGTGTTAGTGATACTGCATTTCTATAATTTATGATAATGAAGTTAGTGGAATTGATGATTGGCATGTAACTTCAATTAAACTGTGGAAAACAATACTTTTAATGTGGATTATAAATAGTAGACATTTTGATATGATTAGGAATAATAACAAATATCATAGATAATTTCATCTTAAAATTCTGGCACTTGGTGTTTCTCAGTGGCAAATGTTCATAGATACTTTATAAGCAAGGCAATTCTTTTACAAATAGGTTTGTAATCAATATTATTAGTATAATATTCAATTTCAGTTATTTGCTTCAGACAAACTTTATTATTTTAAGATTAAATGTTTTGCACTATTTTAGACTCTTGGTGCCATAAGTTATGTTAAAAATAGTGGAGGAATGAGGATGCAATCATTCTACATAGACATGTTACCCATGCAATAAATATTAATCCGTGCAATTCTGTGGAACTAAAAAAAAAAACTCTTAATATATTACAGTGGACACTGGTTAATTCGACATTCGATAATTCGAATAATTTAAAATAATGTTAAAAAGTCATGTTTAATTCGACATGTTGGTTGGTTGGTATCTAATGTCGAGCACTTGATAATGAAATCATTCGCTCTCTTGCACTCCAATATTTAGCAGAAAGGCTGGTCTCTTCTACAAAAGCTGGACAACGGAGGAGATGGTTTCTTTCCATATCTTCATTTAAATTGCAAAAAGGGCATTTAGGTGAATCTGTTATGCCAATTCTGTGTAGGTGTTTATTCAAGCAGTCATGTCCCGTTAGCAGTCTGAATGTTGCTACTGCAGATTTTCTTTGTAATGTAGTAATGTCATAAGCTTGTAGATTTTCCCATTCCTTTCCAGATGTTTTGGTGGTGTATTCTTCTCTAAGTTTATTGATGTATTTATTTGAGATAATTCTTTTGATAGAGTGAAAGGAAACTGGAGCAGAAATTGGGTTTGAAACAATTTTGCTACCCTTCTTGGCTAGAAAATCGGCTATTTCATTGCCTGTCACTCCACAATGGGCCGAAATCCATTGAAGTACAACTTTTTTATGTAGACGGGATAAATGTTTTATCATTTTGTGACATTCGATAATTTTGATGCTTTTGGGTGTTGTGTCTCGTGTTATAGCAAGAATGGCTGCTTTGGAGTCACATAGAATTACAACTTTTGTAAATTTTTGGATGTGATATAAAAGATTTTGTAAACTTAAGAAAATTGCTAGAATTTCACCATCAAAGTTTGTTGAATTTGTGTTTAGTTTACGATAAAAGGAAAAAAGTGGACATACTGCACCAGCACCAGTGCCACCATCATTTGGTAGGCTGGAGCCATCTGTAAAAATATGTATCCATTCAGGAGCTGGGTATCTTAGATTTATCATTTCCAGTGACATTTGTTTTAAAATATATGGAGGAGTTTCAGATTTAATTCGACATGTTGAAGCCAAGATTTGGATAATTCAATTTATTCATAATGAAAAAATTAATCTGAATTCTATAAAAGTTGAAAATTTCCGAGAATTCATCTAGTGCCCATATTCCTAGTTACTTATTGTTAAAGTTCCGTTAGATGGCAAACGAACTGGACCTTATTGTTCAGCTCTTTGTGTCGTCGGGTACAGGACATAGACACCCACCCCTCACTCATAGCCAAAAAACTGAGAATAATGCATGTAATCTCCCTTACTTTTACAGTACAGGTACTTGTACACATACAGTACAGTACAGTTAATAACTTCACTCAGTACGAATGTGTTAAGTGACTTGATCACAATGTCGAAATGCAGATGTGTACACCAGTTTAACATTAGCAAAAAAAAAGTTGAAGTGCTCAGGGAAGTAGAAAAAGGAACAAAGAAGAAGTGTGATATATTGCCAAGGAATGTGGAATACTGCCGAACACTTTATCCACCTATATAAAGAATAAAGAAAAAATAATGGAGAGTTGGAACCTACAAAGTGGTGGAAGTAGGAAACATATAAGAGGAGGTGAATTTCCTGAAGTTGATCAGTGAGTGTTCAAATGTTTCAAATAATCGCATGATCATAACATACATTGAGTGGCCTATTAGTGCGTGCCAAGGCCGAAGAATTTGCAGAAATGTTGGGCATTACAATTTTTTATCAAGTGGAGGTTGGTTCAGTGGTTTTCAGGGAAGAAATGGCATTTCATTTAAAAGCGTGTGCTGTGAGGGTGCTGCATATTTTATGACAATATGGAAATAAAAAGGGTGAGTTACAGAGAATGTTAATTGCAGTATTTGCATGAAACAAATTTATTTCAGAGTACAGTACTATGTAAAATAAAGTGCATTTTGTTAATTTGAAGTTTTGATAATTCAAATTTTTAAAAATTCCCCCCTTGACTTTGAATTAAAAAGTGTCCACTGTATATATATTAAAAATATTATATTTTATTAGACTTTTAAGAATAGTCTTTTATTAAAATTGAGGAGCAGTTTACAATTTGAAAAAAAATCCTTCATAACAGGATTCAATAAGATAGATTTATTGAGTTATTTGTGTTGGATAGATGTAATAATTATATATTGAGCCCTTCAAACTTTTATCCAAGTTTAAAAAGTTTCACATGCTGTAGATAGATTTCCTAATAATCCAGTATAACTAATAGGAAGTAACACCATGATATCATTTATTAACATATTGAATCAGAAATTATATATCTCACTTCTCTTTTTATTTTTAAATCTAGGTATGTTTATATCCAACTGTTGTTTACTTTTGGATATTTTACATTTTTCTCCCAATGGTCATGGACAAATAAACCTCAAGAACTATAAAATTCATTGCTTTATCTCTATTTTCCTGAACATAGATTTTTCCCCATACTGTGAGTTCTGTTGGTTTTTCCCAGTTGTCTCATCAATTTTATATTATCTTCAAGTCTATGATTTTGGGTCTGCAGTAGCTGCTGATGTGTGACTGAAAATCATAGAATTAAAAAAAATCCATGGGACTACAAGCCTAGAGAAGGCAAAGTTGCTGAAACAACAGGAAAATCTTCCCATTACTTTATCTCTATTTTTCAAAATGTAGGTTTTTTCCTCCCATACTTTGAGTTCTTTTTGGTTTTTCTGGTTGTATCATCAATTTTACCTTCTCTTCAAATCTATAATTTTTGGTCTGCAGTAGCTGCTCATGTGTTGACTGAGAATCATATAACTGAAGAGAAGGCAAAATTGCTGAAACAGCTGGAAAAACAAATAGAATTAAAATGGTAGGAAAAATTTTGCATCAGAAAAATAGAGACAAGGTCATGAATTTAGAAGTTTCCAGGAAAAAGATTTAATTGTGAGATTAATTTTCCCAGCAGCAATGTGAGAGAATATACAAGATATCTAATGGTCAACACAACTGTCAAATACTAGTTGAAGAAAATGGTGATGATTGTTCCCGAAACATGTCCAGGTGAGAAAATAAAAAAAGTAGATGAAATGTATATTTCTGATTCAATCTTGTAAGACTTTTCTATATTCTTTTATTAAAAGTACTAGTATAATATATTGAATAATTTGTGTGAGACTTTTCATGGTTTTCCTTCCTTATGTGTAAATAGTATTGTTGTGAAGTTGGAAGATGTAAAGAAATTTTTAAAAAGTCTTTCTTCCTCTGCTTTACACCAGAACTTCTGCTGGAAATATTGTTTTACTGTAGTGAGCATAAAATACATAAGTGCCAGCTCTCATAAAGAAATATGTTGGTAAGTTATAATTAGAAGGTAAGTGACAACCTTATAAAAATAATGTCACTGTTACTTTAAATTTTTATTTTTTGTACAATTTTATACTTTATCATATAAAAATAAATTTTCTTAACTATTTCCAATAAAAATTATGATGGAAAGCAATACTACGAGGTAATTTGCAATTTATATAAATTAATAGGATTTTATTTACCAATGCTTACTCATGGTTTTTTAAGTGTTGGTACAGATATGTTGACATTTTCTCAGAAATAAATTCCAAATATATTGAGGATGCATTGAAATTACTTAACCTTCAAAATGAATCTGTGAAATTTACTACAGAATTATAAGAGAATAACCAAATCCCATTTCTGGACCTGTATATAATTAGGAATGAACAGCAGCAAAAAATTGAATTCAACATCCATATAATTACATTAAATCTTCAAATTGTTATTATATAACACATTAACAGCAATTTTCGATAGTTTAATATACAGATTAACACACATTCCATTAAGCAAAGATAATTTTAAGAAAGAATACAATCACATGTTACACTTAGCCAGTGTTTAAATGGCTTTGGAAAGGAGGTAATAACAAATAAGTTAAATAAATTTTTAAAAAATGAAAAGATTAATAGAATACACCATCCTACAATATAATTCAAAGAAAGAAAAAATTCAAGAAAATTACTTACCTTCCTGAAAATGCAGAAAATGAAAAAAAAATTAACAAATTCAGTATTACATTAGCACCGACAAACAAATTCAGCCTGGGTAATCTTCTAATAACTAATAAAAAAGTTAATACTCCTGATAATAAAAAAATCTGGAATTTATCAAATTAGTTGCAGTGATTGCAAGAAAGTATACATAGGAAAAACTAAAAGGAATATCCTTGCCCCAGTACTGTAGAGCACTAACTAAAAAAATCACTTTTTGAGATAATACTGCTGTGTAAATGGACAGTATCTGTTCTATGTAATACTATAGAACATCATCTTCTAATTACCTAACTAAATGTATAAAGATCAAATGAAATCCATATCTGCAACATTTCTATGAACCATTTTGAAGTATCTGAAAACAATGAATCCAGAATTGGTTCAGTATAGTATTGAGGTGATGATTTAGATACTCATACAAAAGAACACTTTAGAAATATAAAAAAAATGATGGAATTGAAAAATCAGCAATTATGACTCTTAGTTTGCTAGAGAATCATAAGATTGGAAAGTAAACTGAACTTTTGAAAATTTAGAGAAACCTATGGAATTGACAATTTGGGAAAAGATAACACATTCAGAAGAATAAATATAAATATGAATTTTGAAGTTCTCGGCAAACAAGATTTGATCTCAGAATTCATCAAACTGACTGAAGATGGAAGAAATTCCTTCAGAAACTGGTCCAGAGAAAATCATGGACTTTTATGAGGTGAAAATAGAAACAATATCTTATTCATTTATATAAATTCTTAAGTATCAATATACTTATTATTAATTATTAGCTAATTAAAACATTTTTTATATTTGCCATATGTCTTGCAATTTGTATGAAATAGCTTTCTTTTTGTATAGATTCATAAAAGCTTATTTAAAAATAGTATTATTAAAAATAGATATATCCTAACTTAGAAAGATGAGTAAGTCCTATAATATTAGAATGTGAAAAATTTTAATGAATATATATCCAAATTTAAGAAACTATTATGAATTTCCTTTTTATCAAAATTAATCTCTTCATTAGTTAATTGAAAATATTAATACGACATATTTCTTTGCAAGTATATCATTGTCAACTGCAAAGATTATTATCCACTTAGTTATTTTTCCATAATTAAGATTAACTACTCTTTTATTTATATTCATTGGAAAAATTGTTGAATCTAAGCTAATTTTTGTTTTGTTTTATTATAGGGATATCTATAATCAGACTTATTCATATATTTTTATGAACTCCTATGTTATTTTCCCTGACTATTTTTACGATCTTATTAAGAAAATGTTTTGCTCTCTTTTTTTGTGTATATTATTTTAATCTATCTATAATTGAACAATGTTATAAGTTACATATAATTTCTTATATTCCATGCTAATTATCTTTGGATCTTAAAAAATTGTTTTTAATGCTCATATTATAAATGTAATATTTTTTTAAGGAGTCCATAATTCTCTTTAATGTTGGCCTACCCATGATTTAAAACTCTGCTATCTTCCTCTTTCATTCCCTTTCTTTCTTCTATTCTTTAATGTATTTTAAGAGAATTTGTCAACTTTTGCTATCTTGGCATACTATCCAGACTTCACAAATATTGTTTGACACTGTTTGGTTTGAAACCATATTCAATAAATATACCAGTTTGCATTTTAGTGCAAAATTTGACTGCCTAGCAGAAAAAAAATACAAGATTTAAATAAAATAGCCATTCTATTTCAATAACTATGTATTATATATATAAATGTTTTTAGAAAACCTTCTATAATGAAGGTAAATATATAATTTGTTTATTTATTTCAGGTAAATTGAGACGTGATTTAGGTGGCTACTGCTGCCATCCACTTCACATACTTGACAGATTCTCTGCTACTGTGGAGACACTTTTCTAATACACTGTATTTATTGCTCATCAGTCACTCTATCTTTTTAAACATTTTATGGAATAAAATATAAAAATATTGCCAATTTATATATTATTTTTTTGTTTTAATTAATATTTTATTTGTAATCAACTTAGTAAGTTGATAACAATAATTATGAAAACGATACAGATAGAAAAGAACTGTTATTAAATTTACAAAATGACACATTTTTTATAGATGCATAAGATATGATTTTTGTGACATGGAGGAAGTGGCCTATATTGCTATAAAAATTATAATATTTTTTCTTGTTTTATTTTGTGATTTGTATGAACTATAGGCCTAATATCAGTGATGTACAGATTTATATTCAGGAATAATAATAATATTTTGAGCCTTTCTTTCCAAAGCTAAGTTGATTTCAAAATGATTTTAGTTAGACCTATATAACATTGTTACCAACCATTCCAATGGATTAAGGAAAATTTATGGGAACACAAATATAAATGTTATAATTTGTAATTAACAATAAATTTAGGAAAATATATAAGTTGGGAGCATCTTGCTTCTTTTTGAAAATGTATAATGGATGGTGATGGTATAAATACTTAATTTAAATTAATTCTAATGCTATTTGTAATAAATGTAATACAATCTATCAGAATTTATATAAGAGTATCAAGAAATTTCTAGAATCCTTATAAAGAAGTAATAAAGTTATGATCCATGTTTGATTTTTGTAATTACATTTTTAAAAATATTGAATTTAAATGTTAATGGTTTAAATTAATAATAGTACAAAAAATACAAGGCAACTTAATCATCAGAAGTTTATTATGAACAGTAAAATAATTAATTACAGTATCAGTTTGTAAAAATTTGAAAAATTAACATTGTTAATGTATTTTGAATAGAAGTATCTTACTTCAGATTTCATATTCTTCACTATAACATTCTAACTAATAATTTGTTTTTGTTAGTTTTCATATTGAAGCTAAATCAGAAGTTAGAGATTTCTTCCTCCCTCCCAAACATGCTCAGGCATAAATGTTCCACATTAAAACAAAATTATATATTATTTAAAACTAAAATTAATTAATCTAAGTGGACTGTAGGGCCTTCTTATTGTTTGTTAAATATAATAAAAGGTAAAGTGATCCCAACTATATCCCTTAGAAGGCCCTTGGGTTAGTAGAAGTTTCTACCTTGCCTATCGACATGAGATTTTAGTCAGGTTATCAGCCTGGCATGATGGTCACTTTTATGCCTACAACAAAAATCCAGTATTTATTTCTGTTAGAAGCTGAATTGACCCAGAACCATGATACTGCTAGAAGGTCCTGATCCCATCAGGACTTGAACCTCTGACCTTCTGGTTTTGTAACATATTTATCTACTAGTGCCCCTTGCCCAATTTAATCAATTATAAGTTTAGTTTCATTTCTTGATTATCTAAAAAAAATTGATAGGGTAATTGGCATTTAATCATTCAACTGAAATAGGTATTACTATTATGATTTTCATTTGCAAAGAGTATATTATGTGCTCTTTTTATAACTGTTTGTTAAAATGAAAGATCACATAAATTGCATTTTTAAACAATACAGTTATTACAAAGGATTTGTGTATAGTTAAATTAATTTCTTTTCAGTATTAAGAATATTTGAGGTAGGAAGTAACAATACCTATTTATGTTACTTACATATGAATGATTATTTAAGAATATACTTTTTTTTTAAACAAACTGACCTATCAAATATTTCTGATGATGTTAGGATTCTTTTATCACTAGAGCCCGGATTTGTATGCAAAGTAAAGTACTAAATATGCATGAAAAATGTAGATAATATGCACCCTAAATATGCAAAAACAGATTGTAATAAAATCAAAATTATTTTGCTTTGTGGATAATCTTAGCTTAATATTGGCTGGAAGGAAGGTTTTCATGACTTTTCTTGTGTGAAGCTCCTTCATCTGTCAGTGAAATGTCCTTTCACCATCACATGATATCACAGTTCTTCTTTAGTGAATTCTTCTTCAGTTACAGTTTTTTTCACTATCACCAGAGAGCATTTTGCTAATTTGACAAATTCTGTTGTAGCCAGGATTTTTATTTAATACTTCACTAAGCTTATAAAATGTGATTTTAACAATACCATAATGTTATTTCTCAAGGCCACGGGTATTCCTCTCTTACACAGATGTAAATATACACATTATGCTTATGTCAATTGATTGCAGATACTTTATTAATTTAAAAAAATATTAATTAATAATTAATAAATTAATAGTAATTAGCTGAAGGGAAAATTATAATTTAATACCACATTAAAAATCTGAAGTAAGCATTTTCCCCCGGAATATGTATTTCTATGCATTATCAAATACCGCTCAAATTGTCTATGAAGGGACCACTTAACATGTAAATCATTTCTGCATATTTTTTAATGCATAAAACAAAAAATGCATTTTGCATAAAAATCCGGGCTCTATTTATCACATATTTATGCTTATTTCAGTTAATGAATTGAACACATTTGATTTTTTTTTAGTTAATTTATATACATTTTAAAATTGATTGGTAGTTTTAATTAATTAATCAAGTTGGCAGCCCTCAATTACTTTCTTCTTGTTTGGAGAGAATCTGCATGTTATTACAAAAGTGAGTTTCTTCCTTCTTTCATATTTTCCTAAATTTTATTTCAAGATATTGATGGAAAAATGTAATTTTTCTATGTCCAAGATCTCAATTTTAATTCTATATGCAGCAGGAGGCAGCCAATGGAGGTCAACAACAGCTGCTGCAACAACAACAGCTGCAACAACAGCAGCAGCAGCAGCATCAACATCAACAGCAACTGCAACAGGATGCTAATGGTCCAGGGTTGGGAGAACTGTCACAATCAGACCTCACAGGCCTTGTATCCAGCCTTGATGAGGATGATGATGAAGACTTGTTCAAACAGCTTGGGGAACTGGACAACTTCTTCACAGACTTTGAGGAGAAGGTATACTTTCTTCCTTATTTCTTTTTCAGTTCAATCATGTTCTTTAGAATTAAAATCAGTAGATTTTTACAGTTAGTTGTGAGTCATTTCATAAATAAAATTCCAAATAACAAAAGTTGGAACTATGTCCATTATTTCAATTAATTTTATTATTTTCATGACAACTATTAAAACTCCATGGCACAACAGGCATAGAAGGTCCTTGGCCTACCATCCAGCTGCTGGCATTACATCCACATGTGCTAATCACAGAGATAGACAATCATCCAGCCAGTGTATGGGTGACATGTGCTCAGCATGTCGGGTTCTCCAGTCGTTATAGCTGGTTTTCTCAATCTGGAGCAACTACTTATTGTAGCTACCCAAATTCCTCACAATGCTAGGTGGGCACCAGTCCCATACTGGGCAAAATTCCATGAGAAAATTTCTTCCCCATAGAGACTTGAACCAGCACAAGTCCCTTAGCTCTGCACCAAGGTATCTTGCCTTAACCACTCGGCTATAGTACAGGACTCATGGCAGCTATTAAAAATTGAAAGTCAATGGTCATGGTTTAAATTTTGCTTTTATAATTAGCCCAAATCATTGTGTCACGATTTCTCATCTTGCTTTCTTTTGTCTATTTCTGTTTTGTCTATCTTCTGGAGCGTGTTTCACCATTCTCTTATAATTTTCTTCTTTCAGAAGGTCATTTCCAAATATGTCTCCATTCATCTCTACATTACCACAATTTTCTTATTTTTAATTCTCCCCATTTGTATCCTCTTTCTTGTAAATTTTTCTTCACTTGGTTAATCAATCTTTTCCATGGTTTTCCTCATGGTCATTTTTCTTCTTCCTTGAGATTTATCATCCTCTATAGTAGTTCCCTTTTCCATTTTTTCAGATGTCCAAACCATTTTAATCAATTTTTCTCTGTCTATTTTTAACTTTCCTATCTTCAATGTATTCCTAATTTCATCATTACATACCCTATCTCTTCTTTTATGCATTTACAATAGTCATACAATATCATAGAAAACTACCACAGTAAATACTTCATTATCTTTTTCATAAAATTACTGCAGCTGTCAAAAATCTTTTAGTAAATTTATTTTCACTTTGATAACCAGTAAAATAATACTGATTCATGATTTAACATGGTAAATAAACATCTATCTGGATAAAATATTTTTGATGTTAAATAAAAATGTATCTATAAGCTAAAATAATAATGAATTACTTATTTTAGGAATTCTCACTATGAGGTATATTCATTAAGGTAGAATATGTTTATCACTCACCTCATATTGTTCTTCTTATTTGATTATAAACTAGTTTCGGAATGACCTGGTTTCGAGGTTTTTCAGTCAGCCAATGGAAGGAGAGAAGGACAACTCTTCAAGACGACAGAACAACGGTCGTGATGATACTGAGGATGGAACAGAAACTATGTTCCGAAACTAGTTTATAATCAAATAAGAAGAACAATATGAGGTGAGTGATAAACATATTCTACCTTAATAATGAATTATCTTAAACTTAGCATCTTCCAGATGTTCTGGCATGGTTTTGACAGTATTTTGGATAGATGGAAAGTCAACATTGGAAGAATTGCAATCTCTTGAAAATATGTCACATCTGCAGCAAAAAAGTCTAAAAAGTTCTAATTTAGAGACCATGACTACAATGTCTCAAGATACTAAGTTTATGATGTTAACATCAGCCATGAAGGGCTTCAGTTTTACATTCATAATGAGTATATTTTCCAGTTTTAATTAATATTTAATATTAGGAAGTTATATTTTGAGTTTATTTTAATTATATTATTTTTGGTCTGGACATCTTACCTCAATATTAATGTTGATTTGTTCTTGGACATGTTTCAAAACAATTCTGTTTTATCGTCAGCTTCCCAGACTGGTTTTATTCATGTTGCATTATGTTGCACCACCTGGATGTCGATGTCAGCTCCATCCTGTGGTTGGCCAAAGAACCTCCAAACAAGGTCACCCTCCATCGGAATATCAAAATTCATAACTCTGTTTCTGTTCTTCTGAATATAAATTTTTTCCCAAATAGTCAGCTCTTTTGTATTTTCTAACTGTTTTAATAATTTAGTGTCTGAATTTATATTATGTTTTTCAGACCAAACATGAGCAGCAACTGCAGATTTTTCAATTGAAAAATCTGCAGTTGCTGCTCATGTTTGGTCTGAAAAACATAATATAAATTCAGACACTAAATTATTAAAACAGTTAGAAAATACAAAAGAGCTGACTATTTGGGAAAAAATTTATATTCAGAAGAACAGAAACAGAGTTATGAATTTTGATATTCCGATGGAGGGTGACCTTGTTTGGAGGTTCTTTGGCCAACCACAGGATGGAGGTGACATCGACATCCAGGTGGTGCAACATAATGCAACATAAATAAAACCAGTCTGGGAAGCTGACGATAAAACAGAATTGTTTTGAAACATGTCCAAGAACAAATCAACATTAATATTGAGGTAAGATGTCCAGACCAAAAATAATATAATATTTTCCAGTGATGAATTATTTTCTTTATTTCAACATTTATAGAGTCCTGTTTCCTAAGTTATATATTTTGTTGGAACCATTATAAGAAAACTTTGATATTAATCGTGTAAAAATTATAAATTATTAATTCAATATCTTTTCTCATGAAAGTAGCCTGCATTTTCCTTAATAACAATTTTAACATAATAATTTGTAGGGAATTAATTTTCGTATGCTGTAAGTTAAGATTGGAACATACTATAATGAGTAGTATAACTTTTTTCAAAGAAATTGAATCAGATATGAAACATCTCATCTCATATTTTGTTCTTTCACTCGAGACATGCTTCAAAGGACATTTCCACCATTTCAACCCAAAATTGACTGTCAATTTAATGTCTAGAAGTCTTCACATTTTCTCCATCTAGTGTTGAGCTGATAAACCTCACAATTAAACATTTTTTCTAGGGAACTTCAAAATTCATTATTTTGTCTTTATTTTTCTGGATGTAGATTTTTTCCATACTGTGAAACCAGTAGAATTTTACAGTTCTTTCAGCCATCTTGATTTCTCTTCGATTATATGATTTTCTGTCATATATAAATAGTTACTGCTGATTTTTCTGTTTTTATTTCTTCCACTCTAGAAATGTAAAATGTGCAGATATAGACAATTCAATAGTAGCTGCTTATATGTGGACAGAAAATAGAATCGAAGAGAAATCAAAACTACTAAAACAATATTTGAAGAGAGAAATTATACGCTCAGACTGAGGTTTGAATCCAGGACTTTTGGATTTCTAGGCTAATGTTCTACCACTGAGCTGAGCTACGTGAGAAACTCCAATCTAAATGCAATTTTTTCTCTTATACACTGTTAATTCCCGATCACCGGATGCTATGAGCATTTGCTTGATCATACAAATGGCGGCTTTTTGTTTTAAGAAGACATTTATTGGGAATTTAAACACTACTCCATAAAGCCAGTAGGGTTTCTTTTGAAGTTTTTATTATTAATTCAACACTTCTCACTGAAGGATAAATTATATTTGAAGAGAAAAATGATATGCTCAGACTAGGGTTTGAACCCAGGACCTTTGGCTTTCTAGGCCAATGCTCTACCACTGAGCTACCTGAGAGACTCCAATCTAAATGCAAATTTTTCTCTTATTAAAAGAAATTTAAAAAAAACCAATTGATCACAGTATGGGAAAAAAATCTACATCTAGAAAAATAGAGACAAAATAATGAATTTTGAAGCTACTATATAGGTTTAATCTTGGTCAATCACCTTTATGCCTACTATGTCAACACCCTGAAGAAACATTTCAACACATATTAATACTCAGCAGAAATACCAAAAGTTCAAAGATTTGACATCAACATGAACACCTTATTAAACAAGATCTACTACTGGAAAGCAGCAGAATATCTTTACAGGAGACATCGTGTGATCGGAGAATTATCTGGGAACACAACAAAAAAGAAACAAAAGAATACAAGTCCCTGAGAAAAAAAAGGACTTGTGAGACTTTTTTTGGCCTAACATCAGAGGGAGAGAATATGAAAGACTTCCGACACTTAACATAGCAGTCAGTTAATAAATAATTAATTAATGAGTCGTGAATATCTCACCTCATAAACTCCATGCTCTTCAAAGCAAGGACTGGTTTCTGGAAACATCTTTCTTATCTTCACGAATCTTTACATCTCTTTTGAGTGGTAACAATGGCTGAAGATAGGAAAGATGTTCCCAGAAACCGGTCCTATGCTTTGAGGAACACAGGTGAGATATTCCCAACTCATTAATTATTTATTAATTTGAAGCCTCATAATGTTATTTCACATAATACATTTATGAAACAGCTGTCAGTTTCTACTTAATTCTCTATACAATTTGTTTTTATATGACATAAGTGTAAGAATTTAAAGAAATTTGAAACTTTTATATTAATTAGGATTGCATGTTGTATTCAAATATGAAGAACAATGTCATAAATGAGTGTGAGCAATATGGCTCATTGAAGTGTCCTGTTTTGACCAGGTGGTTGTGAACTTGCAGGAGGAGAATAATAATAATGTTGTTTCTCCTGGAAGTGGAGGGGGGGCGGCATCAGATGTTGTAACGAGTAGTACCGCCCCCGTGAAAAACGCTACCTCGTTGCAAGACGCGCGTGCTAAGAAGTTCACCATTGCAGCCGCTAATCCACTTCTTGCAGGTATAGTATTTATCTACAGATACTGTTTCTTAAGTAATTTTTTTTTCAAACAAAATTTTATTTGGAATATTTTCAACAAAAAATTAAACTATTCTTCAAAGTAGAAACCTTAAGATTCTGTGGTCTTGAGCCATCTTTCAGTCAGGTTTATTGTCCTGAGAAGGTACCAGTCTCTGGTTTTTGATACAAAGAATTCATTTAGACCCACTTTCACAGCTTCAATGTTTTTTTCAAAATTTCAGCAAGAAATGGGCCATGGATCAAAAGAGGTGGTAATCTGAAGGCACAAGATCAGGGCTACATGTTGTGTGTGATAGTAGTTTGATTGTTCCCAATTCCTGAAGTTTTGTAAAGGTTATTCGTGCCTTCAAAATTTGAACCCACAGCCTTCAAAATTTCATGAACTCGTTTCAGTTTGAGAATAAAGAATGACTGCACACCCATTTGGAACAAACTCCAGTGATTCACAGCTTCAAAATTCCATCAGACACACATCATTACATTAAAAACCAACATTACTCATGAAACAGCCTAATATTTTATAAATTTCTTTGTTGCAATCACAAAACCCATAAATCAATTAAATATCATACATAAAATACAAACAAACTCCATGGCATGATACACCTAGAAGGCCCTTGGCCTACCATCCGGCTGCCTGGCCTCACATCCACATGTGTTAATCATGGATGTAGATGATCATCCAGCCAGTGTAGGGGTGACATGTGGTCATTATATCAGGTCCCCAGCTGTTATAGCTGGTTTTCTCAACCTATAGCGACTACTTGTTGTAGCTGCTCAAATGGCTCATGATGCTGGGTGGGCACAAGTCCCATACTGGCTGAAATTCCATGAGAAAATGTCTTCCCCCATGGAGACTCGAATCAGCACTCTTTGCCAGGGTATCTTGCCTTAACCACTCGGCTCTTTTGCAAGACTACATAAAATACATTCTTTCTAATTTGGTATTGTCTTGCCATCATCATCATCTTCCTTCAAGTATTAGACTGCAGTGGGTCTGTTTTGGTCTTGTGCCAGCACTTCATAGGTCTTCCCAAATTTTGACATTCCTTTGGAGTATTGATAGTATAATTTCCCATGTCAAGTTACAAACATGTCACATGGAAATCCGGTGATAAGAACTGCTGCCTATAGATTTCTGGCATATTTCCTCCATGTGTGATGTAGCAATCATTCCCCAGAACCACTTCTGAGATTAGGCCATCTAGTTGTTATGGTACTTACCTCTGAATCCGAGGGTTGCTGGTTCAAACCCAGCCAGGGTCAATGAATTTTTTTTAGGATGAAAAAATCCAAGGAGCAAGTCCTCCAGGAGGGCTTTAAGCCGTGGTGCTCAAATCTGAAGATTTTCAGGCTCATGAAAGATCCTTAAGTCTGAATAAAAAGGCCTCAAATTTACTGCCCTCATCATTGTAGTAATACTTTCTTAGATGCCTGCTAGATGTCTCATTGGTTCAGTATATTGGCCACATACCATTCATGACATCTATGGACAAATAAGCATAACACTATGAAAAGAAGAATTTCAAGAAAATTACTTACCATCCAATAGTACATGGGAAATTAAAAAAAATATTTGACAAATACAACATTGACGATTTTTATTATTAATTTAACACTTCTCATAGAAGGATAAATTATATTTGAAGAGAAAAAATTTTTAAATATAAATACAAAATTACTTTGGCACCAATAAATAAATTTAGTCTGGAAAAACTTTTAAATACTAATAAAAAAATCAACATCCCAGACAGTAAGAAATCTGGAATTTATCAAATTAATTGTAATGATTGTAGCAAAGTATACATAGGAAAAACAAAAAGGAATTTAGAAACACGCACTAAAGAACATTTTAGAAATATTAAAAATTGTGAAATTGAAAAATCAGCAATTGCTGCACATAGTTTACTAGAACATCATAAAATTGAAAAAGAAGCGAAACTTTTAAAACAGTTGGATAAACCGTTGGAATTGACAATTTGGGAAATGATATTCATTCAGAAGAATAAATATCGATCTATGAATTTCGATATTCCGGTGGATAAAAAAATTTAATTACAAAGTTTATAATCCCAACAAAAGATGGCAGCACAAGAGGTGATGTCACTAAAGAAATCAACAATCACGGAATTTCATCAATGGACGCCATGACTGATGAAGGACATGATATTGTCTGAAACCGTCTGTATCAAAGAAGTTTGAAAATGTATGAGGTGAGTCGATTAAAATATGTTCTCCATTCATTATTAATAACTAATATTGTTTATTTTTTATTATTTCACTCACCTCATACTTCATAATTCATAGCAGACCCAGGGTTTCTTCACATCTTTTGTGAACGTGACACAGCATTGAGAATGTCACAAAAGATGTGAAGAAACCCTGGGTCTGCTATGAATTATGAAGTATGAGGTGAGTGAAATAATAAAAAATAAACAATATTAAAAAAACCTCATAGTGTTATTTCCTATCTACATAACTTAAGCATAACTAAATTAACTTGGTCTAGTAACTCTTAACAAAGGAGAGACTAAGGCTCAACATTGGGCTATGACATGGTATTAGTAGAAATTTTCTCCATTCTTAATAATTAATAAGTTAAAAAAATAAAGCAAAAGCAGACCATACAACAATGCTATGTTTTTTTTAATAAATAATTGTTGCATATTATTTCTGATAGTGTTAGAAAATATTCATACACTGTGTGAGTGGTGAGTTTGGACAATTGCAAGAATTTACAGAGGAAATTTGGAGTGCATTCTAAATGCAATTATGAACTCAACAAACTCCAGAAGGTAACAGAGGTGCAAAATCAGTTAATTTGTTTACCAGAAGACCTCTGATCTGTATAAAGTACCACATTCCACTATAGAAGACAAGCTGAACAAAACACATTCCAAAACACTGGGCTATGGTAACAGATGAGGAAGAAAATACTTTGCTGCATGGCATTCTAAAAGCTGCTCATTTAGGTTTTGCATTTCCATATAGATATAGTATAGTAAAAGATTATTTAGATGAGTAGGCGATTCCATGGCACAAGTCATTAGACACTTGCTTTCCTCCTCTTGGTTCTGAGTTCATGTATCAGTCATTCTATATGGAATTTGTGATGGATGAATTGAAGTCAGGGCAAGATTTTCTTGGCTTTCTTAAATTTTCCCCTCCCAATAAGTTAATTCTACAACTTCATCATATTTATGTTGTCCATTTAGCACAGATTAGGGAATCTGTAATCCCTTCATTTACTTACAGGTGTGAATGGCCAGGTCAGCCAGCAATCTCATATATCATAGACATTCAATAATAGGAGCTTCATCTCATCTCATCTCTCGACCTACCATCATGCCGATATGAGTGCAGGGTTTATTTTACTTTATTTTTTAGAAAAAATATTTTTAACCTTTAACATACGGTATTTTTAAATGTCCATTACCACCCAGTCACTGGAATTTAAATCCCCTTAATGCTCTTTTTTTTGCAGAGTTTTGAATAAAAAATTAGTTTTAATTTCCATATGTATTGATTGAACTCATATAGACCATATTAATAGAATGGATACAATAAAATCTCAATGCAGATTCTTCACTGTAGACCACTAATGAAAAAATGTAGAAAAACCCAGCAAAAGATGGATAGACAAATTCTGACATGAAATTGGAACAGACCTTAATGTAAGGTCTAATCCTTGTTGATGATGATTGATTAAAATAGCATACTTACACACATTGTTAATTGACTGAAGAACTGTGATGCTATCCTAATTCACTATATACTAATTTATATGTTATTTTCATATGCATAAAAAAATTGTTTATATCGTCGCTTAAGAAACAATACCGCGTAACTGACACTTTTGGTGAAATTGACATTTTTATACTGTTAGCGACACTTTTGGTGAAATTGACATTTTTATACTGTTAGCATCACTGAAGAAGTGCGCTCAGTTCCAACATAGATTAGGATCAAATTTTGTACCATGACCTTGCTAAACTTATAGATACAATGGTTTAAATCTATAGGTACTAACGAAAAAAGTAAACAGTTTTTTGTTTCTCGTGTAAAATTTGTATTTTGTTAGTTACGCGGTATTGTTTCTTAAGCGACGATATGTAACAATATATATATTTGATTTGTTTGAAGGCAGTTGCAGCATTACACATTTCCTTGCGTAAACCACCTTTCAAAACAGTCCATGATACAAACTACTGTTGCACTTTGAACAAAAATACACAGTTTATTTTTCAAAGTACATACATGACAATAGTCCTTTAAACATTCCCGCTGATAATAGTCCATTTGTACTAAGATAGCAAAAAAAAAACTATACATTTTTTTCCATTGTGACATCAGACTACTGAGCTGAAGTGCCAAGTTTATCTAGGGGAGCAACATATTGGTAGAAATATATATTTGTTTCGACTAATAGGATCTCAAATATTTCTGGCAAAAAAGGAAGAATATAATAATATCATGATTCAGGAGTGATGTCAGGTGCAGATGATTGTTCTATTCCATTTTCAAATCCAGTAAATTCGTGAATTTTGGCAGCATCAATATCTCTTCTATGCATAAATTCTTTATATATTTCCTCTTAATTTGAAGAAGATCAGAAGAAAGGCATGAGCCAATATAAATTTACAAGATGGAGCTTCTCCTATTATAGAACAGTTAATTTATTTTCACGGCCATGCCTTAAGAGAGATATTCTGAAATTGCAAGATTCTTCGATCAATTCATCAAGTTACTCTAATTTTTTTGTCTGATTCCTCTCCCATTAAAATTTCCACTATTTATTTTGGTAACAAGGGTTTTGAATATTTTGCTCTATTTAAGGTTCCATTGTTTGAAAATTAAATTGTATGGCACTAGATCCATATATATATAAAATTCAAATCTGACATTGAAAATTCACTTGTGTATACAGTATACTTCTAAGGGAAAAAAGTCACTTGTAATGAGTGTGTTATTATTTTAAATACTTTATTGAAAAAAATAGTTTGATTTAATTCAATCATAGTTAAAAAATAGTTTGATTTAATTTAAACCTAGTTAATGTAGCGTAGGGAATAATTTAAGAATCTGCCACTGATGTTTACAAAATATTTCACAAGTACAGTTACACAGTTGTCAGCAACTTTAGCTTCAAAGGAACTGGTTTATATGATATGAAGTTTTGAAAGAAATAACTCCTTCGAAGAGTGAAAAGAAAACAAGACATTTCAATTATATTTGAGTTGTGTATTTTGACTCACCTCATATTTCTTGATTTTTATTCAGACTAGTTTCATTGCCAACTGTGCGACATTCTCGATGCTTCACAGTTAGCGATGAAACCAATCTGCATAAAAATCAAGAAATGTGAGGTGAGTCAAAATGCACAACTCAAATATAATTAAAATAAGCCTCATAGTGTTATTTCCTACACATATTTAATAAGACATATAAACTTTGGACGTAAATAAATACTAAACAAAGAATGACTTAAGAAAAGACTTAAATATTTTTAATTTAACAAATAGAATTAACAACATGAGAAACAAGTGGTATGAACATGTTAAAAGAATACCTACAGATAGAATATCTCAGCAGTTATTGAAGTACAAACCAATAGGACATAGAAGTTTAATTAAAATTACAGTGGGAGAAAACACTATGAGGAATTTACATTAATGAATGAGTTGGAGAAAATGCTTTAACATCTTACCTCATAAAGTTGTGTGTCTTCACGATACCAGTTTCAAAAGTTGGAATTTGACTGAAGATGGAAGAAATACTATACTTTTGAAACCGGTATCCTGAAGACACGCAATTTTATGAGGTGAGATGTTAAAGCATTTCTCGAACATGTTCATTAAAGGATATAGAAGTGTTGGGCACCCATTTACTAGATGGAGGATTCATTTAATCCCACTTCATGTGAAAACAGATCAAAAGGCCTAATTTCATGAAGTATTAGAAGACAAAGAATGACCTGTTTTGTTTTTTTTTTTTTTGCAGAAAATGAAAATCTCATTCATTGACAAGGGTCCTGATTTGTTTGTACAGTTTTATAAAACCTCATAAATCTCTCATACCCATTTAAAGTTAGAGTTGCAATGTGTCAGATTTATCTACCTTTCGGACCTCGAGGGTGTGTACCTGCTGTTGTCACATTCATCCTTTAAAGGTTAAATAACCTGTCAGGGAATGAACAAGTGACATAATTTATGAAAAAGCATTCTAGTATTCTCTTACTTGGTCTTAGTGAAAATGTTAAGCAATGAAGTAACTTCTGAGGAGTAGAGGAGTATTTTAAACTTTTGTATAATGCTGAAAAACACCTCTCAATTATTAATATGAAATTTAATGAGAATCAGATAGCAGGAGAAAAAACAGATCTATATTGGAAATATTTGTGACAGTTAACTATTCCTGTAAACAAGGGAACTAATATCTGAACAGACAGTATGGCAGTAATTCATGTAAAGATAGTGAATATGAAATTTTTACATTCATATTTCAATAGTAGGTCCATATTTGAGAGACTAGAGGGAAGTATTCAGGTTTAAAGTTGAAACATATTAAAAATTCCATACATTTTTCTAAATAATCTCTCCTAACCATTTAATAAGGCAACAGTACAAGGTTATAAATTTGCATGAGATGGGTAGTTACTATACTAGTCTCGAAATAGAGAGCAAACAGAGAGGAACATCTTATGAAGCTACTTTTAACCATAAACTAATTCTTTATGCTGAAAAAAAAAAGTAATAGAAAGGCATAAACAGAGTTCAATGTAGCTGAGAAGAATGTTGCAACAACAGAAATTGGCAATATTTGCAACTAAAGCTAAAAAAAGAGGAATTCACTGGTCCTCACAAAGGAAGACATGCTGAAATTAAACAACAATTTTTGGAATTTTACATGAAAGGAGAAAATATGGCCAACCTGTGACTAGTGATTCCATAAGAAGTAAAGCAAAAGAGGAAGCTGAAGTTCTTGGTATATCAAAAGAGGAGTTCAAAGCTATCTGTGTATGGGTGGATAATTTTATGATGTGGACTGGCTTATTTATGAGATGCTGTAAAACAATATGCTTCCTGCAGATTGGTGAGGAAAAACTTCAGAACTTTCAGTGATATTTCATCACACCTTGGAAAGGAAAGAATTTTTCAATAAGACAAATAGGTAATGCTGACAAGATCCCAATTCGGTTTGATATGCCACATAACTACACCATTACTGAAAAGGGGACAAAGGAAATTGTCATCAAAACTTTAGGGTGTAAAAACCAGCACGCAGCAGTAATGCTTAGCAATCATAGCAGATGGAGCAAATCTTAAAATTCTAGTGGAAAACTTGCCCCAAAACCCCTAAGAATGTTCCCTGCTGATGTCATTGTTCGAAGCCAATAGAAGAGGTGGATGACTGAAAGATTAATGTTTAATTGGCTGTGATATGTATAGGAATGCTGTCCAGGTGAGATTTCCAATTGGTCATCAATGCTTTGTCTGGATGCATTTTATGGTCATCTCACTGACGAATAAAAAAGAAGATGAATTGCCTAGGTAGTGACCTTAATATTCCTAGAGCGATGACGTCTGTATTGCAATCCCTGGACCTTTCAAGGATTATTTTCAGGCAGAATACAAAAAAATAGTTTTGTGAATCACACCATGTACAGACTCCAACAGAAAAAATTAAGTATGCTGAACCACACATCATTGCACACTAGGTTTCTGCTGCCTGGAAGAGCATCGATGCAGCAATCATCATGAAATCATTAAAAAAAATGCTGGATTTAAAGTGTTTTGTATGGCAGCACAAATGATATGCTCTATTTCTGTTGTAGACAGCCCTGAAGATTCTAATGATGAAAACAATGAATAATAAATGAGGAGTCAGGCCTATAATACTGACAGTAGTAAATTGTTACAGTGTTCATTTCAAATTTATATAAGTGAGTCAGAAATAACTTTTAATATTTTACTTTTATATATGAAGTGAAAAATATACACTTAGACTGAGGTTTGAACTCAGGACCTTCAGCTTTACATGCTAATGCTCTGCCATTGAGCTATCCTAAGGTCTCCAATCTAAACACAAATTTTTCTCTTATACATTTTAATTCCTGATGCCAAATGCTTGCGAACTATTGCATGACATGCGAATGGTGGCTTCTTATTTAAGAAGACTTAATAACTTTTTACATCTCATCTCGTAAAACTCCGTATATTCATAGGACTGGTTTCAAAAGCCATTCCTTCTATCCTCAGCTAAAATTCTGCTGTCACCAACAACTTTTAAACTGCCATCTGTGCCGATTTGATCTATTTTGAGATTAAATCTTTTGACGGGCCATTATTTAAGAGAATTTCTGTATACATATAGTAATAATTTTATATAGTTAATTTTATACTATTTTAAATGCCCTCTTCCAATTTTTAGAGAAACTGGCAGCACCACCACCACTGACATCATCAACCACCACACCTACTGCCATAACAACACCATTCAGCACAGGGCGTGTCACCATCAAGACGGAGTGCCTTGCCCCAGACAGCAGTAAAGGTAAGGATTAAAACAAAATTCAATTATAAGGTCGAGAGATATAAATATGTGGTAAGTTATACAACACATTGAAAAATTTAAGTTAAATAATACACTGAGAATTTTGTTACGGAATTTGCATTATCTTCATACCAGGCGTGAAATACTGACTCAGAAATGGATTCTCAAAGACATGATTTAGAGTTCCCAGTTGCAAATTAATGAAAACATTTAAGTAATATTTTTAAAAAGTTACCTTTCTAAGACTTGGTTGTCTCTTAAAAGCATATATGAACTCTTTCCAACTTTCTAGGACTATACTAACTTCACTGTAGCCATCTTTTTCAGATTTTTTTTTACTGTTCCTTCTCTCCTGTTGAATGATAGAATTCAAAATGAATGTTTGAAAATGAGATGTAAAGGAAAACAGATAAAGTGCAAGAAGGGAAGACCAATTAGAAAACTCAAAGTAGAGAAAGAACTGAATCTGTTAAGGAATGAAAGGGAAAAATGTATGGGAAGACAGAACCTATTGAAGTGATCAAATTATTAGATGATTCACATGAATAGAAACATCTAATGCTGTTGTTGATAATTATGACAGAAAAGCTATCAACTAACCATTAAAAGTTAAAATATCTGTAAATAACTAAAGAAATATTTTAAAATTGTTTTTATATACAAGCCATATAAAAAGGAATGGAAGTTATTAGCATATGAGCAATCAATAGCCTTTAACCATGATTTGAGAGAGGTGAATTATACAGGGAATGATTGAAAAACATTAGCTCGGGATAGGAAATATAGATCTTATATCTGCACAGCCATGAATTTCCAGGTTCAGCGGTGCCAGTGAGTAAGTTTATACAGGTCATGTAGGGTCGAATCTTTGAACGCATTAGACCGTAAAAGGCGTTCTCGGCTGAGAAAGTTTTATCCTAATATGATTTTGCTTACTCAGAAATCTATTCATGCGATAATAATTGTAAGCTACCTGACAAGGTAACTTAAGATCATAACTTAAGATAGAAACTTATCGTGAGAATCCCGAAGGGAACCGATGGTAACCGATGTAGTTTGAAACCTTGCCGCTTTATCCAAGATGTCGGACCTTGAAGACTTCGATCATGCTTTCGGTATACGCAGAGAAGAGGAATTTGATAGAGTCTACCAAAGAATTCAACTGGAAGAACAGGATAATCAGCGTAATATTGCACGATGCAGACGTTGTTGTATATGGTATTATTTGCGGGATGCAAGCGTAAATGAGTTCTTCTATAGCAGACGAAAATAATGGAAGTGGTTTTATCGCTGAGAATTCTGGGTAATTTCTTGCCTATATTACGAAAACGACGACTTTCATGCATGACCAGTTTGTGGGTAGCTAATTCGATCTTTGCACTTGCTCACGGTGAGTCAGCTCACCTGATTGGAAGTAATTTGAGTAGAGACTAAAGTATTTGCATGCGGCCCGTAATGTGGTTTCCTATTACCAGAATATGGCATGTTTTTAGGTAATATATAGATGCTTTTCAGGTGAAGTGAGTGAAGTGCCACTTCATCTACATTCTAATTATATAACAGCTACAATTATTTTATCTTCTTCTGACAAAAGAATGTCTATTTTGCATCAGCTTCTGAAGAACAGTGGCTGCTAATAGTTCACATTGTGTCTGCTAGAGCGTTCCTACCACAGTGAACTGAACTAAAATTTAATGAGTTATATCTTTGACTAAAATTTATCGGAGAATATATTGTTTAAACAACTCACCTCATAGGATTCATGCTTCCATGATATCGCGATTTCAAACATAATCATGTTCATTGTCAGCCATAACTCCGACTGATGAAATTCTTCGGCCGTCAACTATTCTATTGTCGCCATCTTCAGTGCTGCCATCTATGGTTGAATTTATGAACTTCGAAATCAATGTAATTTCGAAGTTCATAAATTCAACCATAGATGGCAGCACTGAAGATGGCGACAATAGAATAGTTGACGGCCGAAGAATTTCATCAGTCGGAGTTATGGCTGACAATGAACATGATTATGTTTGAAATCGCGATATCATGGAAGCATGAATCCTATGAGGTGAGTTGTTTAAACAATATATTCTCCGATAAATTTTAATGATTATACCTCATAATGTTTACTTCCCAACATTAATTAAATATATATCTTTGACACTTAACAACTTTGAAAAAAAATTTACTTCTCACGGTTGCTATGACAACTGTAACGTCAATAGATATTAAGGATATCCAGACCATAGAGAACCAGTTCTAGATTTCTAAAATTTTTGCTGGGGGTGAAGACGTGGTGTACATTTTAGCGAAACACATCAGCGCTTAAATTGGATCTGTGTTGGACAATAAGGGTGTTTTGGTTTTGTATATTGTCTTCAATTGGTGCCACAGTATCTACATTTCAGATTTTGCTTTAGTTTGACTCAGTGGTGAGAATTTTTGTTACCCTCACTGTATAGAAAGCCAAAGTTCCTGGATTCAACCCCCAGTCTGAGAATATATTTTTCTCTTCAAATATAATTTGTACCTAAATTACTTTGATTTCTTAAAACACAAACAGCATATCACTTCTTGTTACACCAGGCTCGTTCAATGGAACTGCCAAGTCATACAATCTTCATTAAAAAAATTCTTGGTTTGAACAATACTCGTGTTATGCAGTCGTGTAACATTGCAAAAACTCTTTTGTTGGCCATGTGTTTTGTTTAGTAATAAATTTGGTGTCGATTGTTTTGTGATTTTTCAAAATGTGACACCTGCTTTAAATAAGCATAAAGATTCTGAGGAGCATTTGAAGTGACATTTGCAGTTGAAAACTTTAGAAAAAAATTGTAATACAATCACAGATGCTCTAAGGGAAAATACAAGACTGTGTATTCTTGATTTAATGAATGTGTTTCTTTGAAATGACAAATCTTGAGGCTAGTCATTAAGGCTGTACTATATTTAAACATATCATGATGTTATCACTTTACCAATTTTTTTCATCCACCAGCCACCACTGAGAGGATATGACCTTCATATATGGAGGATAGTTGCAATATATTGATTAAGCAGTAATGGAGACTTTGTCCCTCTAGCTTGGGAGAGTGGCAAGGTGTAACAACTTCACTTTGTAAAAATTCAGTTAAGGCCTTGTTCAGTTAAGGTTGTGAAACAAGGTCTCTTACATTAAAGGAAAGAAAACAAGCTAAAAAATTTGAAAATAAGATCCTAAAACAGTCACATACGGGATGAGAATGGAGAAAGCTTCACAGTAAAGAATTGCTTAATACATATTGTTGTCGTAATATAAAGGAGAATTTTTGTATGATGAATGATGAAGAGGACCCATGTATGTAAGGTAGAAGATCTGTTTCCTTGTAGTAGGTTCTCCTTGTAGGAAGTCTTGGGTTCGACTTCGACTGAGTCTCCCATCAGGTAAACATAGGGAATATGAAAAATGGGTTTTCACTTTAAATCAAAAGTCACTTATTAACTTTGAATAAAACCTGTGAATTTTATTGTTGAGTATTAATTATTCCATGTGCTAAAAAGCAAAATATTTTTTTCTTCCAAGAGTTGTCCTTTTTCATGCTTTGGTCGTCATTAGTTTGATCCTTCTGGGAAATTCTCGTATAAGACTTGAAAGCATAATAATAGTCCCTTCGATTGGTTGCTGGCCAAAGGAAGTTCAAATCGGATCCCCTAAGCTGTTTATAATTATATACCAAGAGGACGAAGATCACTGGGCCGTCCTATGAAACGCTGGAGGGAAAATTTTCTCTAGGATCGTAACAGGCCTTGGCCTAATACTTGGAAGGAAGAAGAAGTATTAATTATTTCAACAGTAAATGAAACTTGTAGAGTGACTTTTAATCCATCAATTACTTGAATGAATGTTACTGAAAACTATTAGAACTGCCATTTTTATGACTAATTGTCATATATAAAATAACTCAAAATTATTTATATTTCGAGCTGAAATTCACAGCATATATGTTTTAATGCACATGGAATCTAATGATGCACTTTTTATCAATTTATAAATGAAATATTGTTCATTTCTATCAAAATTATGGACGACCGTTTCTATGCAGGTCTTGTCTCCATGACTTTCACCTGTAGACTCCCTAGATTGAGAAATATCTCCCACAATTCTTCCTTTCAAATTATGACATTCAAATCTGATTGGTCAGAGTAACTAGACTTATAAGTACTATTGGTTGACTCATATCCAAGTTATCCAATCCCTTTTTTAATTAAATGTCAGTTGATATTTCATAGTAAAAAGTAAAGTAATCTCACTACAGGCCTCAGGAGGCCCTTGGGGTAGTAGGAGGTTAAGGCTCCCACTTTTTCTAGACAATCGGCACTTCATGTCAGCCGGGTTGTCAACCCTGCGTGACGGCCGCCTTTACCCCCAGAGCAAGTGTCTGGTACTCATTTCCGTTAGAGGCTGAGTTGACCTCAGGGCCATAGTACCGCCAGAAGGTTTGGGTCAATTTAAAAATCCTGACCCTCACAGGACTCGAACCCTCGTCCTTCCGGCTTGTAGTGCAGTGCCTTAACCACTACACTACGGCATGTCCCTTGGTATTTCAAAGATCCATTCAAATTCATAACTGATTCTATATGTTCTTAGAACCACAAAATTATTTTCAACAATAAACTATTCATTTACCAATTATGTATATATATATGAAATTCTCAATATTCATACTAATAATATATCAGATGATTTCCATTGAATATTAAAAATTAAAATATTAAAGTTATATATATATATATATATATATATAATAAATTAATTAACCCCTATTATTATTAAGTGTGGGTAAATATCCGGCTTTAAATATCAAATTTTAACACAAAATTGATAGGAAGTTGCACTAACTAAGGCTAAATCCATGGTGTGAGAGAACTAGAAAGCCCTTGAATTATCATCTGACTGTTGGTCTCACATTCACATGTTTTATCACAGAGGTGGATAATCATCCAGCTAGTATACGATGACATGTGGTCAACATGTTAGGTCCTCCCACCATTGTAGTTGATTTTCTCAATTTTGAGCACAGTGGTAGTTGGTGCTGAAATCTGGTGTGTGCTGTAAGAACTAACATAAAATAACATATGTACAAGTAAATAAAATAATAAATATTTTACTACTCCAATGAATGAATGAACTGGCCCATATTATGTTACGGCAGTGAGGCCTGGACAATTTGCAGTGTAGATGAACAAGGACTAACTGTGGCAGAAAAGAAATTTATGAGACATACTGCAGGTTACTCAAGAACAGGCCATAAAAGGAATTCTGGGATTCTCAAAGAATTACAAACAGAATCAATCATGGAATATGTACAAAAAACAGAAACAGCTGGAAATCTCACATAAGAAGGATGAGCAGAACAAGAATACCACATCAAATCTTAAATTACCAGTCACCAAGCAAGAGATCATTGGGCAGACCCTTCAAACATTGGCTTGAGACCATAACAGACCGCTAGGTCTATCACATGAAAGGAAGAAGAAGAACTATAAATTATACTACTCACTCAATAGCAAAAAATAAAGTCTGTATGATGATTCTTCTTACTCAAAATTTATCAATCACTTGAAAACCTGTTAACATTCCATGTGTTGTTTCACTTCATTATCTACATTAGAAATTAAATCTATTAATCCCAAGAAAACTCCTGGATTTTATCAAACATGTCACTCTCATCATGTCCCCTTAATGCAAGCCCAAAGGCTACACAAAATTGATACAATCACTTTTCTAGAAAGTCCTTTTTTTTACTTGTCTATTATGTTTTTCTGTATGTTAATGAGAGGCATGACTTATCTGTGTTGCAATATTTCATCATCATCATCCTCATCATGTTTGGTGCTACAGCCTATTATAGGCCTTGACTGCCCCAACTATGCTCGTTGATCCATTTCAGTCTTCTCTTTCCTTCTCTATCCCTGGACTCCCATAACCTTCAGATCCTGTTCCACGCTTTCAAGCCGTCTGGTAAGAGGTCTTCCAACTTTTCTTTTTCATTAAAAAAACACAAAAATTTATAATGTTATTCATATGTTTCATTTTTTGCTATTTTTTTATTAACACATTAAGATGCCCTAATCTGTCATATCAAATGTACTCCAAGCATTACCAAAAAGTAGGCAAGGAAAACAAAAGAGAGCATTCCTAATTTCATATCCACACACCCATCATGGTCATTCACCTTTCTGTTGAACTTGTATATGTAAGTCAATTTATTTGATACAACTTTTTGTTTTATATTAAGATCCAGTGTAGGCATACCTAATTGTTTTATTTGAATTTTATCTTTAAATTGTCTGCTGGAGAAAGATGTTTTTAATAAATTGTCAACAGAATTCTCTATCTCTTATCAGTATTACATACCTGTTTTAAACACTAATTATAATTTATAGCACTTCAAACTGTTCCAATTTCAATTTACACGTAAACTATCACTATGTCGTTCAAAACAAAAAACAAGTACATGCACATACAATATGAACAAAATTTTATAAGGGAGAACCATGCGTAAATGTGATAGTATTGCCAACTGTGATGTGATAGTATTGCCAACTGTGATTTCTTCAGTTATGCATATACATACTCAGAAACAACTTATATTAATATTAAACTTTTTTTTTCTGTCACTATATGTAACAATTACTAAATTAAATGTCTGTAACAGGAAAAATAAAAGGTAAACTTTTGCAGTAAAATGAAAATAAAAAAAACATATTAAATATATAAAATAAAACAGTACACACTGAAAATTGCCATATGTACATCAGACCGGAGAATTCACAGCCATAGACATGATGAGAATAGGGGAACAAAAATTAGTTTCTGTGCACTCACGTAGATATGATGAGAAATTGAGAAAAGAAAATTTATTTCTGCGCATGCACGACACTAGTTTCCATATGTTATGAACATTTGTGGTGCGATACATAGGGCAATTAAAAGAAATTGGATTAAGAAGTTGAGTGCCACGAAAAATAAAGATACGCATGCAGTTTGAAATATAAAGATTTAATTTTTTTTATTTAATATTTGTAGGAAATAACACTATGAGGTTTCTTTTAATTATTATGAGTTAGTTATTTTGACTCAACTCATATTTTTTTGATATTCTGCAGACTATAGTTTCGTCGCACATATGTGATATTGTCGATGCATTCTAACTGTTGGTGTTTGCGGTTATCTTGTGGGTTGATTTATACTCCCTCTGTTGGCTGCCAATGAACTTCCAAATCAATTTTTTTCCCTTTCCCCAGGGATTTCAAAATTCATAGTTTTCTCCTTATTCTTGTGGATGTAAATTTTCTCCCAAATTGTGAGTTCCTTAGATTTATCTAACTGTTTCAGTAATTTGGCCTTTGTTTCGCTTCTTTGTTTTTCTGACCATGCATGTGCAGCTATTGCAGACTTTTCTATTTCTCCATTTTCAGCATTTCTAAGATGTTCTTTCAATCTTGTATTCAAGTTCCTTTTTTGTTTTTCCTACGTATATCTTCTCATTATCTTTACAATTAATTTGATAAATCCCTCATTTGTTGCCATAGAAGTATGAGGTAAGAAGAATTCATGATTCATTTAATTCTTATTAATAAAGCCTCATAATATATTAAATTAATGTTGGGAAGTAAACATTATGAGGTATAATCATTAAATTCATCGGATAACATATTGTTTAAACAACTCACCTCATAGGATTCATGCTTCCATGATATCGCGATTTCAAACATAGTCATGTTCATCCTCAGCCATAACTCCGACTGACGAAATTCTTCGGCCGTCAACTATTCTATTGTCGCCATCTTCAGTGCTGCCATCTATGGTTGAATTTATGAACTTCGAAATCAATGTAATTTCGTTAGGGATATCAAAATTCATTGATCTATTTTTGTTTTTCTGAATGTAAATGTTATCCGATGAATTTAAAGCCTCATAATGTTAAAAATTCCCAAATTTATTATATAAACCCTCCATTATGTTCAGAAAATTTGTATGATATGCAATGCAAGGAGATTATGATTTTTTTTAGACAGTAAATTCAGATGAATATCAAAAATGTATAAATGTACAATTATAAAATTAATCATATTTTACACCACATCTCATATTTTCTATCCTTTTCAGGACATTTCTTCATTATCAATTGGCATCTGACTGTAGATGACAGTTGGTATCCCTTTGCTCTTCCTCCTTCTGTTGATGGACTGCAAATTAATTATTTTTCCCAAGGAATTTTAAAATTCATTATTTTTGTCTTTGTATTTTTGGATGTAGATTTTTTCCAAAATTGTAAGTTCTTTATTTTTCTCTAATCATATTAATTGAACATTAATCTCGGTGTTCTTTCTACATCAGTTGGCATAAGTAGAATAATTGATTTAAAAAAGAAAACTCTATGACTTTGTGTGGCTTAGGAATCATTACATGAAGTTCATTAATTTGAGTACTAAAAATTAATGTTGGTTTGTTGCCAGAACAAAACTACTGTGGCTCAAAATTCCTGCAATAATGGCAAATAGCCTTCCAAGGGAGATTAGTTTTGGTATGATAGATACATTTTAAGAAGTTTTTAAATAAAACCAAGTGACATGTCCAAAAGTTATGCTTTTATTATTTATAAAAATATTTTTATAACCTTATTGTGTGAATTATTATGTATATCTATTTTGTATGCTTATGTGCATTTTTAAACTTCATTAATAGGCAATCTATTGCAAATTCTCAAAATTATAGAATACAACGCTGTGAGGAAATTAATTAAGATACTGAAAATTCTGGCTGAGAATGGTGAGAATGGTTGTTGAATCATGTTCCAAGTTAGAATTCAAAACATGAGGTGTGGTATTTACGTTTGATTCAATCTCTTAAGCTATAGTGAAACTTATTAGTGAGTGGAGAACATATTTTAACGACTCACCTCATATAATTTCAAATTTCTTTGATACCAGCGGTTTCAGACAATATCTTCTCCCTCTTCAGTCATGACTTCCACTGATGAAATTCTCTGGTTGTTGATTTCTCTATGGACATCATCTCTTGTGCTGCTATCTTTGGTTGGGATTATAAACTTTGAAATTATATTTTTATCCACCGGAATATCAAGTTCATAGATCAATATTTATTCTTCTGAATGAATATCTTTTCCCAAATTGTCAAATTTGAAATTATATGAGGTGAGTCGTTAAAAATATGTTCTCCACTCACTATTAATGATATAACCTCATAATGTTTACTTCCCATTATTAATTTATATTTTAAAAATATGTATATATATATATAGTGAAACTATTTTTATAATTGTATTACCTAGAATGCTGCCATGATCATTTTGGGTTCGACAGTGCCAGTGAATTAATTACAGCTTTCCATTTTTCTTATATATATATCTCTTTTGCATCTTAATGATCCCCACATAGAGTTGAGGAGAGAATATTTGGCTAGATGAAGCTCTCCAGACATAACAGAACTTAAAACTACGTTTTATTTTTATTTAGTTAATAAATATGGATTTTCATCAAGTAAACACCAACTCAATTGATTATATAACAGAACTTGCCAAAAATCATCAATTCCATCAAGATTTTTTTTTACTCAATCCAAGATCAAGAATATCCTAATAGTCTCCCCCACCTGGTATTTATATACTATAGGAAATATTTTATTCTTCTAGAGAGATATGCCAATTTATAAGAAAGGAGATAAAACTGATTGCAACAAATACAGAGGCATCTCATTACTTTGAACTTTGGACAAAATTCTAACTAATATATTAGTAAGCAGACTTACTCCCTATATTGATGACATTCTAGGAGATCATCAATGTGGATTTAGAAGAAACAGGTCTACAACAGATCAGATTTTTAGCTAAAGACAGATTTTAGAAAAGAAATGGGAATATAATGATTCTGTACATCAACTCTACATAGACTTCAAAAAAGCATACAATTCAATTAAGAGGGAGAAGTTATATAGTATCCTGCTGGAGTTCGGATTCCTAAAAAGTTAGTTAGACTTATACGAATGTGTCTAAATGGCACAAAGAGTAGGGTGCATATAGGCAAACAGTTTTCAGACACTTTTGAAATCCAAAATGGGTTGAAGCAAAGAGATGCACTATCTCCTCTACTATTTAATTTTGTACTAGAGCATGCCATCAAATCTTTAGAGGATGAGGAAGGCCTACAACTCAGTGGTATAAATAAGCTGTTAGTTTATCCTGATGATGTAGTACTATTGGCCATTAGTGAGGAGATACTAAAGGATAACATGCACACACTATTGGGTAACACTAAGAAATTAGGTCTAGAAGTAAATATCAATAAAACTAAATATATGGTCACATGTAGAAATACATTATATAATGGAAGGGGGCAGCTAATGACAAATGAGGGAAATTTTGAGGAGGTGGCTGAATTCAAATACCTAAGAACAATAATCACAAATAGGAATGAAATGCACAAAGAAATTAAACATAGGCTCAATTCTGGAAATGCGTGCTATTATGCATTGCAGAGACTTTTGATGTCCCAACTCCTTTCAAAAAAATGTTAAACTGAAAATATATAAAACTATTATTTTACCAGTTATATTATATGAGAATAAAGTACTTAGGAAAGCTTTTGGACCAAAGAGAGATGAACAGACAGGTGAATGGAGAAGACTACACAACAATGAACTACATGGTCTTTGTAGGAAGCCAGATATAAAGAGCAGTTAAGTCTCGTAGATTGCGATGGGCAGGACAAGTTGCGCGTATGGGGAATGAAAGACATGCATGGAAGCTTCTTCTAGGAAAGCCAGAGGGGAATCGCCCAGTTGGTAGACCAAGAATGAGGTGGGAGAATAACATTTACTATGATTTGAGGGAAGTAGATTATACAGGGAATGATTGGAAAGCATTAGCTCATGATAGGGATGTATGGAGAGCTTGCGTCTGCACGGCCATGAACCTACGGGTTCGATAGTGCCAGTGAGTAAGTATGTAAGTAAGAGAGAAGGTTAGAAATGTGTATTTATTTTCTTCTGAAAATCCAGGTAAGTATTGTTATTTATCGTAGTAATAATAATTTTATTGCAATAATAAAATTATGAAATAGATCTAGTAAACTAATTCTGGTATAGACTGGTATATGTCATTCAAAATTTGTATGAAATAGGCCTCATGTTTTCAAATAATGAAACATGTTTCTGTGTCCAAAGTCTTGTTTATTCTCACAGTTCCTCTCTTTATTTATTTCTTTTATTTCCATTCCATCTGCAATTTCTTCAAATCATAAAACTGGTTTTCATCACTTCCAATGCTGAGTTGGTATCCAATGTAAATCATCATCCTTCTTTCTTATGTGCCCATTTCATGTTTTTGGTTGTTATAAATTCGGCCGTGATCTGGAATTTAGGTTAAATTTAGCTCTAAGGACTTTCCTGGTGATTTGTTATCATTTATTATCCATCATATAATCAGAGTAAATAATTCCACCTTCCAGATATTCCAATCTCATAATACATTCTACTAAAGCCAGGAAAGAATGACAGAAATGTCTTAAGCAGCCTAGTATCATTAGACAAAAAATAAATTATAATCTAAAGTGAAACTTTAACATTTTATCCATCTTTTAATTTCGTCATTCCTCACCTTGTTTAACTTTGAGTATCATACTGCTCTTCTAAATTTTTTTCATTTCCATAAGCTAATTTTAATTTTGTTTTTGAATCTATAACCGTGTTTCAGAAAAATACAAATATAAACATTCAATATTCTCCAATGTATAATCAACTGTTTAAACATTAATTTTTTATATTTAAACAGTAAAAGTAAATCCTCTACTAGTGTCCGGCATATTGGTAGGCCGAGGGATGAAATGAGATGAAGCTGGCCTCTGATGTATATGGATGCTGGCTAACCTGGCTTGTTGCATCAACATAGGTGCAAATGAAATGAAATGAACTGGGTATGAATATAGAGAAGTGACGAAATTAAGTTTTTGGAGGGGGAAATGTGAGGTATTCCAAGAAAAAAAACTTACCAATAGACAGTGCAAAAAAAAATATTAGGGGATTCAGCTTTACAGGAGCTTCCATAAAGAAGCTATAGGTATACTGTACTGTATATAGAAAGAGAGTTTAAAGATATTTTGACAAAACAAATCTATACAGATATTATAGTAAATTATAACAAAATAGATTTAAGAAATCTACCCCAAATATTTGGGAGACACCATTCCCACTCACCCTCCCCCACTAAAGCTCTACCAATACATATATGTATTTAGAGAAATCCTTTACAACTCAATTACAGACTGACAACTTTCAAGTAAAATCTTAGAAAATATGTGAACTACTGATCTTCTCTCTCTTACTCCGTGAGGCACCAAAACCTTTGAAGGGGTGTGTAATCTTCACAACCAATAGAACAAACCCCTACACATCATTGCCACAAAAACAGTTTCTTCACTCCTTCTTTGAATGCATTCGAGAGAGGGACCATAACAATAGCATTGGAGTGGACTTATCGACTGCCAATTGTTTGGTTCTGTAGTTTGATAAACTGTTCATGGAGACTACTTGTAAATGTGTAAGGAAAATATCTGTTGCCACAATTATTTGAACTCAATCAGTGACTATCCGTGAGAATTGCAGTAATACAGGGTGCCAGTATCAGCATTGTTTATATTCAGAATTTTGGGGACAAGAAGATTGTTGTTCTTGAAGCCAGTCTGTCATTTACTCAGGTACCGGTAAACTTTCTGTAAACATTTTAACAATTCATGTAATAGTTTCCAGTCCTGAGCAGCTTAAGCAGATAAGACAATATCACATTTAGTATGTTTGTCTCTACCTCTACCTCTACCTCTCTCTCTCTCTCTCTCTCTCTCTCTCTCTCTCTCTCTCTCTCTCTCTCTCTCTCTCTCTGTAGCGTTCTTGACACATGTAGCTAGTGGGTTCAAGCCAGGGTTTTTTTTTTAAGGTATAAGTAATTGAGCAATCGAGACTGGATTGTATTGTACTTCCGACATCTCTCGGCAAAACTTTGAATCACATGGTGCTTAGGAAAGTTTCTTGTCCGGTAGCGCCATCTCTATTTGAACGGGATTTGCGCAATTAAAATTTGGCGCGGGTTATAAAATGTATATGCGGTATACGTGTTGAAATCACGAAACTTCGTGTGTCTTGATTTTGATTAAACTTATCGATATGTTCATTACTGTTACGAATCAGAGCTATTACTTGTAATTAATATCGGCCAAGAATATCAGAGCGTTTACGTGTTCGTTAATACTGAAACTATCACTCCAATAAAGAGATATAATTAAATGTTTCCATCTAATTGATACAATTTTATGTAAGACTGCAAAAATCGCTTTAAAAGGTAAATATTCCAGTTATTTCATATAAAAGTATATTTTATTATTACCTTATATTTTGTTTGTATAACAATGAACTGCATGGTTTTTATAGGAAGCCAGATATATTAACAGTTAAGTCTCGTAGACTGGATGGGCAAAACATGTGACACGAATGGGGAATGAAAGAAGTGCATGAAATCTTCTTTCAGGAAAACCTGAGGGAAAACGCCCAATTGGTAGATCAAGAATGACGTGGGAGAATAATATTAACCATGATTTTAGGAATTATACAAGGGTTGATTGGAAAACATTAGCTCAGAATAATAATAATAATAATAATAATAATAATAATAATAATAATAATAATGTAATATAAAATACAAATAATTTCATTTCATGTAAGAGTTGTAAGAAAATTGTTTCATTGCATATTTCATAACAAATTACCTCCGAAAATTATTATTTATCTTCATTTCATTCATAACGTAAAAATGTTTCATTCAACAATTTAGCGCGTTAAATCAATATACAGAACTCACTTTTCCATTGTAAAGATGATAACCTCAATAGTAGAAGCTGCCATCTCCCGGAGGATTTGCGAATCTGTCTTTCTACCAACGGAAGTCATAACGCTCTTCTTCTTCCCAGCCGTTTGAAAATAGACTTTCATATCCTGTTACTTGCATTACCTTGGGCGAAGGAAGGAAAGTACACTTGGGCTCCTTTCCAACACTAAATCCCATTTCCAAATACAGAATATTGAGGTTTGATTAGGCGCGCGAATGTACTAGTATATGTGTGTGCATGATATAGTCTACAGGCTGCAGCATAAGTCAGTTAACCGAAAATGCAAATATATTATTTTCTGTAGCTTACAGCTATAAAAAAAAACTACCGAAATTTGTTCAAAATTACCTCCATTGTTGTTTAAGCATTTCTGACATCGTCTTAACACTGATTTGGAAATGTTATCACAATTTCCCATTATTACCAAAAGTGTTTTCAAACTCCTGTTCAATGAAATCCCGTAAATGTTGCAGGTTTAATGAGTTTGTACTTTCAAAATTCCCCACTTTGAAAAATCACATGGCGTGAGTTCTGGCGATCTAGGTGGCCAATCGATTTTACCTCTTCACTCTTCAAAATGGTCATCCAAAAATGCATGGACGTTTAATCCATAGTGCGTTGTGGCACCATCTTGCTGGCAAACAAGGTTGTTATGTGCCCCTTCAAACATAGGGCTAATGTCTAATTCTACCGTAACTTCATTTCTTAGCATTTCTATTAACAACTATTACTGTCTTATTAAAATGACAGTCAACCATTGCAGTTTATACACATGATACTGAACATGATGTATTACCTAGTTACCTTAAGCAGTAGTGTTTGAGATTATATTCTGAAGATACCGTATTCAAACCCCAGTTTCAACCATTCTAATTTTTCCCCTTGCAACCATGTGCAGTGGTTAACTGGCATATGCCGCATCCTTTATATATATATATATATATATATATATATATATATGGTATGATAAGAAAAATAAATGCCTGGACGGGATTCGAACCCGGATCTCTGAGTCTGTACCTCAGCGTGATATCCATTACAATACCAGGCGAATCCAATTCAAACACTTATCTCTCTTATATATGTATTATATTCTCCATTATTACTAGATGTCGCGAGAACTCGGTCTTCACTGCCATCTAGTAGCTGACTATAACAAGTAAGCAAATTAAAGAGAATATATATATATATATATATATATATATATATATATATATACATTTTACGTATGTGTGTGTGTGTGTGTGTGTGTGTGTGTGTGTTGTTATTATGTAGATTTTCGCGGATATAAGTATGATTAATAAAGTTTTCTGAGTTTTCCGCGTCATGGATTCAAGATCGGCCCCTGGCCACTGATTCTGACGTTTCGGCATGATATCACATGCCATTATCAAGGAATAATGGCATGTGGGATAATGCCGAAACGTCGGAATCAGTAGCCAGGGGCCTATCTTGAATCCATGACGCGGAAAACCCAAGAAAACTTTATTATTCATATATATATATATATATTTTAAATTAAATTATTAGAGATTTTTTAATGGATCTTAAAGTGATATAAGTTTAGCCATTTATTTAATTATCTTATTTCATTTCTATTTTTAGACGCTTAAATACATTTGGTCATGTCACGTCTCTGTTCCTTGAATCTATACCAGTAGGTTGTTACGTCAATTGTCTTTTGTGTCCATATGTCTCGTGCAAGTGTAACTGGCATTACACTTCAATCGATTAAATATGATAATTAATGATACAATTAATCTTAATAATCAAATTCAGCCCATCATTTGAATTTACGATTGAAGAAAGTCATTAAAAACCCCATTCTGATTCATCGGCACGAGGATTTAAACTTGGTACCTCCAAATTACGAGTCCCAAGTGATACCATCTGAGTCAACTCTTTTTGGTGTCAATTTTTGTCAATATTTCAACGCATATTCCACGTAAACCTACTATCAACTGAATAGTTACTTTATACTTAAGGTGAACTGAGTTTTGGTTACATATAATACAGAAAATCTTTGTATTTTCAGCCATGTGAACTTCTGTATATGATACAGGCTGGAATATTATTTAATATCGAACTCCGCCGTCGAACTCGAATATAAGTAATCCAGAATAATTTGATATGTATGTGTCATTACATTGTGCCACTGTACCAGCAGTTGAATATCGTATTCCACTTCCACCCTAACCCCTATACACTGTTGTACATAAGTTATGCTAGGGACATTAAAATGTCGTGAGAAAATAAACCATCCTTAAGACAAAAGCCAGGAAACTTTATGGCCAACCCCTAACATCATCTGACCATCACTATCATCCACATCATATTCGCTTTGTTTAGTATGAATTCTATGTCTTGTTTTAAATGTTCGTATTGTCTGGAAGGTGGCCCTGGGATTGAGCTGATCACTCATCCGGGGAGACTCTACATGTCTTGTGTGTTGACAGGTGGTGTCAGTGTAAGACCAGGGTGACATGGGCACGTTAAGTACTCATAGATGGAGAGGTTAAACACTAGCAAAGAGAGAGAGAGAGAGAGAGAGAGAGAGAGAGAGAGAGAATATAAACAGAAAGGGATGATTTATGCATCGGAAACGTTGTTTGTTTTGACCTACTGTTACTGGCGGTTGAGGACCATTACTTATTTGTCGTCTTATAACCTAAGGGCTACCTCTCCCTCTACATTCCAACCCTTAGTATAGACCTGAGAGAAAATGCTCTCTGTTGTTTGTAGCAATGTTGAGAAAGTTCCTGCCGTGTGCTGCACATGATAATTTTCCAGTCAGTTATAAGTGTAGCTTAACTTATAATCGCTTCTAAGTACAAATTCACGTTTGAAATGCCTCTTCAGTAATAATAGATGAATCGATATTTTAAGTCAGTAAGTAGTACCAATTCACATCTTTCTCCAAGTACAATAACGACGTCACGGAGCCGTAAGTTTAGAATGTGCGGGCGTTAGTTTGTACTTTTAGTTCTTGTCTTGTGCTTACTTTTAGTGTTTGATGCAAAAACAGAACAAATTTTAATTGGATATAGAACGTAAGATCTATTACGTGAGCGTGCGAATTATGGTATTGGCATTTATATTGGATGCATCCTGTTTTTCCATTGCTTCATTAATAGTTTCCATAGTACAAGTAAATGAGATTCTGGGAGTGAGCGTGAGCAGACATACAACGCACATAATGTGAGTGCCAGTAAAAATTGACGCCATATTCAAGACGTTAATGTTGAAAGTGTAGGTAATAAATCTGACAAGGGAGCTGTCAACCTTTGCATGCCGAAACCTACCTTGAAATTTCGCCCGGAGAAGCGTTGTGATGTGTCAAGGCCGTGTAAAAAAAACTGCCTTTTTTAACTGCACGACATATAAATCGAATCAAGAATCCAACAAAGGAAACCTACTGTGCGTAGCAGATGGACTCCCTGCTTGACTTGGAGCGGAGTGGAGTGAGGCGGTGGCAACGTGGAAGGATAATCCAATCCATCAAGTGAGGAATTGTATTACATCCCTGTAGTTTAAACGAGAAATTTGGTGTGTTACAATTAAAACGCCAGATAATTTCTTGGACATGGACTTGGTACATCATAAGCACGCCGTAGCGTAGTGGTTAAGGCACTGAGCTACAAGCCGGAGGGTCGAGGGTTCAAGTCCCGGTGGGGCCAGGATTTTTAAACTGACCCGAACCTTCTGGCGGCACTATGGCCCTGGGGTCGACTCAGCCTCTAACGGAAATGAATACCAGACGCTTGTTCTGGGGGTAAAGGCGGCCGTCACGCAGGGCTGACAACCCGGCTGACATAAAGTGCCGATTGTCTAGAAAAAGTGGGAGCCTTAACCTACCCCAAGGGCCTCCGGGCCAGTTGTGGGATCACTTTACTTTACTTTACAAAGATAAATATCAGTAAATATCGTATTCCACTTTCACATGGACAAATCATAGCAGATATCCATATTCTTCGCAATACAATTCCATATATAGGAAGCTTAATTCAGAGGTAAATGACAATAACATATCATATTCTACTCCCATATGAACCACTGGACGGTCGGGTCGATTGATCTTCAGGGTGTAAAAATCCTGAGTATTGGTTCCTTCTGAAGGGAACTAAAGAGAGTCCCATATCGTAGGTTTAGGGCTAGTAAAAGAACCTCAAGCCTAAAAAGATGCCTCTGCTCAAAATTTGACAGCCCTTTCACATCCAGTTTTTAATTGCGACGCTAATGACCTTAGCTGTTAAAAAGGGTCGTTAAATAAACTCGCATACACGAACCTAGCCTCTAGAATACAAAACAGGTCTTCATCTTCTTTGCAATACAGTCCGAGGCGGTAAGCCAAGGACCTTCAAGACCTGTCGCGCTATGAAGTTGGAGTTTGTTATGTCTTAAACGATGTAAAAGCTTGTTCCTGCATGCAAATGAGTGATGATTCTCTTAATATATTAATGCTAGGCAGTCGTATCCTGTTATTAGTCTGAATTTGGCTGCTACTACGTAATTTTGTGTTTGACTTCTATTGCCAATTCATCTATTTTTTCCCATTTTTTGTCCCTGACTGCTTAAAAATTGTCTTGTTCATATTTTGCTTGGAATACATTATTTATATACATGTGGGGTTCATAGTGGACGAATCGAATCTAGGGCAAAATTTTCTCGGCGATTTATCCCGTTTTCCTCTACCAAGAAATTTATTCCAATACTTCCCCGTACTTATACCATTCATTGGGTTTCGTTTAATTCTATCTGCCCCTGTGTTGGTGCGACAGGACTGGTCACCCGACATCCTCGTATGTACAAACATTCAATAATAATAATAATAATAATAATAATAATAATAATAATAATAATAATAATAATAATAATTATTATTATTATTATTATTATTATTATTATTATTATTATTATTTAGTAGTTTCATCTCATCTCAACCCTCGAATATCATTGATTTTATTTTATAGGTATGGATGAGCCTACAATATGTTCTAGTAGGGCCAATCTTGTTTTTCAAGTTTACCAGCCATTTCATTGACTATTTAACTCATGTCGCAAATGGTAGTCAATGACCAATCACGTTTCAATGAATTCTGTTTTACACCAATGACAGTCGTGTTTCACCTCGCTCTTTATCTATTTCTCTTTATCAGCTCCTGCTTTTGTGATAAAGAAAGCTCCTCCTTTTTTAATATTCTGAACAGGTTAGACCATTATTTTTCTCCAACAAATACATTGAATATAGCAAATAATGAATAGATTCAGTGATTTTACTGAGTTGTTTATTCAAAATATAAATGATTAACCTATAATGTTGATTATAATAGTTTGATGTGTTTCATTATTTCTCCACTAGAGTGCATTCTTACAATATTGCGATCTTATTTGGCAATAAATAATATGATCGAGTTGCAGTGAATGTACATAACCTCACATTTCTAATTTGTTTTTAAACATCGCCGTTTACATTAACTATATAAATATTTTAAAACACCGGTAACTATATTCAAATAATTATTTTTAGTAAAGAGCTTAATTTTATTCGTTAAATAGTCCTAACAAATGCCACTCTTGATTTCCAAATTCTCTAGATAAATTGGAAATCACTCATGACATTACTTATGACAAATATACCAGTGCATTAACCAATAAATTGATTGTATATTTTTCTTTTTCAAAATGTAAAATCGCCTAAAAAAAGAAAAGATACATGTGTATCAAGTGTGAAATAAATTTGTGAACGTTAGATCCAAAGCAGACTTCTATATTCCTCGAGTTAGAAGGTTAAGGTCTGGGATTATCAGAAACCAGTTTGTTTTTATTTGAAAATAGAATCCTGGATCATGGTTATCTTTTGTGAAATAAATTTTGGGTTGCGGCCAAAAAGGTTAAGAACCCAAGTAATGAAAGCAAACATAAATCCAATTGTAACCTTATCTGTTAAAACAAATATACGCAATGAAAATATATTTATCCTCTATAAATGTATAGCCAGATAGGCTGTAAATATTATAAGAAGAAAAGAGGTTGTCTCTATGGTGTAATGATTAATATGTCTGACTGGTATCCTAAGTTCGATTCCTTGCTGTATCTATTTGTTTTGAGTAATTTTATAGTGCAGGGTCCAGTAAACCTCGTGAGAAAAACTTAGTTGCTTCTTAAACTAGAAAGTACCGGTTAAAAAACTGTAAATAGGATTAAGAACTTCATTAAGTTAACCACGTGACCCTACAAATGTAACGTCATCTGCAAGTTAACAACAGAAACAATTTAATGGGTTTTGATTTATCCGAACTGTCGTGCCACAGATTTAGGCCTATTTATTTATTTATTTATCAAACGTTTATAGGAAGGAACATTTTAATTCGCAAAAATATACTGTATAATATGCGTGTTCTAATGCTACCCACTGCTCTTTTCGTGCTTCGGGTTCGGCGCTGGGCGGATAGAAGGCGTTAATGTGGTCTATTTTCAATTTACGCACCACTTCGGCAGGCCACTTTACGTAGATAATATATGCATGTATTGCGTACAGAGAGGAGTTTAGGATGAGTGTATGTTTGTGTTTGTTTAGTGCAAATGTGTTCATGAGGGCTACAAAAGGGAAACCCGGTGCGGGAACGAGCCTTCTCCTGTTGAAAAGTACCAAGGGAACTGCCAGTATTAATGTCCCCATCTGACGGATGAATCCGTATCAACAGTGCCACATGCCTCTTTAACATATGTACTGCGGAGGGATTTGAAATTTAAAGCAGAAATATGGTGCAGAATCTAACAATTAAAAATTGTACACATCCACCCCTCCTGGCACCGATACTTACTGTCTTACAATTAATTTAATTTAATTTATTTATCAATTAAAATTAATGAGGTGGGAGAATAGCATTAACTATGATTTGAGGGAAGTAGATTATACAGGGGATGATTGGAAAACATTGGCTCAGGATAAGGATATGTGGAGAGCTTATGTCCGCGCGGCCATGAACCTACGGGTTCGATAGTGCCAGTGAGTTAGTTAGTTACCAATTAAAATTTCAGCCCCTCCGGCTATCGAACCCAGACCCGCTACTTAGGAAACAGGCATGTTTATATAAGTGCTTAAAACCTTGTACCGAACGACCGAGTGAATTTAGCTGAGATATTAACTTTAGAGATCGGATTCAAGTTCAAATTCTGAAATTAATTAATATGACTTCGTTTTTAGTAGTTTCCTTCAGCCAAGACATGTGTTGTGTTGAAATTGTATTGCTATGATCCATTTTCCTATTATAATTTCATAACTCATTAAAATTGTAGGCCCTATTAATTTACACAAGCTTTGAATACATACAACAGTGGAAATACACTTCTGTTGGTGCATATTTGAAGATTCTGTACGCGTACAAAGGCATTTAAGAATCTTAAATTATAAATAAATTTAATAAAAAGACTTTACATCAAAGTGTTAATTTATTATCTCAGTCTTTTTCTCTAATTTTTATAATCTCGAATATTTCGCTTGCGCACATCTAGTTTGAAATTTCAGTTAAAAACTCCATGGCGCGAAGGGACGGAACACCTTTGACCTCACAGCCGGCTGTTAGCTTCACATCCACATGTGTTAATCACAGAGGTGGATGACCATTTATAGGAGATATTTGTAGTCAGCATACAGAGTCTCCCAGCCGTTAACAGCTGGTTTTCTCAACCTGGAGCCGATACTTATTGTAGTTACCCAAATTCCTCACGATGTTGGGTGAACATCGGTCCCATATTGGCCGAAATTCCACGAGAAAATATCTTCCCCATGGGTACTCGAACCAGCGCAAGTATGGTAGCTCTGCTTCAGGGCATGATGTGTTAAACTACTCGGGTACGGTGCGGATCGAAAACTTAAGGTACCGGGATTCAATATAAGATTCATTAATCAATTCTTTCACATTTACTTAATGATCTAGGACACAAGGTCCACGGTTTTATTTCCCTTCTGAAGGAAGCCATTTTACAGGATTTTCAATGTAGTAATATTTCCATTGTAAATAGATGCCTGAGATTCAATTTGAGAATCTGGTGGTCAAAAACCACATCAAACGAGGAATTGTGGATGATAACATTCAGTCTCTCAGCCAGCGGGCGTGCTAAGTTCAAGTTTTGATACATTATGTAGTTTGATTTAAAACTAAAGTTTTTTATGATACTTATTTCTGAGCCCTTATAAAATATTATAGTTATTTTCTGTTCAAAGCACTTCCATAATGAAGGGTTCATTTAGACAACTGGTATTACTGAGAAGACGTGATTTCGTATATTTCCTTCCGGAACAAAGAGTATTTAAAGAAAATATGTTCAACACTCCGACTGATATTACCACGATTACAACTTGTATTCTGTTTGACGTTCAATCTCTGAAGGTAATTACCAGATTTTCCGTGATCATTAAAAATTTGTGTTTGTATGTAAATTTAGGACAATGTTTTTGCATTTTGTTCCATCATAAATATTCAGAAAGAACAACTGGCATTTCCTGTTTTACTATTGAACCACACATTTTTTCATGTTCCTATTATGTACTTCTTCATTTGCGATTACAGGGAAGAAATGTTATAGCGTGAATTAAAATCTGCAACCTACATGACTAATACATCTGCACGCTCATTTCCTGATACCCCACAACTCCACGAACTGCTGATAGACACATATGAAGGGTGACTGCTAAAAACCATCACAATCTCCATTTTCAAGAAAACGATTTTTGTAGCGCCATTTACCTATATAGGCTATATAAGAATTAGTTACTTTCAAAATCAGTCGTTTTGCATTGTGTTAATCAGTAATTACCATTCTTGTAACATTAAATTATAGATTTAGTACATTAGAAGTTGAATTGTCCACCGCTGTGGTCTCGAGGTAGCGTGCTGCCTTGTCACGCAGCGGGCCCTGGTTCGATTCCCGGTCGGGGCAGTTTTTCTGGGTGAGGTTTTCATCGGGGTTTTTCCTCACCTCTAAGACAAATGTCAGGAAAACTTTAAGGCCCAAACGGTCCCCGAAATCATATGGCCATCATTATCACCCTTATCATTATCATCTTCCTTCACCGGTGTGGAAAGCAACGGGAAGCTACCACACCTACAATTCCCTAGTAAAGCTGCAAGCATAGCATGAAAATGCTATGACTGCAGTAAAAGACCTGCCCTCGGGCAGAATTACTATGGATGGATGGATGGAAGTTGAATTATGAAAAATTAGCATAATATAACTCATATCGTTTTTAGCCGACATCCTTCATATGTTTCGAGCTTTTATTTTTCAATTGTTATTTACTGGAACCTAAAAGCAAATACACTATATTGTAAATTATCCCATAATACTCAAAGCTTTAGGGTTCCAAAAATTTGTAGATTCGCCTCTGGGTGTTTCTAATGTTCATTTTATTAATTCTAATGTTCATTTTATTAACAGATTCCCAAAGATTGCCTTTTTTTACGCTGGGCACTTTTATTTGCACTTTCTGCTTGATAAGTTTTCGATGGCAAGTCTACAGGAAAAGAATTTAAGAAGGAATGCATAGGAGAGTAATGAGGCAGACAATGTAGGCGAGGACTGATGGAAGGAAGTGCAACAAACAGAATCATCCGGCTCGTGGCAGGAGAGAAAATAAACAGGAGAGAAGCAAGGTCAAGCTTAAAACAAATTTAGATGAAAAGGAAAACATTCCCAAGACAAGCTACTCTTTGCACTTTTGCCAGCGTTTGTCGCATGTTCTATATCCTTGTTTTCTATCCATAGATACCCTCTATTAACTGTACGTATTACGTGCTTCATCTACAAACTGACGTATACTCATCCTGTCTTAAACTAGAAAGGCTAGATATAAGCCAAATCGCAAAGTGATATAACACAAAAATGGTAAGACTTTTTTGGAATACATTAGATATGCAATCACAAGTTTTACTTTTTGCTTTTCCCTCAAAATATATCATAAAACTTAGAACATATTTCTCATACGGTTTCATTCCACATTGTATTTATACAGAATCGTTTTTTTTATGGTAGTAGTGATATCAGTTTATTTTATTTAATTATTCTCTTTTACTTCTAAGGTTATTCGGATCAAAATTCAAATCCTGGCATGAAAGACATACAAATTTTGCTTAGAAGCCTATTTTCTCAGACCTGAGTTGATTTTACTTTACAGCATTACTTCCCTTCCGATGAAGCCGTAATAAAAATTTTTAGCCCGAAAAAATCCATCGACCTCGTCCAGGTTTGAACTCACCCGCAAACTTCGGAATCAGATGGGAACATAGTAACTACTAGTCTCGCTGGATCATCGTCCGCGATCAATATATATTTTAAATATAATAATAATAATAATAATAATAATAATAATAATAATAATAATAATAATAATAATAATAATAATAATAATAATAATACTCATCGGCCTCAAGGATTATTCTTCTGGCCTGTTCTATCTCAAAGTAGTTGTTCACGCCATCTCTTCAATCGTCGGCCTATTTTTTTTTTTTTTTTTTTTCTTATGGATTATGATGTGTGGCAACTTTTGATATTCTCGAGTCTGGCATTCGTTGAATGTGATATCTCCACTTTGTTCTGTAGCTTTGAACTATATATGTAACTTTAATTATTCTCTAATAATACAATTATGTAATAAGAAATTAACCAAGAACGTTATCGACGAGCCTTGCATTGCAATGCATTGGTTGGAGTTCGTTCTCTAAGGGAAACGAGAATGAACAAATTAGAATTTGAAAGGAAATAATTTACGATTTATGGTAGTAGAAAGTAAAATCTAAAACTAATTAAAATATTTATTCTTTATAATGCCAACTTAATTTGGAGCATAATGCTACTTTTAAGGTAAAATATGTGTTTTTTCTTCGTATAATGGATAAAGGTATTTATTAATGGTTCGTAAAGGACAATCGAAATAAAATGAATTATACAGATATTCTTAACCTATTGCAAAAAAAGGAGGTAAATTTACTAGATGGTCCCAAATTTACATACCTCCAAGAAGATCCCCATAATCAAAATGGTAATGAATGGGTATATAATAAAATATGTAGGGAAATGGTGGAACATATACAAAATTATCAGATTAAATTGTTCCAATACGTCCAGAGAATGTCAAATTCCCGTTTATCAAAGATGATTTACCACCTCAAACCTATAGGCAAAAGAGACCTCGGAAGACCCTTCAACCGATGGAAAGATCAGTTTTTGTAGTCGCAGAACGGGCATCATCACCCAATACTGCATACGGAAGAATAAGAAGAATAAGATTAAACTCCTCTCTTCCGCTGCCTGATATCGAATCCAGACAATTTAGTCCTCGTTTGAGCTACCTGACGTACTGAATTTCAACGATTAGTTCTTTGCAAAAGAGACCTTTTACTTGTTATAGAGTAGCCAATGGATAATAATAATAATATATTTTTTATTTCTATACAGATTTTCAATGTTTACACATCTTTCTGTGCCTAAACTTTTACTTTTCTTCTCCACTTGTCTCTATCCATCCACTCCATGCCCTCCAGTCCTCTTGTTCTCATTCCAGTTCTTATTTCTTGCATAATAATAATAATAATAATAATACTAATAATAAGTTATTAATCTTAAAGAAAAATATATATATGAGAAGAGAAATTCTAGTACATTTCATGGGGAAGAAAGGATTTAAATAATAATAATAATAATAATATGATTTACAATTAATTGATAATTAATATTCATTACAATGAAGTATTACAGATAGTCTTATGACTTGTAACACTAAAACTAAGTTTATAATAGATCCAAACGACTTATCCGATTTATATAAACTCAGTTTTTAAATGTTATATGTCTAATTTGTAATGTTTTCTTTGTGAATAAATGTTGTTTATAGAATGTTCGGTAATTTATAAAAACTTTAATGAATTTAAAAAAATTAAAACTGTTAGTAACATCAAGTTATATCTACCCAGTTTTTTATCTTCCGTGTCTAAGTAGACTATTTTCCATGTTGGAATGCGCCGAAAGCCATTTCACAAAAGTAATTTCCGCGAAACTCCTGTTGGCTTTGTTTCCGTATAAACGAAATACAGCTAGTCTCCTCGGGCTTCCAAGTAAAAACCAAATTAAATGTTCACAGCACGCTGTCGTCATTTTTATACTCTCTCTCTCTCTCTCTCTCTCTCTCTCTCTCTCTCTCTCTCTCTCCCCTCCCTCTCTCTCTCACTCTCTCTCTATATATATATTTTTTTTTTTTGAAAAACATATCTCACATATGTCTTAACAATTTTTTTAATGCCCCAGGTTTGTCCTTTTTGGACATTTCTGCTCCTGGCATTGGCGCAATTGTAACCCACTTCTGAGATTGGACCGAAATTTAAATACATCCTTTTTTGACCCTGCAGGTGGAGGGGACCCCATTTTATATCAACATCTATTCTGATTTTTTGGTCACCCAGAAGTATACATTTTGATTCTTCCTGGATTTGGGATAATTTCTCATATTATTTGTCATGAAAGAGGGTTACGTTGCCCCTATGATATGATGGGCAATGATGATAGTGGTGCGCCAGGAGAGTCCTTAATCCTAAGCTTAATCTGAGATGAATATGAATGATGATGATTGTGATGGCCATATGATGTTCGGGGACCGTTTGGGCCTTAAAGTTTCCTGACATTTGTCTTACAAGTGAGGAAAAACCCCGATAAGAACCTCGCCCAGGAAACTGTCCCGACCGGGGATCGAACCCGCGCCCTCTGCGTGACAAGGCAGCACGCTACCCCGAGACCACAGCTGTGGACTGTTTTTACATATGTCGTATACAAACAACTTTTAACACTTGTTAGCAAATTATGTTGTATTATATCCTTATATTTCTTTCACTTCTCATAATATATATATATATATATATATATATATATAGGCTATATATTATATATTTTTTTCTAATATCTGCTATATAATATGCAAGTTTCTCTATTAAAATATTTATTTTTGAAAATAATGTACTTTAAAAAAACTACTGTTCGATATTTAAAAATGCAACAACGTAAAAGTTTAATGTAGACCTATGTAATATGATCCTAATTATTTGAATCAACTAAATACAGATACAAAATATCCGGAGGCAATTTATAGCATTTTTGGTGCAAATCCAAATACATTATAAGCTCATCCCTATTTATATTAAACTCGACTTAAAAATTAATAAATAATAATAATAATAATTCGTTTCATTTTAATTTATCCGCCCCCGTGACGGTGCGTCAGGAGTGGTCGGCCGGCACCCTTATCGTTCACAGACCTCTATAAATATAGGGGCCTCATCTCATCTCATTCCTCGACCCGGCCCTGAGTTTGACATGAGTTGAGGATATTTATTTTAAATATTTAATATCTAGAAGCGATATGATCTGAGATAGTCAAGTGTCTCAGAATAAAAAAAAATACATTTACGAAACTATAACAGTTTGATGAAACAGGTCTAACGACTGGCCATGACTTGCTGACCACATGTCACCGTTGTACTGGCTGAAGATCTTCCACCTCTGTGATTAACACTTGTGGCTGGAGGCCACCAAGGGTATTCTAGGTATGTTGCGCCACGGAGATTATATATATAAAACCAAGTGGGCGACAAGGGTCTGGAAGATCCAATATTAAATAGACTTATGGAGATGTACAAAACTAGAAACAGAAAGAAATTTAAGAACAACATGATTGAGAAAAATGGTAAATGGACATTCGATAAAGTAAGACTAGTACAGGAGTACACAGTTGAATTAATCTCATTTATTAATTCCATAGATTTAGACAGACTTTAGAACAAAACAAAGCCAATTCAACGAGTAGAACAAATAGAAAAAAAATACAAGTGGCCATAGAAAATGAATTAAAATAGAATATTTTTTTTTTGCAAATAATTTTATGTAAATAATTTTGTAACTTAAAGCATGTAGTATTACTTTCTTTGTTATGGAACATGCTGAAAAATAAATAGAAACAAAAATAGACTTATGGAGTGTTGAAGGATATGATGAAACTGGGCATCAATAATTGTGGAACGTGGCTAAAGAGAGATAAACCTGACGGGAAATCTTGAAGGAAACTGAAGTCCATAATAAGCTTTAATGCTCAGGTACATGGATTATTTGTATATGTATGTTCTAGCATACATTTCTTCCTGTAGGCCTACACGGTTTATGTGCATATGTATGTTAGCATAACTTACGAACGCCTGGAGCAATTTCAACCAAAATTTGGCACGCATGTTATTTAAAATTTGGAAAAGATACTATGAGCTGCAGTCCTTTAGTAACCCTATGGGCTAAAGAAGGGTGATATAATAATAATAATAATAATAATAATAATAATAATAATAATAATAATAAAGACCGTTATTATTGGAATCCAAAGTTTAACATACTCGATGCCATTGAAGTCCAAGTTACCCCCGATTGGCATGGCGGTGAAAAGGAATGAAAAATAAATTGTTCAAAATTTACTGAGATATGTCGTATCCATACTTTTCGGGATCACTAAGCCGATTTGTGAAAAGAAGATTGGGATAAATATTTACCCGAGCAATATCAAGTAATCAGCTAGTAAGAAATAAAACTTATGTAGGTTACGCTTGATTTAAAACTATCTGGTTCTTGTACGCAAAATATTTCATCGTACCATTTCGATAACCAAGCTGTAAACCGTTGATTTCATCTTACATATATAAAGGCTAATCTATCCGTCAGAGAAGATCACTCACCATTACGAGATTATTACAGCTGGTGATGTCATTACAAGAGTCGTGACCTACAGTTTTATATTAAATCTAACCCATGGTGTTGCATTTCTTCCTCGCATAGTTAAATTAAATTATACATTTATCCATTAATAATGTTATTTATCTTGCTGAGTGATGTTTCCGCGCAATTTCGAAGGAGCGCCTCTGCAGGAGGTATACTGTAATTTAAAAGACTACAATACTACAGATTACATCTTACACTATTAATTATTTAATAGCAGTGGGGCGAAATAGTTATTAAAAAGTTGCTTAAATGTGGATTTGCTAAATTTAACGGCGATATTTTTAAGATACGAATGTCTCAAATTGTTTTTTGTTTGTATTTTTGTTTTTGCATCAATAATTATTACTTTCAGAACTTATCCGAAATGTGATTAATAAGTAAATTGGTCTACATATATTTGTCAGTTCAAAGCAGCTTATGTTATATCGTATAAAAAGAAAATAATATCATACTTTGACAAAAAAAAACTGGTATTATAAACAATATCTGATTTTCATTTGAACTAAGGCTATTTAGTATAGTGTGGATGGTCAAGAGTCTATTATGTAAGGGGTAAGTCATTTAAATGGGTTTTATTGGAATTTACCCAATTAACACCGGAGCCATAAGCTCCTAGTTATAGCGATACCCGGAAAAATTGTTTGAAATTGAAAGGGGTGGCAGCCCTGGAATATTGTGACGTCAACATAAATGCTATATTTACCCGGGCCGGCTAGCCTTGGGATCGTTGCCAAGCAACTGGAGTTCGACGGCCAGCCGCACTTGGTTTTTGCTTGTACCCCTTCTCCCCAGCGCGTGATATGTCTGCCATTGTGGCGAATACTTTTCGCAGCAATCCAATATGTTATGAAATGTTACATCTTTTATAAATAAGACATCGTGTACCTTACTTTATGTACATTTATGGAACATGCAATTGATTTCTCCTTATTTTAACATGAAGTTAAGTTCTTTGAAAGAATATGCTTGCCCTCTTTTTGTGACAATTGTTTTTTTTTAATTATACACGCCGTGTGTAAAACGGAATAGAAAGCGTTTCGTCTTGCACACACACACACACACACATTTATTTGAGTTTAATAATAAGTTGATTCCATTCTATTTTATTTAACATTTGGTTAGAATTCCTGGACAAATACATATAAATAGTCACGCGCCATAACCGAGCAGTCTAAGGTATCATTCATTGGTGCAAAGCTACAGGAATTGCGTTGCTTCGAGTCCCCATGGATAAGACATTTTCTAATGGAATTTCGATCAGCATTTGACCGGTGCGCACGCAGCATTATGAGTAATTTGGGTAGCTAGCTTCCATGATATATTTACCTTGTGGTGGTGGAGTGGCTTGCGTGTTTAAAAGACCCCGATAACTATGCCGGCGGTAGCATTATTACCGAAAGAGTTACCCATGCCGGACAGGTCGAAGGCGATAAGCCAGGCGAGAAAAGTACCTTGGTCAAAAGAGTGGCGATCTTTCACCGTAATAATACAACCATCAAGAAACGCGGACATGGATTCCACTCGGGTAACATTTTCAGGAGGTAAAATAGTCCCCCATTCGGTTCTCCGGATGGGGACTACTTCAGGGAATCCATGCCAAAGGCTCAAACACAGGGACATGTTCCTAGGTACATGGAATGTTAGGATATTATACCGCGCGGCTATGAACCTACGGGTTCGATAGTGCCAGTGGGTTAGCTAGTTAGAAGAAATAGCAGCTCCAGAATTTAAAAAACCAGTTATAACGGCTGATCACATGTCACCCCTATAGTCTACTGACTGATTGTTCGTTCACCTTTGTAAATTATATGCTAGGCCTGTGGCGCCTTGGAGTTTGGAGATAAACATAAATCAATTTCACGTTGATCAGGCGTTATATTGGACCAAATTCATATTGAACTGGAATACTTATTCAAATGTTTCCAAAATATTATGCTTTCGTTTCTCGTGTCATATAATTCACTATAGAAAGTGTCTCATACATTTAATATCAAAATTATGCAGATGTTAGAGGGCTGTGATCTGCGTATTTTCAGATGAGGAACCAGTGGTCATATTTCAGGCGCTTCAAGATCTTGTGTTATGATCGTTTTTGTAAATTGGTTTCGTTTTCGTAGAAAACAGCTGCTGCTGCGGCGTTGAGATATGATGTTATATTTTTCCCTCCTAAGGGGTCACATCAAATCGTTCGTGTATGAAATCCCGATGAGGAACAGCCCACTAGAGTCCTAGCTGCCTATCTCGTAAGTAGACACCAGGGATCTTTCTAAAGAGTGCAGCAAAACGTTATATCCGTTGCGAAGAATGTATTCACACTGGTGGTCGCCACTTTTAAAAGTTTCTCTGAGCTGTAAGTTATTCACACTCTTGCTATTAAGTGTAAGTTGTGCTAAGTGTATTTACGACTGTTAGTTCCTATCTCAAACTACTCATTTTACGGTCCTCTGCCATGTATAATTTTGACACTCTGTATAAAGAAAATGGAATACACCAAGTCATTATTATACTATATACTGTAAAACCTAAACAAAATATTTTGATAAATTTATATCATGCGCATCATGTCCTTGTGTGGTAAATATTTAGAGAATTAAAGTTTATCACTTTCCCTTTTATTAAAACATTTATTCATTTCAGTCTACTTGCATTCCACAGTTTCATTGGAATCTCTTTCTACGATTTTTAAAACGTTTTAATTCATCATACAACACAGGAGGAGTGCTGACAGTAGGGTCTTCATTATGACGTGTAGACGAGTAGTCTTTCTGCTATGTGTTTTTTAAATTTTGTTTTATAGAAACAGCTTAAAAAATCTTAAACATATATATATATATATATATATATAGTTTTTAACATTTCTTTGATAAAAGTTGGGATTACAAGAGTCCTTGTAGGCCTAATATATAATAAAATGTTTCCAGAGTTGAATATATTAGACATGTGAACATAAGAATGTGCAATATGGTATTCCTTGAGAAATCGTTATAATAAGAACAATTAAGTCTCCTAGATTGCTATTGCAGGGCATATGGCACGATAGGTAATGAAAGAGGGACATGGAAACTTCTTCAGTAAACCAGAGAGAGCACATAGTAGGTAGATCAATAATGAGGTGAAAGAATAACGTTAATCACAATTTGAGGGGTATTAATTGTACAGGATATTATTAAAAAGTATTAGCTAGGGATAGATATGGACAGCTAATTTCCGTGAGGTCATGAATCTCCGGGTTAAATAGAACCAGTCAGTTAGTTAGGTAGGCCTACTGTTCTTGTTGGACTATATCAATGTATATTTATGGCAAATGTATAAATTATGGTTTCATTCACGTGGCGTCGCACATCAGCTTCGATAAGAGGACAATACCTTCTAACACAGTACACATTTTTATCTTATCTTATACGTTATGAAGTTTATGGATTGAGATAGGTCATAATATTTGACGTCAAACTCAGACTTGTTTAAGTTAGGCTTATATCAAAAAAGTATTTTCCGAATTTTTCTGAAAGTCAAAGGAAGGCTGATGAAAATATACCCGTAAAAAACTACATGTTGTAATAGGCCTAAAAGGCTCTTGGAATAGCCTATTCACCTCGCTTCCACATGTGTTATTTACAGAAGTGCACGATCATTATAGGGGTGACATGTAATCAGTTTGTCAAGATCCCCAGCCGTTAAAGCTGGTTTTCTCTCCATAGAGCAGCTACTTAATGTAGGTAACTAAATGACTCGTGAAATTGGGTGGCACCGGTCCCATACTGGACGAAATTTCATGAGAATTTGTTTCCCCCTCCATGAAGGTTCGACTAGCTTAAATCTTGCAGCTCTGCGCCAAGCCATGATGTCTTAAACCGCTCGGCATGAGACTAAATAGATCTGTAAGAGAGTAAATATAACATGTATGACTACGATCTTGAAAAGAAGACTACGTTATAACTTTCGAACATATTCCGCGTAAAATAGTAATTTGTAACTGATTAGATTTTGATTAGCTTTTTGGGGTGAGGTATGATTTAAAATGTGGCCTTTAAATTGAAATTCATTTGACACAAATTATTTTGAGATAAATGATGTATTTGACAAAATTTTCAGCAAGTTACAGGAAGGCGCATGGGAGATAACATATATTATCTTACGACTTTGATATCGAAAAGAAGGCTACATTTGGAATTCCCATCATACTATATTTTAAAAGTGATACTTTTTGGTTAGCTTTTGTGGCGAGACACTATTTAAAATTGAAAATAGGTTAATATTCTTTCAATTGATTAACCCATCGCTCAACATTTTATAAGATTCTATCCAAGTTTTAATGTACCTTCAACATTTTTGTTCTTTTGCTTGTTTTATATCTAGAACTGAAAATCGTAGATCGTATCTCATCTAGGATTTTTAGTTTTATAATTTATTATGTTTCTCTTGGTATATGCATGTTGCGATAATTCTTCATTTTAATTATTAATAGATTAAGAAATGTTTTGAATAATGGCCATATGGACCATCATTATACTTTAACGAAGCATTTTCGTTGATTTAAAATAACAAACAGGTTGATCAATCCCGGGATTTGAATCAGGGACTCGCGAATTTGGAGTTCAATATTTTCAGTTATTGAACATAAAACTCATCAGTTTCAAGATATTTGTAATACAATAAATAGAACATTGAATAATAAAGCCCATAAACAAACAAAATTAACATTTTATAAAACAATGACGGTTCCTGTCCTTTTGTATAGGAGCGAATCTTGGATTATCACTACCAAACAAGGAAGTAAAATCCAAACAGCCTAGATGAAAAGGATGCACTAGAATGGACCAGAAAAGAAACGAGGATATCCGTGAAGAACTGCATAAAAGAAATATTTAACAACAAGATTCAGTGAAAATAACATGTAGAAAGAATGGAAGAAAGTAGATAGCCAAATAAAATCTTACAGTATTATCTGAGAGGAAGAAGAGATGTCGGACGTCCTCGGAAGAGATGGTCTTAGATCTATTAGTGAAAACGGAACAGGCAACTAACGCCTAATCCAGGAAGTGAAGAAGGAGAAGATATTTTCAATTCTGTTTATTTTGTTATGTCTTTGTAAATTAACATGTTCAGAAATCATCATGTGTTGTTGGTTGTATTAGGCCTGATTACTGCTATTTTACGACTACATTACGATGATATGTAAAAGTTTCATATTTATTATGTATGATATAATTAACCAACTTACTGGCACGGCCGCGCGTATATAAGCTCTCCATACATCCTATTCTGAGTTAATGTTTTCCAATCGTCTCCTGTATAATCTACTTCCCTCAAATGTGGTTAATGTTCTTCTCTCACCTCATTCTTGGTCTACCAATGGGCGTTTTCTTTCTGGGTTTCCTACAAAAAGTTTCCATGCCGCTCTTTCATTTCCTATTCGTGCCACATGTCCTATTATGTATGGTGATATTGTTATATAATTTGCTTCATACTATATCTCATTTCAGTACTTTACCATTTTACAAAAAGGCCGGAAATTGGAACATTATCATCAGCACTTATTTTATTATAAGGCTGAATATAAATGAACACATTACAAAGTGCATTTTCAATATTTGTGATACAATTTGTATTTCATTTTGTTACTTGACAACTTGAAAGTACAACTTGAAACGACTTTAATTTAGTCCATTGTTACAAAGTAATATTGCAAATGGGTGCCTGCACATCCATAACTATAAATGTATGCAATGATTAATTTCTGTTGATTTATATATTTTGGATATATTACTTTTATTCTTATCTTGAAATAGTCCGAATAACTTCAACATTCCATACGAGAAAGTTAATTGTGAACATATTTTAGAAGTGTCGTTTTGTATCAGTTAAACAGGTTATATACAATATATAAAACTCGTGTCTAATTCAGGGCCGGGTCGAGGGATGAGATGAGATGCCCTATATAGAGATCTGTGAATGACAGGGCTGCCGACCTGACGCACCATTGCGGGAGCAGATGAATGAAATGAAACTAAATGAATGAGATGAATATAGAGAAATTGTGGCAGGGGAAGACGGGAAAAAACTCCGAGAAAAACCTGCGCAAGCTCCGTTTCGTCCACCACGGAGTGATCGAGACTAGATCTCGGGACCCCAACGATGAGAGGCGAGCGCCGCCTTTATAATATATACTAATATATATTCATGAAAAATAATTAAGTTCGACATAATACAAAATAAAATTATGCATCTTGCTGGGATTGAAAATGTTTACGAATTCGTAAAATTTTATTTTCAGTCCATTTAACGTAGTAATTACACCATTCAAGCTAGTGCCCTTTGTATTGAATACGATACAAATTCCGATTTTTTAAATAGCTTGTTTACTATATGAAAGCAACGGGAAGCTATCACACCATAATTCTCTAGTAAAACTGCAAAACATAGCATGAAAATGCTATGATTGCAGTGAAACGCATGCCCTCGGGCAGAATTATTATGGATGGATGGATATATAAAGTCCACCGCTGTGGTCTCGAGGTAGCGTGCTGCCTTGTCACGCAGCGGGCCCGGGTTCGATCCCCGGTCGGGGTAGTTTTTCTGGGTGAGGTTTTTATCGGGGTTTTTCCTCACCTGCAAGACAAATGTCAGGAAAACTTTAAGGCCCAAATGGTCCTCGAAATCATATGGCCATCATCATCATCATCCTTCACCGGTGTGGAAAGCAACGGGAAGATACCACACCTACAATTCCCTAGTAAAGCTGCAAGCATAGCATGAAAATGCTATGATTGCAGTGAAGGACCTGCCTTCGGGCAGAATAACTATGGATGGATATATATATATATATATATATATATCTAATTTTATTATTATGTCAATTTTAAAGAATATAATAACTTTCAAAAGTAATGAGGATAAATTGTTTGACTTCAATTCATGAGAAAATGACCCTTCGTGGATTAAGCATCAATTAAAATTATGATTATTGCAAAACATTAAAAATGCATTCTGGAGGACTATTTAACTCCTGCTCCAAATGTAAGTCAATGACCAATCACATTTCAATGAATTTTGATTTACAACCAATCACAGTCGTGTTTCACTTCGATTTTATCAACTTAATTTTATCATATTAAAACAAGCTCCTTTTTAACATTCTGAATAGGTCAGAGCATTATTACGCATTGATTGACTCTTTAAGAAATACGTTGAACATAATAATTTATATATTAAAATGTAAGAATCGTAGAATGCAAGTGGTTCCCAGATTGTATTCTTTAAAATTGACGTAATAATAAAATTATAAATAAATATAAATATATATATATATATATATATATATATATATATATATTGCACGAATGTAACAAGATACTGCTTGCGGGATATAATAGAATAACATTTGTAGCAATTGATTATGCCACAAAAAACAATGTTTTCACGCTCTTAAAAGTATTATTTCCCAGGTATTTACGTTCCAGAAAAATATAATTGACATATTTACATCATAGGACATCAAAAATTAATATAACCTATAATGTTGGTTATAAACAGTTTGATGTGTTTCATTTTTTTCTCCACTAGGGTACATTCGTACAATATTGCGATCCTTTGGCAATAAATAATATGATCTGGTTGCAGTAATGAACAAATGAAACATAATAAACGTTTCCCATTTGTTTTCAAACATTGCCGTTTACATTAAATATATAAATATTTTAAAATAGCTATTTTTAAATAATGATTTGTGAGTAAACAGCTTAATTTTATTCGTTAAATAGTCCTAACAAATGCCAGTCTTGATTTCCAAATTCTCTAGATAAATTCACTCATCATTTCGTGACATCGTGAATTTATCGATAATTTGGAATTCACTCGTGACATTGCTTATGATAATTTTGTCTGTTTAAAATGTAAATGTTTTATTTTCTTAAACGAAGAATGGAAAGTTGTGTCTGAAAAGATCAACAGAGATAACCATACTTTTTATAACAAGTTAAAACAATTCAAATAACTTGAACCTAAAAGTAGCCACGAGAGAAACAGTAATAAAATAAGGTGCTGGTAGAAGAGCAAAATCATTCCCAGTACAGCAATTCCGATTTATTGGTGCATTTAATGAAGTAGCTGTGCTTGCTAGGCCTCTACCCCTTGTGTTTACAACCTGTTGCTGTATCCCAGCAGCCAAAATCTTGCGAGCACATGCCGTAAACATCGCCCCTTCAGTGTTGAAATACAACGCAACACGATTGATTACGTGTACCGTGGCTGCCAAAATACAAGTTTCCCACTTGAATACACACTACTTGTGTTTTTGTAGTAAAATAATTTAACTCTTTAATTTCCATGTAATCATCGAACAGTATCATATTTAAATATAGAGGGTTCAGTGTTCATCAATGTTTGAAATAGCGTTGTTGTTATCGAGTTGTATCGAGTTTTGCCACACTGGTGTATTCACCTACTTCATATGTTTCTGAACAATATGATGTAAACAAATTAATAGATTTTGTGTTCAGTATTATACGACACAGCGGAATGTGTATCTCCAGTCATATCAGCACTCTTGCTGCGTCGTACTAACTATGTGTAGTCAGGAACAAATAGCAAAGTACTCACTTACCCAACTTACTTAGGGTATTGCATTTTTCAGTCCTCAACGCCACAGACTGACGTGAAGTGAATTACGCGGGATGACAGGGCATTAGTTCGCAAGTCACCCATAAACGAAGCAGATCAATGTTTCACTTTGTCGGATAATATATTGTATCTATCGTATATCTATGATGGCGTAGCCCAATGTTGAACCATAGCTTTTCCCGTGTTAGGAGTTAATTTAGTTACCTTATTTGCTCATAGATGTCATGCGATCAATATACCGACTCATTGAGTAACTTAAGTATTACTATGCTGTTGAGATCGATAACTTTTGTTTAGAAGCCTTTTTTATTCAGGCTTAAGGATTTTTTACGACTGAGGACTTGCTCCTTGGATTTTTCCATCCTAAAAGAAAAAGCCATTGACCACGGCCGGATTTGAATCCGCGACCCTCGGGACCAGAGGCAAGGAGCATTCTCCGCGCTCACATGGAAAACATCCATACAATTTCTTCACTTGGATTCATAATGTGGGATTGAACGGTTGAAGGAAAATTTCTCCGAAGCCGAATTAAGATTTCATCGTAATTAAAACAATAATGCTTTTTCGCCTCAAAATTTAAAATATATTTAATTTATTTTCTTTCTTTCTTCTTTCCTTTATCTTAATTCAACCTCTCTCTTTGGAGTACATTTTATGAGTTCCACGCCACACGGGCTTTACAAGGAAATACGTTGTCGAGAAGGATTTTAAACTCTTGATCATACACATATTTTTTTGACCACATGGTGGCTCTCACTGGAGGAGTGATTATCTCAATGTCAGGGCCACCTCCAAGACAATACGAATATTTCAAACAAGACAAACTTTTCACTCATAATTTATTCTAAACAAGGCGAATATGATATGGATTATTGTGTTAGGCAGATGTTCTTCGGGAACTATGTGGATATTGAAGTTTCCTGACATATGTCTTACTGGCGATGAAAAAAACAGAAAAAACCTCACCCAAAATACTTGTACCGATCGGGGATCGAATTCAGGCCCGTTGCGTCTGAGCTAAAGACAGTACCACTTGACCATAGCGGTAAACTTATTTAAATTGGAAACAAAATTGGAATTAAATCCTACAAGTAATACATATACATAAAATATTGTGTTAAAGTGAATTATTGTTATTTCATAGCAGATAGCGCGAGACAGTTGGAAAATAACTTACCAATAGCTTACCCACCCACATAGTTCCCTAGTTAAGACCTCGCAACACACCACTCTACATTTATTTCCTGAATATGTGTCAAAGCCCTACTTTGTCTTAAATGTGTAAAATTAAGATTCGTTGGTCTTTGTGAACTTCGGGTAGTTGTCATCGGAACTCGAGGATCAGAGATTTTATCGAACATGATCGATTTTTTCATATGAAGAAAATTCGATAATTTGGTTTACTTCCAGAGGGATGTTTCCATACGTATAGTAAGGTCGAGTTCGTTAACCAGCAAAATCGAACCATTAGGAGTAGAAGTTCACCTGAAGCAAAAACTGAAAAATAGCTCTAGCGGCTGCAATTTTTGAGTTTCGCAATTCAGTATATAGCTTATTATGAAATAATACGAAGAAGGTATTCTTAAAAATCAGCGAAATCCGTCCATTGGAATTGGGGATTTACTTGAAACTCGAAAAAAAAAACACTCTTTGTTTTCGCTGCGATCCGACATACTTAAATAACTGACACGATAAATTGGACGGAGTTATGCATCAACCGGCTATGCGTCATTATGTAAGTTTTGAGAAAAATACGTTTGAAGTTTAAGTCAGTCTTCACTATATCGTAGCGTCAAACTAACAATACTGGATATTGTAAGTTATTTTCCTTGTTTGACAGTTATGTGTCAATAATCTAAGAGCGCGAACATTTGGCGCTTAGCTGCATGGTGGAAAATTTAGATTAGCATTTATGAAGATCTGGTTTCAAACCTGTTGGTTGCAAAACATAGAATCCCTGATAAGAGTGATGGCTTTTGTATTTTTTTAATAATAAGGTCATATTTAAAGATTTGCCGCTAAAAGTGTGCGTACACTTACTTCATGATTTAGTGCAACAGATGGCATCAAAATCTCAAGTTTTTTTTTCTTTTTTAAAAAATAGCACTTAACCGGTTGATGTATAACATCATCCAATTAGCGTTTCGTCAATTTAAGGGTTAACAAAATAATGATTATTTCCGTAAACCAGTAAAATCGTACCATAAATTCGACTTACTGAGGAATTAGCTCAGGTTACGTAGTTCCTTCGTGACTTTTTTTTTAAAGGATCCTTTTTTAAAGTTTTGTCAGTAATACATCAATCACTGGAACTCTGTTACTGTCACCTTAACATTTTTAAAATGAATTATTATAGGCCTAGTAGCCATGTTGCATTTTTGAAGAAAAAGCTGTAATTAGAACTTTTATAGCTTACTGCATTATTTTCATTAGGTTAATGAATGTTTAAAAAAATATCTGTGCAATTGTTTTAATAAATTTGTTATTTTCTCTGCTTGATCACATTTACGATATATTGCGATCTGAAAACAGTAATCAAAGCTGCAAAAAAGTTAATATACTTAACAGATTAAATATTGTATGTTTTAATCGAGGCCTGATGTGTTTGTCTAGTAGATTAAATCATTTGGGACTTCTTTCCATTTATCCAGAATTATAATTAATGTTATATGTACAAATAAACAAAAAAAATAAAGTAAGCCTATAATATGTTACAAAACACTGTAAATATTACTTCTATAATAAATTCTATCTATCTGAACTAACAAATAGACCTGTATAATATATCAATGGTAATTTGTAGTAACAACTTCATATTATAATAATAAATGACTGAACACTATACAAAACAGAAGACAAAAAAAGTATAAACAAAAATGTCAATTGTTATAATACGCTTTGTTATCGAAATATTTGTTTTCAATTCAAATGAAATGGTTAGAGGAGAAAGACTATTGAAGTAAATGTTAAGTTATGACTTCATGAATACTGTATACTTATGTACAAATTAGTTAATAATAATAATAATAATATAAATAATAATAATAATAATAATAATAATAATTTTTATTAGGAATATTCCACGCTACAGTGGTTCTCCTTCAACTCAAAGTGATTTGTCGCCAGAGGTTTCCGTCTAAAGCATTTCCTTCCCTCAAATCTCTAGTTTCCATACTTGTGCTCACTCCATCTATCCAACGTTCTTTAGGTCTGGCTCTTCCACTTCTTCCATTTGCTTCAAGGATCTTCTTTGGTATTCTATCTTTTTCCATTCTTATGAGATGCCATATAATTTCAGACGTTTTTATTCTATTTTTATGTTTTTTTTTAACTTGCATAGTTTCCCATATTGTGCTGTTGTAATAATAATAATAATAATAATAATAATAATATTAATAATAGGCATAATAATAATAATAAAGTTTTATTTATACTGACAGAGTTAAGACCATGGAGCTTTATCTTCCATTCAAACATTATCAATTAAAGGGAAGAAATAAAAGTGAGAGGGTAATATATAGATTAGGTTGAATTTAATTGAATTTGGAAAACCAAAGCAACATAGTGTAAGAAATATATGCTAATTGTGCATACTGTATTTTTGTATAGGATAAAGGAAGGTGGTATAATATGTCAATAATTATATTTTGAAATCCATGGCTTCTAAGTGTTATGATCAACTGAACTGATTGCTGTCACTGGATAGCAGATACAGTAAAACGTTTTTGTAACTGGATTTCTGGATTTTGCTACATCTTACATCAAGTAGTTACTCAATTGCAATAAGGAAGATTGGAGCTCGTTCCAGATCTCCGTACAAAAAAAAGTTCTATAGTATAGCCAGCCGGCTGTGGAATCTGGGCGCTGTTATAACAAAGGAGCTGCTAATAATAATAATAATAATAATAATAATAATAATAATAATAATAATAATAATAATAATAATAATAATCTAATATATAATGAATGTTTGTTTGTTTGTTCGTACTTAATGCGCGGCCAATACCGTTGATCCGATTGTGATGCGACTTTTTGCAAAATGTTCTGGAGATTCCTGGGAATAGGCTATAAGAGAGTTGTGATACTCAACTCCTACACCCTTAAAAATCACCCTTTGTAGTGGAAAACGTGTAAAAATTAGCTCTTTGGGCGCTAAAATGGCTTATGCTGCCTAAACCATAACAAACACACAAATTATTGTACACAGAATTGAATATCTCAAAAAGCTCTACATATGTTTATCTCTTACAGATAACTCACAATAACCATTTTTGTCTTTCATTGATGCCAAGAAGATCGAGATAAGTACATTTCTGTGCAAGCATAAAAGCACATGGCGGGTATTCTTTTACGGATAACTCACAATAACGAATTTTGTCTTTTTGCTCATTTATGCCAATTAGATCGAGATAAGTAAGTTCATGGACAACACCGGGTAATCAGCACGGGAAATCTTAAAATAATTACGATATACATTTATAATTATTTTTCATTTTACTTGTTCGATTAATCATAAGAAGTACATTAATTTTCCTCTTTCAGCTCATTTATGCCAAGAAGATCGGGATGAGTAGATTCCCGGACAACATCGGGTAAACAGCACGGGATATCTAAAAATAATTACTTACTTACCTACTCACTGGCACTATCGAACCCGTAGGTTGATGGCCGTGCGGACATACGCTCTCCATACATCCCTATCCTGAGATAATGCTTTCCAATCATTCCCTGTATAATCTACTTCCCTCAGATCATAGTTAATGTTATTCTACCACCTCATTCTTGGTCTCCAACTGGGCGTTTTCCCTCTTGCTTTCCTACAAGAAGCTTCCATGCAAGTCTTTCATTCCCCATACGTGCAACATGTCCTGCCCATCACAGTCTACGAGACTTAACTGTTCTTATTATATCTGGCTTCCTATAAAGACCATGTACCGGTAGTTCATTGTTATGTAGTCTTCTCCACTCACCTGTCTGTTCATCTCTCTTTGGTCCAAAAATTTTCCTAAGAACTTTATTCTCAAAAACTCGTAATCTCATTTCCTCCCTTAAAGTAAGAGTCCATTTTTCGCACCCATATAATATAACTGGTAAAATAATAGTTTTATATATTTTCAGTTTAACGTTTTTTGAAAGGAGTTGGGACATCAAGAGTCTCTGCAATGCATAATAACACGCATTTGCAGAATTGAGCCTACGTTTAATTTCTTTGTGCATCTCATTCCTATTTGTGATTATATATAATAATAATAATAGGAAATGTGCACTCAGGTTGAGCATTAGTGACCTATTTGTGATTATTGTTCATAGGTATTTGAATTCAGCCACTTCCTCAAAATTTCCCTCATTTGTCATTAGCTGTCCATTTCCATTATATAATGAATTTCTACGTGTGACCATATATTTTGTTTTATTGATATTTACTTCCAGTCCTAATTTCTTAGTGTTACTCAATAGTGTGTGCGTGTTGTCCTTTAGTATCTCCTCGCTATCGGCCAATAATAATACATCATCAGCATAAACTAACAGCTTGTTAATACCATTGAGTTGTAAGCCTTCCTCATTCTCTAAAGATTTAATGGCATGCTCTAGTACAAAATTAAATAGTAGAGGAGACAGTGCATCTCCTTGCTTCAACCCATTCTGGATTTCAAAAGTGTCCGGAAAATGTTTGCCTACACGCCCCTGCTCTTTGTGCCATTTAGACACATTCGTATAAGTCTAACTAACTTTTTAGGAATTCCGAACTCCAGCAGGATACTATATAACTTCTCCCTCTTAATTGAATCATATGCTTTTTTGAAGTCTACATATAGTTGATGTACAGTACCATTATATTCCCATTTATTTTCTAAAATCTGTCTTATACTAAAAATCTGATCCGTTGTAGACCTGTTTCTTCTAAATGCACATTGATGATCTCCTAGAATGTCATTAATGTAGGGAGGTAGTCTGCTTACTAATATATTTATACGAAGTTGAAAGTAATGAGATACCCCTGTAGTTGTTGCAATCAGTTTTATCTCCTTTCTTATAAATTGGTACAATAATTGATTCCTTCCATTCATCCGGGAGAGCTTCTTTTTCCCAAATCATACTAAGCAACCTGCGTATCTTGTCCACCAATTTTTCTCCCCCTGTTTTTATCAGTTCTTCTGGGATCTCATCTGAACCTGATGCTTTATACATCTTCAATTTTTCAATCGCCATTTCAACCTCTAATGCACTTGACTCTGCGACTAGCATTTCTGCTGTCTGAAAATTATCCTCCTCAATGTCCTGTTCTGTATGTACATTTAATAGCTGATTAAAGTAATTTTTCCATATATTTAATATACTCCTGGAATCTGCAATCATATCCCCATTTTCATTCTGAATTATGTTTGTTCTAGCCTGAAACCCTTTCTTCTCTATACTAATTCCCTGATATAATTCTCTAACGTTCCTATTTTGTTGCATTCATTTCAAGATCATTAATCTTCTCTCTCAAATATTCCCTCTTTTTACTCTTTAGTAACTTGGTTGTTTCCCGTCTAACACTACCCAATTGCTCTAAATTTACCTCATTTGGCTTATGTAACCATTTCATTTTTGCTAGCTTTCTTTTGTTTACAATGTCGGCATATTCCTCATCAAACCATTTCTTGTTTTGCCTCTTTTTTAAACAACCAATGCTTTCTGATGCTGACAATTTAATAGTATCTCTTATAGCCTCCCATTCTTTATTTATATCAGTTTCTTCTTCGTTTGCCACATTGTCTTCTGAGGATTCCAGTACTTCAAATTTATTAGCAATTTTGATTTGGTATTCTTGTCGCATTTCATCATTTTTCAAGTTTTTTAATTCAAATTTTACAGAATCTTCTTTAGCGTTTGTTCCTCTCATAAGCGATAGCCGTTGTCTGATTTTCACTCTGACCAGATGATGATCCGAATTGCAGTCTGTCCCTCTAACTGATTTAACATCGATGATGCTACTGTGCTAGCGTTTATCCACTAATACATTATCTATCTGGTTCCAAGTTTCTTCATCTGGGGACGTCCAGGTGTATTTATGAATATCCTTATGCTGAAATGTTGTGCTCTTAACAATGAGATTCTTTGATGTGGCAAATGTGACTAATCTAACCCCGTTGTTGTTACTATCTTCATGAAGACTGAATTTGCCTATTGTTGGTTTGAATATATCTTCCCGCCCCACTTTTGCATTAAAATCTCCTAAGACAATTTTCATATGATATCGTGAAAGGCTATCAAATAAGCATTCTAATTCTTCATAGAACTCATCCTTGATCTTGTCATCTTTATCTTCTGTGGGGGCATGTACATTTACAATTATAAAATCATGTCGTTTACCCTTTAGAATTATGTATGATACCCTATCACTAACAAACTTAATATCTCGGATAGCGGATAGGATCCTCCTTCTGACTAAAAAACGTTCCAAATGCAGGTCTTTCTGCACCCTTATAGTATAATGCAAAGCTTCCTGATTCCTGACTACCTTCTCCTGGCCACCTAACTTCCTGTAAAGCGACTATATCCAAGGGCGATTTATCTAGTTCCCGCGTTAATATCTCTAGTGCCCCGCTATTGTATAACATCCTAACATTCCATGTTCCTAGGAGCATGTCCCTGTGTTTGAGCCTTTGGCATGGGTTCCCTGAAGTAGTCCCCGCCCGGAGAACCGAATGGGGTACTATTTCACCTCCGGAAAATTTTACCCCAGTTGAACCCATGTCCGCATTTCTTGACGGTTATATTTTTACGGTGAAAGATCGTCACTCTTTCGACCAAGGTACTTTTTTCGTCTGGCTTATCACCTTCGACCAGTCCGGCATGGGTAACCCTATCGGCAGCAATGCTACCGCCGGCATAGCTCTCAGGATCATTTAAGCACGCAAGCCATTCCACCACGACAAGGTAAAGATACCATGGAGGGATCTAAACATAATTACGATATAATTTTTCCTATTACTTATTTAACGAAACATAAAACACATTAATTTTCGTATTTCAGCTCATTTATGTCAAGAAGATCGGGATAAGTAGATTCCCGGGCAACGCCGGGTAATCAGCACGGGGTACCTAAAAATATAAATTTATAATTATCTTTCCTTTTACTTTTTTAACTAAACATAAAAGCACATTAATAATTTTCATTTATTTAGGCGTAGCAGCGCACTCCGGGTTTTAGCTGGTGGTAATAATAATAATAATAATAATAATAATAATAATAATAATAATAATAATAATGTGATAAAAATGGTTATACATGGTTATACTTTTTAACTTTCGTGTACTGTAGTTTAATGTAAAATTCCTGCACTGTGATTCATTCTGCTGAAGCTACACTACACAAACTTAAAATGTAAACAACATTGATTTGTGTGAACTTGAAAGTGTGGTTAACTTTATTTTTTTATGCGGAGCTCTACTACTGTTACGACTAAAATATTTCATATGCAAGAGTGAGATTATAGGATTTTTGAGATTTGTATGAAAACTGTATAATTATTTTTTATACGATTTTGTGTTCTTCTCATTGTGTTTCATATTGCGATACCAATTAACTTTGTACATTGCATATACTTTTGCGCCGATTCTTTTTTATCTATAGATGCTTCAACACGTAATGATTATATAGCAATCGTTGATCACTAATGACTTGACGTTTTGTGGCAAATGATTGATATAACGTATCCCATAGAGGATGAAACGAATGAAAACAAAGTATTCAAATGCATAATGCAGTTTAGTGTAATTAAGAAATACATATAGTTTAGTCATATATAAACATGAACACCTTGCTTATATACATTTCTAGGAAGCGAAAAAAAAAACAAGATTATTAATAAAAAATATTCACTTGTTTTTAAAATTAATTTTGTGTGTACTGTTTCCAAACCACTGGCTGAATGGAAAATACTTTATTGCTTTGGTCATTTGTAAACCCCGTAGGGGTGTGTTCTGGGTGATATATAACACTGAATTGATTTTTATTGAACTACTTCTATATGTGGGTCATCTTTACTCATCGCTCCCTATTTGTTACAGTCTGCTCTAGAAATCTATGATGTACAAAAAGGGTAAAAATGTTGAAATAAAAAATTCTACTGATATTTAATTTCTATAAAACTACTTATCTGGTGTCTGGCTGACATCTAAGGGGCCCTTAATCAATTCCTGTCTATCTCATATAATTTTTCTCTTTGTGTATATGGCCTTGAATGGAGTACATTCAGCCTACTAACTGGCTATTTAACTTTGAGATGTAGAGAAATTATGTTGAAAAAAAAAAATGTTGAGAGATTGGGTCACTCAAACCACGCGAGTCTCTGTACTGTCATTTGTTAACTAGTAAGCAGCCAATTAATTGTGCCCGAGCTCTTGGATGCTATCATGCCAATGATTTATTTTATCAAGTAATGTAGGTTCTGTTATTTAATATCAGTTAAGTGCTGCATCGGTTAGACAAGATAAATGCAATTACCATTGCTTTTAAAAACATTAGTAACCACCGTTGAGATTATTGTTAAATATTTAAAACAATAAAAAGTATACCTGTGATGGCAGTCGTCCTCAACAAATTAAAATTGTTTAAAATAATCAGCTGTCTTTCGGAACTAGTTTCATAGAACAGATTTGAAAATAGAACTAGTCCCGAAAGACCTACCTGTTTATTTTAAACGATTTTAATTTGTTGAGGACAACTGCTCTCACAGGTACAATTTTTATCGTTTTAAATAATTACCATTAACTGTAACAGTTTGGGAGCAATATTATCCAATCACAATATAAAAAGTGTGACCGCCTCTATGATGTAGACTTAATTACAAAAGTTAAAACAATTATATCCAAGTTAATATTTTGGTGATGCTTGAGCTTCAATATCGAATATCGAATTATTAACTTATCATCCCCTCTTTCATCAGATAAACAGTAATTATTCGTACGAGACGCTATAATTAAAATATGTTACTAATTTTATAATGCATTAGTCCAAAACTTGCTGTTTTTTATCTTCCGGCGTTTTATTATTTGTATTTTACTCGTAGTTAAAATTTTCCAATTTCACAGTAGTGAACTTTCACTTTATTGCATGCTCCAGATATAACGAAGGTCTTGTGTTGGAAATTACAAGGTATCCAGAATCTTTCGAGAATTCACATTTAAGCAACTGATTGAGTATTTTGTTTCCGTGTTTGGCCTTGGCTTGCGGCAAATTCCCACTTGTGAAGTGATGATTGCGAATGGCCTACTTTGGATTTGACCCAAATTGGTCCTCTTCACAGCGACGTGACCATTCTCTTGTTAAGAAAGGAAGCGGTCAGTCTAAAGGACGAATTCATAAAAAGTGCCTTATAGACATCAACTGTTACGTCGTACGGCAATCCGGGGCCCAAGAGACATATTGCACACATGTGAATGACGTCAGATCCTTATTGTTCTTTAACTACAATTACAAAGCTTTGAAATCTTGACCAGTTGGTAATTTATCATATACAGTCTGATTTTTATCTCTAAACAAATATTTGTAATAAGTAAATAGAGGGGAAAATCTTAAGGAGAATTTTTGGACCAGTGTGTGAAAATTACATTTGGCGCATCAGATATAAAGATAAACAGTACAGAGTAAATAATGCCACTTTTTTTAGTCAAGGTGATTAAAGCTTCAAGAATAAAATGGCTGCGTCACTTTTTCAGAGAAAAGTAAACAGATCGATGCCGTAAATTAACCTTAAATAAATTGAAAGAAAGCGGGAAGATGGATGGTTAATGTGGAACAAGATCTCAGGATAATGGGAGTGAATAGATGGAGGAAGAAGGCAGTAGACAGAAAAGAATTGAGGCGTATTGTTGGGGTGGTCAAGGCCTGTAACAGGTTTTAGGACCTATGATGACGATGCTGATGATACGATAGACAAAGGAGAATTATACAGGAAATTATAGGTAAAAGTAGCTCAGGTGTATGGAAAGCTTATATCCGCTCGGCCATGAACCTCCATGTTCTATAATGTCAGTAAATTAATTAGTTAGGCAATATTTTATTTAACGATACTCTTTAACTTAGATCATTAGCATCGCGATTCAAAGTTCGGCGTGAAAAGACCGATAAATGAATAAATCAGATCCCATTATTTCAGATGTTCTTTTAGTTTCGCAAATCTACTATGCATGGCCAGTGAATTCAATATCCCTCCGAAGAAATCAATATCCAGGAATTTTAAGTAAGAAAAATCGATGTCGGCCAGATGACACCGATTGTGTAACGTATGAAAATCCAATGCCTTTGTTTTTAAAAGGCTTATGTTGAAGTTAATATTTTGCTCAATATCTCATTTTTTTATGAATATCTTAAATTTTGAGACAATTCAGGGGTAAGTCAGATAAAGGATCAATATGTTCTCCTATAAAAAAACGTATTAATGCTTGTGAAATGTTCGATCATTTGTATATGTATACTGTAGACATGTATACATTTATTCAACAGGAATAGACACGACCAAACACGTAGAACAGGAATAGGTACGTACGGCAAACGCGCAATGTCATAATTGTATGTTTTTTTTAGATAACTATCAATAAATTTCCACTACTACTGTATTGTGAGAGAAAAATTATATTGTTAATCGAATCCAAATTAATTTTTTTTTAATTTTCTTGAGAAAATGGCAGGCACACTATTACAGAACTGTGAATGGACTCGTGTCTGATTCAATTCCTCAATTGAGGGGTTTGGGGAAAAAAAACAGGTAGATCATTTTAATCTCTCTTACATAAGTAAAAAAGAAATACTGTTTTAAAGATGAATCATGTTTTCTGTAAAGTTAAAACTATCAATTATCATGGAAATTGTAACAATTTCCATGTTATGTGACAATTTGAAGTTTCAAAAAAACACAATTCATCTTTAAAACAGTATTTTTTTAACATATGTCAGAAAGTATTAAAATGGATCTACCTGGTTTTTCCCTCAAATTCTTCAATTGGAATTTCGTGTCGATCCTTGTGGATTAATGATTACCATGCTTGCTCTGGTGTAGATTCAAACCTGGTCAGAAACAATGGGCTTAAAAGGGCTCAAAATAATGAGTATGGCTACCTTCGGATGAAAAGTAAACCGTGGCTCTCATGTCGTAGATTTACAGCGCATAAAATAGCATAAAACCTGATATAAAATGTCGGCGCTTTCACGCCCAGATTTGAATTGCGACGGTAAATGTTTAAGCTGTTAATGAGAGTCGTTAAATAAAATACTAACTTTACTTTCACGAAATTAAAACAATAGAAATTTCCACTATTTAATGAGAAATGTGCCTTAATCCGTCACTTTAAAATGACATAATTATTCTTAAATAGTCCCGTGCAACGGGACTTAAGCTGGTTCGAGTCCCTATTGGGGAAGTCATTTTCTCATGGAATTGCGGCTAATATGGAAATTGTAAAGAAAATTGAGTTATTATTTTCAAAAGGTAGGGCTAAATGCTGTGTTAAATTAATTTCTCTCCCTTCCGATTTAGATTAAAAATCTACGATGGCTCCAGTTACATCACAGTTACTTTATCTAAACTTGAAAGAATGGAATTTATTGCCTTTTTCCAAAATAAAGGAGATACATATGTATTTACATTGCGCACGGGCCTGCCTGGCCGTACGTGCATTATTTTCCATGAACAAAAAAAATAATCATAATATATAAACAAATCCCTACATGGCTACACAGAACAACGAAATACATATAAATAAAATCTATGTCTACAACTATATACACATTAATGCACATCTACACTCATCCATGAAAAGACCATGTGTGTAGATATAAGAAAGTCTCATTCTGTATATCAATAATTAAAAAAGTGCTATAAAACAAATTAGGAAAAAAAAGAGGGAGAGAGAAAAAAACACACACATATACATACAAACACCCCCATACACATACATACGCGGGCGCTCATACCCCCCCTCCCGGTCCCTGCAGACATCAAATGCACTGTCAGGCTATTCAACTTATCAAGACTACTTATTACATTATATAATTCAAGAGCGAAAACAAAGACCCTATTGATATTCTTATTATTGATAATACATGTATTACTATACCTCAATTTCCTTGCTGTACCCAAAATTAGCATGTTTTCACTTCACTCTCGATCCGTCCTAAAATATTCCAGCACGTCACTGTCCCACGATCTGACCTGAGAAATCTCTCCGGCAGCAATTGTAATCTAAGTTGCTCTGTCTCTTTACAGAATGCTATAATATGTTGCCAGTTTTCACGGTCATCGCATAGAGTGCACAGTTAAATGCCTTCTTCACTTGTTAAATTATGGGTCATCCATCCCTCCAAATGAAACCAACTTAGAAATGTTGAATTTGGTACCCAGTTAATCTAGAAGTTGTATAGAGTTGTTTAAATGCATTCCATAGTTATGAAACCCACTTCAATTCATCATCCCGTTATTTAGTAGCCTAATGATTAGATAACAAAATAAATGTGACATCTGATGACAAATTATGGAACATTAGTACTCCGTACAGCCAAGGCCACCGATAAACCCGGTCAATATACTTGTGGTTTTGAGTCGTCCGAGTCAGCAAATACTTTTGTTGAATCAGAAAACCTTACAAGACATTTCCTAGTACGTATACCTTATAATTGTGAATACAAACAGAAGATCAAGGTCTCGCGGACATTGTCCTATATATATATCTCAATTATTATTGTTCAATGTAAGTTATATGTCATAAATTTCTCTAAACTGCTATGCGCCTTTATTAGTCGTAAAATTGATAAATATGGGCTATTAATATACTGATAGTAAATCAATTTATACGTTTCGCCTCATAAACTGCCTCTACGTTATTTCAGATATGTTACTGTTCTGCGCCGTAGCCGAGCGGTTTAAAGCATGGTGCCTTGGTGCAGAGCTACGGTACATGTGCTATTCGTTTCTCCGTGGGGAAAAATATTTCTTATGGAATTTTGGCCATTATGTGACTGATGTCCACCCAGCATCGCATCGTGAGAAATTTGGGTAGCTACAATGAATAGCGACTCCAGGTTGAAAAAAAAATCTATAACGACTGGGTGACCCAATATGCTTACTCACGTCACCCCTGTACTGGCTAGATGAACGTTTTCTTTTCTGTGATTAGCACATGTGAATGTGAGGTCAGCAGCCCGGCTGTTAGGCTCAGGGCCTTCTGGCCTGTCGTGCCATGGAGAAGGGATTTTAAGTAAATAAAATAATTCAATCCGCTCCTCGTATAATTCTGGGTTATACATATTATTGTGACTATTTTCTTGAAAGTAGCCTATAGATTTTTATTTCATCTTTTTATAGACGCTGGTTATGGTTTGTCAATGTCTTATTGCATCTTATGATATGCATTGGTCTGTGTATATTTATATTTTTTTAAGGTTGATATGGCATGGTTGATTATGATGGCCAGATGGTGTTCGGGGACTATTTGGACCTTAAAAAGTTCCTTGATATTTATCTTAGAAATGAACTATAAAATGAAAATAATAAAAATCTCATTCAGAAAACTTGACCCGACCCGGATTGAACCCGTTGAATTTGAGGAAACTATTTTACCCCGACATCACAGCTGTGATTCTTCAACAGAGATTCACTGTTTTTTAAAGTACGTTGTCATAGCTCTTTAATAAGAAAGATGGCGTAATGCGATTTAAAAGACTTTAATTAAGTTTGACGAATTACATCACATGGTTTGTCACATGTTAATCAATAGCATAATTCATTGCATTCGGCCTTTTTTAATTCCGAGCTATTTTTTCCCCCCATGATTGTATCAAGCGGTCTCAATGTAGTCCTATAGTTGAAGAGTCCTGGTTATTAAGACACCTATTGTAGGACTTGTGATAAATAAAATTAGCATAAATCGGTTTTAACTTTAATCAAACATTTTACGTCTATATACTGTAGCAGATGAATTGGTCTGTTCTTTAAGTGGCCAAACTCACTGCCTTCGAGAATTAAATCTCCCGTAAGTTAATTAAAAAACGTATGCAAAATTAAAAATATAACAACCTATGTGTAGATCCATACATAGTATCATGTGTATTCAAAATCTACAAAATGCATGGAATATTTACATTCACATTACCCTCTTGCTGACATTAAAAGTCGGCCTATTAATATATATAAATTAAATTGTATCGAGAGGATATAATTTTATCGGCATATAGTTACTTATACGTTTTCGTTTCTGAATTCGAGTATCCCAAATTCAAACTTATCAGCACAATATATATGTGTGTGTGTGTAGGCATATATATAGGCCTACATACACACACTTTCTTTTTCACAGGGAATAAGAATCCGAATTCCTTTGGTAGGAAAGTACAGGGCTTCTGACTCAAGCCATTCATACAATGTCATAGCATCCCGGGGAACACAACTAGGGGTGGACAAAGAATACCGTTCATTGTTGACATTCTTGCATTCAAAGAGCTTGTGTTGAAACAGCAATAACAATACAAACGTAAAAACGTAACAATTTCCAGATCGACAATACAGTACTTGTTTAACTTAAACATACGAGACGACGACGAGATTTCATACATTCATATGAACAGTTTATCAACCCCTGTTTGTTTCCACCTGCGAAACCGTTCAGTGTTGACGCATATCTCGATGCCTCTCTGGTTGTCTAACCAGAAAATGGACGGCTGGAGTCAGAAGCCTCGTACATCAGTAGATCTCATATGCAGATAAAGAAACCCAAACCTGAAATAAGAGGCTTCTGGACAAAATCTGTTGGTACTTCCACGCTCGGCTTTAATTCCTGTGTTATTGAGTTTGGATGTTGAGGAGCGTAGTTAAGTAAGAATGTTGCCTACATAGAGAATTAATTCAATTTAATTATTTAGTATATATTTTTCTCTCATACCATTTTCAGTTAAACCAGGAGGCATAAGACGCACTCTCTGCTTGACTGGCCTTATATAGAAATAAAAAAAAATGTTATGCAATAAGAGTTTATTCCATAAAAGTCATTAAATGTATTATTGTTTTGTTTTATCTTTAATTTAACTGAGTTAATAATTTAATTAATATGGCATATTTTGAAAGAGGGAATTCCGAATAAACCCTTACAACATTTCAATATAATAATAATAATAATAATAATAATAATAATAATAATAATAATAAATTGGTAAAATATACACAATTTTAATAATCTGGTTTGTAGCCAAGCAGATTGCATAAGCATGAAGAACAGGCGTTCTTGACAAAGGAGATCCAGCTCTACTCGGCAACTGTGCGGTTTGTATTAATATTAACGTATGTAAGAATATCTGAGCGTTGTACAATTGTAGCATATCTCCAAAATTTGATCCCTCACATCGGTACTCCAGCGGAATAGTCAACTCTTAACTCTCTATTTTTTATTTCCACGTTAGAATGTTGTGTTATATATAAAGTAAATTATCATAAAGTAATGCCACGAGTGATTTCCAAATTATCCATAAATTGGAAATCAAGAGTGGCATTTGTTAGGACTATTTAACGAATAAAATTAAGCTGTTTACTCACAAATCATTATTTAACTGTAGTTATTTTAAAATATTTATATATTTAATGTAAACGGCGATGTTTGAAAACAAATGAGGAACGATTGGTACGCTTCATTTGCTTCTTTTGTTCATCACTGCAACCAGATCATAATATTATTTATTGCCAAAGGATCGCAATGTTGTATGAATGCACCCTAGTGGAGAAATTTATAACCAATGATATAGGTATTAATTAATTTCTGATGTCCTATGATGTAAATATGTTAATTATATTTTTCTGCAACGTCATTTCCTGGAAAATAATTCGTTTAAAAAAGTGCAAACAGTGTTTTTTTTGTGGTATAATCAATTGTTACAAATGTTTTTATATTATCTCTCGCATGTGTTTTGTGCTCACATTCATGCACTATATATATACAATCTGGTAGCCGTATTTCTTATGGAGTCAGTCACTGCAAAATAATGCTATGACCTATTCAGAATGTTAAAAAGGAGATGCTTTCTTTATTATGATAAACTTTAGTTGGTAAACAGGACTGTGATTGGTTGTAAATAAAAAAAATCATTGAAATGTGATTGGTCATTGACTCCCATTTGGGGCATGAGTTAAATAGTCACAAAGTTTTCATTTAATAAACCTTCACATACATTTTGAAACACGAAGTTTATAGAAATCTTATAATGGGCATCTTCATGCTATGAATAAGAGAGTAAGTGTCTTTATTTGGCACCTGAAGATCAAATAGCTGAATGTCTTCTATTATACAGAATAAATACATTTTGCTCCACGTGCCCCATTTCCATCCAGTAATACGTAATTAAGGCTCAAATTGAATATTATATTTACATATAAAATGGTCTCACATCTAATTATGGAAATGGACAGTTCATGATATATTAGTAACTGGTACTACAAACTCAAAATTTTTCATTTTAGGAATTTATTAGCTAGTCGAATCTATCCCTCCTTTACAGTATAGAATAATTCAATATTCAATTAAAAATGTTATATATAAGTTATGTGTGTGTGTGTGATAAGGCGTTTGATTGTATTAATACAATTCCGTTGAGGTGAATATTCGTAAAGTTAAATACTAAAACGAATAAATACCTTGGCAGATGCCGTCGTCCTCAACCAGGTTAAATCTTTCCTTTTTGAAAAAAAGTAATAAAAAAACGTTTTACCTGGTTGAGGACGACGGCACCTGTCATGGTATTTATTTGTTTTAATATTTCGCTTTATTGCGTCTGATTATGGCTGAACGGCTCAACTTCCATCCATGGCTGCGGAGGTGTAATTTTCCTCGCTCATTCATATCCAGACTGGCTCTGGGTCAACTCTGCCTCTCTAATATGATAGAGGGAATGAAGTCGGAGCATACCGTGTAGGAGCATCCATAATAAAATTAAATTAAATTGTGTACCTTCCTAGGTCAGTGCCGTCGTCCTCAACTTGTAAAAATATAGGTATATATATATATATATATGTATATATATATATATATATATATGTATATATATATATATATATGTATATATATATATATATACAGAAAACCAACAACTACTATGCTTACAATCAACAACAAATCACGACATCCGTACCAACAAAAAACCAGCACATTCAAGGGCCTAATTAATAGAATGTTAAAAAATTGCCATTAAATAGAACTAATTACAATAAGGAATTTCGATTTATCAAAACATGGCTAAAAGCAATGGCTACAACAGCAAAATTATAGATAAGCTTGTAAAAAAATAAAGAAAACCGACATAAATAAAATAACGAAACTCGAAAGAGAAACAAATGTTAATAGTACATGGATTACATTAACATACACAGACCACGAAACCATAAAATTTGCAAAAACACTGAGAAAATAAACAAAAATTTAAACATAGCCTACAAAACTAATAATAAATTAAATCATCTAATAAATAACAATATAGAAAAAACATATTACATTTAATAGCAAGGGATTTTACAAATTAGCATGCAAAGATTGTGACAAGTTCTATACAGGTAGAACAAAAAGAAGCTTCAACATAAGGTTTAAAGAGCATCGTAACGATTTCGTATGCGCATATGGAAAATCTAATTACGCTAAGCACATAATAAACGCCGGTCATAGAATGAACTCAATAGAAGACACCCTTACAATAGTACACAAAGAGGGAAACCCGACAAAAATCAATATATTGGAAGATCTGGAAATTACCAAGGAGATAGATAACAAGTTGTTAATAAATGAAAGCACTTCCAGACTAAACAACCCGGTTCACTTCAGTTACGGACATTACATTAAGACCGACATCATCGAGAACTTCTCAAGAAATGTAACGAAGAAATATACCTGCTGATGATGGAATTGATATTCTAAAAGGCGTTCAGGAAAGCATACATATTTTTTTACAAGTTGAGGACGATGGCACTGACCTAAGAAGGTACATATTTTAATTTAATTTTGTGACTATCCACCTCAACGGTTTTAAACAATGAAAATCATTAGTATTGCATCCACAATACATCTCTCTCTCTCTCTCTCTCTCTCTCTCTCTCTCTCTCTCTCTCTCTCCTCCTCTCTCTCTCTCTCTCTCTCTCTCTCTATCTATCTATCTATCTATCTCTATCTCTATGTCCTTCATTAAGGTTCATCCCTTATGTTCAGGCCTTCATGTCATGTTGTTAGGTTACAGTTAGTTTATTATATATAAAAAAAATAAAATTCGGTTTTAAAATATTCAAAATGTAATCAATGCAATATTAAAAAAATCAAGTTATATTGAAGTGTCATATACTACTATTAGTGGTGTATTAATTGTTGTTGTTGTTATTGTATATTTGATCTATTGAAGTTAAGATGATTAGGTTTTCATTTCCACTTCTCCACAATACAGATATCAATAGTTATGAATTAAATTAACAACACTAGTGCAGATACAAAAATTGAATTAAATTATTTATATTGCCTTCGTATTCAATACGTTTTATATTTGATATAGTACTTAGTTGTTCCCACACTATCTTAATCTGGTTCTGAGGGGATAACGTAGTTGTATAGTTCTTAGGTCATAGCTTGTCCGTAATGTCCTGCGTTACTGATTGCTTGATTAGCGGGGTGCTGAATTGGACTCTATTATTTTGATTGGCACTAGTAGGTTTTCACACAAATGCACGAGAGAAAGCTCTATAACAGTTGCTGGCATCCAGCCAGCAGAAGGGAAGTGACGTCATAGTCTTGTAGTAAGCTTCCCTTCCGGTGGTCCTTGACCGCTTACTCTACATCGGTTACCTCAGTGTTGATACCAGTGATTGCTGTTTATGGAGAAAGAGAAAGTGAGGGCGAGGTCAGCCGCTATAATATTACATCAGTATACACACCTGATACCGGTACTAGCAATTATGTCACTTCCTCGGTATCATAAACAGTCGTTAAATAGCATTTCCACAAATTTGGTTTTCATTTCTAACGCGCGATCACCCAGAACCTCGCGTATTGTGACCATGTGGTATAAACCTCCTGAGATCCTATGTTCATTTCAAAGGACTAACTAGTTACATAAATGGTACTAACGAACCCGGAGGTTTATGGTCTCGCGAAGGCAACTCTCCGTACATCCCTATCCTGAGCTAATATTTTTCCAATAATGTCTTGTATAATAATCGTATATATTTATATAAAATTAACTAATCATCCTGAACTAAATTTAAATTAATGGTATTTTCTACAGTCTTTTTCTTCTTCTTCTTCTTCGGCTTTCCCCCACTTATAGGTTTGCCGTCTTCAGTTCCCATTTATCTGTATCATTCCAATCTCCTTCTTCCAAATTCCTATCATCCATTATAGTTCTGACGTAGGTTTTCCATTTCCATCTTGGTCTGCCACGTTTATTTCTTCCAGGGGGTGACCATTGGTATATTTTTTGGCCATCTTTCATTTTCTGTTCTTTGTACATGGCCATACCATTTAAGCGTTTGATTTTCAATCCTCTTAACAACAGATGTGGTGACATTTTTTTAAATAATAAAAATGAATAAAAATGTGTATATTACATGTATTTATTGAATATATTAATATATGTTGTATGCCAATCTAATTAATTTGAAATTTTTAATGTATTTACAAAATGTATTTTATCAATTTCGAAAATTAATTGTCTGTATCATTTTTTTTTCTTGTAGCAATCCTCTAATGAGGAAAGTTTTATATAATACAATTTAAAATGTTTGGTGCTTGCTTCCTTTTATATAAAAGGTATCCAAGTCATCTCCCTTATCATGATTATGTTATTCTCCCACTTAATTCTTGACTTACCTATTAGGCCCTTTCCTCCTGATTTTCCTATTAGACACTTTCGTACTCTTATTTCATTCCCCTTTCATGCCACGTGCCCTGATCATCGCAGTCTATGAGACTTAACTGTTTATTATTATATCTGGTTTCCCATAAAGATCACGATACTCACTCTTATTTAGCTTTCTCCATTCACCTGACAGCTCCGTCTCTGTTTGGTCCAAAAATTTCCCCATGTACTTTATAATCAAATTCTCGTAATGTTTTCTCCTCTGTCAAAATAAGAGTCCATGTTTCACATCCATATAATTGAAAGAACTACCGTATATTTTTAGTTTAACATTTTTTAATAAATCTCGTCAATTTTTTCTGGACATTCTGCATATTTTTAATTTAACATTTTTAGAGAAATATTGCCAGTTATTTTCTGGACACTCCGTATATTTTTTAGAAAAAAACAAAAATTATGGCATTTCAAGGTGTAGATCCTGTCAGAAGTAAAATTGTACTGCACAATAAAATTTTGGAGCAGGTGAATAATTTTTACATATCTAGGATGCAATATCTCATATGAAGAAGAAAAGGATGTAAATGCAAAAATATCTAAATTTTTAAGAATTTTAGGGTTAATAAATTCTATCTTCAAGCCACAGTTAGTCCAAAAGCATTCAAGACTGAAAGTGTATAAAACACTGGCTCTTCCAACTCTTTTGTATGGTAGCGAAGTATGGACGTTGAAACAGAAGGATATACATAGACTTAGATCTGCTGAAATGAGATATCTTCGGAGGACTGCAGGATACACACTACTAGATCACAAAAAATCACATCTTAGAAGAATTACACATGGAATCTTTAGAAAACAAAATTTCTGACTATAAGTCAAGATGGATGCAACATGTTCATCGAATGGAAGATCACAGAATACCCAAACAAATGTTAAGATATCAACCTGCAGGAAGAAGAAGACCAGGACGTCCACTCAAAAGACTTCTGGATGGTGTTTCTCTTGAGGCCGAAACAGGTCAACAAATGGCCTAAATTCGTGAATGTACTATGATGATGATGATCATTTTTAGAGAAATTTAATTTCAATTAATTTTCTGTTAATTTGTTTCGGTTATTTTTATAATTAAAATGTAATAAATTTTTTAATAATTACATAATTAAGTTATGAGATATTCCTATAGGCCTATACAGGTAGATATATGATCCATAACAGAAGGGATTTAAAATTCTTGTAGAATCTCCGCATTTATATTTTTATCTAATTTTGTGTACAAAATTCTCTTCAGATTAACTTTATTTTACAAACCATGATTCTGGTTATACCTCGTTTCCGTATAGTCCAAGCTTCGCTACCGTAGACAAACATTAATCTTGCCAAGGTTTTATAAGCCTAACTCTTATATGTATATGCCCTAAATATGGTTTAAAAACTCTATTGATGATTACGTGGACTTGCTATTTCTTTTATTTTAGCTGACACACTAATTAAATTAAAATTATTAGAATAACTGATTGTTTTGTGATATTTTTCCTTATATCCCTCTTCACTCCTTGTATTCTGTATGATGCATCCGACCTATTTTTTTTCTTCTTTTGTGTCTAATTATGTCGAGTTGATATTTAACTAATGCCCCAAATGGGAGTCAATGACCAGTTACGTTTTAATGAATTTTGTTTTACAACCAATGACAGTCGTATTTCACCTCGCTATTTATAAATTTATGTTTACCAAAATAAAGAAAGCTCCTCCTTTTTAATATTCTGAACAGGTCAGAGCATTATTTTGCAGTGACTGACTCTCCAACAAATGTGTTGAATATAGCAAATAATGAACATATTCCTTCGAACTACACATTTGATAATTGTGTGTTAAATAATTGTGTTTTTAAATACTGATTTTACTGAGTTGTTTCCTAAAAAAAAAAACCCATAACGTTGGTTACAATATACATTTCGATGTGTTCTTTTTTCTCCAGTAGGGTGCATTCTTACAATATTGCGATCCTATTTGGCAATAAATAATTTGATCAAGTAGCAGTGGAACAAATGAAACATAACCAAACATTTCTCATTTGTTTTCAAACATAGCCGTTTACATTAAATATATAAATATTTAAAAATAATTATATATAAATAATGCTTTGTGAGTAAACAGTTTAAATTTATTCGTTAAATAGTCCTAACAAATGCCACTCTTGATTTCCAAATCCTCTAGATAAATTGAAAATCACTCGTCGTGACATTACTTATGATAACTGCGTTCACATTCATACATACTTTTTTTTTAAATTTAACTGGTGCACTTACTTAGGTGACACGAAATATATAAAAGATACACACCTGAACTTGAAAAAAATTAACCCCTAATTTATTTGAATTGTTAGCTTGCACCTTAATCACCCACATAACAAACAACATTAAAACAAAACACATTTGTATCGCCCGTTTTCGAAACTTTTCAAACAAGATTTATGTTTATTTTTTTATGTCGGAGAAACATATTACAAAAAAATCGAATTATCAATATTTGACTTCAGGTGCCAAAATTTGATGTATTTTAAATCCCCCCCCCCAAAAAAATGCTTCTTTAGGTAGATTTTGTACACTTATAAGGCAGGCTATTCTAAAAAAACTGTAATCACAGAATCATTGATTTTCAAAAAGGCCTTTCAAAATATATGTTAGGAAATAAAACCATGCCATTATCCAACTTCACTCTAGTGGATCTCAAAGAAAATAAAATTAAGTATAGGCCAAATACTAGTCGGCCGCGGTGGACTAGTGGTTATGCTCCTTGCCTCTGGTCCCGACGGTCGCGGGTTCAAACCCGGCAAGGGTCGATGGATTTTTTTAGGATGGAAAAATCCAAGGAGCAAGTCTTCCGGGAGGGACTTTAAGAATTGGTGTCGAGTCTGAAGATTTTCAGGCTCGTAAAAGATCCTTAAACCTGAATAAAAAAAAGGCCTCTAAGCAAAATTTACCTACTTCAATGTCCTAGTAATACCTTAGTTGCCTGCTAGATGTATAATTGTGTCGGTGTGTTGACCGCATGCCATTCATGACATCTATGGTCAAATAAGGTAACTAAATTAACTTGGTCTAGTGGCTCCTGACAAAGGAGAGGCTATGACTCAACTTTGGGCTACGCCATTATGCGTAGGTCCAACGTTTTAATTTATTCAGTATTGATATTATAATAACTAGTTATGTATGCGAATTTTATGCATGTGAAGATCTTGTGTATTATTTCTTTAAAATGAGAACGAAAGAGCAGCCCCTCCTTAATCTCTGATGAGTTATTTACGATTTTTTTAACCTATAAGATACAAGAAAAAAAAAGTATGTTAAGAATATTTTTCTGTATCTCAGATGAATCTAGTACCTCTACTTAGCTAGATACAGGATAAAATAGGTAATTTTGAACCTAGCTGGGATATATCAAGACTAAATTACTATTAATATTCTAACTTTTGTCTTATAAGTTAATTTCTAATTATTTACACAAGCAAGCGCACGCACGCGCACATACACACACATGCTTATTTATAAGCGCTTTAACATCTAAAGTCATATCGCGTCAAGGATCTTTAGATTTATTATTTTTTTTTGGAGGAATTAAACCCAATGGGTACAACTATCTTTAGATTTATGTAGGGTCCCGGGTTCAAGTCCCGGTCTGAGCGTATAATTTTTCTCTTCAAATATGATTTATCCATCATTGAGATGTACGAAATCAATAATAAAAAAATAGTAGGCTTCATGTTTTTAAATTGTATTTATCATGTGATTTGATTTCAATCATAGGCCTATTATTAACATTTATAATTGCGATAAATGGACCCAGCATTTCTCTTGACGACTGAGGAGGAGGAGGAGGAGGAGGAGGAACTCAGTCGACACCTCGTAAGTCATCTCGATCGTATAAAATTTGTTATAATAAATTCAAATGTTCTAGTCCCATGGAACCTTACTTTGTTAAAGGTTATTTTACATTGGAATAGTCCATAGATCACAAATTAATATTTATTATTATTATTATTATTGTTGTTTATGTCTCTATGTAGCGGGTCAGAATTTGATTTCCGGTCAGGATAAGATCCTGGGTGAGGTTTCTTTCGTTTTTTTTTCTTTCACCTGTAAAAAAAGTCGGGAAACATTAAGGCCCGAATGGTTCCCGAACATCATCTGGCCATTACAGTCATCCATATCACATCCGCCTTGTTTAGTATAACTTAATGACTGAATTCTATGTCTTATCTTAAATGTTCGTGTTTCTCTGAGATGGCTTTGGCATTGATTTGATCACCCATCCAGAGAGGCTCTCCATGTCCTTATGTGATCTAAACCTACAAATCCTCTTCCCATAGGTGGTATCATTGTAAGCCTCCTATGGGTAGGGCATGTAAAAGTGCTTATAAAGGGACAACTTAAACAGAGATAAATCGAAAGATACATTATTATTGTTTAACTTTTATATTAATAATTTCTTGAAGATGTTGGAAATTAGAGATCTGATTTTAAGTTTTAGGAAAGCTTACAATTCATTTAGAAAACGAAGTTCTTCCTACGCATGATATCGGGGTTGTAACATTGAAGTCAGATTTCTCCTTAGCTTCTAGTAAATTAGCTTTAGTCACAGTGAAACTAGAGTTCGTGATCATTAGGAAGTATTTCGAGTAATTTTCCTTATTTGTCTGTCGCAATGCAATTTCTCTCCCTCCCTCTCACCATAGACTCCTTATCACACTAACTGGTATCGGTAATGAATATGTGCACTGACTTCTGAGGTTGCAAGCACAGTACACAAACTTGAAACTTTTCGCAATGCTGGATGTGGAAAACAAACTTCAAAGCGTTTGTTTCTCATGAAATGAACAATTTATATTATTACAATTCTGATATATTCCAATTTAAATATTACCGCCAAAAATAAAAATTAAAAAATAAGTTTCCTAATAATTTCAGCATTTTAAAACATGTGAAACTGTGGACAAGACGGGGCACGCCGTAGCGTAGTGGTTAAGGCACTGAGCTACAAGCCGGAGGGTCGAGGGTTCAAGTCCCGTTGGGGTCAGGATTTTTAAACTGACCCAAAAACCCTCTGGCGGCACTATGGCCCTGGGGTCGACTCAGCCTCTAACTGAAATGAGTACCAGACGCTTGTTCTGGGGGTAAAGGCGGCCGTCACGCAGGGCTGACAACCCGGCTGACATAAAGTGCCGATTGTCTAGAAAAAGTGGGAGCCTTAACCTCCTACTACCCCAAGGGCCTCATGAGGCCTGTTGTGGGATCACTTTACTTTACTGTGGACAAGATACAATATTCCCATTCCATATCTTCGCTACCTATAACTGACAAATATAATCGATTGGATATCTGAATATCAATATGTTTTAATGAAGTACCGGAAACATGTGTTGTTTCTTATATCAAAACATTCGTCGTCATCATCATCATCATCATCATCCATGAACGACTCAAAGTTTAGCGTATCGATAGATTTCATTTCTGTCTTAAATAAAGCGAAGACTTTATTTTCATTAGATCATATCAGAAGCCACGTCTCTGACTTGTTGTTGAATGATATTCATCCATCCCAATTAAGTCAAATTTAAAACATCTAACTCACAACTACAACCAGTGGATGCTCTTGCCTAAACTGATTGTCGGTTTAGTTTACTACTCTTAAAATTGGCTTTAAAATTAAGTTAGTATAGTGCATATGCAAAGTGAAAGACTCTAAAATACCACCGGAATGGCCTACACATATTGATCGGAAAAAATATATTAAAACTGAAAATAACGTGTATTCTCTTGTTATACGTGCTCTCGATACAATAATAATTCAAAACATTTAATTTTCGGATTGACTCATTCGGTTCCTCCAGAATTCGTTTCTTTGCGGAATTCAAAACTTTGGACTTTCGGATTGACTCATTCGATTCCTCCAGAATTTGTTTCTTTGCGCAATTCAAAATTGGACTTCTTTCGGATTGACTCGTTCGGTTCCGCTAGGATTCGTTTCATGTACTGGCCTTTACACCAGCGACAAGAGACATGAAGACAACTCACTTCTAAGCCTGTAAACTGATCTCTAGAGAATGAATAGCAAGAAAATGCTCCTCCGCACTTCTAAACCTTGTATATGCGAGATCTCTATAGGACAAATTCATTTCTGAATCAATTTAACGAACCCATTGAAAAAATAAAAGTATATTGCATTACCACTATTCACTATCTTCATGGATTCAATATTTCTTGGGGATTAAATGAACCATTTAACATATAGAACACGCCACTCTCACTACAACGTAAAGAATAACTTAAATTGATATTTAAATTTTAAAAAATATTGATGATAATCGTAATTTTATTATTGTAAACTTGATAATTTCCACTAAAAAAGTAAATCATTGATTATATGTAGATATCAATTAAAATGCAAGCTAGCAATTTATAATAAAAGCGTAGGACAGGTTATGAGTTTTAACTATCTCGGAACAAAAAAAAGTAATAGCTTATTTATTGGATGTAGATTGAAAACTTAGACAGTAAAAGCATGAACTATATCTGAATTATTAAGATATAATCTGAAAAAATACATGACAATATAAAGTAACAGCATAATATACAAAACTTGTATAAGACAAATTTTAATTTATGCTACGGAAACTAGAGCAGAAACAACAACTGGGTATGTAATAACATAAATGAGAACATTATGAAACATTACGGCTGTAGTTTATATGGCAGAAGAAAAATGAGATAAGAGTAAAATGTGAATACTAGATGTGACCAAATGGGCAAGAGAGAGAGAGAGAGAGAGAGAGAGAGAGAGAGAGAGAGAGAGAGAGAGAGAGGAGGGATGGAGAAACCATTTCTCAAGAATGTATGATGACCGTCTCTTAAGAATCGCCATGACAAGGAAAATAGAGATCCCAAAATTCTTGAATTTAAAAAGAGAATGTAATAAAATTTATGTACAAAGCACACTCTACCTTCCATATTAAAACTGCTGAGCAACAGCTATAATAATTGTATTTTTAACCAAACGGTAAAGTCATATATAATTCAAAATTCACAAATTGCAGGAACCTCCCATTCAAGAATTTCAAAGAGAACCGAAGGATTGCTAACCGTTGTCCGCAGCACTTCCCTCCTTTATGATGTTATGACAAATAAGAATTATATTAAAACTCAAAGTTTGTTGATTAAAACCGTATTTTGGTTTAAATTCCAATCAGATTATTTTGTCCGACTTGCTAGAGCGTAAAATAAACCATTGTTTAGGAAGCTCCATATATATTTACGGTTGTTATATGAATCGTAAGTGAAATTAATAATTCAATTTATATGGGCCTGTTATATTTGCTTTTGAGGAACAAGTAGTAAAATTATGTGCTTTATATATATCTATCTATCTATCTTCGGGTTTTTACAGCTGCTGCCGTCTTCCCGTGCCAAACCTCCAAAGCCTACGGTCTTGGGCATCTTCGATGCTTAGCCCTCTAGCTTGCATTACTGTCTTCATGTTTTCCTTCCATGTTAACCTTGGTCTTCCTCTTTTCTTCTTTCTGTTAGGATGCCATTCATATAGTTGCTTCGGCCATCGCTCATCTTCCATTCTTAAAACATGTCCTAACCACTTTAATTCCTTTTCCTCAATTCTTTCAATTATGCTTTCTTCTGCTTCCATTTTGTTTCTAATTTCCTTATTTGTGACACGTTCTAATTTAGACTTTCTGGCACTTCTTCGTAAATAATCCATTTCTAGAGCTATTAGTCTATTCTTGTAGTACTTATTGATTGTCCATACCTCACTTCCGTACATTGCAACATATATATATATATATATATATATATATATATATATATATATATATACTGTATTTTTTCTGCATTAGTCTTATACTAGAATTTAAATATTTATTTAGTTGTGCATATTTGTAGCATTGGAAAAAAACCTGAGCCTGAAATCCGGCTTTGTATCAAGATAGAGAATCAAATATGCTGTTGATTATTTCGTAAGAAAAGAAATGGATGTTCAATAATTATATCGTATGCAGTAGTGTTACAGCGGAATTTTCATTAGATTAACGAATTTAATAATTATATTCTTTAGCAATAAAACTTATAAATTTAACGACGTTAATATGGGTTTAGTGTTATTTTAGAACTCTTTATAGCGAAAAATAAATATTTAAATTCATAACGGGTTTCTATTCGGGTTAGCGATTTTTGTTATCATGTACACAGGGACGGAAGAGATTAACAAAACAAGTAGATACCGGTAGCTTCACTTTCCGACTGAGTTCACAGTTTTACAAGATCCTCAATAAGCACTATAAGTAACAATATTTGTGGAAAAATCTCAATATAACTGTATCGGACCCAAATACATGATTTTATAATCATAATAATAATAATAATAATAATAATAATAATAATAATAATAATGTCTGAGCTCTTCAACTTATTTTATATCGCGGACCATTTTGTTTCTTTTGAAAACATTTCGAAGGCTACAGAAGAGTAGGTTATATAATGAAAAAGGGACTACATTTCAAGTCAAGAATTATTTTAATTAGGCTACACGAAGAAAATGTGTTAAAATAAAGCGAACAATAATATAACAAAAATATAGACGTACATATTCCCGATCTCCAGTTCGTCAGCGCTGGACCGACATTAATTGCTCAGTAATGATAATATTCATGATTAAAAATAATGATTACGCGATTAATTATAGAAATACTGAATTTTAGTTAATGTGAAGAAAGAAAAATAAATCAAGGCTACCAAACTATTACATATTTTTGGCGTACCGTAATCATATCAACTGCATTAAATTATATTTTGAAATGACGTCAAATGATCTCAGAAGAATATATATTATTCCGTTTTGGGTTCGATTTTTACACCACATGTTGCACTATGTCGCCATCCTCAGCTTTTTTACGACTCTATAAGGTCAACAAAATAGACTTTAATGGGTTTGTTGAGTCTAGGAGACCCTAGTGTCAAGCCATTGGGTCTTTCGAACGTAAAATTGCATGTGTTACAAATACCTACAACCATAACTCATAGCCGTGTCAAAACAGACTTCCAGTATATTTATATTTGTCAGTTACATCATTAAAACACCAAATTATTTAGATGATTATATATCTTTTCGGGAAATTTTTAATTATCAAATTCTCCGTCTAATTCGATAGCGAGGACATCGGTCTATTAATTTTATATTTCCTTCCCCCTGATGTGATGTTTAATTGAAATTTCCTTTGCATCAACCTTACATCAAGTGTTTTTGTTATCCTAGTAGGTGGCCCTTTGTTGTTATCACACATAGTGTGGAAAGCCGTGAACCTTTATATCCCCATAGGCAGTAACTTATTTCCCAGCCTAGGGCGAGGTTATCAAAAACAGAGAAAAAGCTCATACATTAAATTGACTATGATTCTTATTTATAACTAGCCAACCAACCAACTAATTAGCACTATCGCACCTGGATGTTTATGGCCGCGCGAACATTAGCTCTCCTTGCATCCCTGTTCTCAGCTAATGTTTTCCAACCACCCTCTGTATAATTCTACATCAGTTAGGAAAAACCAGGTAAGTCTTCAAAGTAATTTTTACAGGAGAGCAAAAGCTAGTTCAATGACTTACATTAAGGAGTGCATAAATCGAAAATGCAATGCTTAATAACACCGTCACTATTCGCTTGACGATGTACCCGTTTTTACCGAACGTGCATCGGACCAAAAGCGATCGGGAGATGTTAATAACTCATTTTCGACCAAAAGTTGACTTACCCGGTTTTTCCTAACTGATGCAGAATTTATCTCCTTCAAATGATTTTTTATCTACATATTGGGCGTTTTCTCTCCGGTTTTCTTATAAGAAGTTTCTATGCCGCACTTTGATTTCCTATTCGTGCCACATGCCTGCCCATCGCAATCTACGAGGCTTAATTATTCTCATTAGATCTGGTTTCGACTGTGATTCTTATTCTTAATAAATTTAAAATTTTGTGACTGGCCTACTGGCAGATCGAGGTGAACAATATAAATTACCGATATTTTAATTTGTAGTCTGCTATAAAATAGGTGTGCAAACAAAAGATCAATAACTTCTCTGGGAGCCATCGCTTGTTCCTTCGTCTATCATAGTTCACTCGATATTTCAGTCCGCGCCTTACTGCAGGATAGTATAAAACATAACTGACTCTTCTTTCTTCGTCTGACTATTTGATGAGAGTTAATGTGCAGAGTCTTGGACATTACGATGGAATGAGGAAAAGCGACTGGAAGCTTTGGAGATGAGGATATGGAGAAGGATGGAAAGTATAAAACGGACAGACAAAATAAAAAAATAAAGATGTACTAGACAGAGTGGGTGAAGGAAGAACAATGCTGGAACTCATAAAGAAGAGGAAAATAAATTGGATTGGCCACTGGCTAACAAGAAACTGCCATCGGATGTCCTAGAAGGAATGGTCAACGGAAAGGAAGTTAGAGGTAGAAAAAAAAACATCAGATGATAGACAATATTAAAATAAATGGTTTGTATGTAGAAACAAAAAGGAAAGCTGAGTTAAGGAAAGAGTGGAGAATGCTGAGTTTGCAGTGAAAGACCTGTACTTGGGCATAACACTATGAATGAATGTGAAATTAGATTGAGAATTACTTGTGCCAATGCTGCCTGATACAATACGCACAGCAGACATCGATGCTTGCACAAACAGTAAGTTTAAAAGAGGATGGTGGGGGATTACGAATAGGCAGGAAATAGGATGTTACTACAGTAGAAACTCATGTTTTTATTCTATTCTATAGTGTTCTCCTCGTGGGCAGATCTTTCACTGCAATCATAGCATTTTCATGCTATGCTTTGCAGCTTAACTAGGAAATTATCGGTGTGGTAGATTCCCGTTGCTTTCCACATCGGTGAATGATGATGGCCGGATGATTTTCGGGGACCATTGGACCCTAGGCTTCCTGACATTTGTCTTACAGGTGAGGAAAACCCCGAAAAAACTTGACCCAGGAGCCTGTCCCGACCGCGAATCGAACCCGGGCCCGCAGCGTGACAAGGCAGCACGCTACCTCGAGACCACAGCGGTGGTTAGTAAAGTTAATTTCGGTTCTCTGATGTTTATCATGCGCATCTTTGATTTCGAGACGCATGAGAAATTACTAGGATCGATGCATATTTTCAGAGCGTAAAATTCCAGACCTCTGGAAGGGAAGTAAAAACCATTGGTTGCGCTTCCTACATTTTTAGGAAATAATGAGTAATTTTTACTCTTTCTGTAAAAGAGTACCGCTTTACTGCTTAAGAATTGTATTTAAATTTAACACTAAATAAATGTGATCGGGTGTGAGGAGATTAAGTGTTATTGAAATCATGACTTTTCGATCGCTAAGTACTTGAAGGATTATCTTGACTCCTCTCTTGGATTTAGAAATTTTAAATTCATCGACTTGAGCCGGTTATTTTAAAATTGGACGATGTTATGCATCAACCGGCTAAGCGTCGTTTTCTAAAATCGTTATTTTAATGTCATCTGTTACACTGGCTCATGAAGTAAGTGTACGCGCACTTTTAGTGCCAGATCTTTAAATATAGCCTTATTATTAAAGAAAAATGTAAACGCCATCTGTCTTATCAGAGATCATATGTTTTGCAACAAACGGATATGAAACCAGATCTTCATAAATGCTGATCCAATTTTTGCATCATGTTGCTAAGCGCCAAATGTTCCCGCTCTTAAATTGTTGATGCATAAATGTCAAACAACGAAAATAATTTGCAATATCTGCATTGTTAGTTTGGCGCTACAATAAATAATGAAGATTGACTGAGAATTTAAACTATTTTTACACGCTTTATATTAGATTGACCTCTATCTATCTATCTATCTATCTATCTATCTTTCTATCTATCTATCTATCTATCTATGTAACGGTATCTTTCAACGCGATTTTCACCCACTTAAAATCATTGGATCGACTTGAAACTTTGTATACTTGTAAAGGACCCATGACAATACAATAATTTCACATTTATTTTCTAAAATCCTGGTCAGAATCATCAGAAAATCAAAAAAAGTGTATTTGTATCTATGTAACGGAATTTTTTAACACGATTTTCACCCACTTAGAAACATTGGATCGACTTGTAACTTTGTATACTTGAAAATGACCCGTGACAATACAATATTTTCATATTTGTTTCTAAAATCCTGGCCAGAAACGTCAGAAAATAAAAAAAAGTCTTTGTATCTATGTAACGGTATCTTTGAACACGATTTTCACCCACTTAGAAACATTGGATCGACTTGAAACTTTGTATACATGTAAAGGACAATATAATAATTTCATATTTTGTTTCTAAAATCCTGGCCAGAATCATCAGAAAATAAAAAAAAATGAAAACTATAATAGGTTGCGGACTTGTTGACTTTTTAGTCAACCGTTGTAAGAGCTCAGTTGGTAGAGCGGTGAACTAGTGGTATATAATTTCAGTAATGCGTAGGTCGCTGGTTCAAATCCGGCTGGGAGGATTTTTTTAGAAGAGTATTACTTTTAGCTCATACTACAATAGTATCGAATTTAAAGATATTTACATTTGTATCTTATTCTGTAAAATATTAAAACTAAAAAATAAAAAATAAATGATAGTTTTAAAAAACTAAAACAACACGCTTTATTAGAAAACCGAACTAAAAAATGAAAACATAATTTAATTTCCAACACGCTTGGGATAAAATGAAAGTGGTCAACAGAAAAATCATCTCCAACACATATAGAATAAAACTAGAGTTATCAACAAAAAGAAAATAATTTTACCATCAAAAGCGTGGGGTGCTTTTATGATTTTTACATTTTCTTCTTAGAGACATTTAGTTTTACCAATATCTGTTTATTATCAAATATATTAATTGATATAGAGCACCCCACGCTTTTGATGGTAAAATTATTTTCTTTTTGTTGATAACTCTAGTTTTATTCTATATGTGTTGGAATTGATTTATTTGTTGATGACGACTTTAATTTTATCCCAAGCGTGTTGGAAATTAAAATCATTTTTCATTTTTTTAGTTCGGTTTTCTAATAAAGCGTGTTGTTTTAGTTTTTTAAAACTATTATTTATTCTCGCAACATACATAATGGCACGTAGCTAGTTGATGCGTTATGCCGTCCAATTATTTTAGTTTAACTATTGTTGACAATTGACATGTTAACCATTGCTTTAAATTCCAAATAAATTCTTTTTTTTTTTTCAATATGTTAAATTACCATATTTACTATATGTATATCCCTTAAATTGGCAATTTATCCTATAAGATACATTATAAATAAAATATCCTCAACTCGGTGTCAAATTCAGGGTCGGGTCGAGGAATGAAATGAGATGAAGCCTACATTGTTTTCATATATTTGCTATTATTTATAAAGCAATATAAAAACAAACGAATATAAATTACTTAAATGTGTGTCAAATTACACAGTAATGTACAATAATAACTTACAGAGTTACATTATTATATTTTCATTGCAGTCCCAAAAATTTAAATAACTGGAACGAGAAATTATTTTATTTATTTAGCCTGATGGAGTTAAGGCCATGTGGCTTTCTCTTCCACTCACCAGGATAAACATTTATTACATCAGAATATAACAATCATAATTAACTCTAATATTAAATATTAAATGAAGATTTTACCAATAAGATAATATGTATTATATTATAATCTATAATACTACCAGTTAATGATAATTAAGATTAAGACTAAAACTAATAATAGAATGTATTCCAGCAAGATAAATTAAATTGTTGGTGGACCGTCCCTAATTTTAATATTATTTTCATAAATAATTAAATTTATTATTTGTTAAAATAATTCTATCAGGGAGGTGCACAAGTTAGTTTGTTATTAAATAATTCTTTAGTTCGTTTTTGAAGGGTGTTATAGTTTGACAGTCTCTGACATAGGTCGAAAGGGAATTCCATGTTTTGGCAAGTGAGACTGTAAAAGATAATGAATAATACACAGTGTGATGAGGAGGGATATATAGGACAATATGTTGATGGGATCAACTGTCAAGATTATGTGTGTCGAATAGTCTGATGAAGCGGCGTGATAAATAATTAGGCGATGATGTGTGAAATATTTTTATAGAAAAGGGATAGGGAATGGACAGTCCTAAGATCTCTTAGACGAAGCCACGATAATTTTTGCAGGGGCGGTGTAACGTGGTCGAATTTGCGAATACCACAAATAAAACGTGCGCAAGAATTATGAAGACGTTGAAGTCTTTGAGTGAAAATAATGTTTAAGTTTGCAAAAAGAGTATCACAATAATAAAAAATGGGTATTGCAAGCGTTAATGAATGTATTATTGAGAAGACTGTTTTGCATGTATACTTTATTTGTGTATTCCAATTTAAGTTGTCAATAAATACTCCTAGAATTTTTACTGTCTCACTATAAGGTATTTGAACCCCTTTTAGTTACATATGCGAGACTGTGTTTAGGTTAATTGTAGATAAGAGTCTCTGGTGACCCATAATGATTGATTGTGACTTTCTAGGATTTAATTTCAGTCCATATTTAACTGTCTAAGGCATTAGTGAGTCAAGATCCTCGTTAATTTTGGCAACAGCGTCATTTAGAGAATATTTGTCTGTGTGGATATAGATTTGCATGTCGTCCGCAAATAAATTATGTTTGCAATGGTTTAGGGAGTTGGATATGCCACTGTAGATTGAAAAAATCAAAGGTCCAAGCACCGAACCCTGTGGAACTCCAGCTTTACAGAAGGACCAAGAAGAACATAATATATGATTTCCTACAACAGATTGCTGGCGCTCATGAAGGTAGGAATTGAACTATTGCGTGGCACTATCAGCGAGTAAGAGGTTTTTAAGTTTATGCAATAATAACTCCAAGTCTACCGTGTCGAATGCTTTACTAAAGTCCAGTGATGTAAGAATGGTAAGTTTCGATTATCAGTAGCTTCGCGTATGCCTTCGCAAATATTTAGTAGACCAGTATTCGTATTGTATCCTGTCCCGAAGTCTGACTGAAATTGATCTAAAAGGTTGTATTCATTTAGGTAGTCAGTCAGTTATTTATAAACTAATCGTTCAAGAGCTTTTGAAAGGGTGGGTAAAATGCTAATGGGTAGAAAGTCGTTCGGAGTTGAGGGAGTTTTAACTTTAGGCAGTGAGCGTACGAGGGCTTGTTTCCACAATTAGGGATATGTAGAAGTTTGTAGTGAGGAGTTAAAAATATGATTTATAGTAGGTAGTAAAGCGTCGATTATTTTATTCAGTCAAGTCATATTTATACGGTTAGTTCCTTCTGCTTTGGTTTTTATTCACATGAAGGCTTTCTTTACGTCGTAATTTGTAACATATGAGAAGTGGAAATGTTCTCTGTCGTGTTGATTTGTCAGTAATAATTCATTTATTGTTTGTTCCTTATCTTTTGGATTAGTAGTTACGTCTTTGAAGTGATTATTGAGTGGTGTCCAGGGAAACAGGTTGTTGTCTACCTGAATGTATTTTCTCCCAATTCCCATTCTATTCAAGTTTTTCCAAATTTCTGAAGTATTGGTATCTGTTAGACTGTATAAATGTCTAAGTTTGGCGTTTCTGATAGCTTGATTTGTCTTATTACGTAACCGTTTATATTGATTGAAATTTGTGTCTGTATATTTGTTATGAAACTAAGAGGGGATGGGAAATAGAAGAAGATATATGGATGAACAGACTAGAATGAAAAAATGTGTTGAAACAAATGTGTAGTTAACTGTGAACATGGGTACCGGAAAAATGTATATTCATTGTAATAGCCGGAATAATAAAAAAAAAAATTGTTATGTGCTGCGTCTCTATCAGCCATCAAGTTACGAATTGCAAGAGTCATCCAGGGTGCAGGACGTCGTTTCACGAGTTTAGTTTTCAGTGGGGCGTATCTGTTGTATAATTGTAGTATAAGGTAATTTAGTGCCTCAACTTTTTCGTCTACAGAATGCAGCGTCCATATTGAATGCTACGCCATCTTCTGCATTACTTCTTCAATTAGGGCTGCATTATCTATATGTTTTAAGTCTCTGTACGTAATAGTCTTTCGATCGGTTTAGGACATTGCAGCGAATATGCTAAGAATATAATATCATGTGCTGATATTCCCGCGTTTCGCCAACTGAAGAGTTAAAGTTAAACCATGTATAAAGCGCCTATTCCTTTTGTTGTGTTACATATAACTCTGCTTTTGTAATCAATTTCATTCCTATATGTTATATCTTAACAAGAATATAATAATAATAATAATAATAATAATAATAATAATAATAATAATAATAATAAACCATTACTGTGGATAGTGGTTACCATGTACGCCTATGGTTCTGAGGTTCACGAGTTCAAATCTTGCCGATGTCGATGGGGTTTTAATACGACTTCCTTCGGGAAGAAATCAAGTCGTGGGCCCCATATCGTAGATTTATGGGTTGTAAAAGTACCTCAATTATGAAATATGAAGCTTCTGAACAAAATTTGCCGTATCTTTCACGCTCAAATTTGAATTACGACGCTGATAACCTGAGTTGTTAAAGAGCGTCCGTAAAAAAAATAATAATAGGCTTCATATTAATAATAATAATAATAAGCTTAATTATTATTGTTGTGAGAAATTATTATTTTTTTGTTACTGTTATATTCAACTATGGATTCGATCCCCGGTCGGGACAATTTTGCTGAATGATAGGGTTTTTCGGGTTTTTTCCTCACCTGTAAGACAAATGTCAGGAAACTTTAAGGCCCAAACAATCCCCCAAAAATCATCTTGCCAACATAATCATCACTCATATTCGCCATGATTTGTATAAATGTGCGTGAATAGTGTGTTTCTTCTTAATGTAGTGTTGTCTTGGAGAAGGCTCTGAGATTGAGCTGATCACTCATTCGACGAGGCCTTCCATGTCCTGTGTGGTCAAAAAAGTATGTGTGATCCGAAGTTAAATTCGTTCTCCCAACAGATTGTGCCACTGTAAATGCCAAGTTGGCATGTGCTACATAAAAGTACCTCCAGTAAAACTTGTTCAAAGCAGAATCGCATGGGACCAATTTTTTTCCACATAAGACAACATTCCGCATTATAAAAAACAAAAATATATATTAACCAACTAGGCTGATCGCGACGGAGAGAATGCTAAAATGTTCCTATAGTATAGATGATAAGATTATAAAATTTATTAAAGTTCCAGTTATTTTCATTATCCTTGTAAAGTTTTATAGATTATAGAGCACCGTATATGTCTTTTTATGTACATTGGATTAATTGTATTCCGCTGCCATTGGAAAGTGAAGTATAGTATGTACGAACGGCTTCGACGGTAACGCGCGAAAAAACAGTCCCGTATCATCAGCGTTAAAAAGTCTCTTATGCAAGTAACCTGAAATTAAAGTATGCAGTTTCGGTTTCCACTCACTGACTATACCTTCGTCCACATCCTTTGATTCTCCGAAAATTTCATACCACACTACATTGTGTCGTCTTTTAAAACTGTCCACAACCAACCTGAATTACCTTGAACTCGTTATTCCCTAGGGATATAGCAGCACCTAGAGCTTGACTATGGAGCATCGGTCCGGAAATTTGGAGATTGTTTTGATTGTGGACTTATAAAACACTCTCGTTGATTTCTTCTTTTTTTTTCACATTTCATTTTAGTCATTATTTCGCGTACCGTTATTGAGAGTTCGTGTTTCTTTACCTTCAATCACTCTCACATCTTCGCTTAATGACAATTATACATACGATTAACCATCTTTATTCCGTAAATTTAGAACGCTACCTGTGAAAGATACGTACACAATCGGTCTCAGATCTTAAAACTAATTTCAGATTTTACAGTGCATTGGTTATTTGTAAAACAGATGTCACATGTCAAATATTTGTTAATGAATCTGTATTTCGCAAAACGGGTGTGCAGTGAGGTCGAAAGAAAATTCTAGAAACAGGTAGAAACTCTACTTCTCCCGGCGGTAGGAATCATCAATTATTTTTAATTCGCATAACGGGAATTCAATGAAATGGAAACTAATTTATTTCTCTCTCTATCTTTCCGCTTTATAAACATTTCTTTCATGAATTGTGTAGAAATATCCTTCCGTTTTTGCATTGGACAGATTCCGTTTTATACAAAATAAATACACGTAAAATTACTATTATTTCGCCGGGACCAATAAATTTGTTCACATTAGACAGATTTCCGCATTATTCACGTTCCAGATTAAATACGTTTTACTGTATAAAGGAGTTGTTAGACTGCGGTAATGGAAAAATGGAATATTTAACTGTTACTAGCCTACTTTCAATTATTAATTTCCATTAGAATGTTTTTTTTATTCAATGTCCCAGGTTGTTGTTTCGACATATCTGGTGTTCTCTCCTGGCACTGGCGTATTATTGTAACTCACTTCTGAGGTTGGGGCGCTTAGAAGGCGATTATGTGATGTGTGATAATTATAGTGGTGCCCCAGGAGAGTCCTTAATCCTAAACGTAATCTAAGGCGAATATGAATGATGATTATGTTGGCCATATGATGTCCGGGAACCGCTTAGGCCCTTGAAGTTTCCTGACATTTGTCTTACAGGGGAGGAAAAACCACGAAAAAAAAAAACACCCAGGAAACTTGTCCCGACCGAGACTTGAACTCGAACCCGCTGCGGCGACAAGACAGCACGCACGCTACCTGGAGACAAGGCTGTGGACGTCCATTAGAATGTATATATATATATATATATATATATATATATATATATATATATATATAATATATATATATATATATAAACTGTCGATCAGTAGACCTCTGCAATGGCTGGATTTTACTACTAATGAATTATTATTACGAACAGGTTTCTCGTGGGACAGCATTAAATAACATTTTTGTCATGCTTTTAAGTTCTGTTCCTTTTTTTTTTTTTTACCCTTTAATGGATGTATCCTGAATGAACTTCCGACTCGTGTTAAGAATCTCTGCGCCAGAATCATAATAGGACAGATCAAGAACATAATTTGCGAGGGAAAGTACCAGATGTCACCAAGGAAACACCTGCTTTTGCTTACAATTCTGAAAATTCTTTAGAATTCATTCGGAAGCCATTAAAGCTGTGCAATTATGTCCTGGTTGCCATCACGTTTTAAGTATATTTTTGGAAGTGGTTCGCTGGTGTTTTAACTATGTTTTCTTTCGGTAGCCTTCAAAGAGAAGCTGTGTGCAGCTGTTTGCCAGGTCACGACGGCTATAAGGCAGTGACAAATTGCTACATTTTCAACTTAAATCATAATCTACATTCTGTTACATTTGAAATTTTATTTATTGATAGTATTTTTGTCGCAAACGTATAATTCATAGAAGGATGAAATGCTCGTTTATTGAGTTAAACATGTATAATACATTCTCGATACGACAGTTCTGAAGAACGAAAATCACTCAAATGGCGAATTCCCTTATCATATGGCAGTGCAAGTGTCACATGCTTAACATGTCCCAATTCCTCAACCTTAATCTTCTTAGCCGTATTTAATTATTTGTCAATTCAATTATTCAATTTGCCTCAACATGGCGGAGTTCAAATTTATATTCAAAGAAACAATTCGTTCAACGTTCTCTTCTAGGGGTAACGGCTATGCGTCGGGACAATTTTCCTGATTTTTTTCGGGTTTTCCTTCGCCTGTGTCCCGAAGCCGACTGGTTAAGGCAAACATGCCTTGGAGCAGGGCTACGGGACTTGCGCTGGTTTCAGTCTCCATACATGAATACATTTATTTCCTCATGCAATTTCGGTCAGTATGGGTCGGTGCCCACTCAGTATCATGAGAAATTTTAGTAGCTACAATAAGTAGCTGCTCCAGGTTGAGAAAATCAGATATAACGGCTGGGGATCCGACATGCTGACCATATGTTATCCCTACACCTGGTTGTATGGTCGTATATCTCTGTGATTAACACATATGGATGTGAGGCCAGCATCCGGATGGTAGGCCAAAGGCCTTCTTGACCTGACACCATAGAGTTAAGTTTGCTTCGCCTATATGATACATTTTGTGAAACTTTAAGTTCTAAATAGACCCCGAAAATGACATATGTACTCATCCATATCATATTAACATTATTTATTATGGATGTGTGATATTAATTGTTCGTGTTGTGTCAGAGGTGGTCTGGCATTCAGTTGATCACTCTTCCAGGGAGATTCTCCATATTATTGTGTTGTAATACAAGTAATTGTATGATTCATACCTACAAAAAAGAGGTTAAACTACGGAAGGCAAAGGGAGAACTTTAGTGGTACAGCCAGTAATCGAACCCTTTACCATGCTAGTAAAATATGCTATACTTTTAAAGTCTATCCTGGATATAGCGACTACCACCGTAAAATTTACACACGATGCTAGGAATGTGGGATTTAACTGTAATGTTTTGCAGATTAACAGATTTATGTATCAGTGTCAGATGACCGAACAACATTTACCCTCTTTTTAATATCTCTCATGAAGAATTGCATCATCTAGTCCTATCTAAATGTCACCTAAATTCTAGGCCTTTGTCGATCACGGGAATAATTCCCTTTAAGGAAACGTTCCTGTGATCTGAGCCGGAATAGAACCCGGGACCTCATGAACTGAACACACTATATTAAATCCATGTAACAAGCAACAAATTTGTTTATAAGCTATTCAAAACAGAAGCAGGAAGTTGGGTTAGAGGCACGTTTGCTTTCTTCAGTGGGACGTGTTCTAGTTCTTCAGAAACTGAGGTCAATGTCAGCGTGGCGTCGTTTTTTTAAAGAGCCCAGCCATGCGTTACGAAACTGGTTGAGTGGGGAACATTAATATTACATAATTCCTATAACAATACCTGGTCTGGCCACAAAATGCGATTTTAAGTGTTGACTACATTATAACTGACAAAAACAGCTATTCTTATCGTGTTTCCTTAGGTTCCTTATTCAAGAAGGAAACAAAAATACAAAATATAATTGTCATTTCTTAATGCGACCTGTGACGTAAATATTCTTATATAAGCATGTCTTATACTTGTATGCTAAATCTATGTTATAACATTTTATGAAACCATATTCCATTGAGTTTCATTTTCACTTAACAATTATAGTTTTAAAATCAACTAATTGACTCTATCGAACCGGTAGGTTCGTGGTCGCGCGGACATAAGCTCTCCATACATCCCTATCCTGAGCTAATGTTTTCCAATCATCTCCTGTATAATCTACTTTCCTCAAATTATTGTTAATTTTATTCTCTCACCTCATTCTTGATCTACCAACAAGGCGTTTTCCCTCTGGTTTTTCTACAAGAAGTTTCCATGCCCCTCTTTCATTCCCCATTCGTGCCACATGTCCTGCCCATTGCAGTCTATGAGACTTAACTGTTCCTATTATATCTGGTTTCTTATAAAGATCACGTAGTTCACTGTTATGAAGTCTTCTCCATTCACCTGTTTGTTCATCTCTCTTTGGTTCAAAATTTTTGCTAAGAATTTTATTATCAAATACTCAATATATTTAAAATTTTACTTCTACAATTAAAACAGGCATTATTATTACCTTCTTAAACATCTAAGTAATATCGCTTCTATAATAGTTCTTTAGTTATATCCACACGTCTCTGAACTACTGTTGTCTTATTTGTGATGTGTTTTATACGCCTGGAAACCATTAGTTTCAGTTTAATAGTAGCTGCTATGTTATGAAGTAATGACTACAGTGGGATAGGTTCTAGTAATGATATTCCAACTCATAATTTACCTTCAGACTAACGAAAACAGGGACTTCCTGAATATAAAGTGTCGCACAATGCTGGTTTGGTAAATCCTTATTTCTCATGGCATGTGTTTTCTATAAAAATTCATTGATTTCAGTTTAACTTTACTATACTGTATTACCAAATTGACCACCGCTGTGGTCTCGGGATAGCGTCACTGCCTCGTACGCAGCGGGCCCGGGTTCGATCCTCGGTCGGGATAAGTTTTCCGGGTGATTGTTTTTTCTCACCCGTAAGACAAATGCCAGGAAACGTTAAGGTCCCAGAACATCATCTGGCCATCATAATCATCATTATCATGTTCGCCATGTTTGTATGAATGTGTGTCTGAATGGTATGTTTCGTCGTAATGTTGTGTTGACACTGAGTTAATCACTCATTCGGACAGGCCCTCCATGTCATGTGTGGCCAAAACAACGTAGAGTATTATGTGATCCATAGTTTAAAATCCCTCTCCCAACAGATCGTGACATTGTAAGGCCTGGGTGACGTGTGACACGTAAAAGTACATATTAAGGTGAGAGGTTAAACTGCTTTGATTGAATGGAATATTACCAAATGGCAATTACGCTGAACTAGGTTCCGGTAATGATATTTCGTCCCATAATTTATAATCAGACAAAAATAAATGTATACAAATAAAAATAAAATAGGGGCTTCCTGAATAAGTGTCACACATTATCAACTTGGCAGGGCCTACCTTATTTCTACATAATTCTGGTCGTTATCCAGTGTTATTTTCTCTACAAAGGGGCTCAGTACTTTTTATTATGATATTGAAATATTTGTGTATCTTCTATAATCGTTTTTTCTTGAATACTGCTCATATATTTCTCTTGTACTCGCTGAACTGAAGCCCTCTTATTGTGCGAAAAATCCACAACTTTTTAAAATAAAATCTCGATTTTGTAAAAAAAAAAAAAAAAAAGGACTAATACCCTTTCAGCATGAAGCGATTTATAGTAAATGTAACTTCTAGTGCTTAAGGTATAATAAAATAGCAATTTTAAACAATTTGAAATCTGATAAAAAATAATAAACTGAAATACACTAAGGCTTCACTTTGCAATTATTTATCTTAGAAGACCTAGTCTCCAAATTCTTCATGATCCTGGATGGACACCGAAATATCATAGACCTAGCTCTCCAAATTCCTCATGATCCTGGATGGACACCGAATTATCATAGACCTAGCTCTCCAAATTCCTCATGATCTTGGATCAACACCGAAATATGATAGACCTAGCTCTCCAAATTCCTCATGATCCTGGATGGACACCGAAATATCATAGACCTAGCTCTCCAAATTCCTCATGATCCTGGATGGACACCGAAATATCATGAGAAAATTACTTTCCCGATGAGTACTCGAACAATATCCTGTTGATCACGGTACGGGATTTTTTTAACACAATATCAATTTATGGTAAAATAACAAACGAGGAAAATTGTATCGCTTTATTTGTGTTAATTTTCTTGCTAACTTTAGTTATAAAACTAAATAGCATTTCTATGATATTTCATAATAATTATTATGTAAGTAATTTAAATGGGAAACTATTTAGTCTGGAATTAAAGACAGATTATGTATAAAATCATAAGGTTGAGTCAAGGACAATTTGATAAAGAACACGGAAGTTCAGATCAGGACGTCAATAATTTCACAATTATACAATCATTTACGATAAATAAACATTGTTAAAAAGTTCGCCACTTAAATGAACATTGCGTAAACATTATTCTGATCCCAGTAGACGGATTTTAAGATTTTAAAATCCAGCTTTGTTATCCTAATTATCTTAGCCTGGTATAAAGTTAATGTAGCTGCAAATTAACAACCAAATTACTGAAATATTTAAATATGCCTAGTATTAAATCCAGCATTACTGCATTCTTATTGCTATTATTATTTTTAATGTATTTTACATAAAACTTGACATAACACATAAAAATTAAAGTTTCTTCCCTGATTCCCAAAGTGGTATATGGACTATTAAAAAGATTTCCATCCCAAAATATTATACGTAGTATAAGAACAAACTCATACGTAACATTGAATTGTTATTTATTTTTATTAAAACTCATACACCACGCAGAAGCCATATTTGTTACGTAAGTTACCTTTATTTTGTGCAATTAGTGACTGAAGTTTATTAGAACATCATCACTCCAGGGATTAGGCAATTGCCCGTTCCGACTTCATAATGCATCAGCCCAACGTCTTCTAGGTCTTCCAACATCACGTCTTCCTCTTGCTTGATAATTTCTTGCTAACAATGGATATCTCTCCTTACTCATTCCATCCATATGATCAATCCATTTCTGTCTGTAATTCGTGACCTTATCCAATAAAGGCTGTACTTTCAATTCTTCTCTTATATCTTCATTTTTTATTCTATCAAGTGTTTTATTTTACTTGTCTTAGGAACCTCTTCTCCGCCGTCTGTATTCTATCCTTCTGTTTTTTTCACTGGAGCGCAAGTTTCACATCCATACAATATTGTGGGAACCGCCATAACATTATACATTTTTATCTTGGTTTCTTTTCTAATTTTATTTTTGAATGTTCTCTGTATTGTTCCACACACCGTCTGAAATTTATTTATTTTGGAGTCAATATCTCTTTCCGCATTGTAGCCAACATCACAGCCCAAATATTTGAAACTAGACACCTGTTCTATACTTTGATTTTCTAAAATAATTTTGGATCTCACTGGATCTCTTCCTCTAAAAGTCATGGTCTTCGTTTTCCTTACAGAAATCTTTAGATCATATAATTTACATATTTCATTTAATGCATGCATAGATTTCTGTAAGTCGTCTTCATTTTTCTGTATTATGATTACATCGTCAGCAAATAGAAGGTTATTTATGCACACTTTCTTATCTATTCTTATTCCGGGATTCACTAAAACTTTCCATTTATTTAAAATATCGTATGTATATATATATATATATATATATATATATATATATATATATATACATATATATATATTAAACAAAGTGGGTGATAAACTACATCCTTGTCGTAATCTAGTATTTGTTTCGATTAGAACATAAATCTCAAAACTTGTATTTTGTAACTACTTTGTGTGTGTGTATAAACATGTATAGGAAGTCAGATTTAATAAGAACAATAATTAAGTGTCGTAGACTGCGATGGACAGTACTTGTGGCACGTATGGGGGATGAAAGAGGTGCATGGAAGCTTCTTGTAGGAAAACCAGAGGGGAAAACGCCCAGTTGGTAGACCAAGAATGAGATGGGAGAATAACATGATGTTGATGATTGAAAAACATTACTTCAGGATAGGGATGTATAGAGAGCTTATTTACTCGTGGCCATGGTCCTATGGGATCGATGGAGCTGGTGAGTTAGTTAATATTAAATTCAATACTACTACTATTTATTACTATTTTTTAAATGTACTTTATTAAATATTATTTTGTAAACAATATTTTGCAAAGAGTAGGGTGCGTGTAGGCAAACAGTTTTCGGACACTTTTGAAATCCAGAATGGGTTGAAGCAAGGAGATGCACTATCTCCTCTACTATTTAATTTTGTACTAGAGCATGCCATTAAATCTTTAGAGAATGAGGATGGCTTACAACTGAATGGTATTAATAAGCTGTTAGTTTATGCTGATGATGTAGTATTGTTGGCCGATAGCGAGGAGATACTAAAGGACAACACGCACACACTAATGAGTAACACTAAGAAATTAGGACTGCAAGTAAATATCAATAAAACTAAATATATGGTCACACATAGAAATTCATTAAATAATGGAAATGGACAGCTAATGACAAATGAGGGAAATTTTGAGGAGGTGGCTGAATTCAAATACCTAGGAACAATAATCACAAGTAGGAATGAGATGCACAAAGAAATTAAACATAGGCTCAATTCTGGAAATGCGTGCTATTATGCATGGCAGAGACTCTTGATGTCCCAACTCCTTTCAAAAAACGTTAAATTGAAAATATATAAAACTATTATTCTACCAGTTACATTATATGGGTGCGAAACATGGACTCTTACTTTAAGAAAGGAAAGGAGATTACAAGTTTTTGAGAATAAAGTACTTATGAAATTTTTTGGACCAAAGAAAGATGAACAGACAGGTGAATGGAGAAGACTCCATATGAGTGAACTACACGGTCTTTATAGGAAGCCAGATATAATAAGAACAGTTAAGTCTCGTAGACTGCGATGGGCAGGACATGTTGCACGTATGGGGAATGAAAGACTTGCATGGAAGCTTCTTGTAGGAAAGCCAGAGGGGAAAACGACCAGTTGGTAGACCAAGAATGAGGTGGGAGAATAACATTAACTATGATTTGAGGGAAGTAGATTATACAGGGAATGATTGGAAAGCATTAGCTCAGGATAGGGATGTATGGAGAGCTTATGTCCGTGCGGCCATGAAACTACGGGTTCGATAGTGCCAGTGAGTAAGTAAGTAAACAATATTTTGATTCCGCTTCTAAAGAAGTGCTTTAAAATTAGTAATGCCATTATTCCAAATAACTTTATTTTCATGTATATACAGTCCGATGATGGTTCGTGGAAATCGGTTCTCCTATGTAATTTGTGGTGGAAGCCATGAACTGCATTCATGTCTTGTTATGGCACTGCGGAGCTTGATGTTTGGACCGGTCCAGCTTCTGTTGCTCTTTTTTTATTATTGAAAGTTAGTAAATAATTGTTGCATTTGTTTATCTCCACTTCTCAGAGCAACTTGAAGATCGTAAAATAATGCACACGTACTACGAGACGCGTGCCAGGCAATCTGGCAACTACATTAGGACTGTTTGAAAGAACAGTTGCATGAAGTAAAGAAGCCAATGGGAGAAAAAATAACTATTAGAGGGGGATTGATAAGACGAAGAAAGTTGGAGGAAAATAATAAGAGTATTGTAAAAACTTGTCATAGGAAGAAGTTATTTTATATTTATAAACTTCTTTAATAATAACTCACTGACACTATCAAGCCGGTAGGTTCATGGCCGCACGGTTATAAGCTCCCCACACATCCCTACCCTGACTAATTTTTCCAATCATCCCTTGTATAATCTACTTCTCTCAAATCGTGGTTAATGTTATTCTCCTGCCTAATTGTTGGTCTACCAACTAGGCATTTTCTCACTGATTTTCCTATAAGGAGTTTCCATGCCCCTCTTTCATTCCCCATTCGTGCCACATGTCCTGCCCATCGCAGTCTACGCGACTCAGCTGTTCTTAATATATATGGTTTCCTATAAAGATCATGAAGCACATTAAGCTCACTGTTATGTGTCTTCATTTACCTTATTTAATAATAATAATAATAATAATAGGCCTAATAATAATAATATGCCTAATAATAATAATAATAATAATATAACCTACTCAAGGCATGCTTACCATCATAGATGAGTTGATTAATTTAGAAGGTGACGTCAATCCTCCTTTCCATCATTTTTCACTTTGCCGACATCTCTTTTGTCTCATGGATACAAATCTGCAACTATTTTATTTAACTTTGTAGGCCTATTGCTATTTCGATATATATAAGTGTTCAATTTTGTTTTTCTAGCTTTATACTTTTTTGACTACTAACTATTTATCATTGTTGTCTTACATCCTCGTTTCTCATTCCGTTTAATCTGGATTTAACAATTTAACATTATTTGTTTTCATATGAAGTGTTTTTGTGTTGACCTAGATTTAAAAATAGTGAGTGGCCTAATATGAATTTATTTTTGTTACAGGTAAGATGCTCTAATTGATAATGAGATCTATTATACTATTTCCTCAATATTAAGGTAAGTCGATAATATTAATGGCTAGTTTCTCGAAAGTTGAGGTATCTATCCGATAGCTCTCGATTTTTTAAAGTTGTCGATCCGATAAATCGTCCCTGTATTGAACGGGCATTTGTCGGCTTTAACCTAAATTAGTGCATCTTCGTGAATCTGAACTTGCCTTTGAATTCATTATTACTATACATTCCATAATACCAAGTCAATGTTAATAACATATTTGTCAAATGACGGTTAAATTCCTTGTCAACATATTAATTTCGTAAATAATATCAGCTATTTATGCACTTGTTAATTATAGAATATACACCTACGTTATAAGTTAGAACAGAGGTTTTCAAACATTTTGCTGTCGTGTCTACCATCAACTGGCAAAATCTGAACGCACCTCCTTTGTCAAAAGTAAAATATGTCAACAGATAACATGCATATCCCTAAAATAAATGTTTCATATATTAGTGATCAGTGAATATGTGTGAATGATACATATGATTTGCATATTTTAAATGTTACTACCAGATGATAATTCGTTGTATCGACCTCGGTGGACTAGGAGTTTAATTTCTTGGCTTTGGTCCCGAGAATCGCGGGTTCAAACCCGACCCTGTCGATGAATTTTTTAGGATGGAAAGATTCAAGGGACAAGTCCTTCGGGGCGTACTTTAAGCCTAGGATCACAAATCTCTTAAAAGTACCTCGAACTTAAATTAGAGCATCAACATTTAATTGGAATTTCCCATCCAAATAATACATTAGTTGCCTACTAGATGTCTCTTTGAGGCGATATGCTAACCACATGTCACTTGTTGACATCTGTAACGAAATAAAAGTAACTAAATTAGCTTGGATAAGCATGAATGGATTCACGAGTTTCCCTCTGTCCCTACCTGCTACCTAGCAAGGGATCAAATTTGCCTCGTGTGGATGCACGAGTGTAAACAGACAGGTACGTCCCCATAATACCAATTCGATGTTTAGAAACTACTCTGTCAAATGACGGGCAAAATACCTTATTCTTTTTTTAACGTCGTAAATTGTTCAGTTGTTCATTCGTTGCTAATTGTAGAACATATAGCCTATATCTCCGATAACGACCCTATAAGTTGGAACAGGGTTTTCAATAAAAGTTTTGCTGTCGGGACTCTCATCAACTGCCAATATCTGAACGAGATTCATGTATCAAAAGTGAAATATGCCAACAAAAAATACATGTCCCTAAAAGAATCATAACTTATGTATCAACTTTATTAATCAGTAAATGGAAATATGTATGGGTTAAAGTTATAGTGGTATAAGTCATTTTTGTCAGCAAAAATTGTAACCATTACCCTACATAGTGCAAATTCAATTCACCCCTCTATGTTAAATTTATTCTCCTGCGAGCACTAAATCGACGTTTACGTTCTACGATGGAAAGCGAATTGGAAGAAGAACAGTTTGGCTTCAGGAAGGGAAAGGGTACAAGAGATGCAATTGGATTGATACGAACAATAGGAGAAAGATATATAGAAAAAGATAAAGACGTTTATGCAGTATTTGTTGACCTGGAAAAGGCCTTTGACAGAGTAAATTGGAATAAACTCCTGAAGATCTTGAAGAAAATTGGCGTGAACTGGAAGGAGAGGAGGCTCATAAGTAGTCTTTATATGAAACAGCGAATAAAAGTGAAGATAGGAGAAGAAATGTCAGAGGGAAGAGAAATTGGAAGAGGGGTGAGGCAAGGATGTCCTCTATCACCTATTCTTTTCAACATCTACCTGGAAGACCTAATGAAGAACTGCTTCAGTAATACGGGAGGCGTAAACATGGGAGGAAGAAGAATAAAGTGCATAAAATTTGCTGATGATATGGCTTTGCTAGCAGAAGATGCAATGACATTGAGGAACATGCTGATGGAGCTGAATGACGTGCGAGGATTATGGGCTGAAGATAAATATAAATAAGACGAAGGCCATGATTATAGGAAAGAAACAAAGTAAGATAAACGTGAAGATTAAGGATGAGGCCATTGAGCAAGTGGAGAGCTTCAAATACTTGGGTTGTACTATCAATAGTAACATGAACTGCGGTCAAGAAGTAAAGCAGAGGATAGCAATGGCAAAAGAAGCTTTCAACAAGAAGAGAAGCATTTTCTGCGGACCTTTGGCAAGAGAAATAAGAAAGAGGCTAGTGAAGTGCTTTGTGTGGAGTGTAGCATATGGAGCGGAGACGTGGATACTACGACGGAATGACGAAAAGCGACTGGAAGCTTTTGAGATGTGGATATGGAGAAGAATGAAACGTATAAACTGGACAGACAAAGTAAGAAATGAAGATGTGCTAGACAGAGTGGGTGAAAGAAGAACAATGCTGGAACTCATAAAGAAGAGGAAAAGAAATTGGATTGGCCACTGGCTAAGAAGAAACTGCCTACTGAAGGATGCTCTAGAAGGAATGGTCAACGGAAAGAAAGTTAGAGGCAGAAAGAGACATCAGATGATAGACAATATTAAAATAAATGGTTTGTATGAAGATATAAAAAGGAAAGCTGAGTCAAGGAAAGAGTGGAGAATGCTGAGTTTGCAGTGAAAGACCTGCTCTTGAGCAGAACACTATGAATGTTAAATTTGGGTACAGATGACTCATGTATGATCCATTCTTTAGATTCTCTATCCCGATCAAAAAATTAAAAATACAAAATTATGCAAACGTGCCACTGTAAGGTCCGAGTGGAGCATATAAAAAGTACCTATAACGTGAAAGGTTATACTAAGTTAATGGGATGGAATTATATTTGCAGAAATTAAGAAATGTACTGGTACTTAGTTATTTCGATAAAACTTTATTTATGGAGAATTAAATAGGCATATAGGCCTACATGTTGCATTCTAAACATGTTTTTTTATGATATAGTGACCATATTATCACAGTTTATGACTTTTTTGTCATAGTTTTCGCGGCTCCCCCAAGAAGCTTGGGCGCCTCCCTAGGGAGGCATGCCGCATAGTCTGAAAACCGCTGAGTTAAAAGACCCGTCATTGAGCCATTAGAGTTATTTTAGGTTCGTACAAAACAAAACACCAGCGATTCGATGTTATAGAGCCGGTCTCTTGTGTTAGAGACACCGGTCATAAATCTTAAATTATTGCTATTGGTACTATAAACTGAAATATATATACAATGTTAATTTTGAATCTAAGTTCTAATGCGCCCACGAATGAAGAAAGGTAATGTTTAGTATAACATTCGGCAAAACTTTGTGGTTCTACTAGTAAAATCTAAATTCATACAGAAACATAAAAACAAATTACAATTTCTGGGAGATGTATTAACACTGATTTTCAGCTATATATCAAGCTCTTTTATCAAGCATAAATCTTATGCGAGGTTACATTTTGCTGCTTTCAATTACAACTGTTATTATAATTCTATATAAACATTAAACAGAGTGGAAGTAATGTAAGTGCATATATTTTAAGTGTGGATTCTGTGTGGTAAATACAATCGAAATGCATTTGTTTTATTTGCGTTGTACACATACAATTTTTTAAAAAATGTGCTGAACTACTACTAGTATATTACATTGTAGGGATGACAATTGCTGGAATGTATTGACATAGGCTTTCACGGCCGGAGTTGCTATGATGATCTTGAATAAGATTTCCGGGCTATAGGTCGTGGTCTCGAGGCTTGAAGTTCCCCGACGTTTCGCCAGACGCCTCGAAACCACGGCCTACAGCCCGGAAATCTTCTTCAAGATCATCAATTGCTGGAATAATTTTCATACAGTACAGTTGAACATGAAATGAAATAACTTTTTTCCTTTGCTTTTTTTAATTAATTGCATAGTACACTACTCAAATGCTATTCGTTTTCCTTGTGTGTTCAGTAATAAAATTGTTTGTTGCCTTACTTTATAAACTTTTAACAGAGAGTCTCGAGTTTTGGTTTTAAAGATCTTAAAATTTTATTTGAAGAGAAAAATTATACGCTCAGACCGGGACTTGAACCCGGGACCCTTGGTTCTCTAGACCAAGTGCTCTACCAACTGAGCTACCTGAGCAAGTACCGATCTAAACGCAAATCTTTCTCTATATACATTGTAATTCCCATCCACCAAATGCTCTGAAGCCATGCTTCTATCTTGCAAATGGCGGCTCCTTTATTAAGAAGACATATTTGGGAATTATACATTACAGCCAGTACGGCTTTTTCCAAGTTTTTATTATTGATTTCGTACATCTCAATGATGGATAAATCATATTTGAAGAGAAAAATTATACGCTCAGACCGGGTCTGAGCGTATAATTTTTCTCTTCAAATATGATTTATCCATCATTGAGATGTACGAAATCAATAATAAAAACTTGGAAAAAGCCGTACTGGCTGTAATGTATAATTCCCAAATATGTCTTCTTAATAAAGGAGCCGCCATTTGCAAGATAGAAGCATGGCTTCAGAGCATTTGGTGGATGGGAATTACAATGTATATAGAGAAAGATTTGCGTTTAGATCGGTACTTGCTCAGGTAGCTCAGTTGGTAGAGCACTTGGTCTAGAGAACCAAGGGTCCCGGGTTCAAGTCCCGGTCTGAGCGTATAATTTTCTCTTCAAATATGATTTATCCATCATTGAGATGTACGAAATCAATAATAAAAATCTTAAAATTTGTATCACACACCTTTTGGATGCTGAAATTTGTGTTTCTATTTCTTACTTAATATCTACATAAAATATCGTTCTTTCACGCGGTACTTACATATCTTCAGATTAATTTATATTAATCATTTAACAAAATAGTAAAAGAGGTGTAATAAAGTGTCAAAATTGGTTTATCTTCCAATAATAAACAGAAAAACACGAAGAACTGGCTCAGATGATAGTGTTTGAGACTTGAATTCGGGAGGTCTCAACTCGACCAATATATCTGTGATTGTTACATAGTATTTCTGAATAGTAAAACAAATTTTTGGATTGGAAATTCGTTACCACGATCCACTTCATCGTTAATAATAATCATTTAATAATTTATTAAACATTTAATATTAGAGGCTGCCGAACATTAGGTTTTTTAAAAGCATTTAAATATTTTTATTGTAATATTGATGTTTTTTATATTTTGTTTCTCTAATAGTATTGATTAGATTAATTGTAAATTTTACTTTAATTACTTATTTTGTTATTAACTTCTTCTTCTTCGTCATCCAAGGATTAAGCCGTTGACTCGTTCTGGTTTCATGAAAGAAAGAATTTTATTATTAAAATTGTTCTGTACTTCTTTTGTGTGGGCGTCCAACATTTTTCCTTCCGTATGGTTTATATATAATTCAGTAATAATTTTGGAAATCTCTCTTCTGGCATTCTATCAACATGTTCTTTCCAGGCGTTCCTATATTTAACTATTCGATCTGTAAGTTTGAAACTGTTTAGTTCCTTTCTTATATCTCTTCATTTCGTTTTTTATCTTGCAGAGTGTATCCTGCTATATTTCTTAAAATCTCATCTCAATTGATTTTATTATCTTGTGTAATTTTTGTTCTGTATATAGTATTTTTCACTGGTTGAGTGCAAAAGAAGCCATTACGGCCTTAATTCTATCAGTTTGAATAAATAACAATATTAATTATTATTATTATTATTATTATTATTATTATTATTATTATTATTATTATCATCATATTCCTCATCGCCATTTGCATGTTTGTAGAGATGCACAGATTACCGATATAAAACCAAATACTGTTTATTATACGTGATATGACTAAGATGTTATCGTCTCGAATAAAATATAAGTAAAAATAATAATAAATTAATAACGGGTGAATTATATTAGACGGAACCTATCCAATTTTTATGAGTAATAATCGAGAAGTAGGTACGATAAAGACGGCTATCTCCAGTCATGACAGATGAGTGTAGGAACACCTACATGACAAGTATTTCCTGTTCTACAAACAAAACACTGGTCTAATTCGCTCGAGTTGCGTTCAGACACGATGTTAATCTGAAGCGGGATGTTTTAGAGAACCCTCCATGTTTTTAAATTCTTTTTCACCGCATTCATCAGAAACATGTAGAATTTTACAGATGTGACACTTTTTCCGATTTTTTTAAATTTTACTTGTGCACGTCGATGTTTATACTAGGTTCTTCTGCCTTCGCATGTTCACCTGTCAGGAAAAGTCACCAAACGTAGCCTATTGCTGTTACTGCCTCACAAATATATGATCTAACATTAAAAGTCTGGATATTATCTCTTCGCCATGTAGAATTCTTCCTCGCAATACAACAGCAATAATCAAATTACATTTCTTTATTTAATTAAAGAACAGTTAATGTTCATTCTTGTCTCAAGAGTAAGAATATGTTTGAACATTACACAACGCTGTCGTTTAGATATACAATTCTAAGAACTGCATCTGGTTTTGTTGATTTTTAAGTAATCAACTGATTGATTTGTATCCATGGTTAGCACTCTTTTACTTGCAGATTCTAATTTGTAATTATACTAGACTACACATGTTAATAATGGTGGTGGAATAATAATAATATTAACCCAATAATAGTAACAATAGCTAAATTATATTATTATTAATTAAAACTAGCCATATTTTATGGAACCATACAATGCCGCATTCCATCCGTTTATTTTTCTCCCACCTATATCTAAGCCTTCCTAATAGTATTTTCACGGGTTTTACCAATAAAAATATTGATACATTTCTACCGTTACCGATTCGAGTTACACGACCTAATCATCTCATCTAATTGTCAATATATAAATATGGAGCTCTTCATTTTGAAGTTAATATTATTTTTTAATAATGAGAATAATGATATAATAAAGTAATATTTTCTAATCTAAAATATTTTTGTTAATTGTATAAAATAATAAAGTAAAGTAAAGTAATCCCACAACAGACCTCAGGAGGCCCTTGGGGTAGTAGGAGGTTAAGGCTCCCACTTTTTCTGGACAGTCGGCACTTGATGTCAGCCGCGTTGTCAGTCCTGCGTGACGGCCGCCTTTACCCCCAGAACAAGCGTCTGGTGCTCATTTCCTTTAGCGGCTGAGTCGACCCCAGGGTCATAGTGCCGCCAGAAGATTTTGGTCAGTTTAAAAATCCTGACCCCATCGGGACATGGAACCCTCAACCTTCCGGCTTGTAGCGCAGTGCCTTAACCCTATACTATGGCGTGCCCCCGTATAAAATAATAAAATATTAAAATAATGAAATGTTACCGGAGATCTCAGACGTCCTCAACTAATTATTACCTCGCCAAAAATAATTTCGAAGGCCTTTCAGAACATGTTCCATCTTTAGAAAAAAGCTACAGAAAAAACAGACAAAATGTCGTCTATTTAAACCATGATGTTTTTATGATGAGTGATGTTAATGACATTCGAGTGACTCCCTAACCATAATTCTCTAATACACTGTTATAGGCCTATGTATTATTTATTTTCATTCTCAGATATAAATTATATAACTTGGACAGTTTTTTTTTCTGGGTTCAATAAGCATAATTAAAAATACGATGGTATATTGTATGAAGATTGTAGCATAGAAAAGAATGATAACTTATATATTCTAATCAAAATATTTCTATATTTTTATATGACGTCTGCCATAGATTCTTTGTTTGCATTATATGAATATTACGCTCCAATAAGCTGGAAAACGAGGCTTGAAAGATCAGAGCAATATACCGTATGCAACATACAAGATCACAGTGTTACGATTAAACGGATGATGCCGCCTATTACCGATGATTTAGTATTACTTTCATGATCACAAAAAAAATGCTCTCACTCTATCTTGGCTTGTGTAACCCGAATGTCTGAATATATTAACATTTATTAGGTTCTAGAATTATGAGCCAATCGTGGATCATGAAATCTTCGCTGACCGTTCAAAAATAAACTTATGGATTTTAACGTTGCAGGCAAAGAATTAGCTAAGTGCAGTTTCGCAAACTTACTACAAATCAGTTTTTCTCTGCAAATCATGTCTCACATAGTTATCTTATACCGGTTATAGTTGTTTTGTAGATCAAGTTTTACCCCATTTTATATCTTGTATCAGTGCAAGATATGTGAAATGTATCATATAATCACAAGAAGGTGAAATTTCAGGTAGATCTAAATCAGAAGTCTATATTAATCATATATATGCATCCGGTATCAAGACAGCTGTCGTTGTCTTGCGGAAACCAAACGCCATTCCTCTCTGCCCATCCATTGATTATTCCAATCCTCTGACAATCATAACCCTCTACCCAGGTTTTCTTTGGTCTTCCTTTCCTCTTTCTTTCCATTGGGATCCATTCCATAAGTTTAGGCAATCTTTGCTCTGGCATTCTTTTGACAAGGCCATACCACTGTAATATTTTCTTTTCTATAATGTCTATGATGCCTGGCTTCTCTTGCACACCCATAATTTTATTTATTTCTTATTATATCCATTCGAAACTTTCCAGCCGATCTTCTTAAAACATCCCGTTCTGTTATTTTTTTTTTCATTTCCCTGGTAGAAATTTGCCATATGTTAAATGTTTTGAACTATACTTTGATATATTTGTAATTTTCTAATATATATATATATATATATATATATATATATATACCGGGCTTCCAATATAAACCCGGACCGGCCTCACGGGGTTTCACCCGTCAGCAAGCGCTCTCTCCTCGTCCGCATTTCACTCTGCCAGCCGCTCGTCCTTGAACTAGTCAGTTTACTATCGTTCGACAAGATGAGACGTCAGCTGACATTAGAGCAGCGCATTTATGTGTGTAAATGTTATTGTAAATACGAATCAGCTCATCGCGTTCGCGAGGAATTTATTCGGAACTTCCCTGGACAATTACCTCCTTCCAGATCGACAATCCACGATCTTGTGACTAAATTTGAGACCACTGGTTCAGTACAAAATAAGAAACACTCGCTCCCCAGATCTAACAGTGTGTGATTATTATTTGTGGGGTAGCCTGAAAGACAAAGTGTACAAAACAAATCCGCACACATTGGAAGAACTGAAGAACAACATAAGAAATGAAATCAGAAACTTGACAGTGCCCGAACTACAGCGTGTCAATCTAAATGTGTTTACTCGGTATAATGCCTGTTTAACTGCGAGAGGACAACATTTCCAGCATTTTCTATAAGGTAAGAAACAGTTCAAGGACGGGTGGCAGGCAGAGTGAATTGCGGGAGGAAGAGACAGCACTGCGTGCCGGGTGAAACTCCGTAAGGCCGGTCCGGTTTTATATTGGAAGCCCGTTATATTAGAGAGAGAGAGAGAGAGAGAGAGAGAGAGAGAGAGAGAGAGAGAGAGAGAGAGAGAGAGAGAGAGAGAGAGTGTGTCGCACATAAAATGCATTCGTTATACATTATTTAATGGGAAAGGTAATTAAAAACTGAGATAGATTTTGAGGAATTGGCGGAATCCAAATATCTTCTAGGATCAATAATTGCAAAAAGGAAAGAGGTGCAGAAATAAGTTAAACATAGGCTCAACTCTTGTTGTCCCGACTTCTTAAAAAATGTTAAATTAAAAATATATAAAACTCTTTAACTTCCAGTTATGCTATATGAATGCGAAACATAGTCTCTTACTTTAAGAAAGAACATATTACGAGTATTTGACAATAATGTGCTTAAGTAAATTTTTGGAATAAAGAAAGAGAACAGACATGGGAATGAGAAAACTGCATAACAATCAGCCACGTGACCTTTATAGAAAAGTCTGATGTGATAAGAATACGTAGGCCTAAGTCTTGTAGATAGCGACCGGCAGGACATGTAGCAGGAATGGGGAATGAAAGAGGAACATCGAAACTTCTTGTAGAAAACAGAGAAAAAGCCCCCAATAGTTAGACCAAGAATCAGGCGGAATAATAATGATTCGAAGGAAATGAATTATACAGGGAATTGTTGGAAAATATTAGCTCTAAGACAGGAAAGTATGGGGCCGCATGGCCATGAACCTCCGGGGTCGATAGTGCCATTGAGTTAATTAATTAGAACATGAGAATTACTACGATATTTAAGTATTTTGTAGTATAAGTATGAACGTTAACTGTTATTGAAGGAGACGCATTTGCCATAGTACATGAAATTAGCTATTGTTAGGAAACTCCATAAAGATTTTAAAACTAAGGAAAATCAAGAGAAATACATTCTACAACCTCATTTCTATACTACTTTTGAAAGTCAGAAGAACAATAGATATTTAGTGAGTTCCGCTTCACTTATTGTGTGAAATTTATTTCCTTGTAATATACAGAAGTTTACATAGTAACTTTTTTTTTTAATTTCTTCGTTTGAATCTGGATTTTCCATTGTGGTTTCGAAAAGTAAAACGCCATGACATACTAGTGACATAGACCTTTACGAACACTTTCTACGTCACTCTTTCAAGAAATATAAAATATATCTTAGTCTCTTTTAGGCTTCCCAACTTTTTTATTTTGTAATTAAAGCATTAGCTCTGAACAAAAATGTTAATAAACCCATACATCATCTCTCTCTCTCTCTCTCTCTCTCTCTCTCTCTCTCTCTCTCTCTCTCTCTCAATCTTAATAACTTTGATACATATATTTCTTCGCGTATTTCTATGTTAACGCATGAAGTTATAAATGTTTATTTCATCAGAATATAAAGTCGGTATTTAAGATAAAGTAACTGAGCACTTAATCACATTAAGAAAAGAAAATTGCCATATTATTCTCAAAAAGAATAATAAACACACACAACCACACGAGGTGTTACATGATTTTTGGGAACGATAGATTATTCAGAGGCGATTTTTTTGTCTAGGAACATGTACTTCCAAACACGGCTTTTATGAGTTCTGTCCATTTGTCAAGGTACTCGCCCTTAAGGGAAAGACTTCTATGAAAGAATACTCAAAAAAATGAAAGAAAGAAAAATACTTCTGAAATAATAAATAGAATTATTCCTCATCGTAACCCTTTTGTAACAAATTTAGTTCGGACATTAATAAAACAATTGTAAACGAAACACATTTTATTTAATGGCGTATTCTGACAGCTTACATCTTGTGTTCAAACAGTTTGCCCTGTGCTAATTACGTACGTGACACCGTCGCAGCAACGACCGTCTTACTCTGTCGAGCATATGGTCCTAAACAAATAAAGATCTTCTCTGTATGACCTACTTCTTATAAAACTTAGTCGGTCAGGACCTCTAAAATTGTATATTTCTTACAGGAGATCCATAAATCTGTGGTCACAAGGAATAAGTTAAGTCAAATGGCCAAAATTAAATGTTTATTGCGACCATTCCCAACCCTTCTACACACTGTACAGAAGTTAGTAACCCAAGTCTTTAATTAAATTCTAAAAATTAAATTAAGGTACTGCACCTTCAACTTGTTTAGTCCTATTTTTTTTTATCCTTTAAGTCTTCTTTCGGAACCGGTTCAGTCCTCAGCAGATGATTATTAGGCTACTGAATTTTCTAATGATGGTTTTAGTAGAGAGCGTTTGTATTGGGTGTGTTCTTATTAAAAATCATATTACTGTCGAGTTACAGAGATGTTTGTTTTTCGGTGTCCCATAAGAATGACACGTCACTGATAAAATAATACTTTCCTGAAAAGTAGGGATTTTATACTTAACCTCCTACTATCCCAAAGACCTCCTTTAGCCTACAGTGGGGACACTTCATTTTCACTCTTTTACCCCTTGTAGCATGTAAATATGAGAGAATAGATATTATAGTCAAGATGACATAAAATGATGCAACTATTAAATTAGTTGATTTCAGTTTTTTTATAATTGTAGAATGCAGACTTTCACAGCTCACGGATATTAGAAGATTTCAGGCTATAAGGCCGTGGTCTATAATAGGTGTTTTTAACGGACTTTTTCCCTCGGCTACTAAGGCTTTCTTCAGTGGCGAGTGTATACAGCCGAGTTTCCGATCAGGGAACACTACCTAGAAGAACTCGCCACTGAAGTTGCCCTCCATAGCCGAGGAGAAACATCACGGCCTTTTTGCCCGAAATTTCTAATATCACTCTTTTATAAGTTTATTATTAGAAGTTAGTTAATAATTAGATCAAGACCATCTTCGCTAGGTTTACCGTACAGGCCACATGGCCTAAAGCGAATTTGTTCATGAAGATGATGATGATGATTTAATAATTATTGTTGCATTTGATTATTTCCACTTTTTAGTGAGAGCTTTTGAGAATAGTCTAGTATTTTGATGTCATATCAAGATTTGACTCAGACTTGACAGGATAAATCAAATTAATTGTTAGGTATCGTTTAATTTATATCATGATTGAGTTAACTTTTATTATAGGACAGAGTAAATAGAGTATTTAAAAACATTCTGGTCACTTTTTAACGCGATAATTAGCACAAAAATAGTTGAAATTCAATGCATATATTTTGGAAAAAATCCATGTCTGGCAAGTAGGTGTGACAAATTCATAAAAGTGCCAAAACTTGATTTTTTTTCATTTCTAAGTTATGATGAGTTAATGTTGAAAAAAAAGTACGTTATAGTGCCCAAAAATATGAAAAAAAAGCCCTAAACAGTTAAAATCGATTCACACTTTTTGCTTGAAAAATTAAAAACGAGTCAGTGTCTTTTTCACTATTACATCGTTTTTAGACTTTTTATGGGCTTACATTGTAGCCTTTTATGACGCCTATGTATCATGAAATATCTATAACGTTCTGAAAAATTCACTAAAATGTAATTACAGGTGCATCAGTAATATGCCATACACATGGCCAATGATGGTTCCACAGAAAATCTTCAAAATTGTTTTTCTTCCTCACTAGTTGTCCACAACCTCTTTACATTTAAAAGTCTGTTAAGTCCAATTAAATGCTTTAAAAATGCCCCTGAACATCGTGCTGTTTCGGTGTGGTAGGAGAACTCTCTCGATGCTTCGGCTGTTCGACCGCTGAAAAACGATATCGCGCATCCCCACACCATGACTGGGCCCTTCCCCCGGCTGCGAAATAGTCCGATTTTTAGAGGAGTTTTATTTAAGTATTTAATTGTTCTTTATTTAATTTCGATTATTTGAAATAGTTTATTGACAACTCTGATTTTTGCAGACGATCAAGTAATAATGCTTTACAACAATTCCTTTATACTTTAAATACTATCTCTCTAAAATACAATTTAAGAATATCTACATCTAAAACAAAAATATCAGCTCTGAAAGGAAAATGTGCAATAAGAACAAAAATAATGATAAACAATGTAATTATAGACCAAGTTCAGAATTTTAATTATTTGGGATGTCATTTAGGCAATGACAGAAATTTAGATAAACACACTAAAATACAATGATTCAATTATCTATGTGGCACAATTAAACGCACTTTATTGAATAAGACTAGAAAATAAATTATTTTGAAGTTTTACAAAGTATTGGCAGTTCCATCTCTTATCTATGGATGTGAAACCTGGACATTAACAAAGGCAGATAGTAAACAAATAGAGGCTGCTGAAATGAAGATGTTGAGAGCAATAGCAGGATACCAAAGAACCGATTAAAAGAAAAACGAAGATATAAGAACAGAACTTAATATATTTAATCTCTGTGAAAGAATAAAATATTATCAAAAGCTTATCTTCAGCACGTATTACGAATGAATGAACAGCGCATACCAAGAAGAATGTATAATTATAAACCAAAAGGGAGAAGAATGTTGGGAATATCATTGAAGAGATGGAAGGACCAATTCGACCTATAATGAGATCGGAACAGGCCATTGGGCTTAATCCTTGTTGTTAATGATGATGATGATTATTATTTGAGAGTTGTAGAGAAATCTTTCAAGTACGAAACGCAATTTGAATATTTGCTGTGGGTCTATTATTGGCCGTATTGATGGTATATTACTGAGACTTCTGTTATTGCATTTTAGCGAATTGTGCAGAGAGTTAGATATTTTTGCACACTATTTTCATGGTAGATATGCATCATAAAATACTACAATTTAAGCCCCGAAAAATCTCTACAACGATTATATACCTAGTAAAATAATGGTGATAAATGACACTTTCTCGTCGTTTTTAATTTTATTGGCAAAAAGTTGTGAACCGATTTTATCTCTTAAGGGCTGATTTTTTTAGAGCGCTACAAATCTGCTTAACGCGCTATTTGTTGTTTTTCCAAAACAAAAAACACTTTTTGGTATCTTTATTTATGAGTTTTTTGCACCTAATTGCCCCGCTCGTTTTTTTTTTTTTTTTTTTTTTTTTTTTTTTTTTTTTTTTCCAACTTAATGCATTGAACTTCTACAATTTTTGTGCTAATTTTCGCATTGTAAAAGTGGATGTTTTCTTTTTTTAACGAGGCTTATAGTATGGTCTTTTATTCGCTGTGTTAAAAATGAGTTTGTGTTTTTCATGGAATCAAATGTATTGTTCTCATCACTTACTGTGCTTTATATTTGTCTAAATAAAGTGTGTGCTACGAAGTATTGCATGATATTGAGATAGAGACCGCTTGAAAGAGAAAATAACAAAGCAGGAATTTAATTTAAAATCTTCATTGATTTAGATCCTAATACGATAAACTCGTTTAATTCTGTCCTTATCTATGAATAGATGCAGATATATTAAGTTCTTTTTTATGAAGGTTGTTTCAGAAATAAATGCAGAATTTGTGGGGTTCGAGATTTTACCTCACATTTTAAGAAATGCTGTTTGTATAGCTATACATTTTATTATGTTGTCTTGGAATAGTGGCAGCAGAGCCAGTCTTGATGAACTAGTGGTTATCAAGCTCGCCTCTGTTTCCTAGGTTCTTCAGACCTACCCTGGTCGATGGATTTTTCAGGACCTAAAAATTCTGATCATAGGCTCCTTCGGAAGTGAATCAAAGCCCTGGACACCGTTTCGTAGATTTATGGTACCTTATCGAAACAAGCCTCTGAAAAAAATGTCGGCTCTTTCGCTCTCTGATTCAATTGTGACTATCTTCACCGGTGTGGAAAGCAACGGGAAGCTACCATACCTATAATTCCCTAGTAAAGCTGCAAAGTATAGCATGAAAATTCTATGATTGCAGTGAAAGACCTGCCCTCGGGCAGAATTACTATGGATGGATAAACAATGAAGCAAGTTTACCTCTAAGATTTCTAATGTTTTAATTTATGACATTCTATTAGAGCTGATATAGATTCAAATTAAATAACTTACAAAGAATTATGCTTATTCTGGAATGCCCTATACATGCTACATAGTAGATCGTTTTATTGAAATTCAGTTTTTCCCAGAAAACTTGTATATTAATATATGCAAGAGGGAAACAGCTGTATGGCGACAGATTTTTATGAAAGAATTCCAATATAATCATACATGAGCAACTACTCTTTACTATTTTGTATTATTTTATTTTATGACGCTCTTTAACACTGAAGTCATTAGCGTAGCAATTTAAATCTGGACGTTAGAGGGTCGGCAAAATTTGCCCAGATGCCTCTTTTTTTTAGGCTTTAATTCACTTCCGAAGGAATACATACTCATTATTTTTACGCTCTGAATCCGCGAACTTTGGTACAAGAAGGTAGCCTAGTAACTATTAGTTCATTAGGAACGACAGCATCAGGAACAAGTGTTTCTAATTTAAAATAAGTCAACAGTTTGATTTGAAAGACAATTCAATTACTACACATTGATTATAACTAGCGAAAGTCATTTTTAATTAAATCCACATGTGTAGAGTTAAGATTATAGCATATCCCGATTCAAAGATTTTTCCACGGATATATTTCCGAACGGTACTTGGAAATATTCATTATCTAACTGGTAGGACTATTTATATCTACTCGTATGTGCTTTATCTTTATTTTGGCGAATGTTATTATTTGTTAAAAATAAATTTGTTAGCTTCAATATACCTATTACAAGTAATAATTTTAACCATTATGAATCTCTAGTTAGTTTATGCTGATGATGTAGTATCATTGGCCGATAGCGAGGCGATACTAAAGGACAACACGCACACACTATTGAGTAACACTAAGAAATTAGGACTGGAAGTAAATATCAATAAAACAAAATATATGGTCACATGTAGAAATTCATTATATAATGGAAATGGACAGCTAATGACAAATGAGGGAAATTTTGAGGAAGTGGCTGAATTCAAATACCTAGGAACAATAATCACAAATAGGAATGAGATGCACAAAGAAATTAAACATAGGCTCAATTCTGGAAATGCATGCTATTATGCATTGCAGAGGCTCTTGATGTCCCAACTCCTTTCAAAAAACGTTAAACTGAAAATATATAAAACAATTATTCTACCAGTTATATTATATGGGTGCGAAACATGGACTCTTACTTTAAGGGAGGAAAGGAGATTACAAGTATTTGAGAATAAAGTACTTAGGAAAATTTTTGGACCAAAGAGAGATGAACAGACAGGTGAATGGAGAAGACTACATAGCAACGAACTACATGGTCTTTATAGGAAGCCAGATATAATAAGAACAGTTAAGTCTCGTAGACTGCGATGGGCAGGACATGTTGCACGTTTGGGGAATTAAAGACTTGCATGGAAGCTTCTTGTAGGAAAGCCAGAGGGAAAACGCCCAGTTGGTAGACTAAGAATGAGGTGGGAGAATAACATTAATTATGATTTGAGGGGAGTAGATTATACAGGGAATGATTGGAAAGCATTAGCTCAGGATAGGGATGTGTGGAGAGCTTATGTCCGCGCGGCCATGAACCTACGGGTTCGATAGTGCCAGTGAGTAAGTAAGTATGAATCTCTATGTGAAAGGTTCTGTACTTAGGTTTATTATAGACATATTTCATTTTGTAAGGCCAATTCTAGAGTGGATTTATTTTGCAACCAACTTAAACATTTATATATCTCACATTTAATGTTTTTTGTTATCTTAAGCCTGTGCGTTTATTTAAATCGGATATTCCATAAAACCTTTCTAATATTGAACGGTAGTACTTCAAATTACTACAATAATTAAAATATACTATACACAACTTGTCCACCGCTGTGTTCTCGAGGTACTGCCTTGTAACGCAGCGGGCCCGGGTTGGAATCCCGGTCGGGACAAGCTTCCTGGGTGAGGTTTTCTCCGGGGTTTTTCCTCACCTGTAAGACAAATGTCAGGTAGTTTTAATTCCCAAATGGTCCCCGAACATCATCTGGCCATCATCATTATCATCTTTCACCGGTGTGGAAAGCAATGGGAAACTACCACACCTATAATCCCCTTGTAAACTGCAAAGCATAACATGAAAATTTTATGATTGCAGTGAAAGATCTGCCCTAGGGCAGAACACTGTAGAATAGAATATACAACTTAGTTACGTTATAATATTTGTTTATGTTTAAATATCGACAGAAACCCCCAGTTATATAAAAATGAGTACCATTATGACATGGTCAGTTGGAATAGTCCTAGAACGAATAAAATACAGACTTTAGACTCTGTTTAATTGAGTTAATGTTGTATCTAGTTTTATGCAAGAAATTGTTATTATTATTGTTGTTATTATTATTATTATTATTATTATTATTATTATTATTATTATTATTATTATTATTATTATTATTATTATTATTATTATTATTATTATTTAATGACAGCCTTTCTTTCTAAGTTCGTAAAACAATTTATCAACACACTGTAAAATTATATTGAGCAGGTTGTAAAGATGTATATTCAAATTTTTATTTGGTACTTCAATTAGTTTCTCGGCGAACCCTACAAATTATAACAACCGGTTTAGGCTAACTGGCCATACAGTAAAACCTCTACTCTTGAATATAACAATGATGTCAGTGACCCCGGAAATTCGGTGTCAGTCATTTTTGGGTGTAAATTGCCTGCTCAGCAGCTGACAGAACTACTTTTCATTAACAATTTGTTATATAGTTGCACACCTTATTCATGTATCTTACAAACTAGTTGGGCTTGTGCCGATGTTACTTTGTTATATTCAGTTTTACATTAAAATACAGTATAATGTATTTTTGTAAATAGAAAAAAATCAGTGTACCCACAATACTTATAAAAATAACCTAATATATTTGATGTGCCATTTTTATTATGTAATTTTTAATATCGAATTTTTCAAATTTTACCCGCTGAATATATATTAATTCTTTAATCATCAGACAGTGTTTATCCTGGTCTGAATTATTTTATTTATTTCACTTGTGAGTTAAAGTCTTTTAGAACTTCGCTTTCTCTGGCCCTGAAGTAAAATTTAGTAAATGAGTATATTAAATGCTCTAAGTGTATGAGGTTAAATAAAGTCACCCAAAATATTCGTAATAATTACATATACACAAACTTAAAATAATATATAATAAAGCATAGTATAAATTGTTAAATTAATGATATGGTATGATTATGAGAGCAATAAAATTAACTAAGGTATAGAAAATAATATTATTTTCATCATCATCATCCTTCACGGATTAGGTCTTTGCCTGTTCCGATTTAATATCTGTTCAGCCCAGCTCTTTCTTGGTCTTCCCACTGATTTCCGTCCTACAGGATTATACATCAGTGCCATCTTTGATATCATATCCTCTGTCCTTCTTTGCAGATGTTTTATCCAATTGTTCCTGTTTCTTTCTATTTGTTGAAGAAGTGGTTGTACTTTTAGTTCCTCTCTAATATTATTTTAAAACTATAAATGTATTGCCAATATTATATGTTAACATAGAGATTTTAACTGCTAGAGAAGCAGAACTGATAATTTATTTATATGATAGGCCTACGTTATATTGTATGACCAGAAACTTTTCGTGTTGTTAACAATCGATATTGGTCACTTAGGGTTGATTACAAAGACCAATATAAGGTTATATAGTATAAATGAATGACTTTAGGACAATAACATGATAAGCCACATATTGGTTTTTCTGGGATATAAGGATTTTAATGTTTCAAAAAATTAGAAATACTATTTGGACAGTATTGTTGTTAATACATAGTGTGTCTATATGTTTTAACTCATCACTGGCGCATTTACAAATGATTTTATGGATATTTCAATACATTTACTTGCTATCATTGTAATAAATGACATTCTTAACAGAATGTGGCTTTTCATGTTACTGCCCTAAGCCCTTCATATGTTCAAAAAATCCATTTGTCCAAAAAATGCATGCTATGATGTGAAATTGACGCCCAATCTTTATTTTTTTTTAGTTTTAGTTTTATAAATTAATACTCGCTTACCAATCTTGAGTTTAGATCTGACATAAATTATATTATTTATACTAAGCGAATATTTTAACAATCCGTAGTGATGTAGGCCTAGTGGTACCATTGTGAAACGAGGCTGATTAATTGATGGCTATCTCACAGATATAAAGACTCTGACTGCACGGAGTTTTATTTTCGACCTTTTAAATTGCACTTGTGACTTTGAACATTGTATAACGTTCAGTCTTAAGATAGTGGCTTTAACAATATTTATTATATCAAGAATTTATTTACTTTTAAAATTATTTGTATAAACTCTATATAGGATATAAGCAGTACGATGCATTTTAATTTCAATTTTTTAATCCCTTATTTAATGAGGTGTTCCGCGTCATATATAAGAGATTTAAGGCACATGCCTTCGTGCAGAGCTGCTGATTCGAGTCACCAAGGGGAAATAAATTTTTCTCGGAATGCCAACCTATTTGGGAATTTGGGTACTACAATAAGTAGTAACTACAGATTGAGTAAAGAAGATAGAATAGCTGGAGCACGCGATATGCTTAACACATTGTACCCCTATACTGACTGGACCTTCTTAGGCCTGTCGCGCCATACAGATTGTTTTAATGAAATATTATCAAGCAATTGTTTTTATAATTATCATTTTCGTTTTTTATTTCTATTTAATTTTGGGACGTTTCAACATATTTAGTCATATTGCAGATACCATCTTTATGTAGACTTGTTACGTATATGTGTGTGTGTGTGTGTGTGTTGTGTAAATTAACTGATTATTTAAATTAAAATATCACCTTGATGATGGAACCGGATTCTGAAAGATATTGAAGTTTAAGAGAAATTCAAGTTGAGAACTATGGCAATTTGCGGATACTAATTTTATAATTGTATGTAGTGAAAATTAAAATAGATTGAGTTAATGAAAATTGAACCCAGCATAAGCATTGACAAATGAGGATCATAAAGAAATAGACAGTCGGTTCCTGAACATTTAGACTTGGTACCTCCAAAATATGAACATAAAACGCTATCATCTGAGCGAAGTTATTCAGTTAATATTTTATACTTTCTACTCCCCCCTCCCCCAGTCTGTTGTTCCTTTTTTATTGGGGATATACGTAGTCTACTTCATATCCTACATACACACCTTACATTTTGTAAGAAAGCAAAATATATGTTTTTTTAATTCAAACTACCATATTCTATAATTGCGTATGTCTCATTCATACATGTTTAGTTGTCTGAAGTCTCATTTTGCAATATAAGTAGGTGAGAACATTCTACAACACTATAATTTAGAGTGTTATACGTAGCAGCATATGTAAATCAGGGTATCTGCTAATTTCTCTTATGAATAAAATACAAATATCGAATTCACATTAATTTCGTTTCCAAAATTCTGTGTGGTAGAAATGTTGCAGATGTCGTGTACTACTTATTTTCCTGCCTGTTTTGGAAACTTGTGTTGTACCTGAAGCTAAATGTTGATTAAAAAGGAAAAGGAAGATGTAATTGTAAAATAAAAGCGACAGGATATACGTAATCGAAGAACCCACATTTAATAGAATCTCGATTAAAGCGATGCGTTTTGCTATTCGTGGAACAGTTTTAATAAGATGTTGTGGATAATAATTATTTAGAAAACGAATACAACCTACTTATAAAATTCTAATGTTCTGGTTTCACTTAGCACGCAATACTTTCGTTTACACCGAACACCTTCAACACGTTATCGTGAAGTACTTCAATTTGTTTAATAATAATTATCAATGTGAAATATTACTTTATTGCATGAGAATATCCATTTTGCACATATTTGAACATGCTCCATACAATTAGGTTATTAACAGTAAGGTACTTGCGTAAAATAATTTCACTGTAACAATCTGAATACATGCAGTAGTTATTTACAGTGCAACAAAAAATGTACGTGGACATTTTGGGGAAACATTCATCATATCTAGAGCACGAAAATTTGTCAAATGAATAGTTCGTATATTACACTTAATTTCCTTTTTTTCATTGTGTTAGTAATGTATTTGGCACAACCTAACATTTTCCCCATATATTGTGGTACGATTCCCTGTATGTTATAACTTATAACATACAAGCACTCTGTGCTAGAACACTGAAACCAGAAATATGATTATTATTTTGACATCAATCCTATACCTGAATTTATGGCTTTCTGATGCATCTTGCTAAATTGACACAAAATAAATTATAAACTGAACTCCATGACGCGACATGTCTAGAAGTATCTTGGTTCAACCCGGTTGCTGGTCTTAGATCCACATGTGACATTTATAATCATCCACCCAGTCTAGGTTTTCTCAATTTGGGGCTTCTACTTATTGTAGCTAATGAAATTCTTTATGATGCTGATTGGGCACCAGTCGCTTACTGGCAGAAATGCCATGAGAAAGTGTCTTTCCTCTTTGGGACTCGAACCAGCTCATGTCCCGTAGTCTACGTCAAGCTCTAGGGCTTTAGATCACTCGGCTACAGCGCGGGAGAAAGTAAGGTATATCCAAAGAAAAACATAAAATTTCTCCATAATTATCATGAAATTAGCTGTTGGCTACAGAAAATAAGAACGGTGCCTCCAGTATAGATGTTAAACCTGTGAGACTAGGTCTAATTTAAAATTTTTAAATTTATATAGGTATAGGCCCACATATATTGAGTAGAAGCTAAGTGTTATTTGATTCACAGTCCAAAGTGAGATAGTATTTTATTTTAATGTTTTATAGAGCTCATCCTTGAAGCTTGTCTCTGTGGGCCGCACATAGTGGTGAATGTTTTCTACGTAAAAAAACTACATAATTTCATAATTAATTTGTGGTACTTATTGCACTGGGAATTAGTGAAATGCAATTGTACATAGTTAAAACAGGTGAATAGAATTAAATACCAAAGATTATACTTTTAACAAATCAACGTTACATACTGTTGTCTCATATGTGAAACATATACAAATATAAGGGTCGTTTGAAAAAGGTTTTCCTGCTTTCCCCTTGAGAAAGATGTTTCAATTAAGCGCCTAGCGAACTCAACCCTATGTGACACTTAGCAGATGCTAAATGTGTAGATGAACGTCTTTTAATCATATAACATGTGTGTCTCTTCATTTTAATCTCCCTCCTTCTTCTCCTCCTCCTCTCTCTCTCTCTCACTCTCTCACTCTCTCTCTCTCTCTCTCTCTCACTCTCACTCACTCACTCACTCACTCACTATCTACTGGAAGACTTTCAAGATATTCCTGATTTGATACTCAACCAAAAAACTCTATATGAAGTTACTTGATTTTCAAGTACAAGATCGAGATATAAATGTATTCAGTCAGAGAAAGTTATTATTTCAGACTTGTTTTCCTCATAAATTCTTAGTATTTAAGTCTGATTAATAATCGCTCATTGATGACATACAAAACTATTTAGAATGGTTTAAATACATTTTTAAAAGCTAATAATTTGGCGTGGGTTTTCTTTCCCTGATTATATTAAGATATTCTGAATGTAAACATAATCACATATGATAATTTTGTCACAAAATTGTTGTAATCCTCCAACTCTCTAGTTGTTTCTCTTTCTGCCTCTGCCACTCTCTCTGGCCGAGGAACCCGAGGTATTCCTGATTTGCGCCTAAAAAACATTCAGACACAGTTACTGTATGTTTTGTCAGTTAAAGAAAGTTTTAATTTTTGGTTTGTTTCTCCGCCCTCATTCCTTAGTGCTGATATCTTATCTTACATTATATTGCGATAAAATACAAAATTGGAGGATAAGAATGATATTAATTTATTTAAAAAATATTTTCTGGATTGAGATATGTTTGTCTGAAAAGATATACTGAATGTAGCCTAAATTTATGTAATTTCTTGTGATAATTTTTCGCTAAATAATTTTAATCTTTGATGTGTGCATTTGTTGCTTTCATGATTGTACAGTCTTAAAATCACTTACCTGGTCAGGGTTTAATCGACGATCTTTCAGTTCATTAACGAAAGATTTTCCTATTAACTACCTAGAACGCACTTAAGGGTTTCTATTTTTTTTTACATATTTAGCCATCGGCCGCGGGGGACTAATGGTTATGCTCTTTGGTCCCGAGGGTCGCGGGTTCAAATCCCGGCCGGGATCGATGGATTTTTAGGATGGAAAAATCCAAGGAGCAAGTCCTCCAAGCCGTGGCTCCAGAGTCTGAAGATTTTCAGGCTCGTAAAAGATCCTTAAGCCTAAATAAAAAGGCCTCTAAGCAAAATTTGTCGATTTTTTTCGTCCTAGTACTACCATAGTTGCCGGAACGCTGACCACCGGCCACTCCAATGGCATTATACAAAAACAAGTGTAACTAAATTAGCATGGTTCAATTTCTTCCCTATAGGGGTAGAGTGCCTAAATCTCGTTGAGGGAAACAAGGGCTTACAAGACAAGACATATTTAGCCTCTTGGTCATGATTTATTGGAACTAATTATGTAGGCTAGTACTAAGCTGTCTAATTTTTTAACGGACATGGACAATTTCAGGCATATTTATACAAATTCAAAATTTTATCAAATGTATCATGTAAATGTGGAAAGAGTCGCTTGTTTGTAGAAGTTTTAAGAGATTATGAAAAAAATAATGGGTCCACCGCTGTGGTCTCGGAGTAGCGTCGGTGCCTCGTACGCAACATGTCCGGGTTCGTTGCCCGATCGGTACAAATTTCCTGGGTAATGTTTTTCTTTTTTCGGGAGTTTTCCTCACCTGTTGCTCACAGGCCGGTTTTCTTCAGGCTTGAGGTTGTTTTACATGCCGTAAATCCACGACATGTGACCCATGACTTTAGTTCCTTCCGAAGGAACCCACAATCAGGATTTTTACTTCCTTAAAAATCGATCTACCCTGGCTGGATTTGATTCCATGAATCTCGTAACAGAAGACGAGCTTGGTGACCACTAGTCCACCAGGACCGACTGCAGCGGACTTGATAGTTGTGTCCCTCTTTCTGAGCTTCGATTTGTTAGCATTTGTTAGAAATCATAAAAGAGTTTTGTGCAAATACTTAATTATGCAGTTGAAGTGTTATTGTGGCATATTTACATATCCTTGAAATAATTGCATGGAAGGAGGAAAAAGAGTGTATTAGCAACTCAATATTGAGGTCAGGGCGAGCAGAACTAACTCGCGTGTGTTGGCAGATTTTGTATGCATGGAAGGACATTCTGTGATAAAATTCTTAAAACCTGTTTAAATGAAAGTTATGCCGTTTTTATTTCCGTAGCACCAAGTGATTGTTGTCCATACGGATGGGTCAAGGACACGTGACCATTGTGACGTATGGTCTACTTGGAATGAGGTCGATCTGCAGCCATATGTCATGTAATTGATTATTGGCTGTCCAGAAATTGCATAATAGCAGCTAGACTCGCTAGAATTGGCACCATAATGTAGGACACGACATTGTATGCAAACGCCCAGAAACAGTTTCCTGGAAAAAAGATATCTCGCTACTCTTACTTTTATATTCCTCTCAATATCCATGATCCGATTATTTCTGATAGGTACCTTTTGTACGAATATGATATTTTTTCTGGAATTTCTTGGCCACTATTCCTTCTTCCTATCGGCCTTGGTGGTATAGAAATTATGGTCATTGCTTCTGGTCCCGTGGGCCGCAGTTTAAAACCGGGCCGAGGTCGATGATTTTTTTAGGATGGAAAAAATTTAGGGATAAATCATTTGGGAGAGATTTTCAACCCATGGTTCACCAAGTCTGAAGATTTTCAGGGTGGTAAATGAATCGCAAGCTTAAATTAGAGCCTGTGATCAAAATTTAAGCGGCCTTTCCCATCCAGGTAATACCTTAGACTCCTATTATAGTAGTTTAACTTTACGAGAACTTTGTAGAATGAGACAACTGTACTCACCTCTCTCACTCGCACCAGTGTTGTCGATTTTTCTTCACCAGATGAAAGGGGAAGAGGAAAACTGACAACAGGGTGGGTTCTTTCTTTTGTATCTGTACTAAAGTGGTCAACGATCTACCCTTGTATCTCCATCTCTCTCTCTGGCAAGTTAAGCCAGCTATACAATAGGTGTATATTTGAGACGAACAGCTAACCACTTGTTATTCGCTATATATCTACAATGGCGTAGCCCAATGTTGAACCGTAGTCTCTCCTTTGTTAGGAGTTACTAGACCAAATTGATTTAGTTATCTTATTTGCCCATAGATGCCATTAATTGTATGCGGTCAACATATCGACCAATGAGACATATAGCAGACATCTAAGTTATTACTAGGATGTTGAGGTCGGTAAAGTTTGCTCAGAAGCCGTTTTATTCAGGCTTAAGGATCTTTTACTAGCCTGAAAATCATCAGATTGGACTTTTCCATCCTAAAAAATCAATTGACCGCGGACGGGTTTGAACCCGCGACCCTCGGAATCAGAAGCAAGGAGCTGGTCCATCGCGGCCGACTGTTATTCGCTATAATCTATAGGGAAATAAGCACAACTAAGTTTGTCTTGGTTGAGTAACTCCACAAGGAAGCATCCTTGTTCAACACGGGAATTACAAACAAGACAGCCATTCCCTCTTCCTTATTTTATGTCAGTTAGACCTATAGTAACATTATAATATATTGTTATTACAGTAGGTTTCTATGAAACTTCGCCTGAATTTAAAATTGGCAAAGAAATATGTCAAATACTCCGTATAATATGTTATAGACCTATTATTATTATTTTCATTATTATTATCACCATCACCATTATGATCATCGTCATCATTATTATCCGAAAACGAAAATAAATAACATTGACAAAAATAAATTACCTAATGGTCACATCTATTTTGTCATACGAACTATTACAAATAGGCCCACATGTTTGGATATTTTAACTGGGTGTTACATTGGCGACTTTTATAATGTTTAAAATTTTCTTTACGACTTAAATGTGTTTATTTTTTTTAAGAACTTATGTTCCATACCTGCTATCCTGGTAGCAGAATGAGAGATTTATTGCATTAGAATTTTAAAAAGCCGCCCGAAGACTAATTACGAATCTCTTAGCTGCACTTGTCTCCCTTGTAAGGGAATGTGTCAGGTGGAGGAGAATCGTCTAGCCATGCGCACCACATAATTCTTCCAGACACACGCACACACATAAATCTCATTCCCTCATTAACGGAACCCCTTTTTGTATTAAAATATTGTCAACGGCTTCCAAATTAAGGTTAAAATGCCTAACATTTGCTGTAAGATATCTTCTCTAATTAATAATATATCCCTCACTGCTGAAGAGTAGAATGTATTACATTACACTTTAATTACTTGCACAATTAATAATAATAATAATGATAATAATAATAATAATACAGTGTTAATAATAATAATAATAATAATAATAATAATAATAATAATGACGATGTTTTATTTTAGTTGGCAGAGTTAAGTCCACTGAACCAGCAAATAGTAAAATTATTAAAACATTGCATACTTATTACAATTGTAAATAGTATATTACGATGCGAGTTTGGGGAGTGGTTTTTCAGAATCTAGGAAAATGTTTAAAAACCGAGCGATAGCGAGGTTTTTAATTCCCGAGATTCTGTAAAACACTTCACAAACATGCGTTGTACATTTTTTTTTGCGCGATGGTGTTTTCAAAATAGTAAAATAATATCTTTGTTGGAAATATTTGCGTACATTATAAACAATTGACTAACGTTAACATTGTGGGCAATGTTCATTAGACCTATTTGAAACAACAGGAGGTAAAAAGTGAAGTAAAGAGATCCCACGACAGATCTCGTGAGGCCCTTTCTAGACAATCGGCACTTGATGTCAGCCGGGTTGTCAGCGCTGCGTGACGCCCGCCTTTACCCTCAGAACGAGTGTCTGGTCCTCATTTCCGTTAGAGGCTGAGTCGATCCCATGACCATAGTGCCGCCAGAGGGTTTGGGTCAGTTTAAAAATCCTGACCCCCACAGGCTCGAACCCTCGACCTTCCGGCTTGTAGCGCAGTGCCTTAACCACTATGCTACGGCGCGTCGGTCTTGAGGACAATTATTGATAACATGGTCGCAAGTACGTATTTATTGTTTTATATTGTTTCAAATAAAGTTCAGTTCATTTAAAATGCAGTGATTTGTTTCATATAATGTATATTAACACTATCTTTTGGATATTTTTTATGTATACATTGTACGTAGTATACATAGAGGGCAGTGGTTTTACTTCCCGCACGTGAGTGTAAATGTAATATTACAGTATAGTTATTTAGGTTGGCAACCCCGAAATGTAGGAAGTTGAATTTCCAATGATGGTCGCCATTGCTGTAAGTACGACAAAACGACTATCGCGCAAAAATATTGTCAAAAGACAATGGGGATGTGATCTAATACTAGGTAATACTAACAAAACATGGTACATAATAAATTTAAAATAATATAAATAAAATTTAAAAAAAGAAGCTTCCTAGATGAATATTTATAGGTTTATACAAATTACTGAATATAGTTGTTAAGCAGTTAATGTTTTCATTGAGTCGTACTTAAGATATCATCATCATCACCATCATAGTACATTCACGAATTTAGGCCATTTGTTGACCTGTTTCGGCCTCAAGAGAAACACCATCCAAAAGTCTTTTGAGTGGACGTCCTGGTCTTTTTCTTCCTGCAGGTTGATATCACTTAAATTATTAAAGCATGTTCCTTGAGGCTAGTCACTCCGCCTTCCACCTTTGGGTCACGAATTCACGTCTCGGTCAGTCCATGTGGGTTCATGGTGAACAAATTGGAGGCAAGGTAGGTTTTTTTCGGAATTTTTCCCGTTTTCTTCTGCAAAACCTTCAATCCACAACTTCTCAATACTTATGTAATCCATGTCATTTTATTTGCTCCCGTGATGGCGTGACAGACCTGGTCAGCCGACATCCGTGTTTAGTACATATTTTGTAAATATTATGAGCTCCTCGCTGTAGTTCTGTTTCAGAATCACTTAGAATCATTAATCACAGTAGTTTAGTTGATAAATATTTTGTCTGAAATTGTAACAATTAACTTTTTCCCCTCTCTAACACACATTCTCCCTTCATGTAGGCCTATGCGTACTTAGAACAGTTGAAAACTGAGTTGACTCTAGCGATAGCCTTTGAGCGATAGTGTTCAAATACTTGGGTAAATATCCTGTTTTTTTCAGTCATAAAAGGAAATTCTTGAGATATATTACCGGACTATTTTCATCATAATCATCATTTTTATAGTATTAATACGTACCGTAGGCCTATTATTAAAACTAATTAGTAAGCTTCAGAAACATTACACGACACAAATATATACTTTACGATCTTAGATGTTAAAGCGCTTAAAGATAAGGATGGGAATTTTGAATGAATTCTTCGAATCACCTCCCTCATCGTAAGATTTATATATTTCTTTCTTATCCACGGACTGAAATTTATATATTTATTTCTTATCCACGGACTGAAATTTGATTTCCGTCTATTTCCGATTCTTCCTTCTGAAATTCTAGGATATTGACTCCATATGTCTTCCTATATGTCAATTGGACGTCATTTCCTATCATAATTAGGCCCTGTGTCGTCCGCCTTTACTTTTATTAGAGATTAGACACACCATGCTTAATTTTAAAATATATGTTGTATAAATCTGTAATATTGAAAGTCTCGAAGTAACAATATTTTGTGAATACATTCACTGTTTTTCACATATAAGTAATGCCGCCCTAAAAGAAAGATATTCAGTAGAATTTGTTTAGGCGGTGGAATTGGAAGTATTCTAACGTCCACTAAATTCACCTTGTGACTATAACTTATTCTTAAAGATCAAAGTACCTCCACAAGACATTCGATTTCAATCAAAAGATATCTAGAAAACTCTAGATCGATCAGATGAGAGAAATATTCAGAAATGGCGCTGGAGATGAAATGCGCCATCTTCCGAGGATTTGGCTGGAGACTATAAATTAAATTCGTAACATCAAAAATAACCTAAATATTTTTTATGATGTGTTGCCATTACTTATTGCATGTCCAGTAACTTAACCCTCGTCATAGCAAATTACTTTCTTTTTCGTGTTTGTTTCTGTATTTTCATTAATTAAATTTATGTACGTATGCCTACATGTATGTATATATGTACGTATGTATGTTTATATGGATTTAAACTCCCATTAACCTATATTAATATGCAGGATCTTCTTGGTGATTTTGCATTATGTTACACAACATAACCCATTAACCTGATTAATTCCATATAATGACATTATGTCATTATTCATTCATATTTTCCTCATAGATTTCTGCCCAAGGATAGGATTTTCACTGGAAATTCAGCATTATCCGCTCCTATCAGTGCTTTACTTTTCTATTCGTGTCTGCATGCATGACTGTGCATCATCTTTTTAAAAAATTTCCTCGATTCAATATTATATTATATTACAATGCGGGATTGCGAAGTGGTTTTTACAGAAGTTAGGAAATTACTGAAAACCGAGAGATAGCGCGGTTTTTAATTTCCGATATTCTGTAAAACACTTAACAAACGTGCGTTGTGCATTATTTTTTGCACGATGTTGTTTTAAAAATAATAAATAGTAGTAAAATAATAACATTCATGTTGGAAATATTTACGTTCAGTATAAAGAACTGACTAACGTTAACAGTCTGGCCAATGTTTATACGATAAATGCCGAAAATAATTTAGTTGAGACTACAGCAGGCCGTGACATCAATCAGTAATAAAATGCCGGCAAGTACGAATTTATTGTTTTATATTGTTTCAAATAAAGTTCAGTTAATTTAAAATGCAGTGATTTTTTTCGTATAATGTATATTAACACCACATTTAGGATATATTTTTCTATAGCCTATACATTGTATAATAATAATACTTTATTTATTCTGGCAGAGTTAAGGCCATAAGGCCCTCTCTTCCACTCAACCAGCACAAATACAAATAAATATTCGACAAATATAGATATACACTATACTAATTATAAACAGTTAAAGATACAATAAATGTAGCAATGTAAATGTCATGTACAAACAACATTTTATAGGGTAATAACAATAATGATACGATAATAATAATAATAATAATAATAATAATAATAATAATAATAATAATATAAATATGATACATTATACGGGAAACACCAATTAATATATATATATATATATATATATATATTATATATATATAGCCTATATCTTACACTGGATAATAATGAAGTCGAGTTTAGAGCAAATATAAATTTAGATTTCTTTTAAAAGATGTCAATGTAGTAGGCCTGAACATAAAGGGCAGTGGTGTTACTTCCCGCGCTAGGTAGGTAATTTGTAATATTACAGTATAATTATTTAGTTAAGTTGGCAACCCAGAAATTTAAGAAATTGAACATTGCTGTGAGTACGACAGAACGCACTATCGTGCATAAAATAACTTACCCCTCATAACATAATATACTATTTATATCATCATATCAATTTTACCGTTATCTTAGTGGAATGAACACTGATCGATTATTAATTAAATACATTCAAGCAGAGAAGAGTAAATTTGGTATGAGTTGTTGGTAAACATGACGTTTGAATGATCACAAGATGACGTTTTTTTTTTTTGTCTCGGAGTTAATAAAGCGATGACATTGTTAACATCATGCTCTCTTATCTGATAAAAATAAGCTCTGACGTTGGCTGATGAAGAGTTTTAAAGGCTTTTAAATTATTTAAAGCTCGTATAAAAGAAAATTGTGCAAGAACTGTTGTGATGTAATATTGAGTAGGTCACTATTAGTCATCGACAAGGCCGCATAAACCTGATGTATCAAGTGCGAGTTCATTATTGCATTTTTTAATTGTTATACCTAGAGTTGGAGGTAAATTCCGTTTCGATATTATTTGCTAATTGAATTATACGTATATAATAGAGTACATATCGCTCTCGATGGTCTAGGCGTCTAGGGGTTAAGTTCCTTGCCTTTGTTCCGAGAGTCGTTGATTCAAACCCGATTTAGGATGGCAAAATCTAAAGGCAAAGTTCTCCGGGAGAGTCTTAAAGCCTTGGGTTCCGAGTCTGAATATTTTCGTGTTCGTAAAATAACCTCAAGCCTAAATTAGAGCATCTGAGCAAAATTAATCGGACTTCCCTTGCAAGTAATACATTCGTTACTTATCAGATGTTTCTTTGAGGAAATGTGCTAACCACATGTCACTGTCTGATATATGTAGGGAAATAAGCGTAACTAAATTAGCTTGGTTAAGTAACTCTTGATATGGAGGAGCTTTGTCCTCGCGTGGGGAAGAACGGGTATAGACTAAACATAGGCCTATAGTAGTCAATCGCATAAAGAGACGCAAACTGTCTGTTTCGTCTCACTGTTGTTCTGTCCATGTTTTCACTGGCCTTCCTACATTCCTTATTCTCTTGGCTTGTAGTTAATTGTTGCTTTTGGTACTCTTGTTACATTCATTATTTCTATACGTGTAAACCATTAATCTCTATATTATTTGATTTTTTTCATTCAGTGGATAAATATTTAACTGTGTTCTTATATCTCCATTCTTTATCCGATCCAATCTTGTGCAGTCTTTTGTTCTTCTAAAGAAGTTAATTTCTACGCTTTGTATTCTACTTTGAATCTTTTTTATTATTACTCAAGTTTCGCTCCCATAAAGTAGGACTAATGCAATGTTTTATAAAGCTTCAATATATTATCTCTTCCTGTTTTGTTCTTTAATCTTTGATGTATAGTTCCGCATATAATTTTAAATTTCGACAGTTTCATATTTATGTCTCCTTCAGTTGTATTTATAGTAAAATTACAACCCAAATAATTGAAATTTATTACTTGTTCCAGAGGCGTGTTGTTTATAATGATTAAAATATTATAATTACTGTACATTTCTATTATTGAAAGGTATATTGTGTTTGTCTGATAACAAACCACTGAATTTATTTATACGTATAACCACATGGGATACATTTAAATTAAATGTTATGCTTTTAAATGTAAATTAATATATTATAATTTTATAAACTAGTCCGGAACTAATCCCGTGCTACAGCCAAGTGCAATATTCACTTTTATAGGCCCAACTTGGTGAAATGTGAAAAAAAATTGAATTCACTTAAATTGTAGAATTGATGCATAAATATGCCTGGACATTTTTATCCTCACCGCCTCTAATACTGTAACGGTTACCATGTTTGACTGATATCCCAGAGATTCGAGTGCTGGCTATAAAATTGACATTTTTGAGTATTACGTTTGAAAAGGTATCACGTAGCCTTACGAGGACAACTGCTTAACTACTACACGAGTACTACTAAACAGGGTAATCGCGAAATCGTATTAACAAACTAGCCAATGATTATTACAATCACTTGAATCTTCTAAATTGTCTTGCCATGGATTTATTTATTTATTTTTGTCATATTAGTTATTGTTGTAAGTCTCAGGATTCGTTAAATCTTATTTGAGAAGAGACTTAAATATTTCTTCATGGCGCGAGGGGCCTTGGCCTACCAATCGGTTGCTGGTTTCACATCCACTTGTGTCATTTAATAATAATAATAATAATAATAATAATAATAATAATAATAATAATAATAATAATGGTCTCGAGGTAGCGTGCTGCCTTGTCACGCAGCGGGCCCGGGTTCGATCCCCGATCGGGGCAGTTTTTCTGGGTGATGTTTTTATCGGGGTTTTTCTCACCTGCTGTAAGACAAATGTCAGGAAAACTTTAAGGCCCAAACGGTCCCCGAAATCGTATGGCCATCATCACCATCCTTATCATTATCATCATCATCCTTCATCGGTGTGGAAAGCAACAGGAAGCTACCACACCTATAATTCCCTAGTAGAGCTGCAAGCATAGCATGAAAATGCTATGATTGCTGTGAAAAACCTGCCCTCAGGCAGAATTACTATGGATGGATTATTATTTTTATTATTATTATTAAACGTCCAGTTGGTAGACTAAGCATGAGGTGGGATACTAACATTATCCATGGTTTGAGGGAAGTAGATTATACAGGGGATGATTAGAAAACATTAGTTCAGGATAGGGATATATGGAGAGCTTATGTCCGCGCGGCCATGAACCTACGAGTTTGATGAGCCAGTGAGTTAGTTTAGTTAGTAATTATTATTATTAATTATTATTATTATTATTATTTAATTATTTAAACTGGCATAGTTAAAGCCATAGGCTTCTCTTTCACTCTACCAGTTAAAGATATATAGGCCTACAGAATTTAGCCCTGCGTAATTTCATAACATAAATAATTATAAGTAAATATTTATACAAATTAAACTACGATATAAATCAATTAAGTCACTGTAATTAGAGGAGCGAAAAATCAGAAACCGTCAGTTATTCCGCTGAAAGACCAATTACAAAAGAAAGGGATTTAAATTTATTTTAAAGGAAGCTAATGTCTGACAGTCCGTAGTAGCTTGTAGTAAGGAGCTCCAGAGTCTATCAGTAGATACGATATTCTCGTAGTAATTAGAATAATGGGATGTGGAGTAGGAAGTTCTGGCGCAATCGTGTACTTAAATTGTTGTTGGAAGATAGGAGTTGAAAGCGGAAGGGTAAATGGTTTGGTGTAGACTCTACACTGAAGAGGTATGTATAATTTTGAATAGAAGAGTAAGATAATACATTTTTTCTGTTATCATGGATGGAAATGGGGCCAACATAGTTCGCGGAAGAAAGAAGAAATGTAGTCATTTATATGAGTAAAAGTAAAGTGATCCCACAACAGGCCCGGGGGCCCTTGGGGTAGTAGGAGGTTAAGGCTCCCACTTTTTCTAGACAATCGGCACTTTATGTCAGCCGGGTTGTCAGCCCTGCGTGACGGCCGCCTTTACCCCCAGAACAAGCGTCTGGTACTCATTTCAGTTAGAGGCTGAGTCGACCCCAGGGCCATAGTGCCGCCAGAGGGTTTGGGTCAGTTTAAAAATCCTGACCCCAACGGGACTTGAACCCTCGACCCTCCGGCTTGTAGCTCAGTGCCTTAACCACTATGCTACGGCGTGCCCCCCATTTATATGAGTATTGAATATAATTATCTGATACACATATTATGAATACGTATGTTGCAATTTATATGCCAAGTCTATCGTATATATATATATATATATATATATATATATATATATATATATATATTGTCAATAAGATGTCACAATAATCAAAATTCAGCATCACTAAAGCTCATATTAGAATTCTTTTGAGATTAATCGGAAGAAAATGTTTAAATCTATTTAAAGATTGCATTATTCAAAATACTTTTTTTTTTATTATGATGTCCCAACTTATATTATAGTCAAGATACAAACCGAACATTTTAACAAATGATGAATAAGGTATTGCTTTGTTATGACCGGCCGATTGATATCATTAATTGTGTGCCCTAGGAGTATATCTAGTGTCCTCTCTATATTAAATGCAGGTCCGAGGTCTTTACACCACTGTGATATTTGTATAAAATCAGTGCAAGTCTGACAATGTTTTCGTTGATTTCTTCAAGTTTGAAGTTAATATAATTTTTACAGAGATGAAAGACCATGCAACAATTATAGAGGTGGCATATGGTCAGCATTTCTGGTCCCTCAGCCGTTATAGTTGGTTTTATCGACCTGGAACCGCTACTACGAGTACTTTAGCTACTCGAATTCCTCTACCCATATTACTCACGATAATGGTTAGGCATGAAGAAGTATTTTAGTAAGATCTTCATTATGCCCCACGTTGTGGCGACATTTTGGAGAAGTAATTCTTTTCCCATGTTGTGGTGACATCTTGAAGCAGCTAATTCTCTTCATGCCCGATGTTGTAGTAACATTTTGAAGGATTAGTGTCCCAAAAAGAATTACTGGTTCAGGTTGGGTTTGATTTTCGGTAGAGCTGGAGTCTCTTCTCAAGGTCGAAGTTGGTACACAAGATAGGAAAACACTTTAAAAATCACTAACTGATTCTTGTAGAAATACTTGTAAATTTATTTACTATTTAATTTCCCAGCAGATCAAGTAAATATAGGTGGTGGTATTCTTCACCGTCGATTAAAATTAAATCATTTTCTTTTCTTGAATGAACTATTCTTCTTGTATTAAATATCACATTTTATCAGGAGAGCAGTTATTGCTTCTATCCTTGATGAAAGTTATATGCTGACTGACTAGAGTAATTCTGTTATAATTTTAAAGAATATTATTACATCACATGATTTTATATTTAAATTCTATTGGTTAATGGTCCATTAAATACCAGGTTTAAATTTGATTTGTTAAATCCAAAAGTTAATTGTTTTAACACCCAATCAGAATTTAGTATACTTTTATTTAAAAATATTAAGTTAAGCAGGTGTTCCTATTACAGTTATAACAGAAAGCTTTATATTTCAGACAACAATGACTTAAAACACAATTTTAAAAGCATTATTTAGATAGACTTATATAATACAATTTCTTTAATTGTTACTGAGACATCTTTATTCAACAATGAACAACAATTTATTATTTAGATGTTTTTCTTTATTTAAGTTATATTTAAATATTAAAAGAATTTTAAAATATAAAATTATTAACTTAAACTTTCATATTTATTATGATATTAAAATCCTGCTATAAGCACTGGTCCTATACTGGCAGAAATTCCGTGAGAGTTTCTACACATGGGAGACACTAGCCCTAATAATAGTAAACAGCTTTTTTTATGTATATATTTATAAGTGTAGGATAATCGCGAGGAGTATTAAATGAAGGCATTAAAGTATCATTTTTAAACAAATAAATATATATACGCCAAAACATATAGCCTAAAAAGGTGCTGTAAAAATATCAATTTTAGTAAATATTTATAATAATCTTAGATGCAATTTCACTATTCTCTTCTACAAGATAGTTAATAGTACTTCATTAGAATCACTCTTATTTCTTTCAGTACTTTTCTAAACTTACTGAAAATAAAACGGATTTTGATGAGTGATGATAATTATTGTCTGCAGAAAGAAATGTTTCACTCAAGAGAGAATCTTTAATCGATATATATGTCACGAGGAGGAAAACTAGGATAATATTACAAGGAAATGTCTGACTTTATGGCTCTCGTTCAAGTTCAGGTCAAACAGTTCATATTTTATAAGAACAGAATCAATACTATGTCTTGATATTTTTTTTAAATATATTTTTACTTATACCCTTATGTAAAGGAATGTTTATTAATTTAGAAAGTATATACGTGTATTTTAACATTTACAATACAGGCTATGAGTATAATTGAATGGGTCATTTCAAAAAGGGGTAATCTACTATTTTTCTGAAATTAACTTTTTTCTTTATTCCACATGAGAACGGATCAACTACACTATTCCTTTACCACTTTCTGACTTTATTCAGTAGCAATTTCAAATTCAGTGCTTTATCCTCAACAAGTTCAATCAATTTTTTTTCCCTCTCCTGTAAAATTTGCTCAGCTGTAGATGATCCCTTTTTCGAAATTACTCATTCAATTATTTTCGTCTCTTTGATATATACACTACTCAAAAAAATTAGAGGAACACATGTTTAAACCAAAACACGAGAATGAATATTGAAACAATTTAATGTTTGATCTTTTGTAATTATAAATTGAAGATTTATGTAAAATTAGAATAGACATTCAAACAATATTTTCTTGTACAGTATTAGCAATACGAACAAGTTATCATTTGTAACTGAAAACAAAGTGGAAATTTGAGATTTACAATTTTTGGAATCAATGTTTCCATGGTTATTTCAACACTCAATACTTAGTGTGTCCTCCGTGAGCCTGAATGACCGCATTACACCTGCGAGGCATACATCGCAGAAGCCTTCTTACAGAAACTTGTGAGATTCTCTCCCATTCCTCGGTGAGTGCATGTGAAAGTTCTTCAAGGTTCTGAGGTACAGCAGGACGCTTACGAACAAGTTTTTCCAACTTATCCCACATATGCTCGATCGGATTAAGGTCCGGACTGCATGCAGGCCAGTCCATCACCCGAATTTGGCATTCTTGCAGGACATCTCTGGTAGCCTGTGCTGTATGACATCTAGCATTATCTTGCATTAGAAGAAAATTAGGGTCCATACCATAAGCAAAGGGTACAACATGTTGGAGGATAATGTCATTAATGTAAATATCAGCATTCATGCGCTGTGGGACAACGACAAGCTCTGTCCGAGACTCAATAGTAATCCCAGCCCAAACCATAACCGAACCACCTCCAAATCTGTCACGTTCAATAATTGTGGCTGGATCAAAACGTTCACCAGGACGTCTCCATACACGTGTACGACCATCAGAACCTGTTAGACGAAATCTTGATTCGTCCGTGAATAAAACACCCTTCCATTGGCGGAGCTGCCAGTTGACATGATTCTGAGCAAATCGCAGCCGGGCTTCTTTGTGCTGACGTGTTAAACGAGGAGCTTTAAAGGGGATTCTAGACCTCAACCTTGCATTTCTCAGTCTATTTCTTACAGTCTGATCAGAAATTACCGTCCCAGTTGCTGTGCGTAAATGATTTTGTAGATCTCTGGCTGTAGATTTTCTTCTGCGCAAAGCTGATAAGACAAGAAATCTATCCTGTACGTCTGTAAGTCTTCTTCTTACGACCTTGCCCGGGTCTCCTCTTGTATCCATGTGTCTCTCTATATCGCCTCCACAGCCTATGGATGACGGAAGGGCTGACATCAAGAATCCTAGAGACATGGCGAATGGAACGACCATCTTCAATCAATGCAACTGCTCGTGCAACTGATGTTTCATTCAGATGTCTCATTGCTCTGTATTAGCTTCAGAGAACACAAAAATAACAATTCCCTACCACAGATTATTCTTCAAACCTGTTTTAAAAAAAATAAATCAATACGAACTCACTTTGGTTTCAGCAACTCTTGGAATTTCACTAACATATTCAGAGAAAAATTAATAAAACCCAGAAGATCTTCAATCTGATTTTAAACAATACTTGAACTCAAAACATCTGACTCAAAAATTAAATTATTACAATATTTATTTTGTGGCTTTGGTTTAAACATGTGTTCCTCTTATTTTTTTAGTAGTGTATTATGGTTATTGTGATTATTTAATAAATAGTTATTATGATGATAATTAATGTTGAAAAACAAGTTTTTCTTGAAAATATAATTGTACAACTTAGGAGGTGGTCAAAATTAATTAGCATTCCCATCAAGACGATTACATAGAGGAAATAAGCAACATAAATGTTATATGTATTATTATGGGATTACATTTTTAAAGAATTGTAGGCCGGTGTTTTGATTTCTGTTTGGTTCGTCTTCCGGGCTAAGTGACCGTGGTCCAGTTTTCTTTAAATTTGACGTTTCGTGTACTACTGCGGTAGATATCTTCAGGATATTCTGCGTGCTCTCTGTGAACTCCTCAACTGTCGGGTACAGACCGACAGACTGACTGCAGCCGACAGATGAGGAGTTCACAGAGAGCATGCAGAATCTCCTGAATATGTCTACCGCAGTAGTATATGAAACGTCGAGATTCAAGAAAACTGGACTATGGCCATTTAGCCCGAAAGACGAATCAAACAGGAATTTTTAAATAACCTAGAATTCAAATACCGTATACATTTTAGAGCTTAAAATGTAGCGACTAGAAAGCGGTAACATGTTAAACTAATACATTTTTTTTTCGAATATAATTATTATCACAGTAAATTTTTTACTTAGTATTTATCTGAGACATTGCTAGGCTTTAAAGAGTAGAAACAAATAACGGAAATGTCTAATTTTGTAAAAATACTCACACTGTTAGAATTATATGACCACATGAAATGCATTGAAAGTTACCAACAAGAGTTTTGGAATGGATTCCATCAGGAAGGAGATAGTTTCAGGATATAAAGAAATTAATGTTTTAAAAAATTATTACAGTAACAGGAATTTAAATGTAGAGAAAGTTCAAGTAAAAGGATAAAATATAAAAATTGGTTACAAGAAATGTTTTTATTCATCTAATAATAATAATAATAATAATAATAATAATAATAATAATAATAATAATAATAATAATAATAATAATAATGGTGATGGTGATGATAATGATGATAATGATACAAATTATGATAATAATGATAATAATAACAATACCTATTCAATTGAATAAAATGAACACCATAGAAAGAACGGAAGAAAACCTACTTGCAAAAAGAGCTAAAGAAGATAGACCAATGGAGGAAGAAGAACAAGAGGAAGACCAGCCAATAGATGGATAGACAGTGAATGCGCATCTAATACGTCTTCCTCCGAGGAGTGATTTTGGATATAAACATGATAAAAATCATACAAATTATGATTAAGAAGAAAAACAAGAAGAAGACCTTTTTGTCTGAAAATGTATAATAATAATATTAATATTATTGTATTATTATTATCATTATTATTATTATTATTATTATTATTATTATACAATTTCAGACAAAATGGTCTTCTTCTTCTTCTTTATCATAATTTGTAGGATTTTCATCCTATTTATTTCCACTCCTCGGAGGAACACGTATTGGATGCGCATTCACTGTCTATCCATCTCTTGGCTGGTCTTCCTCTTGTTCTTCTCCCATCCATTGATTTATCTTCTTTAGCTCTTTTTGCAAGTCTGTTTTCTTCCATTCTTCTTATGGTGTTGATTTTATTTAATTGAATAGGTCCTTTCATTAAACCCTTGACCATCAACCAAATAACTTTGTTTTTCAGACTCATAATATTTTTAGTTCTTTAATCGTGAAATATGAATAGGTATGAACGGCCAAGTAGGCCCACGCTCATTGTTATTGGCCTTATATTATATATTTTCGAAATTACATATTTAGTAAAAGTATACTAATATTTACATGAGTTAGGTAACACGCTTTACATCGATGTTGGAGAAGTTGTCATGTTAAGGCGAAGCTGTTGACTATGCGCATTTGAATTCATCAGCCAAACAAATGAACTCCTCTCACGTGTGGCTCCCACGTGCCAACGAGACAGACATGCAAGGTTATGCTTTATTGTCACAATGTCACGATGGCCATAGTATTTCCTGTTTTCTGTCTGAATCTCTCACTTTATGAATAACGAACATATTTAAAATTATTCATCAAATGATACAATATTTAATCAATGTATGCTCACATGAAAGATTAATACCAACTTTATGACAGTTAATTCCTGATTTTTGGGACTAATTCACTGGCGCTATCGAACCCTAAGTTCATGGCCGCGCGGACATAAGCTCTCCATACATTCACCTCACACGGCGAAATTATCTATACTCCGTCCCGTGGTTTATCCTTATTTTAGTCGCTAATTCATTATAGGGAAGTTCGGGTAATGTGGTCCCTTCTGTTTGAGTGGACCCTGTTAATATCTTCTTTAATTGGTGCTGCCCGCGAACAGAAAATATTTTAACTTCTTCCCCCTATCAACTTTGACAGTCCAGTTTATTTTATTCTATGTGCGAAGAAGGGTTTGTTTGTAATATTTATGAAAATGATCACTTCATACCCTGGAACCTGGACACTGGACATTAACAAAGGCAGATAGTAAACAAATAGAGGCTGCTGAAATGAAGATGTTGAGAGCAATAGCAGGATACCAACGGACCGATAAAAAGAAAAACGAAGATATAAGAACAGAACTTAATATATTTAATATCTGTGAAAGAATAAAATATTATCAACATGATTATCTTCAACACGTATTACGAATGAATGAACAGCGCATACCAAGAAGAATGTATAATTATAAACCAAAAGGGAGAATAATGTTGGGAAGACCATTGAAGAGATGGAAGGACCAATTAGACCTATAATGAGATCGGAACAGGCCATTAGGCTTAATCCTTGTTGTTGATGATGATGATCACTTTATAAGTTTTTCAAGCTAATAATCAGTTCTTAATTTCTGCTATTGAATATTACAAATGTTGAAAAAACTCCTAAAATATTGTATTAATTCTGCTATTGAATATTACAAATGTTGAAAAAACTCCTAAAATATTGTATTATGTAGATACTGTTTTAATTATACTGACGGGTTTGGTTTGATATTATGTGACATGGCTGCTGTATAAAATAATTAAACATAACAAAGGAATTCGGTTAATGTGGACCCTCCACGAGAACCTGGGTCCACTTTACACGAATACTTACATTTTATGAATGAGGATGCTGACTGTAAAAACCATTCACTTAATTAGTTTTATTTAATATCCTTGTAATTTTACTAAACCCAAAGATAGTCGCTTTCTGCAATTGAATGACGTGTGAATGTTATAATCAACAATAACTTTTCAAAATATTAAATAAATATCAACGCTTTTAATTATGATCAGTCATAAATATTTTCAGATTAACCTGTGCCTATCTGTATAAATTAATAGAGTAAATAAACTTAAAAATAGTCTAAAAGCTAGGGTGAACTCTGGGGTCCACTTTATCCGAATATACAAGTTAAAGTGGACCTTTCTTGTTCGGTACATTTTTTTATAATTGTCTTGTAATGTAAAAAAGTTTATAAATTATGAAGATGTTTCAATATTTGAATAAATTAACAATGCTATTTTGAATTTGTTGTGTTTCTTCTTTTAATTAAGGGATTTGAATTTGTTTAATTACAGTGATTATCATTAGTGTTGTAACTATGAAATAGCATTGTTAATTTATTCAAATATATATATATGCAATTTTTATTTTGTTATTTATTATAAAATTGTATAAAATTAAAACAAAACTTTTTATTTCTAATATAGCCTGCTCTTTTATTCATTTGTTTGTGTTTTAATGTTAGCGATGGCACAAAATGTTCAAATTAAAATGTTATATTTCAATGTCTATAAGGTAGTGTATTTAATAGTCCTATGGACTTACAGTAGTTCTTATTCGTATTGGATATTACAAAATCAGGCGCTTACTTCGATAAGAATCTAAAAAAATTGAAAATAAGTTTCAAGAAAACCTGGCATTTAAAAGTACAGCTCTTAATGCAATTTCAAGCTTCCCCCATGCATAATTATTGTTCGGTACATGTTTTATAACTGTCTTGTACAAGCATTGAGAACAATATACCTGTGCTTTTGTCTGTAGGTAACAGTTGTAGAGTCTCAAAATTAACATCTATTATTTTGACGACCTCATCTAGAAATGTTATGTTGTGCAAAAAGCAACAAATTCATTCCAATTTATCGAAAAAACTGTAATTATTGTATAAAGTAGTAGGGAAATGAATCTCAATCCCAGCTAATCCGCAAAAAGAAACCTAAATTCACAAGTAAATCCTCACCACTGGCAATATGACATAACTCCGCAGATGAAGGAAAGCATATTATAAGATATAAAAGCTACAGGAATACTAAATGCGACCAGGTAGCATTTAAATTCAAGACTATTATTATATTCTCTGAATTTGGAAATGTGAGGTAAGGGTGATTGATTTTCAAGAAATAGGTATAACATGAGTCCTAGAAAAGATTAGTATTGAAAGATACAAATTGCAAGTAAAAGGCGATTAGTAGAAATTTCCAAACGCGGAGTCAATTGCGCATGAAAAGTGCCGTTATGCCGGAAACAGGAAAATGTAACCGTTATTATAGTCATTATAACTGCCATAGGATAATGTACTAAATAAATATTTAATTCGACAATTAACTTATGCCCCAAATACGAGATAATGACCAATCACGTTTCAATGAATTTTCTTTCACAACCAATGACAGTCGCGTTTCACTTCGCTCTATATCGAATTATGTTTACCAGCTCCTGTTTTTGTGATAAAGAAAGCTCCTCCTTTTTTTATTATTCTGAACAGGTCAGAGCATTATTTTGCACTGACTGACTCTCCAACAAATACATTAAATATAGCAAATAATTAACAGATTTCTTCGAACTACACATTTGATAATTGTGTGGGCAATAATTGTGTTTTTAAAAAAATATTTTACTGGGTTGTTTACTAAAAAATAAATTAATAACCTATGATGTTGGTTATAATATACAGTTTGATATGTTTCATTTTTTCTCCACTATGATATATTCTTGAAATATTGCGATTCTATTTGGCATTACATTATATGATCAAGTTGCAGTGAATAAACAAATGAAACATAACTACAGATTTGTGATTTGTTTTCAAACATCATCGTTTACATTATATATATATATATATATATATATATATATATATATATATACATGTTTTAAAATACCGGTAACTATATTTAAATAATGATTTTTTTAGTAAACAGCTTAATTTTATTCGTTTAGTAGTCCTAACAAATGCCACTCTTGATTTCCAAATTTTCTAGATAAATTCACCCGTCACTTCGTAACTCGTGAATTTATCGATGACTTGGAAATCACTCGTGACATTACTTATGATAAATGCAGTAAAACAGGTCACCAAAATTAGGTATTGTTACTAGTAATTTAAGAACATAGATTAATTTATATATATTTTCGTTAACAATATTTATTTTAACAATCAAGAATACTGAATTAATTACGGTATGTAAATAACTTGATTAGCCAATAATAATACAATAAAAGTTGACTTAGATTTACTTCTTGGCTTTACAACTTTAATGATAAAACGTGACAAAAATTAAGATGCATGGTAAGAATAAATCCTGCGGTGTATAATAACAATAATAATTTATGTATTTTTTAATCTGAGGTAATAGAATCCTTGTAGAATCGAAGATAACCAATGCATCAACCTCTTGATATGTGGAATTAGTTCAATATGACAATGTAGAATGTCGATGAGCTCCTTTGATGTGAAATTTGTAGAATTTGTATTCACGTTATGAAACGTATTATATGAGCAGCAAAGTAAAGCTGAAGAATACTTGCACAGTAAATGTTGAATTACGAAGATCCATAATCATCAAAGTTTCAGCTTTATGCAAAGAATGATATGCAATAATAATGCATCGATAACATTACTAAATGCCGGTTGCTCATAACGAAAAACACTAAGTTTAATCTCCTATAGAATTTCACTTAATAGCTAAGTTAGGAGACAAAATCTGCCCTATGTGTTCACAGTAGACTTGAAGCGTAACAGTGAATGAAGTATTATAGAGCGAATGTTGCTCAACTATCTATAACATTTATAAAGCTCATGATTATGTAGAAGAGCTCATGATATAGTAGACCTGTTGCTGTAGGGTTTTTCACGTCTAGAAAATAGCATTGCTCTTGTGAAGGAATTCTTGCTGGTTAACATGTCCTATGGCGTAAGATTGATTTATTAGTTAATTCATTTAAAATGCATAATTTAGTTAAATAGTTTCGCCTACAACTTTGCCAAAAACGAGGGTGCCCGATTTATTACAAAATAACATTATGGAATGTATAATTATCATAAGGAATGCCACGAGTGATTTCCAATTTATCTAGATAATTTGGAAATCTAGAGTGGCATTTATTAGGACTATTTAACGAATAAAATTAAGCTGTTTACTCACAATTCATTATATAAGTATAATTATTTTAAAATATTTAAATATTTAATGTAAACGGCGAAGTTTGAAAACAAATGAGAAACGATTGGTACGCTTCATTTGATTCTTTTGTTCATCACTGCAACCGGATCATAATATTATTTATTGCCAAAGGATCGTAATGTTGTAAGAATTCACCCTAGTGGAGAAATTTATAACCAACGTTATAGGTATTAATTAATTTGATGTCCTATGATATAAATATGTCAATTATATTTTTCTGCAAAGTCATTTCCTGGAAAATAATTCGTTTAAGAAAGTGCAAACAGTGTTTTTTTTTGTGATATAATCAATTGTTACAAATGTTTTTATATCATCTCTCGTATGTGCTTTCTGCTGACATTCATGCACTATATATACAATCTGATAACCGTATTTCCTAGAGAGTCAGTCACTGCAAAATAATGCTATGACCTATTCAGAATGTTAAAAAAAAGGAGGTGCTTTCTTTATTATGATAAACTTTAGTTGGTAAATTCTAGGCGAAACACGACTGTGATTGGTTGTAACTCCCATTTGGGGCATGAGTTAAATAGTCACAAAAAAGTCCCCGACAGCAAATGTTTATCTTTAACAAATAACTCGTAATAACCATTTTTTTGTGTTTCATTGATGCTAAGAAGATCGGTATTTAGATTCCCGTGTAAGCGTAGCACCGAACAGCGGGTATTTTTTATGGATGACACAATAATGAGTTTTATCCAGCAACGCCGGGTATTCAGCACGGGTTATCTAAAAATAATTAAGATACAATTTTATAATTATTTTTCCTATTACTTATTCAACTAAACATAAAAACACATTAATTTTCGTCTTTCAGCAAATTTATGCCAAGAAGATCGGGATAAGTAGATTCGCGGACAACTATCTAAGGGGTATCTAAAAATATGTACTTTATGAATGTATAATTATTTTTCCGTTTACTTGTTCAAGTAAACATAAAACACATTAATTACCATTTATTTAGGGGTAGCAGCGCCCGCCGGGTATTAGCTAGTTTAAAATAAATTTGATTACAAGTTACGTAATTTATTTGTTGTTTGAAAAGTAGTATATTATAATATGGATGATGTACATAAGAGGGAACTCTGTAATGTTATGGGCGTGGGCCCAAGGAATGCAATGGAAGCTAACGAGCAAAATGTCAGTCCTTATGAGGATTGCTAGACAAATGATATACCATATATCAATACAACGTCAAAGTTGCAGCTTGACGTTATTGATGCGCAGACTCCAGTCTAGCCGTCCCACTTATGACCTTACTCTTGTTTCTCTTCATTTTCCTGTTTATGCGGTGACTTCAACTTTCATTTGTTCACCAAAGGGGAGTCCCAGGCACATTCATAATGACACACGCGAGAAAGTAAGCTATATGGTTCTTATTGATTAGAATAACAGAAAACGAAATAGTAACATATTATTCTAACTATAACTCATTGATTGCATTACCTATTGGGAAGTTTCACAGTGACCAACTTAATTATTATATACATACTGTGTGAATACGCACTGTACCGTACAATAAAAATAAATTCTCGTATAAATTGTTATTCAGTACTCAAATAGTTATTGTTGAAATTAGAAAAATGTTTTAAATGATAATAGAACTTTATTGAACGACGCTCTTTGACCTTTTTAAAGCCATTTTTATTTATTAAAAAATAATAGATCTTCACTGTATGTAAAATTGATCCTTCAGAACACTTTTTTGAGTTTTCTAAAATTAAAAAAAAAATTAACTTAGGGTTAATGAGTGGAATTGAAACATTTAACAATAATAATCGCAGAAACTAATTATTATTAAAGTATATTTATCATAAAATTTAAATTATAAAATTGTTGCTTATTAGGTACGTTTCCTCAACTTTGTAAACTATTAATTCTCTGTAGGCCTTTCGGGACTAGCCCCATCATCAGCAGAAGGAACAGGAGATAGGTCTTTATCTGCTGACCCTGAATGATGATGATGAGACTAGTCCCGAAATGCTTACAGAGAATTAATAATGTATAAAAGTCCACCGTTTTGGTCTCGAACTGCCTTGTCATGTAGCGGGCCCGGGTTCGATTACCGTCAGGACAAGCTTCCTGGGTGAGACTTTTTTCGGGGTTTTTTCTCACCTGTAAAACAAATGTCAAGCTTTGAGGCCCAAACGTCCCCGAAATTCATCTGGCCATCATCATCACCATTATCATCCGCCGGTGTGGAAAGCAACGATAAGCTACCATTCCTATAATTCCCTAGTAAAGCTGCAAAGAATAGTATGAAAATGCTATGATTGAAGTTAACGACCTGCCCTAGGGCAGAGCACTGTAGAATAGAAAGTTGAGAAGACGGACCTAATAGATAATTTTTATATTATAATTTTAATTTTATGACTAATAACTCAACGGAATTTTACCATGAATTTTATTAATGTTGACTTTATTTATCAGCAAATTGGAATATAACAAGTAAATTGTAAGAAAAAACTGTATTTTGAATCTTGTTCAATCTAACAGGTTTTGCTCAAAAGTTTATGTGCCGTAAATTTACGACATGGGACTCGCTTGGTTTCAGTTCCTTTTGAAGGAACCAATGCTCAGTATTTTGAAGCCCTGAAAAATCCATCGACATTGGTCTTGCCTGGTTTCAGTTCCTTTTGAAGGAACCAGTGCTCAGGATTTTGAAGCCCTGAAAAATCCATCGACATGGGTCTTGCTTGGTTTTAGTTCCTTTTGAAGGAACCAGTGCTCAGGATTTTGAAGTCCTGAAGAATCCATCGACATGGGTCTTGCCTGGTTTCAGTTCCTTTTGAAGGAACCAGTGCTCAGGATTTTGAAGCCCTGAAGAATCCATCGACATGGGTCTTGCCTGGTTTCAGTTCCTTTTGAAGGAACCAGTGCTCAGGATTTTGAAGCCCTGAAGAATCCATCGGTTCCGGCCGGGTTTGAAACCGGAAATATCGGAATCACAGGCTAGATTGATGGTAACCACTGACCCACTAAAACCCGACTGTTTTAATCGTAAACTCCATTTATACAGTGCTCACTTTAGGTGATATGAAAAAAAAATCTCATTTCTTATTACATGTTTATTACCTTCAGGAAACTGATACTTGAACAGAACATATACTTGAACAGAACATATATCTCTAATTTGATTGTTTACAGAACGAAATTATAAATTTTATGTACTATCAATGACGCTTTAATTCGTAATTACTAGGCAACAAAATCTGTATTTTATATTCTAACAAAACACGAAACACGCTATCAAAACATAAAATACAGGTTCAACAAAACTTAAAATACACTTAAATGATTTCTTATAATTGCGTAAATAAACTTTCCTTGTCTTTTCTGGAAGTACATTAATAGTTGCATTTTGGATTGCTTTTAAAATGTTTCCTGATGAACCGTTAAAATTACCTTCTCCACTCATTTTTACTTTAAATTCACTTATGAAACTAGCACTCAAAATTCGACGGCGTTATGTATCAACCGGCTATGCACCATTATGTAAGTTTCGAGAAAAACGAGTTTAAAGTTTGTCAGTCTTCACTATTTATTGTAGCGCCAAACTAACAATAGTGGATATTGCAAGTTACTTTCCTTGTTTGGAAATTATGAATCAACAATCTAAGAGTTGGAATATTTGGCGCTTAGCTGCTTGATGTAAAATTTAGATTAGCATTTATGAAGACCTGCCTTTATAGCCATTTGTTGTAAAACATAGGATTGGTGGCGTTTACATTTTATTTAATAATAAAGCTATATTTGAAGATTTGGCGCTAGAAGATCTACCTCTGTGATTGACACATGTGGATGTGAAGGGCCAGCAGCCGGCTGGTAAAAGGGCAACCGCTGAAAAGTGGAAAGACCCTCAATCGGAGTCGGCGCTAGAAGTGTGCATACATTTACTTCATGAGCCAGTGCAACAGATGGCATGAAAATTTTAATTTTTAAAAATGGCGCTTAGCCGATTGATGCATAATATCGTCCAATTGCAGAATATAACAATAATGTTTGTTGATTTATCGTGTATTTTTTTAAACCTACATTACTCTTTCCCTGAACATATGGTTTCCGCAATAAATAAATTTCATTAAATATACTAAACATACAACTTAGCCTATACTAAAATACTCTGAACATAGATAAAATATTGTAGAAAACACGTTACAAAATTAGGTTCAATAACTCGCTGCTCTTAGAACAGCATTTGCTTACTAAACCTCTGTTTTTATAATTAGTCTAAATAACTACAATGTTTATTAACGTTTTCTAGAGGAACTTCATTTCAATTTTCGTTCAAACGGCCTCTTATGAGTTGGCCAGTCAATGCACGCATGTGACTATCGTAACAGGAAGTCACATGCGTACCATTAGTAACTTAATTTACCTTTGAATGTCAATAACACTACATATATCGTTTATGGTTTCACATTTGCAAGGTTCTACGATCAGGTTTAAACTGACCGAAACCCTCTGGCGTCACTATGGCCCTGGGGTCGACTCAGCCTCTAACGGAAATGAGTACCGGACGCTTGTTCTGGGGGTAAAGGCGGCCGTCACGCAGGGCTGACAACCCGACTGACATAAAGTGCCGATTGTCTAGAAAAAGTGGGAGCCTTAACCTCCTACTACCCCAAGGGCGTCCGGGCCTGTTGTGGGATCACTTTACTTTTTTCTACGATCAGGTAATAAATGTTAAAACATAAAATCAATAACTCCTGCTTTTAGAGTATTAGGCTATTGTAACACTGGTAAACTCAGATTTAATAATTATACTAGGTTTTGATTAGCTTAGGTTAAGAGGAATTTGTTTATATTAATATACAGGATCTTTTTGGCAATGATAAATTATGTTATACATATTATCAACAAAACCCAATAACCAAACACAAATTAAAAACATTTAAAAGCGTCTACGCCTTACGACAGCACTATCAAGACACCCTGCTGATAGACTAAGGACTTTCTGGGCTTTTAATAACTTGGAATTTTAGTGTCCCGCGCCGTAGCCGAGCGGTTAAGGAAGGAAGCCTTGGCGCAGAGCTACGGGACTTGCGCTGGTTCGAGTCTCCATGGGGGAAGAAATTTTCTCATGGTATTTCTGCCAGTATGGGACCGGTGCCCACCCAGCATCGTGAGGCAATTGGGTAGCTACAATAAGTAGCGGCTCCAGGTTGAGGAACCAGCTATAACGGCTGGGGGACTCGACATGCTAACCACATGTCACCCCTACACTGGCTGTTGATCATCTACCTCTGTGATTGACACATGTGGATGTGAAGGGCCAGCAGCCGGCTGGTAAAATGGCAACCGCTGAAAAGTGGAAAGACCCTCAATCGGATCGGAATTTTAGTTCTACAGTGTATACTTACTCTATAATGAAATTATAAAAGACGATGGAAGTTCCTATTATTACTTATGGATCCGAAACATGGACAGTGACAACACAACAATCTGCCAGAATACAAGCAGCTGTAATGAAATTCCTCAGACCAATAGCAGGATATCAAAGAACAGACAAACACAATACAGAAATAAAACATCAGCTAAAAGTAGAGGAATTATGCACAACAATAGTAAAATACAGAAAACAAACTGGAAAGAACACAGCAAAGATGAATGAGAACAGAATACCAAAAGAGCATACAAATGTTCACCATAAGGAAGAAGAAGCTTGAAAAGACCAAAGAAAAGATGGAAACAGCAGCAAATTGAATCAGAACAGGCTAACAAAAAATACTAAACCGTGACGAAGAAGAAGACAATGTACATTGATTGTATATTGATTTGATTGATCTCCTTTCGTCCGCTGCGGGACATGGTGCTTCCCTAGTGGAAAGTTTCGTAGCCAAACGAGTTTATTTACGCTTATTTCCCTAAATATGTAAGCAAGGGACATGTGGTTATAGCACATCGCCTGGCGACTTCTAGTAGGAAACTAAAGTAGTCTATTACTCGCATGGATGAAGGTCGGTTAAATTTTGCTCAGAGGTCCTTTTTATTCAGACTTCAGAAAATCTTCAGACTCGGGACCCTCGGCTTAATGTCCCTCCCGGAGAATTGGTCCCTTGGATTTTCCCATTCTAAAAATCCATTGGCTACGGCCGGGTTTGAACCCGCGACTCTCGGGACTAGAGCCAAAGAACATAACCACTAGACCACCGAGGCAGACTCTGCAGTATTATATACTGTCATATAATATTAGTTAATACCCGGCATGCGCTGCTACGCCTAAATAAATATGTTTTTATGTTTAGTTGAATCAGTAAAAAGAAAATAATTATAAATTTATATCGTAATTATTTTCAGATATCCGTGCTGATTAACCGGCGTTGCCCGTGAATCTACTTATTCCGATCTTCTTGGCATCAATGAGCTAAAAGACAAAAATTATTATTGTGAGTTACCCGTAAAAGATAGATAGATATAGGTCTATATGTTCGCGAACTTTTTTAAATAATTTTTTTGACATATTCGATTCTCTGTACATTAATTTGGCGTATTTGTTATGTTTTAGGAGCATAAGCCATTTAAGCGTCCAAAAGCTACTTGTTTTTAGTCCAACGATATACTTTTTTTTTTAACTCCGGCCTTCTAGTACGTACGATAATATGTTATATACGTTAATTATCCCAGAAAACAATCTCTAAATGATGGTGAAAACCCCATTCAATCGGTCATTTTTTTTTTAAGTCTATTAAGGTTTTATATATTATGTGGCTGTCATTTATAAACCAGGCCTGATGGAAAAAAAATCTGATGTGCTAAAAATAAACCTACAGAGTCATATAGTGTTGACCAGTTTAATTGGACTATTTAAAATTGTATAAGAGGAAAATGTTTGTGTTGTTTGGAGAGAGCGTGAAGCATCTAGCGGATTGCCGGTCTGTGGTCAGTTTCTGTGGGCGCAGGTGAAGGTTACATAGTGCATGGAAATCGACTGCAGTACTTTTTGTTTGCAAAGAGAAAGGAGGGGAAAAAAAATCTGTCCTTTTTGTGTGACCTGGCCTTGTTGGGCACGCATGCGTCTGCTTTAAAACCCACGCACTGACGACGGCAGGCGTCACCATGGTGATGCGACGCGACGCGACGCCGCAACACTTGACTCGAGGTCGGGAAATGCCAAGGATGGACACTGACCCGATCCCGGTGGCCTTGCTAGCAGCTCCACACACACTTTCCTTCTCCAGGAATGCAATATTCCGTCTTATTTTTACAAACAGAGTCGGGTTCAGGCTCTAGTTACATTTGCACAATGTAATATTGATTCCAAGCATCTTATTCATCAGCTTTATATTAACAGTCTTACTAATAAAAAATCACTTTTACATATTGACAGTTATACATTATATAAGCCTTGTAAGTCATATTATAATATATAATATATAAAAATTGTTTGTTTGTTTGTTGGTTTGTTTGTTTGTTCGTTCGTACTTTATGCGCTGCCATGCCGTTTTGCAAAATGTTCAGGAGAACATACGAGTATAATAGGCTATGAGAGAGTTGTGATACTCAAACTCTACACCCTTAAAAATCGCCCTTTGTAGTGGAAAACGTGAAAAAAGTAGCTTTTTGGACGCTTAAATGGCTTATGCTGCCTAAACCATAACAAATACACAACATTAATGTACACAGAATTGAATATCTCAAAAAGCTCTACAAAAAAGTCCGCGACAGCATATGTTTATCTCTTACGGATAACTCACAATAACGAATTTTGTCTTTTAGCTCATTTATGCCAAGAAGATCGAAATAAGTAGATTCCCGGGCAACACCGGGTAATTAGTACGGGGAATCTTAAAATAATTACGTTATACATTTATAATTATTTTTCATTTTACTTATTCAACTATTCATAAGAAGTACATTAATTTTCGTCTTTCAGCTCATTTATGCCAAGAAGATCGGGATATGTAGATTCCCGGGCAACGCCGGGTAATCAGCACGGGTATCTAAAAATGTAAATTTATAATTATTTTCTTTTTACTTATTCAGTTAAAAATAAAAGCATTAATTTAAATTTATTTAGGTGTAGCTACGCACGCCGGATATTAGCTAGTAATATATAAAAATGAATGAATGTTTGTTTGTTTGTTTGTTTGTTCGTTCGTATGTCATCCGATTGTGATGGGTTTTTTTTGAAAAATGTTCAGGAGATTCCCGGGATGAACATAGGCTATAGGAGAGTTGTGATACTCAACTCCTACACCCTTAAAAATCACCCTTTGTAGTGGAAAACGTGAACAAAATAATTTTTTGACGTTTAAATGGCTTACGCTGCCTAAAGAATAACAACTACACAAAATTAATTTACACAAAATTGAATAGCTCAAAAATTCTACAAAAAGTCCGCTACAGCATATGTTTATCTTTATGTTTATCACAATAGCCATTTTTGTCTTTCATCGATGCCAAGAAGATCGGGATAAGTAGATTCCCGGACAAGCATGCACTGCCGTAGCATTCATCCGATTGTGATGGGGCTTTTTGCAAAATGTTCAGGATTTCCCCTGGAAGGTTATAGGCTATAAGAGAGTTTTAATGTTCAAGCCCATCACCCTAAAAAAATCGCCATTTTTAGTAAAAAAAGTAAAATAAAAGTGGCTTTTGTACGCTTAAATGGCTTACGCTGCCTAAATCATAACAAATACACCAAATTAATGTACACAGAATTGAATATTTCAAAAAACTCTACAAAAAAACCCGCGGCAGCATATGTTTATATTTTATGGATAACTCACAATAACCATTTTTGTCTTTCATTGATGCCAAGAAGATCGGGATAAGTAGATTCCCGGGCAATGCCGGATAATCAGCACGAGATTTCTAAAAATAATAATGATATAAATTTATAATTATTTTTCCTTTTACTTATTCAACTAAACGTAAAAACACATTATCATTTATTTAGGCTAGCAGCGCACGCCGGGTATTAGCTAGTGAATAATAAACGCGAAGAGCTAGTTTACAGTATCATTCTTATATGCACTTCGTTATCATTTTAGGCATCAGATACTCTTTCCTTGGAATTTTACACAAAAGAAAAAGCATAGGCCTATCAAGAAATAATGAAGTCTGTAACATTTAATGAGTAAAAACATTAAAAAAAAAAGGAATGGAAATCTCCAATTTGCTAAGATAGGGAAATAATATAAAAAACACCTAGTTAATTAAAAGTACGAGTATTAGTTTGTTTTGAGTATAATATCCTTCATTTTCCTTGACGTGCATTATTAATGTTATATGTCTCGTATATCCATCAGATAGTCGTTGAATTGCTCCATTTTCTGTCAAGTTTAATGAATGTTCACTCGGTCTCAGTATAAAAATCATCTGTTCAGAGTCCGCCATTTTGTGTCTTGTTAAGCAAATCTTATGCAAGAGGATAACACGCATAATGATCCTATGTTAAGTTATACAACTTTTGTATACTGTGTAGCTTATACAGTCTATAGTAATAATTTTGAAATGAGATATGTATAAACTCCATAGCACGACAGGCCTAGAAGGCCCTGGCCTACGAGCTATCAGCTGGCCTCACATCCACATGTGTTAATCATAAAGGTGGACGATCATTCAGCAGTTAATGGGTGCATTTTGTCAACATGTCGGGTCCCCCAGCCGTTATAGCTGGTTTCTTCCCTGGACCATCTACTCATTGTACTTACCCAGAATCCTCACGATTCTGGTTGGGCTCCGGTTCCATACTGGCCAAAATTAAACCTTGAGTAAAAGTTATAAGTGTGCGTTTGGTAAGAGGGTTTGTCCTTCAATATGCTAGACTATCCATTAGGTAATATATATGGCTCCATTCGTTTTTCTATCTAAGGCATATTCAATTTGCGGTTGTGAACTTCTTTTAGAGTTAATTAAGGACACTCGCTGGAACTGTTCATGGGGCGCTCTTATCCATATTCTGAGATAATATTTTCCAATCATAACTTACTAGCTCTTCAACATTATCGAACCCGTATGTTCATGGCGTCATTAACATAAGCTCTCCATACAATCCTATCCTGAATAATGTCTTCCAATCATCCGCTGTATATTCTACTTTCCTCAAATCACAGTTAATGTTATTCTCCCATCTCATTCTTGACCTAGGATACTAGGAGCTTTGCCTGTATGTTCATGGCATCATTAACATAAGCTCTCCATACAATCCTATCCTGAATAATGTCTTCCAATCATCCGCTGTATATTCTACTTTCCTCAAATCACAGTTAATGTTATTCTCCCATCTCATTCTTGACCTAGGATACTAGGAGCTTTGCCTCTGGTTTTCTTACAGAGTTTCCATGCCCCTCTTTCATTCCTCATTCGTGCGACGTGTCCCGCCCATCGCAGTCTACAAGATTTAACTATTTTTATTTTATCTGGTTTCTCAAAAAGATCGTGTAACTCACTGCTTTTTATCCTTCTCCATGCGCCTGTTCGTCTCTCTTTGGTCCAAAAATTGTCCTAAGAACTTTAATTTGGAATACTCGTAATATTTTCTCCTCCTTTTTTAAAGTAAGAGTCCATGTTTCACATAAATATAATATAACTTTGAGAATAACAATTTTATATATTTTTAGTTTAATATTTTTGAGAGAAGTTGGGACGACAAGAACATGCATCTCCATAATTGAGCCTATGTTTAATTTCTTTCTCCAGCTCATTTTTGTTTGTAGTTATTGTTCCTAGCGCCACATCTTCAAACTTTCCCTTATTTGTCATTAACTGTCTTTTCCATTATATAATATATTTATATGTGTGACCATATCACACAATGTTGATGTTTACTTCCAGTCCTAATTTCTTAGTGTTACTCAATAGAGTGTGCATGTTGACCATTCGTATCTCCTTGATATTACCTAATAATACATCATCAGCATTCCCTGTATAATTTACCTTCCTCCAGTCATCGTCTATCTCATTTTTTGCCTACCTACTAGTTCTTTCCCTCTTGTTTTCCTACAAGAAGTTTTCATGTTCTTTTTTATTATCCATTCGTGCCATATGTCTTGTCCATCACAGTTTTTTTTAATTATAGGGAAAAAAATAGAATTGTTTGAATTGATACGAGAAATAATATAATTGGTTTATTTTTAAGGTAATATGGCATTCTCTTCCAGTCATCAGGATAAACATATGTTACATTAGCATACAACAATCACAATAATTATAATAATAAATACTAAATTAAAATTTGATCAATTAAAGTAATAACAATAAGAGTAATATCGAACAGATATATATAATTAAAATTAAAACGGTGACTAATAATAAAATGAACACAGTCCAATAAATGTTTCTGTACACAATTCCTATCTCGTACATAAAAAATTTATAAGGAAAAATATTGATGTGATAAACTAATTTATCGATTATATAAAAAACAACGTATAATTGTGAGGTGGAGAAATAAAAAAAGGATAATTTATACATTTTTTACAAACATATTTATTAAAAAATACACAGAATTATTCAGAACGTAATTTATCTGCGGGTAGATAAATATATATTAACGTTTTGGGTGGAGTTCATAGAAATTTAATTGCATGGTTTTGTTTAAGAGGGTGAATTACTTCTAATTCTAAAGCAAGGACGGCATTAATTTATGTCTCTGTGCAATGAGCCGAAAATTGGCCACATAAGGAGTACAATTTGTAAGGAGTCGTGTAACATAGATCGCAGTTTCTATCGGAGAAATTTCTCAGGTCAGATTATGGAAGTTTGGTGTGTTAATGGTGGTGGGGGGGGGAATTGAGCACGGAGGGAAAAATATATATATTCTTGTTGTCTCAGAGGTAGCCCTGGTATCGAGGTCCTCAGTGTCCTTGTGTGGTCAAAAAATACGTATGTGTTCCACAGTTAGAAACCCTCACTCGACTGGTCATGTTCCTGTAAAGTGCACAGCATGGGACACGTAAAAGTGCCCACATAGGCAGAGACTAAACTAAAGAAGAGTTATATCACCAAAAATAGTTTTTCACGTTTCTTGCATATATAACGCCGTCCTTCAAGGTCGCGTCAGGCTTCTCATTTACAATATTATCATTAACTAACTACGGGTAATTGCAATTATTTATTAGAAAATACTTTCTATAAATATAGGCCTATAACAATCTTACTTTTCCTTTAATTGACCTCGCGGAGACCAGTTTGATGTAGAAATTATACTGCCATATATCTAAGTTTTAAGTGTCATATACATATTATAATCGTATAAAATGTTTGTACATGACATTTACATTGCAACATTTAATATCTTTATAACTCTTTTTATAGTTAGTATATTGTGTATGTGTAGATATATATATATATATATATATATATATATTGTCTACTGTTACATTGTATTAAATTTTGTAATTTATGCTGGTTGAATGGAAGAGAAGGCCTTATGGCCAGAATAAATAATACATTATTATTATTATTATATTATTATTATACAAATGTTCAAAAAAATGTATTTAATCATTAAGTAATATGTTACTTTCTTAATTTTATGGTTTTTATGTTCATTTTATTCCTTAAATATTTTTACATTTTATTTATTTCTTAAAATTCTTTTCCATTTCAAATTTCAAATTATGTAGTGTATTTTTTCTTTTCTATTTTCATACTTTATATATCATTTTTTTAATTTTGTTCGTCATTGATATTATTTATTAAACGAGGCTATATAACAGAATAGAACATTGACGTCGGAATACAAATCTACATGTGAAAAAGGAAGACAAATTTTGCACAGAAGCCTCTTTTATTTTTCAGTCATTTACGGCATCCATGGCTTTAGTTCTCTTCTGAAGGAACCCTAACTTAGAATTTTTATACCCAGAAAAATTCATCGACCCGGATTTCAACCCGCCAACATTAAAACCTTCCTAAATTTTATTTATCTTTTTAATACTTTTTTTAAAATTACAGTAGGCCTATATTGAGTTTTGTCATTTTATAAATTTAATAACAGCTCATTTCTTGTCGTTTTTATTAACTGCAAAAATTATTCATTCGAAATTTCCCTGAGACCAACCTCGTGGTATTGTGGTCAGATATTCTGTCTGCAGTACATGAGGACCCGGGTTCGATTCAGGTTATAGGAATTTTTCATTAAAGGGAATTATTACTGTGGTTTACCATGGTCTAGATTAAGTTAGGTTAAGGACTCTCATTGTCATATTGTCATTTATCACTAACCATATCATTGGAGTAACTTATATCCGCCTTCCAGGTGCCCAAACCCAAGAAATGGGATACAATCTCACCAGTGCCAGGGGATAATGCCTGAAATGTCATAAAAGACAATCTGGTGGCATTGGACAGACAAACAAACCAATTTTCCTTGAATTATATTTGAATACTCCTTTTTAAACTTGAGGAATCATATATTTTATCTTTATTACATCAGTTTGCTCAGCATAAAACAGTTTCCTTAAAATAATAAGTACAATTAAGTCTCGTAGACTGCGATGGGCAGGACATATTGCGCGTATGGAGAAATAAAGACGTGCATGGAAGCTTCTTGTAGGAAAGCCAGAGGGAAATCGTCCAGTTGGTGACCAAGAATGAGATGGGAGAATAACATTAACTATGATTTGAGGGAAGTAGATTATACAGGAAATAATTGGAAAGCATTAGCTCAGTATAGAAATGTATGGAGAGCTTATGTCCGCGCGGCCATGAACCTATGGGTTCGATAGTGCCAGTGAGTAAGTAATAGTTTACATTCCAAACTTCTATCTTTAATCATTATTACAGTAATCATTACAAGTCTATTTTCATTTCTCATTGGAAGTAGCTTCAAAAATAGATGCACTTACCGTACTTGCATGACTTCAGGTAGAATTGATTTTCTTTTCCATTTTTATGGCATTGAGACTTCCCTATTTAAAAGGCAATTCTTGGAGAAGTCACATTTGTATCAGATAATATTGAGTGCTGATATCAAAATATTAACTAACTAAACTAACTCAATTGCACTATCGAAACCATACGTCCATGGTCGCGCTGACATAAGCTCTCCATACATCCCTATTCTGAGCTAATTTTTTCCAAGCATCCCGTGTATAATCTACTTCCCTAGATAGATAGATGGAAAGCTCTGCGGCCATCACTTAAGTGTTGGCGGTGAGCGATCCATTTTGGTCCTCCTTAATAGGTAGAACCCCGGGTTCCTGTAAAATACATTAGCCCCGGTTTAAATTTTGAATTTAATTTTGAAGTTGATTAGCAGAGTGAAGTCGGAAGCGGACCTTTTGGGGTTCTGTTCCAGCATTTGCTCTTTGGATTGAGGGAAACCGCTTAAAACCTCAATCAGAATAGTCGATCACGCGGGATCTTGCCAAGTTTGGCTTTCGGATGACTCTATATTGGGAGGGCATCCAGGCTTCTCTTTATTTAAATATAATGTGCGTACATTTCAGATTATTACAATTAATCATACAATTATGGTAACGTGCATTTTTTAATTTTTTTTTTTTTTTTTTGTATTCTTCAGTTGTTGCTGTTCTATCTGTAGTTGTCAGGTGATGTCAGTTTCTCTGGAACTGGTGGGATGAACCTGTAGCAGTAAGATTAGTTATTAGTTTTTAATTTGTTGTGTTAATATATTTTATTAATGTACATTATATGCTAATGTTGTAATTGTAATTGAATAATTGTGTAATGTGTTTTCTGTGTGTGTGTGTGTGTGTGTGTGTGTGTGTGTGTGTGTGTGTGTGTGTGTGTGTGTGTGCGTGTGCGTCTGCGTGTGCGTGTGCGTGTGTGTGCGCCCTATCAGCTTTCACCGGTCAAGTGTTGTCCAGGATCCATTTTGGACGCTTGTATTTGTTGTTGGCTGTTTCATAGGTTCCCAGCGATGCCACGAGTGGATTATCATGGCCTTCACATGTATTATAAAATTTAAGAGCCATGCGTTTAATATACTCCTGATTGTTTCTACACCCGTTTGATCGTGTAATATGTCAACCGGTGTTACACGCGGTAGTTTTGTAATCATATATAATAATTTGTTTTGAAAAACTTTCAGTTTCTTTATGTGAGTTCTAGCGGCGTGTCCCCATATGGGGCTTGCGTACGTGAGTACTGGCCTTAATAGTGCCTTGTAGATTGTTATCCCTGTGTTTATTCGAATTTTGTTATGGTTATTTAAAATAGGGTATAGCAGCTTCAATGTCCCATACGCTTTGCCTAAGGTATTTTGGATATGTTGTTTAAACAGTAGTTTTTTGTCGAGTGTTACACCTAAATAAATGGCTTCGTTTTTCCACTCGATATTGTGTCCATAAAGACTTAATTGTGGGGGCATGTATCGATATTGAGAATACCTTTTTGTATAAAGAACTGCTTGGCAGTCTACTTCCCTCAAATCATGTTAATGTTATTATCCCACCTCATTCTTAACCTGCCTACTGGTTTTCCTACAAGGAGTTTCCATTCCCTTTTTCATTCCCCATTCGTCTACGAGACTTAACTTATCTGGTGTCCTATAAAGAACATGTAGCTCACTGTTACGTATCCTTCTACATTCACCTGTTTGTTCACCTCTCGTTGGTGCAAAAATGTTCCTAAGAACTTTATTCTCAAATACTCATCATTTCGCCTTTCTCAAAGTAATCTAATTAGTGACGCGCATGAATGGATTATCGAGATTCCCTTTGCCCCTATCTACCATCTAGCTATTGTGTTTCGTATCCGTATAACTGGGAGAGTAACACTTTTATATATTTTCAGTTTTTTTAAGAAGTTGGGACGACTGGAGTACCTGTAATGCATAATAGAATGCATTTCCAGAATTAAGCTTATGTTTAATTTCTTTCTGCACTTCATTCTTGTTTTTAATTATTGTTTCTAGGTGTTTGAATTTCGCCATTTTCTCCTAATTCCTCATTTCTCACTAATTTTCCATTTCCAATATATAATGTATTTCTATGTGTGACCATATATTTAGTTTTATTGGTGCTTTCTTTTCTTTACAATGTTGGCACATTTCTTATCAAACCATTTTTTTTATGTCTCTTTTTTAAATAACCTATGCTTTCTGACGCTGACAATTTGATATTATCTTATATAGTCTCCCATTTTTAATTTATATCAGTTTCTTCTTCAGTTTGCTAGATTTTCGTGTGATGATTCCAGTAATTCAAATCTATTAATAATCTTTATCTGTTATTCTTGCTGCAGTTCATTATTTCACAAGCTTTTTAATTCAAGATTTTCAGAACCAGGTAATTCTTGGAGAAGTCACATTTGTATCAGATCGTATTGTGTGCTGATATCCAAATATTAACTAATTAAACTAATTAATAGGCACTATCGAACACATAGGTTCATGGCCGCGAGGACATAAACTCTCCATACATCCATATTCTGAGCTAATGTTTTCCAATCATCCCTTATATAATCTACTTCCCTCAAACCATGGCTAATATTATTCTCCTATCTCATTCTTGGCCTGCTAACTGGGGGCTTATCCTCTAGTTTTCCTACAAGAAGCTTCCATACACCTCCTTCATTCCCCATTCGTGCCACATGTCCTCCCCATTGCAGTTTACGAGACTTAACTATTCTTATTATATCTGGCTTCCTATAAAGACATTTAGCTCAATGTCTTCTCCATTCACCTGTCTGTTCATCTCTCTTTAGTCCAAAAATGTTCCTAAGAACTTTATTCTCAAATACTCGTAATATTCTTTCCTCCCTTAAAGTTAGAGTCCATGTTTTACATCCACATAATATAACTGGGAGAATAACAGTTTTATATTGTTTTAGCGTAACGCTTTTTAAAGGAGTTGGGATGATAAGAATCCCTGTTATGCATAGCATCCATTTGTAGAATTGAGCCTATGTTTAATTTGTTTATGCATCTAATTTATTTTTGTAATTATTTTCTAGGTATTTGAATTCAGCTACTTTTTCAAAATTTTCCTCATTCCTCATTAACTTTCCATTTCCAATTATATAATGTATTTCTATGTGTGAACATATATTTATTTTTACTATTGTTTATTTTCAGTCACGATTTCTAAGTGTTACTCACTAGAGTGTGCGTGTTGGCCCTTAGTATCTCCTCGCTATCCCCTAATAATACTACATCATCAGCATAGACTAACATCTCGGCAGTAATCCATTTATAAACGCTAAGTAGACCCAGTGTGGATATATGTATGATATCCTTTTTAAACAAATATAAATTGAATAAACATCTCTCAATCTAAAAGTAAATTATGGTACGAGTATTTGAAAATTGAATATAAGAGATTAATTTAGAAGGTATAAATAGAATTTCGTAATAACAAAGTGTTCATAGATCCAGGTGGAGAATGGTACTCATTTGCGTGAGAAAAGGCTAGCGTGCTACTGTTTCCGGGAAACGAACACTGGTCCTATTATACTTAAAATATCGACCTTTTGCGGAATCGTTGACCGAGGATTGCTTTATAAATAGTGAATTGGTGCACGCTCGGCCCTGTACCACACGGGGTCAAGATTTCCCTTGCATTAACCCCGAAATAGAACAAAAATAAAACATTCGAAGATCATGCAATATAATATTAACTTATAAAAAGAACTTAATGTAGAGTAAAGCGATTTGTATTTCCTTAAATCACGAATTCAACTTTAATTATAATTACAGCAAAACATGCTTCTCCTTGATTCCTGGTTAAACTGTTTTTATTTTTACTAGAATGAAATTAATTCTACTTTCAAAAGCGTAATTTTCCTTATGTTATTCAAAATATTACGCAAAGTGAAAGGTCATCGTTCTGTGCAAGATAACTTTAGAATAAAGTTTAAGATCGTCGCAATACTGCATAATGTTGAAAAATGTAACACACCTAACTAAATATATGATTTTGATTAGTTTAGATATTGTCATAATTGTAGTTAAAGTTAAAATATATTAATTAATAATGTATAGGTCAATGGATAATAGGCTGTGAGGGAAATAGTATCTTTTACGCATTTTTGTGTACTGTATTAGTATAGTATATTTTTCTGTAGGCCTACAGTTTTTTCAATATTTTCTTTTGTTCTTTATGAATAAAAATAGACACGAACGGCCAAACAGGCCAATCAGCATTCTTTTTTGTAAGTGATAGGCCTATTTATTTTTCTTTTCGAAAACGAAATGTTAATAAATTCCACTACCACGCTATTATTATTATTATTATTATTATTATTATTATTATTATTATTTTAAAAAATTATACAAAGAAAAAGAATAGGCCTATATGAATGCTGTTTCTCCAGAATCGATATATACAGGAAATGAAACTATAGAAAATGAATGCATGTACCGACTGCAAATATTACAGATACCATCAAATGAAAGTGTTTGAAATGGTATGGGGATTTAAGATGAATACTGTCGGAGAGAGGGGACACGCCGTAGTGTAGTTGGTTAAGGCAATAGGCTTACAAGTCGGAAGGTCGTGGGTTCGAGTCCCAGTGGTGTCAGGATTTTTAAACTGACCAAAATCTTCTGGCGGCAACATGGTCCTGAGGTCAACTCAGCCACTAACTGAAATGAGTACCAGACGCTTGTTCGTGGTGTAAAGGCGGCTGTCACGTTGACAACCCGGCTGGCATAAAGTGCCGATTGTCTAGAAAAAGTGGGAACCTTAACCTCCTACTACCCCAAGGATCTCCTAATGTCTGTAGTGGGATCATTTTACCTTTACCTTTTACTGTCGGAGAGATATTCATCAAAGTTATGGGAATGGCAACCATTCGACCAATAATAATAATAATAATAATAATAATAATAATAATAATAATAATAATAAGAATAATAACAATAATAATAACAATAATAAAATTATAATAATACATGTAGAGGAAGACCACGACTTCCACGGGATTATAGTATATGAGAATACATGAAAGACTAAACAATTAGAAATGATGATTGGTCTGACAGAAAAAAATAGAAACGTGGGTGCGAGAGACATCGTATGATGTAAAACAAATTTGTCATTAAATAAATAAATAAATATATATATATATATATATATATATATATATATATATATATATATATATCCACCGCTGTGGTCTCGAGGTAGCGTGCTGCATTGTCACGCAGTGGGCCCAGGTTCGATTTCCGGTCGGGACAGGCTCCTAGGTGAGGTTTTTTTCGGGTTTTTTCCTCATCTGTAAGACATATGTCAGGAACCTTAAGGCCCAACGGTCCCCGAAAATCATCCGGCCATCATCATCGTTCTTATTATTATCATCATCATCCTTCACCGGTGTGGAAAGCAACGGGAAGCTACCACACCTATAATTCCCTAGTAAAGCTGCAAAGCATAGCATGAAAATGCTATGATTATAGTAAAAGACCTGCCATATATATATATATATATATATATATATATATATATATGGCAAGTCTTACACTGCAAATGCTATGATTATAGTAAAAGACCTGCCATATATATATGGCAAGTCTTACACTGCAATCATAGCTATGCTTTGCAGCTTTACTAAGGAATTATAGGTGTGGTAGCTTCCCGTTGCTTTCCACACCGGTGCAGGATGATTATGATAATGATAAGGATGGTGATGATGGTCGGATGATTTTCGGGGACCTTAAGCTTCCTGACATTTGTCTTACAGGTGTGGAAAAAACTCGAAAAATCCCACACCCAGGAGCCTGTCCCGACCGGGAATCGAACTCGCGCCCGCTTCGTGACAAGGCAGCATCCTGCCTCGTGACCACAGCGATGGATATATATATATATATATATATTCATTATTATTTACTTGTTTATATGAGAGCATCAGTGAGGGGATGATCGTACGTGGTTATAAGCTTGTTTGTAAGCCAGTATACTGTCTTTAACGATATAAGTTTAATTTTACCCGTGACATGACAGCTTGATGAACTAAGATTGATTGAAGTGTTTTATGTCACTGGCTACAGATGAAAGTGCACGTGGTCACGTGATGAACATATAATCTCTCAACTTTTATTGTCGTATTGCCACTATCGTTTCAAGCTTTACCCTTGCGTTCATAACCTGTGGATCAAACCTAGTTTCTTTGAGATACCAATGAGATATGTTCCCCATTGCACCTACAAAAATCATATAATTATATGTTTGAGACTGTCCTCCATTTCCTGATTCTCATATCCTCATCACGGTTGAGTAATAGATTACTGGATGGAACTGTGTTAAGAATTGTTATCCTATGTTGTTAAATTACAATATGTTACCCTGTGAGGTAGTCTGATATTTGTTTCTTCTTTTCAGGTGAGTTTTGAATCACAAGCTGGTGAATTTGTATCGTAAGTATTGTAATTTATTTTTATTTAAAGAATGTCTGATTATCTTAAACGTATTATTCCAACTACGATTTGTTTAAAATAGTTCAAATTATAATTATTTTAATAAATTCATATGGTTTTCAGAATTGTTACTTAAGAGAGGTACTTTTTCTTTCTTTCTTTTTAATCTTTTCTGTCAACCATTACATGCCGAAACAAATTTTGAAATTTCTCCCATTCAAGCAGGGACGCCCATCTGCTTCACACAGTGGGTTGCTAGATCGTGGCTTCGATTTCTGTGTATTTTAGTCAAAAGCGGCAAAATTGTTTGGCCACAGACTTGGTACAATTTTGATGATATGTCATCTTTTTTTGTGAGTTGTCAGCGATGCAGATTATTAATTAAGAGCATTGTGCAATAAATGTGTTAGATATATGGCGTTTTAATAAGTCATTAAAATGCATTTTTTCCACGTTTTTTCTGATAAAATCATTTTACAAATTTTGTCATTTTAGGTCATTTTATTTACTTTTCGTACTTTTATTCGTCCGTTTTTAAATTATCTATGGTTAAATGTTCATTTTATATGTTCTTTCTTTCTATCTTTTTTTATGCTCAGGCAAGTCATTGAGAAGCCACAGTGCGTTGCCTCAATATAACATGAAACCACTATGCTCTGCCTCCACGTGGATTAATTCGAGTCTTCGCCTTCAATACGGGAATCCTTCGATTTGTAATCTTTCCGTTTGTCTCACGAGAATACGAGAGTATGGTTTTTACATGGTTGTGTTGATTTTCGTGCAGTGCAAAATGCCAAAACAGAAAGTATATTGTGCTATCCGTTTAAGATAGTATGTAACAACAGAATTCGGTGATCAAGTGCTTTCTACTGATGGAGTATTCTATTTTGCATAGTGTACGACATTAGAGTCACTGCTGATAAACGTTTCACAGTACAACAACATATCGGGCGAGAGTAACATTTGCGGGCTCTTAAGAATGTTAATAAAAGAAAATTATCTCAATTACTGTTGAAACAAACTGCTTCCACATCAAATAGCAAGTCATCTTTATTTTTAAAGAAATATGTGAAGTGTTTGTCAGTGCAAATATTCCACTAGGAAAACTAAACAATTCTGAACTACGTGATTTTCCTGAACGCCATAGGGCATACTGTTCCAGACGAATCAACATTGCGTAAAAACTATTTAATAAAATACACATTATGAATATACATTAAACCATATATGTGAATGTGTGAATGGAAGGAAAATTTATATAGCCTATCAAATGACGAGACTACCGATTCAGAGGGACATTTTGTAGCTAATATAGTGATAGTAATCTTAAAAACAACAGCCATGGACATATTTTCCTTCCGACCTCAGAAGTTATAGAGGCAAACTGTTTGATAAATCCATGCCTAAATGGAATACAACATGAGAGCGTGCTCTCTTCCTAATAGACGCAGCGTCTTACATGGTAAAGGCAGCGAAGTCTATCAAATCATTTTACAGTAAGCTAGTGCATTTACGTCTGGCCCATGCCTTTCATAGAGTCGCAGAGGAGATCAGATCAAAATTTTTAGAAGTAGATAGAATAATTTCCACAGTAAAGAAAGTATTTGTTAAAGCTCCGTCGCGAACTAAATGTTTTAAAGACAAGTCCGTCGGTGTACCTTTTACCCCCAGAACCAATTTTGACGTGTAGGGGCACGTGGTTGACAGCATGCATATACCATTGTGACAATGTCCAGATAGTGAGAGAGGTAGTAAATAACTTTGATAGGGCAAATGCTAAGGTAATTGGGAGTGCATATGACATGTTTTCTGATTATAAAATCGAAGGTAAATTGGCTTGCATTAAATCAAATTTTGAATTTTTTTCCAGAAATCATAACTCAAAAAATGTGGTATGCCATTGTAAAAGTCAGTAGAGTTAGTTAATAGTACTGAAAATTGTATAAACAATGTAAATGGAGAGTTTGGGGGAGCAGTTAGACAGAAATTGAAATTTGTGTTAGATAAAAAATAAAGGGCTTCAGACAATGCGTAAAATAGCCCGTATAAAACTGTGTTAGCTGACAACCGCCGATCACTAAGATCGGTGTATTGCAATGCCAATTAAGGTATGTATAGTTAATAACATCATCATCATCAACAATCACGGATTAAGCCCATGTGGCTTGTTCCGGTCTCATAGATTCTCATTCAAAAGTTGGATCCATCTCTTCTTCGGTCTACCAACATTCCTGCGTCCTTTTGGTTTGTATTTAAGTATAGTTTTGGGAATGTGATCATCTTCCATTCTTTGAACATGTTTTTTCCATTTAATAACTTTTCATATTAGTTTAGTAGAAATGAGATTGACCTAGTAATAATTATTAATCGTTAATTATTTTATATTACTACTAAGAACATGAATTGCTTTAGAATAGTTACCCCAATTATAGTTATTAGTCTTAGACTATTTATAATTATTAATTGGTTAATTACTATGAAATTTATAATTTTCATTAGGTCATTTTTTACAGTGTTAGGTCATTATAAAATAATTTTAAGGGAATTTTATAGATGATTTTTAAATATCTTAAGGTCATAAACATTCGGGCTCTAATCATAACGCTTCTCTGGGAGAAATTTCAAGGTAGGTTTCGGCATGCAATGGTTGACAGTTCCCTTTTAAGACGAAATTTACTGTAAGTTTTATGTCCATTTAGTAATACTTTCCCCATAAGATGGTCACAATCTAATTGCTATGTAGACTTATTAAAACTATGAGTCATATAGTAAAGTAAATACATTGGCCTGTATCATGCCTCTTTCTTTCATAAATCCACATCATTATATTTTTAGAAATCCTTATATTTTTCTATGACAACAATACGATCAATATCATATAACCTTAATAAAATTAACTTATAAACTGCAATAACTTATGATTAATTTTAAACTCCCCTAAAATGATTTTGAATCAAAACTGTAAAAACATTAACTCACAAGTGGGATTCAACACGCCGTAATTTAAAAGTGAGTTATTTTAATAATATTTTCACATATTAAATACTATACATATAATTTTCAAATCGTTACAATAAAAGTTACTTCATGTTGGTCTTCATTTCATTTGTTTTTCTTTCTTGAAAAAAGCAGAGATGATAAATAGTGAGAATATTGAAGTGTTATATTTTATTGTATTCAATCCCTAGGAAATAATTATATTTCTATTTAATCTAGAATTCTGATAAGTACAAACAACCGTACATTAATTATTTGCACATTCAGTAAGTTATATTCAGTTGCATTGTTTTTATCCAGCTTGTCTACCACTCAGCATTCATTTGTTGCTGTCAATGAATTTTCTCCTCACGATTTTAACGGGATTTTGAGTAAGATCGCTTCGAAAAAAAAAGTACAAAATTAACATTTTATTTAGAGTCGTAAATGGAGATAATTACACTTACATGAATGTCATATTGAAATATAAACATATATGAATAAACTATATTTATCAATCTATCATTTAAACTTCATCTTGTATAAAATTACAGAATACAGAAATTGTATTGTGGATACTTAATTTGCTTCTGAGAACAAATATATGTATTATGTATGCCTTATATCTAAGAGCGAATAATTTAATAAAATGGTAACTGTATAACATTATATGGTCTGTATTTTCAAATGTTTTTAAATATTTTCCTAAAAAGTATGTGCCCATGAATTTCTTAATGAACACTTTTCAAGGTCGATCGAGAACCATGTGCGTGGGTTACTATTGCTTGAGATATAGTTGGTGAAAGTTTCGATCCGCAATTCTCTTCCCCCTCATACTTAAATTCTTGTTTTCCTGTTTTCTCAGTAATATCATATATTTAATTATATCTATGGTATTAACTTTTTAGACTTTGATAATAATGGTTTGAATTTTCTTTCACGACTTATTTTAACAATATCAAAAGAACCAGTAAGATGCAAATTAGAAGTGGAAAGAAAAATTATAGAACAAGTATCAGAATTGAATTATTTGGGTGTATTGATAACAAACACTAAAAATTTAATAAAAGAAGTAAGGAAACAAGCTGATAAAGCAGCACAAATGTCAGGACATATGAAAGATTTAATTTGGCGCAACAAACATATGTCAATAGAAAGCAAAACCCGCATATACAAAACGATAGTTCGACCAGTTATCGTATACGGAGCAGAAACTAGGGCTGATGCAACAAATACTAAACAAATAATAAGCACATGTAAAATGAAAATCTTAAGAACTATTCAGAGGAAAACATTATTTGATAAAATACACGATACAGAAATTAGGGACAAATGTCATATTCAAGACATAACCAAATTTATTATAGATAGACGAAAATATTGGAAGGAACATAAAAAAAGAATGGAAGGAAACCGACTTGCAAAAGAGAGCTAAAGAAGGTAGACCAATGGACGGGAGAAGAACAAGAGGAAGACCAGCCAAGAGATGGATAGACAGTGAATGCACTTCCAATACGTATTCCTCCGAGGAGTGATTTTGGAAATAAACAGGATGAAAATCCTACAAATTAAGTTTAAGAAGAAGAAGAAGACTTATTTTAAGAGATTTTCAATACAAGACTTAAAATATGTTTCCATATTTGTTAAATTTTCTGTTGAGATATTGATTGTATAATTCGTTCTTATACATTTTTAAATTTAGCAAACCCATTTCCCTTTTAATAATTGATTTCGTACATCTCATTGATGGATAAATCATATTTGAAGAGAAAAATTATACGCTCAGACCGGGACCTGAACCCGGGACCCTTGGTTCTCTAGACCAAGTGCTCTACCAACTGAGCTACCTGAGACAAGTACCGATCTAAACGCAAATCTTTCTCTTATACATTGTAATTCCCTTCCAACAAATGCTCTGAAGCCATGCTTCTATCTTGCAATGTCGGCTCCTTTATTAAGAAGACATATTTGGGAATTATACATTACAGCCAGTACGGCTTTTTTCATGTTTTAATAATTGATTTCGTACATCTCATTGATGGATAAATCATATTTGAAGAGAAAAATTATACGCTCAGACCGGGACCTGAACCCGGGACCCTTGGTTCTCTAGACCAAGTGCTCTACCAACTGAGCTACCTGAGACAAGTACCGATCTAAACGCAAATCTTTCTCTTATACATTGTAATTCCCTTCCAACAAATGCTCTGAAGCCATGCTTCTATCTTGCAAATGTCGGCTCCTTTATTAAGAAGACATATTTGGGAATTATACATTACAGCCAGTACGGCTTTTTTCATGTTTTAATAATTGATTTCGTACATCTCATTGATGGATAAATCATATTTGAAGAGAAAAATTATACGCTCAGACCGGGACCTGAACCCGGGACCCTTGGTTCTCTAGACCAAGTGCTCTACCAACTGAGCTACCTGAGACAAGTACCGATCTAAACGCAAATCTTTCTCTTATACATTGTAATTCCCTTCCAACAAATGCTCTGAAGCCATGCTTCTATCTTGCAAATGTCGGCTCCTTTATTAAGAAGACATATTTGGGAATTATACATTACAGCCAGTACGGCTTTTTTCATGTTTTAATAATTGATTTCGTACATCTCATTGATGGATAAATCATATTTGAAGAGAAAAATTATACGCTCAGACCGGGACCTGAACCCGGGACCCTTGGTTCTCTAGACCAAGTGCTCTACCAACTGAGCTACCTGAGACAAGTACCGATCTAAACGCAAATCTTTCTCTTATACATTGTAATTCCCTTCCAACAAATGCTCTGAAGCCATGCTTCTATCTTGCAAATGTCGGCTCCTTTATTAAGAAGACATATTTGGGAATTATACATTACAGCCAGTACGGCTTTTTTCATGTTTTAATAATTGATTTCGTACATCTCATTGATGGATAAATCATATTTGAAGAGAAAAATTATACGCTCAGACCGGGACCTGAACCCGGGACCCTTGGTTCTCTAGACCAAGTGCTCTACCAACTGAGCTACCTGAGACAAGTACCGATCTAAACGCAAATCTTTCTCTTATACATTGTAATTCCCTTCCAACAAATGCTCTGAAGCCATGCTTCTATCTTGCAAATGTCGGCTCCTTTATTAAGAAGACATATTTGGGAATTATACATTACAGCCAGTACGGCTTTTTTCATGTTTTAATAATTGATTTCGTACATCTCATTGATGGATAAATCATATTTGAAGAGAAAAATTATACGCTCAGACCGGGACCTGAACCCGGGACCCTTGGTTCTCTAGACCAAGTGCTCTACCAACTGAGCTACCTGAGACAAGTAGCGATCTAAACGCAAATCTTTCTCTTATACATTGTAATTCCCTTCCAACAAATGCTCTGAAGCCATGCTTCTATCTTGCAAATGTCGGCTCCTTTATTAAGAAGACATATTTGGGAATTATACATTACAGCCAGTACGGCTTTTTTCATGTTTTAATAATTGATTTCGTACATCTCATTGATGGATAAATCATATTTGAAGAGAAAAATTATACGCTCAGACCGGGACCTGAACCCGGGACCCTTGGTTCTCTAGACCAAGTGCTCTACCAACTGAGCTACCTGAGACAAGTACCGATCTAAACGCAAATCTTTCTCTTATACATTGTAATTCCCTTCCAACAAATGCTCTGAAGCCATGCTTCTATCTTGCAAATGTCGGCTCCTTTATTAAGAAGACATATTTGGGAATTATACATTACAGCCAGTACGGCTTTTTTCATGTTTTAATAATTGATTTCGTACATCTCATTGATGGATAAATCATATTTGAAGAGAAAAATTATACGCTCAGACCGGGACCTGAACCCGGGACCCTTGGTTCTCTAGACCAAGTGCTCTACCAACTGAGCTACCTGAGACAAGTACCGATCTAAACGCAAATCTTTCTCTTATACATTGTAATTCCCTTCCAACAAATGCTCTGAAGCCATGCTTCTATCTTGCAAATGTCGGCTCCTTTATTAAGAAGACATATTTGGGAATTATACATTACAGCCAGTACGGCTTTTTTCATGTTTTAATAATTGATTTCGTACATCTCATTGATGGATAAATCATATTTGAAGAGAAAAATTATACGCTCAGACCGGGACCTGAACCCGGGACCCTTGGTTCTCTAGACCAAGTGCTCTACCAAACTGAGCTACCTGAGACAAGTACCGATCTAAACGCAAATCTTTCTCTTATACATTGTAATTCCCTTCCAACAAATGCTCTGAAGCCATGCTTCTATCTTGCAAATGTCGGCTCCTTTATTAAGAAGACATATTTGGGAATTATACATTACAGCCAGTACGGCTTTTTTCATGTTTTAATAATTGATTTCGTACATCTCATTGATGGATAAATCATATTTGAAGAGAAAAATTATACGCTCAGACCGGGACCTGAACCCGGGACCCTTGGTTCTCTAGACCAAGTGCTCTACCAACTGAGCTACCTGAGACAAGTACCGATCTAAACGCAAATCTTTCTCTTATACATTGTAATTCCCTTCCAACAAATGCTCTGAAGCCATGCTTCTATCTTGCAAATGTCGGCTCCTTTATTAAGAAGACATATTTGGGAATTATACATTACAGCCAGTACGGCTTTTTTCATGTTCTCTTCAAATATGATTTATCCATCAATGAGATGTACGAAATCAATTATTAAAACATGAAAAAAGCCGTACTGGCTGTAATGTATAATTCCCAAATATGTCTTCTTAATAAAGGAGCCGACATTTGCAAGATAGAAGCATGGCTTCAGAGCATTTGTTGGAAGGGAATTACAATGTATAAGAGAAAGATTTGCGTTTAGATCGGTACTTGTCTCAGGTAGCTCAGTTGGTAGAGCACTTGGTCTAGAGAACCAAGGGTCCCGGGTTCAGGTCCCGGTCTGAGCGTATAATTTTTCTCTTCAAATATGATTTATCCATCAATGAGATGTACGAAATCAATTATTAAAACATGAAAAAAGCCGTACTGGCTGTAATGTATAATTCCCAAATATGTCTTCTTAATAAAGGAGCCGACATTTGCAAGATAGAAGCATGGCTTCAGAGCATTTGTTGGAAGGGAATTACAATGTATAAGAGAAAGATTTGCGTTTAGATCGGTACTTGTCTCAGGTAGCTCAGTTGGTAGAGCACTTGGTCTAGAGAACCAAGGGTCCCGGGTTCAAGTCCCGGTCTGAGCGTATAATTTTTCTCTTCAAATATGATTTATCCATCAATGAGATGTACGAAATCAATTATTAAAACATGAAAAAAGCCGTACTGGCTGTAATGTATAATTCCCAAATATGTCTTCTTAATAAAGGAGCCGACATTTGCAAGATAGAAGCATGGCTTCAGAGCATTTGTTGGAAGGGAATTACAATGTATAAGAGAAAGATTTGCGTTTAGATCGGTACTTGTCTCAGGTAGCTCAGTTGGTAGAGCACTTGGTCTAGAGAACCAAGGGTCCCGGGTTCAAGTCCCGGTCTGAGCGTATAATTTTTCTCTTCAAATATGATTTATCCATCAATGAGATGTACGAAATCAATTATTAAAACATGAAAAAAGCCGTACTGGCTGTAATGTATAATTCCCAAATATGTCTTCTTAATAAAGGAGCCGACATTTGCAAGATAGAAGCATGGCTTCAGAGCATTTGTTGGAAGGGAATTACAATGTATAAGAGAAAGATTTGCGTTTAGATCGGTACTTGTCTCAGGTAGCTCAGTTGGTAGAGCACTTGGTCTAGAGAACCAAGGGTCCCGGGTTCAAGTCCCGGTCTGAGCGTATAATTTTTTTTTCTCTTCAAATATGATTTATCCATCAATGAGATGTACGAAATCAATTATTAAAACATGAAAAAAGCCGTACTGGCTGTAATGTATAATTCCCAAATATGTCTTCTTAATAAAGGAGCCGACATTTGCAAGATAGAAGCATGGCTTCAGAGCATTTGTTGGAAGGGAATTACAATGTATAAGAGAAAGATTTGCGTTTAGATCGGTACTTGTCTCAGGTAGCTCAGTTGGTAGAGCACTTGGTCTAGAGAACCAAGGGTCCCGGGTTCAAGTCCCGGTCTGAGCGTATAATTTTTCTCTTCAAATATGATTTATCCATCAATGAGATGTACGAAATCAATTATTAAAACATGAAAAAAGCCGTACTGGCTGTAATGTATAATTCCCAAATATGTCTTCTTAATAAAGGAGCCGACATTTGCAAGATAGAAGCATGGCTTCAGAGCATTTGTTGGAAGGGAATTACAATGTATAAGAGAAAGATTTGCGTTTAGATCGGTACTTGTCTCAGGTAGCTCAGTTGGTAGAGCACTTGGTCTAGAGAACCAAGGGTCCCGGGTTCAAGTCCCGGTCTGAGCGTATAATTTTTCTCTTCAAATATGATTTATCCATCAATGAGATGTACGAAATCAATTATTAAAACATGAAAAAAGCCGTACTGGCTGTAATGTATAATTCCCAAATATGTCTTCTTAATAAAGGAGCCGACATTTGCAAGATAGAAGCATGGCTTCAGAGCATTTGTTGGAAGGGAATTACAATGTATAAGAGAAAGATTTGCGTTTAGATCGGTACTTGTCTCAGGTAGCTCAGTTGGTAGAGCACTTGGTCTAGAGAACCAAGGGTCCCGGGTTCAAGTCCCGGTCTGAGCGTATAATTTTTCTCTTCAAATATGATTTATCCATCAATGAGATGTACGAAATCAATTATTAAAACATGAAAAAAGCCGTACTGGCTGTAATGTATAATTCCCAAATATGTCTTCTTAATAAAGGAGCCGACATTTGCAAGATAGAAGCATGGCTTCAGAGCATTTGTTGGAAGGGAATTACAATGTATAAGAGAAAGATTTGCGTTTAGATCGGTACTTGTCTCAGGTAGCTCAGTTGGTAGAGCACTTGGTCTAGAGAACCAAGGGTCCCGGGTTCAAGTCCCGGTCTGAGCGTATAATTTTTCTCTTCAAATATGATTTATCCATCAATGAGATGTACGAAATCAATTATTAAAACATGAAAAAAGCCGTACTGGCTGTAATGTATAATTCCCAAATATGTCTTCTTAATAAAGGAGCCGACATTTGCAAGATAGAAGCATGGCTTCAGAGCATTTGTTGGAAGGGAATTACAATGTATAAGAGAAAGATTTGCGTTTAGATCGGTACTTGTCTCAGGTAGCTCAGTTGGTAGAGCACTTGGTCTAGAGAACCAAGGGTCCCGGGTTCAAGTCCCGGTCTGAGCGTATAATTTTTCTCTTCAAATATGATTTATCCATCAATGAGATGTACGAAATCAATTATTAAAACATGAAAAAAGCCGTACTGGCTGTAATGTATAATTCCCAAATATGTCTTCTTAATAAAGGAGCCGACATTTGCAAGATAGAAGCATGGCTTCAGAGCATTTGTTGGAAGGGAATTACAATGTATAAGAGAAAGATTTGCGTTTAGATCGGTACTTGTCTCAGGTAGCTCAGTTGGTAGAGCACTTGGTCTAGAGAACCAAGGGTCCCGGTTCAAGTCCCGGTCTGAGCGTATAATTTTTCTCTTCAAATATGATTTATCCATCAATGAGATGTACGAAATCAATTATTAAAACATGAAAAAAGCCGTACTGGCTGTAATGTATAATTCCCAAATATGTCTTCTTAATAAAGGAGCCGACATTTGCAAGATAGAAGCATGGCTTCAGAGCATTTGTTGGAAGGGAATTACAATGTATAAGAGAAAGATTTGCGTTTAGATCGGTACTTGTCTCAGGTAGCTCAGTTGGTAGAGCACTTGGTCTAGAGAACCAAGGGTCCCGGGTTCAAGTCCCGGTCTGAGCGTATAATTTTTCTCTTCAAATATGATTTATCCATCAATGAGATGTACGAAATCAATTATTAAAACATGAAAAAAGCCGTACTGGCTGTAATGTATAATTCCCAAATATGTCTTCTTAATAAAGGAGCCGACATTTGCAAGATAGAAGCATGGCTTCAGAGCATTTGTTGGAAGGGAATTACAATGTATAAGAGAAAGATTTGCGTTTAGATCGGTACTTGTCTCAGGTAGCTCAGTTGGTAGAGCACTTGGTCTAGAGAACCAAGGGTCCCGGGTTCAAGTCCCGGTCTGAGCGTATAATTTTTCTCTTCAAATATGATTTATCCATCAATGAGATGTACGAAATCAATTATTAAAACATGAAAAAAGCCGTACTGGCTGTAATGTATAATTCCCAAATATGTCTTCTTAATAAAGGAGCCGACATTTGCAAGATAGAAGCATGGCTTCAGAGCATTTGTTGGAAGGGAATTACAATGTATAAGAGAAAGATTTGCGTTTAGATCGGTACTTGTCTCAGGTAGCTCAGTTGGTAGAGCACTTGGTCTAGAGAACCAAGGGTCCCGGGTTCAAGTCCCGGTCTGAGCGTATAATTTTTCTCTTCAAATATGAATTATCCATCAATGAGATGTACGAAATCAATTATTAAAACATGAAAAAGCCGTACTGGCTGTAATGTATAATTCCCAAATATGTCTTCTTAATAAAGGAGCCGACATTTGCAAGATAGAAGCATGGCTTCAGAGCATTTGTTGGAAGGGAATTACAATGTATAAGAGAAAGATTTGCGTTTAGATCGGTACTTGTCTCAGGTAGCTCAGTTGGTAGAGCACTTGGTCTAGAGAACCAAGGGTCCCGGGTTCAGGTCCCGGTCTGAGCGTATAATTTTTCTCTTCAAATATGATTTATCCATCAATGAGATGTACGAAATCAATTATTAAAACATGAAAAAAGCCGTACTGGCTGTAATGTATAATTCCCAAATATGTCTTCTTAATAAAGGAGCCGACATTTGCAAGATAGAAGCATGGCTTCAGAGCATTTGTTGGAAGGGAATTACAATGTATAAGAGAAAGATTTGCGTTTAGATCGGTACTTGTCTCAGGTAGCTCAGTTGGTAGAGCACTTGGTCTAGAGAACCAAGGGTCCCGGGTTCAGGTCCCGGTCTGAGCGTATAATTTTTCTCTTCAAATACCATTTCCCTTATCTCGAAAAAGTTATCGGTTTATTCATTTGAAATTTCTTCCAAAATTCCTTTTACACATTTTCATAATTCGAATTTTCAAGCGAAATTTGATATAGGAAATATCAACACTTTTATATTTTCACATTATTAGAACATTTCTGAAATAACATAATTAAAAAGTTGAAAATGTGATATGTTTCAAGTTTAGAGCTTACTATTATATTAACATCTCGGTTATTCTTAATTGCAGTAGTTAAAATGATTGACATATTAAACGACCATTACGAAAATTAATTAATACATTTTTGGATCATTTAGGCCTAATTAAAAACAGACCCACATATATATTAAAGAATACGATTTCTCATAATTGATTATTTATATCAGTTTGGCAGTGAATCGGGCAATTATAACAGCTTTATTGGGAAATGAATGATTATGTATCTAATATATAAGCATGAATGTTTGTTTGTTTGTTCATACTTTATACGCGGCCATACCGTTGATCCGATTGTGATGGGGCTTTTTGCAAAATGTTCAGGAGATTCCCGGGATGAAAATAGGCTATAAGACAGTTGTGATACTCAACTCCTAGACCCTAAAAATCATCCTTTGTAGTGGAAAACGTGAAAAAAAGTCCCTCTTTGGACGCTTAAATGGCTTACGTTGCCTAAACCATAACAAATAGACAAAATTAATGTACTCAGAATTGAATATCTCAAAACGCTCTACAAAAACGTCCCCGACAGCATCATATGTTTATATTTTACGGATAACTTACAATAACCATTTTTGTCTTTCATTGATGCCAAGGAGATCGGGATAAGTAGATTCCCGGACAAGCGTAGCAGCGCACGGAGGGTATTCTTTTATAACGAATTTTGTGCTTCAGCTCATTTATGCCAAGTAGGCCTACATCGGCATACGTAGATTTCCGGGCAACGCTGGGTAATCAGCACGTATCTAAAAATAATTCCGATATGGCTTTACTTATAGTGATTGCTTGAATATTAAATTTTAGAAGATGAAATTTTATTTACTATTTGGATGGTATGAAACGTAATTTGGAAATATAATTAATTAGTTTATTGTTCTTTTAGCTGCAATAACTAAGAGAGCAAATTTATAATTATTTTTCCTTTCACTTATTCAAACTAAACGTAAAAACACATCATTTTTTAGGTGTAGCAGCGCACGCCGGCTATTAGCTAGTAGGCATATATATATATATATATATATATATATATATATATATATATATATATATATATATACATATATATATTCATTTAGCAGGTTTGACAGCGTTTCACATCTTGCGTCCAAGTATTCTGCTGTTATTTTTCTCCACATCTCTGTATTTCCAATCTCCATCATCCAATCCTTTTCCCCTCATCCTACTCAAAACACCATCAGTCTACGTTATTTTTGACCGACCTCTTCTTCTTCTTCTACTACTATCAAATGACACCCATGCTAGTATTATTTTTTGAAATCTGTCTTCCGTCTTTTTTTTTTTACTGACAATAACATTTTAATTGTTTGTTTTTTATATAAAATTCACAATTGAAGTCTGAACATTCACATTTTGTTTAATATTACACTGTTTCTTATTTTATCTCTTCTAGAAATTCCAGATGAATCAGTCCAAAAATCCATCTCTGTAGACTTTAATTTAACTTACTGTTTTTTATTTAATTCCCACGTTTCTGCACCGTACGTCATTATACTCATTATTTAATTTGAAACGTTTGTTTTAGAACTTATATTCTTTTCCCATAAACACCATTTCATCTTGATATTGCACACAAACACACACATAGGTGTTTATGTGTTAATGAACAGAAACGATCGGTATTGAGAGTCGAATCCATATGATCCCTGAGATGAATAATGACATTATCTGTACCGTTTAAGCTTCAAGTTCAGCCATCATCGGGCATGGGGGTGAGAAGGAGCGAAAAGAAAAATTACCGAGATTAATATCGAATCCTTAGTTTTCTAAGTCACTGCGCTGATTTGGTGATGGTCTTGATGACATTTAAGGCGAAATTTAATTGAATAGGACGAATTGAACTCTATAGAACCTTCTGGAATTAAAAAAAATATATATATAAAAATAGAATTACTTCAATTTTTTTTATTGATTTTATTAAACACAATGTGTACATTTAGAGTTTTCACCAGTCTTTTTTAATTTTGGTGAGAGGCTCAGTTCTGCTTTGGCATTTCATTAGGTGGTACCTGGAGCATGGCTCGTCGCAAAGCTTACATCTGCAGTCCTCCTTCGGGTCGTGGTATGACGGATTCTGACATATTTTCCAGTGGAAACCATGCGCGGCGAAGCGTGTGTATAGGTGGCGAAGTTGGAAGTTCGGTCCTTTCCACACATCAGTTTTCATCGTTTCTGTGTCCATTATTTCCATCGGTATTTCATTGGCTTTGTTTCTCTCTCTTTGATGGCGTCTTTATATGCCTGGGTTTCTGGTAGATTGAAGCGAAGCTTGATGTCCTCAATGAAGTAGGATTCATGTGCTATTCTGTAGGCGTAGCTGTTTCTTGTGTACTTTGAGAGTGACAAGGCCCTCTTGAGATATCTGGCTTTGACATTATCCAATTTCTTGAGGTTTTTCGCTGTTAGGTGAATCCAAATTATCTGAATACCGTATGTGGCCGCTGGTGCTACCTTGAGTTGGAACAGTGCCATCGCCGTTGGCAGGGACAGTCTCTCAAGCTTGGGGATGTCGAACATCGAATTTATTGCCGCTGTGGTCCTGTCTTGTATATGCATAGTGAACGTGGTTCCAGTGGTCTGCAGCGTCACTCCATTACTTCAATTTTACACTATAGATATTAGTATGGTTGAATTTTTCCCCTATAGGGGGAGAACGCGTAAGTATCGTTGAGAAATACAAGGGCTTACTACTATAAAATTCATTCCTTTTCCTGTCTAATAGAAGATAAAGCTAAATAATACTTACTTACTCACTTGCACTATCGAACCAGTAGGTTCATGGCCGAGCGTACATAAGCTCTCCATACATCCCTATCCTGAGCTAATGCTTTCCAATCATTCCCTGTATAATCTACTTCCTTCAAATCAAAGTTAATGTTATTCTCTCACCTCATTCATAGTCTACCAACTGGGCATTTTCCCTGTGGAGAGATAGTAGTAATAATAATAATAATAATAATAATAATAATAATAATAATAATAATAATCGGGAAATATCGGTTACTCAGGTAATTTTAAATAACATTAAATATTAGGTTGAAAATTTTGTAGTGGATTATGTTGTTAAAACCCTATTTAGAAGTTCGATACTGCCTAAATTCGTGAATGTACTATGATGATGATGATACTGCTTTTAGCTAAATTGTTTTTAGTTGAACTATAGTGAGTGTTTTTGTTGGTTAAATGTACACACTGTAGGCGAGATGGGCTGTATCTAGCACTCACGTAGGACGTTAATTTCCGTGAATTTGTGATTGTGGCATGTCCAGATTGCTAGGTTAGTATTGTTAAAATATATCCGTATTTGTGTTATCCTAATGAAAAACTTATAAAACAATTTAGGATTTGCTCGCGCACAAAGCCTGTCCGTTTCCAAATTCATGTTTTACGGAACACTCGAAAAGTAATATGAAACTTTATGAACGAGATAAATTTGTCAGATTTTAGTAAAATGGACACTATTATGTTCAATCAGACCCTTATAAAATAGCAAATGGGTGAATAAGTCTTATCGTCTATATACATGTTACTGATATCTTTCTTTTCCGTAATTTATCATATCCCTTTATAAATAGACGTCACACTGGCCTATAGGGAAACGACCTGTCGGGAGAGTTTACCTCTCTATCACATATACTTTTTTTGAGCACACATGGACATGGAGAGCCTCCCTGGATGTGTGATTAGGTCAAATCTCCCAAGACAACGCGAGCTTTTAAGACAAGACACACCAATCACTCTTACATTCACACACAAGGTGTACATAATATGGTGATTATGATGGCCAGACGGTGTTCGGGGACTATTTGGGCCTTACGTTTCCCGATATTTGGCTTACAGTTGAGAAAAAACCTCACACCGGAAACTTGTTCCAACCGAGAAACGAACCTAGGACCTCTGTGTCCGAGGCATAGCGGTGGATCTTGTTACTTCAAATTTATATTTCTTATTATTATTGAACTGTTAAAAATAAGTAGACACTAACTATTTGCAGTGTTAATTACAGTTATTAAAGAATATCTTCAATATTTATCATAAGTAATGCCACGAGTGATTTCCAAATTATCGATAAATTCACGACTCACGAAGTGAGGAGTGAATTTATCTAGAGAATTTGGAAATCAAGAGTGGCATTTGTTAGGACTATTTAACGAATAAAATAAAGCTGTTTACTCACAAATCATTATTTAACTACAGTTATTTAAAAATATTTTTATATTTAAAGTAAACGGTGATGTTTGAAAACTAATGAGAAACGATAGGTAGCCTACGCTTCTACTGCTTCTTTTGTTTATCACTGCAACCAGATCATACTATTTATTGCCAAAGGAACGCAATATTGTAAGAATGCTCTCTAGTGGAGAAAAAATGAAACACATCAATCTGTATATTAATTCATTTTTGATGTCGTATACATTTAAGAAAGTGCAAACAGTGGTTTCTTTTTTGGTGGTATAATCAATTGCTACAAATGTTGACATGTAAGCACTATTATATACAATCTGGTAGCCGTATTTGTTATAGGCTCAGTCACTGCAAAATAACGGTCAGACCTGTTCAGAATATTAAAAAGGAGGAGCTTTGCTTAATATATGATAATCCTAACGTTGATAATTATTTCGTGAAACACGTCTCTGATTGGTTGTAATACAGAAATCATTGAAACGTGATTGGTCATTGACTCCCATTTGGGGCATGAGTTAAATAGTCATCAAAATACCTTTTTCGGGATTCTTGGCCAAGTCTTGCAGTGTTGTCTTCTCGGAGTTTCATCACCCACTGTGGGTGACATCTTCAAGAGTAACTATCATAAGTAATGCCACGAGTGATTTCCAAATTATCGATAAATTCACGACTCACGAAGTGAGGAGTGAATTTATCTAGAGAATTTGGAAATCAAGAGTGGCATTTGTTAGGACTATTTAACGAATAAAATTAAGCTGTTTACTCACAAATCATTATTTAACTATAGTTATTTTAAAATATTTATATATTTAATGTAAACGGCGATGTTTGAAAACAAATGAGAAACTATAGGTACGCTTCTACTGCTTCTTTTGTTTATCACTGCAACCAGATCATACTATTTATTGCCAAAGGAACGCAATATTGTAAGAATGCTCTCTAGTGGAGAAAAAATGAAACACATCAATCTGTATATTAATTCATTTTTGATGTCGTATGATGTAAATATGACAATTATATTTTTCTCGATTATTACCTGGGAAAAAATACATTTAAGAAAGTGCAAACAGTGGTTTCTTTTTTTGGTGGTATAATCAATTGCTACAAATGTTGACATGTAAGCACTATTATATACAATCTGGTAGCCGTATTTGTTATAGGCTCAGTCACTGCAAAATAACGGTCAGACCTGTTCAGAATATTAAAAAGGAGGAGCTTTGTTTAATATATGATAATCCTAACACTGATAAATATTTCGTGAAACACGACTCTGATTGGTTGTAAAACAGAAATCATTGAAACGTGATTGGTCATTGACTCCCATTTGGGGCATGAGTTAAATAGTCCGTAAAATCACACAAGTTAACAACTAGTTAGCAGTTTACTACGAAAATTTACACAAGCAATATCTCTTGAAGATGTCACCCACATTAGGTGATGAAACGTCGAGAAGACAACACTGCAAGGCATGACCGAGAATTCCAAAAAGATATTTTAAAATACATAAAGATATCCGTGAAAGTCTTAATCAATATACTTATCATTGACATTATGTGAGCCACTGTAAGATTATAAGCAGGGCCCGGATATTTATGACCTTAAAATGTTTTTAAAAATTACCAATAAAATTCTCTTAAAATTCTCATAAACTGATCTAAAAGTGTAAAAAAATGACCTAATGAAAATTAGTCGAAGACTCTTAATGATTATTGATTGAGGTAACTATTCTAAAACAATTCATGTTCTTAGTAGTAATGTAGACCTAAAATAATTAAAATTAATAATTATCACTAGGTCAATCTCATTTCTACTAAACTAATATGAAAAGTTATTAATCAAACATACCTTAGTTGGCGTTGCAATACACCATCTTAGTGATCCTTTAGTTATCAAAAGTGAAGGATTGACGTTGTCAGCTAATACTGTTTTATACGGGCTATTTGACGCATTTTCTGAAAACCTTTATTTCTATCAAACATAAATTTCAATTTCTCTCTAACTGCTTCCCCAAACTCTCCATTTGCATTGTTTATACAATTTTCAGCATTATTGACCAACTCTTTTGACTCTTCCAATGGCATACCACATTTTTGGAGTTACGGTTTATGCAAAATTTGATTTAATGCAAGCCTATTTACCTTCGATTTCATAATCAAAAAACGGTCCTGTGCACTCCCAATCGCCTTAGCATTTGCCCTATAAAAAGCTATTTACTACCTCTCTCACTATCTGAAAATTGTCACAATGGTATATGGATGCTGTCAACCACGTGTCCAAACGCGTCAAAATTGGATCGGAGGGTAAAGCTATATCAGGGGCTTTGTCTTTAAAACATTTAATTCGCGACGGAGCTTTAACAAAGATTTTCTTTACTGTGGAAATTAGTCTATCTGCTTCTGAAAATTCTAAAACATTCGCGCTGACAAACACTTCACATATTTCTTTAAAAAATAAAGACGACTTGCTATTTGATGTGAAAGCAGTTTGTTTTAACAGTAATTGAGACACTATTATTTTATTCACATTTTTAAGAGCCCGCAAATATTTCTCCGCCCGAAATGTTGATGTACTATGAAACGTTTATCAACAGTGGGTTTAATTTCGCACACCTTGCAGAATAATGCACTCCCATCAGTAGAAAATAATTGTTCACTGAATTCTATTACATACTATCTTAAACGGATAGCACTAGATCCTTTTTGTTTTGGCATTTTGCACTGCGTGGAAATCAACACAACCATGCAGAAACCACACTCTCGTGAGACAAACGGAAATATTGCAAATCAAAGGATTCCCATATTGAAGGGGAAGTCCCCAATCAATCCACGTGGAGGCAGAGCATAGTGGTTTCACGTTATATTGAGGCAACACACTGTGGATTCTCACTGACTTGCCTGAGCATAATAAAACATTATAGCAAAAAATACATAAAAAATTAACATTTAACCATAGATTATTTTAAAAACTGTCGAATAAAAGTACCAAAAGTAAATAAAATAACCTAAAATGACAAATAAAATTTGTAAAATGTCTTTATCAGAAAAATGTGGAAAAAATGTATTTTAATGACGTATAAAAACCTCATATATCTAACATATGTTTGCTCAATGCACTTATATTAATTTGCATCGTCTCTGACAACTCATAAAAAAAGATGTATTTCATCAAAATCCGGGCCCTACTTATAAGTAAATAAATAATCTATAACATTCATAATATATGATCGTTCAATCGTAACGATCATCATATTTAGATATATATATTTTTTATATCTTATGCTTTATATATGCGAGATTGGAATCAATTTTTTAATTAAAAGCGAATTTTTTTCTCCGATAAAGGAGCACTAATAGCCTGGAAATCATATTTTTCTGGTATCTTTATATATAAAAATGAGTGGAGTCTGCCTGTGCTTTATGAACTCAAAAACTACTTCACCGATTTTAATAGGGTTTTCACCATCATTTAGATAATTTTTCTGGGACAATTACACATTACTCTACGCACTATAGGGCCCCTTGATCCTTAGGACTGCGAGCAATGTATAATATACACCTTGAAGTGGGTTGCTAGCCCGTTTTCATGGCGGGTTTATTATTCGGAGTTTCCTCTCTAGGCCGATTGCCTTCACCCAGCTCCAGAGCTCAGCCTGACCCGTTTTATTTCGGAGTTGTCTCTCCTAGATGAGTTGTCTTGCAGGACTAACGAACCCCATCCGCCCGTTTGTCAATCTACAAGGCAGTGGATGTAGAATTGCCTCTTTTGTCAGATACACCGTACCGAAGGACTCCTTCTCCGCTGTATCTAAATGGGGATGTCATATTCAAGACATAACCAAATTTATTATAGATAGACGAAAATATTGGAAGGGTTATATAGAAAGAAAACCGACTTGCAAGTATGCCTACTTGTATTACTCCCGACCAATGGACGGGAGAAGAACAAGAGGAAGACCAGCCAAGAGATGGATAGACAGTGAATGCACATCCAATTCGTCTTCTTCTGAGGAGTGATTTTGGATATAAACAGGATGAAAATCCTACAAATTATGTTTAAGAAGAAGAAGAAGACTATAGGGTCGATAAAAAGTGAATCGGTGTACTAAAAAATGTGGCTTTTTGGACGCTTAAATGGCTTACGCTGCCTAATCCATAACAATTACACCAAATTAATGTACACAGAATTGAATATCTCGAAAAATTATACAAGAACATTTCACTACAGCATATGACTATCGTCCACCACTGTGGTCTCGAGGTAGCGTGCTGCCTTGTCACGCAGCGGGCCCCGGTTCGGTCCCCGGTCGGGGCAGTTTTTCTGGGTGAGGTTTATATCGGGGATTTTCCTCACCTGTAAGACAAATGTCAGGAACACTTTTAAGGTCCAAACGGTCCCCGAAATCATATGGCCACCATCATCATCCTTATCATTGTCATCATCATCTTTCACCGGTGTGGAAAGCAACGGGAAGCTATCACACCTACAATTCCCTAGTAAAGCTGCAAGCATAGCATGAAAATGCTATGATTGCAGTGAAGGACCTGCCTTCGGGCAGAATTACTATGGATGAATATGATTATCTTTTACGGATGTTACAACAATTTTTTCTTTCAGCTCATTGATGCCAAGAAGATCGGGATAAGTAGATTCCCGGACAACGCCGGGTAATCAGCACGGGGCATCTAAAAATAATTACCATATAAATGTATAATTATTTTTCTTTTTATTTATTCAAAATAAAACACATTTAATTTAGCAGCGCACGCCTGGTATTAGCTAGTAGATTATAAAATTTACTGAAAATTCGAAACAAATGTCACTTCGTTTTCCGATTTAAATTTCATTTGTTACAACATTTTGAAATTTATATAGCTGAATTGGCATCTCGAGCATAAGCATTGCTTTTTTCTTGGATTTCACTATTCATTCGTGTATTGTTATTGACACATCATGTTGTCATTAAAAAATGTAGAGAACTGCTGATTTAAGGTATTCGCTATTTTCCGTTGATTATGCAAGTTATTTAATTGTACAATTTGTCTTTATGTTATTAAGCAGTTCCGTGAAAATGTTAAATAAAAATGTAGTTACAGCGGTAAATGACAATGTACGTGTCAGTTGCCGAGTGGAAGCAATGCATGCATAATGTTAAAGAGAATATTTTATATAATCAGTTCCAAAGAATATTAAGTATAAAATAATAATTCTATTTTTTTCCCTTACTTTAACATCTTCGTTTATAGTACTTTCACGTACCCCACTCCACACTGGACTTAAATGACCAATAATCACGAGAGGATTTTACCTCTGGATCACGTACACAGTTTTTGATCACATAAGGGTAAGGAAGGTCTTCCCGGATGAGTGATCAGCTCAATTCCGGGGCCACCTCCGAGACAGCACGAACATCAAGACAAGACACAGCATTAACTTATACTGATCAAGGCAAAAACGGTGTGGATAATTATTATGCCCAGTTGGTATTCGGAACTACTTGGGCTTTAAAGATTATTGACGTTTGAAGGGTACGGGGAGGAAAAAAAAAAAAAACAAGTAAGTCACTTTTTCCATAAAACCTAGAAAACGAATTTTTAATTATTCAGCGCACCTCCTACTTTATCTGTATGTCATAACTCTGAAGGTAAATAAACGGTGTCTAAACTGTTTTACTGTTTCACAGTTCTAAAATTAATCCTTTCCATAGCGAATCTAATGGCACTTAGAACTCGAATTCATAAAAAAAGTGACTTATCTGGTTATTTCCCTGCTCCCTTCATTTGTCTCACATGTGAGTAGAACTCACGGAAACTTTTCCGACTGGGATCGAATCCGAGCCCCTGCCTCTGAGACAACAATATTACAAGTAGGCATATATTCCTATCACAAAGCTAGTCATAAAATAATAATAATAATAATAATAATAATAATAATAATAATATATTTTTAGGTAGAGATTTTCCGTAATATAAAGGTTTCTCTTCAAACGAACATTATGTCTTATCGTAGCTACCCGAATTCCTCATGAAGCTGGGTATCATATTAGTCAAAATGATAACATTTCTTCACTCGTGGGGACTCGAACCAGCACAAGTCCCATAACTCTGCACCAGGACACGATGCCTTAAATCGCTCGGCTAAGACGCGGACATTTAAGAATTATGATAATATACATTTCTTGAGAGTTTTATTATTATTATTATTATTATTATTATTATTATTGTCCGGCTTTGATTTGTTTGGTCTTTTAGCATTGTGTGTTTTTTTATAATGTGTGGAGAGCTGGCTCACAGCATAAACCCCCGAACCTGGAGGACCAGGAAAATTTCTGTCTGGGTTTTCATTCCACAGCATTTGAAGATCCCTCTTCACCGCAAGGCAGCGTTTTTCTATTTCCCTTAGAGATAGGGTTGCCTCTTCCGCCAGATGCACCGTGTTGAAGGACTCCTTCTGCGCCGACTCTACCGTTGAGGTCTTCATCGTAACCCTGGCCAGGGGCCCTTACAGAGTACTATCAGACGGAGCCAACTGAACCCTGGTTTTTTAACCAGGTTGTTACTCCTCCCCCCTCCTTTCTCATCCGGGCTTGGGACCGGCCATGGCGGAAGGAGGGGGAAGAAAGAGAAAAGAGCGAGACCAAAGTTAACATGGAAGGAAAGCATGAAGATAGTAATGCAAGTAAGAGGGCTAAGCATTGAAGATGCCCAAGATCGTAGGCTTTGGAGGTTTGGCACGGGAAGACGGTAGCAGCTGTAAAAACCCGAATATAGATAATAATAATAATAATAATAATAATAATAATAGTAATAATAATAATAATAATTATTATTATTATTATTATTATTATTATTATTATTATTATTATTATTATTATTATTATTATTATTATTATTTAAACAACATGAAATAAAAATCTCCATTGAATGCAAATGTTACCAATAAAACAAAATGCAGAGTACGGGCTAAATTCTAAACTAATGTTATAAATTACTTAAAATGTCGGAGGGCACTAATGGACTGTTCACACCAGGTGCAGATCGATACCTGTCATTAATCGGGAACAAAAAGCTACGTTGTGTTATGTTCAGAATTCAATAGCGTTATTCTAGGATATCTTATCATTTGATCTCAACACAATAATAATCTTAACCAGTAAAGCAAAATATAGTTTTAAGTTTAACAAAAATTATATTTTTTATAAGTAAAACTCAGAAAATTGACTTGGACTGCAGCATTTGAATCATGAATGCAAATCCGAAATCGAACAAATTGACTGAGGTTCCTCCCTGGTTTTCCTCGGTCATCGAGGGGCTAATTCTGGATTGGAATTGCATTACCTGCCCCATTTCATCATATCCACCACTTCATAAAACATTAAAAATTGATGCCCTATTGTGTTAGATGTCAAAGCGCCTATAATTAAGAAATATATATATATATATATATATATATATATATCTTCTTCTCCTTCCGTATGCAGTATTGGGTGATTATGCCCGTTCTGCGACTACAAAAACTGATCTTTCCATCGGTTGAAGGGTCTTCCGAGGACTCTTTTGCTTTGCCTGTCGTCATAATTTTATTATCCGCCTGCTTATTTCTTGTAGTATTTCGATTATTTAAAGTTTTCCCCATTATAGGTTACCAGCCTATAGTTGGGTAAGTCCAGTGGTGGGGTTGCCACCTCAATGCCTCTTGGACAGGCATGCTTTTCTGTAGGGGATGCTCCCTTGGCCTTTGAAGTTTCTCCTTCTCCGCAAGGCAGCGGTTCCTCTCTCTTTCCCTGAGTGAGGGTAGGGTGCCTCTTCCGCCAAATCTGCCGTATTAAGGGTATCCCTCTCCACCTTCATTGCCGTTGAGGTCTTCACCGTTCCCTGGCAAGGGGCCCTCACATGGTACTATCAGTCGGGCCAGCTGAACCAAGGTTTTTTTTACGAGGTGTTACTCCTCCCCCTCCTCCTTTCTCATCCGGGCTTGGGACCGGCAATGGCGGAGTTAAATATATATATATCTGTTTAAACTGCTTTGTTTTATGCTAAGGAACTTATTCATAAATGAAGATGTGCCAAATTCTGTGATTTTATTCTGCAAAATACGTGCCAGGTAGGCCTATAGGTTCGCGAAATTTAGTATAAATTAAAACTTCGAAACCCCGCTGATGGGACTATGTATTGTATTATATAAAAGATGTGAACTAGAGGGAATCTGTGCGTGCGGTTAGATGTACCCTTCTAGTCGTACATTGATTCTACCACTTTCATCAAATCGCTGCTAATGCTATGATTAAGCCTAGCAGTGAAATTACTCTGTATCTACTGTCACTTTTAATGTAAAAGTATCGAAGTACGTTCCATTATAGGTTTCATGTTATGCTTATATAATTGGTTTTTACTTACACTTTAGTCTGCTATGCTGGAGTAATGATTATCATGTTCGCTTGTGGATCCGAGGTTTGCGGGTTAAACCCACCCGTGTGCTCTATTCTTGTCATGAAACTATTTAAATATTGCTTGATCTCTATTCATTCACTAGTCCTTAGAAGTCAGAGTTCTTGTTTACCCCGACCCCCCCCCCTCTCTCTCTCTCTCTCTCTCTCTCTCTCTATATATATATATATATATATATATATATATATATATATATATATATATACATGTTTGTGTGTGTGTGTGTATGTGTGTTTGTGAGATTTATGTATTTTTCATCCTTATTATTTCCCTTAGAAATCACATTTTCCCCTGGTATCCTAGATATTTCTAGGAATCATGATTTGCTCTCTATTTTCATCCTAACTGCGCTGTATAATATAACAAATATATCGATGTATCACACAATTTCGTAACTGCAAAAATGGTTCTATTGAATTAGATGCAACAGTGTGCTATGCTTCCACTGATAAAACGATGTACGTGTAGTACCATTATTTCCTGGTACATAGCAGTTGAGTCATTATAGAAATAGTAGAGCAAATTTTCACTTTTTCGGGAGAACATTAACTGACATAGTAGAATATGAACTTTTGTCCGGAAACATACCGTTTTCATTCTGCAGTACAAGTTCACATTACTTACTTACTTACTTACTCACTGGCACTATCGAACCCGTAGGTTCATAACCGCGCGGACATAAGCTCTCCATACATCCCTATCCTGAGCTAATGTTTTCCAATCATTCCCTGTATAATCTACTTCCCTCAAATCATAATTAATGTTATTCTCCCACTTCATTCTTGGTCTACCAACTGGGCGTTTTCCCTCTGGCTTTCCTACAATGGTATCTTTACCTTGTCGTGGTGGAGTGGCTTGCGTGCTTAAATGATCCTGAGAGCTATGCCGGCGGTAGCATTGCTGCCGATAGGGTTACCCATGCCGGAAGGTGATAAGCCAGTCGACAGAGTGACGATCTTTCACCGTAAAAATACAACCGTCAAGAAATGCGGACATGGGTTCAACTGGGGTAAAATTTTCCGGAGGTCAAATAGCCCCCCATTCGGTTCTCCGGGCGGGAACTACTTCGGAACCCATGCCAAAGGCTCAAACAAGTTCACATTAAGCGTTTAAGTCTCCCGCGTATGTCGGGGATAAATCTATAGTAATTTAAAGATTTATGACTCAATTAAATTACATTTACACAACTCAACATTCGCTGATTTCGTGACAGTTTCCAATGTCAAGGTAAAAACAAAGAAACTTCTCTTCATCGGTAAGAATAATTCTATAAACACAAACTATCAAACTTCTGTACTGTACTTAACATTATGGCTTGTACTTATCCACTACAACAACGATTCGATGTTATGACCACCAAGCTCGTTACACACATTGTGCCTGCGAATCATGTTCACTCGCTCCACCACACCTGGTGTTTGTTGATTCAACATTGTTGGACATTGGCAGGTAATCAGTGAATATTGGATTGTGTAAATGTAATCAATTGAGTCATAAATCATTAAATTACTATTCGATTTATTCATCGGTAGACGTGGAAGAATCCTTAATGCAGACTTGTACCTTCAGCACGAAAACAGTATGTTTCCGTACAAAGGTTCCTCTTCAAAACGTTATATGCAAACTCTAGTAATTTGTAGAGGGAAATTTCGAATATTCTATAGAACTGACGGGCAATTTAAATTCACTGACACAGCTGCTGTTTAAAACATTTTGTGTTATTCAAAGGTAATATACATTGTGCTATTACTTTCTCTTCAGTTTTAGGGGAACATTGATATAAATACAAAAATAGGGGGAAATTTCCGTAACACTTCTTGTGACCAACACTGTTTAAAGTACCCAAATAGTAGTTTTGTTTCTGTTGACATCCAGTATGCTCTATCACAAATAAGGAGCAATTATGTATAATGTATATATGTGTATTGTTCCTAAAAATCGTAATTTTATAGCTGTGACACTCTCCTACCGGAACGACGATATTGTTCAAATACATTTGAGGCTCTATCACTCTGAAATTGCGTTGAAAACTTGATATGAATGAGTTAGATTATGAATGAGCATCCCGATCCAATATAGACTTAGTCTCGCACCAGATAGAAAACAATTAAATGGCATTACAAACAAAATTGGAATGAGATGATTGATCTATATGAAAAAAGCATTAAAGACAAGATGGAGTAGATAGCTTGCGGTTCTTTTGGTCCAAACTTAGCTGGTAGGACAATTGGATATCGTGAATGGGATAAAATATGAATGAGATGCTGAATCCAAAATAAAAGAGGACCGTTAATGACAAAGGAGGATGGGCAAATCGAGGCTGGAGGTGTCGGAGACGACCCTGGAGAGAGACGTTGACACAGCGGAGGAATGCAGCCGCTAGCCTTGGTAGCCTCAGCTACCGGACACACGCCGAACTTCGCAACACAAAGACGCGCATTGCTACCTCCTTCATTAATTCTTATGCCGTACTGCATCTCGAAAAAAAAATGTACGCCAACAAGCGCATCCATTTATATAGGACGAGTACTATTGTGTTTTTCTTTGTCTTTAACAATTATGAGAGAAAAGAAAATCAGTAGTAAAAATAAAAAAGAAAAGTCTTCATATAGGCCTATACTTTATACGTTAATGGTTAAGTAATGAATTGCGACTTAATTTAACCATCGATTTTCATTGTTATTTCTAAAGTAATTTGATTGCGAAGAATCGTTATTTGTTAATAGCAATTTACGTAACAAGGATTGAAAATTAGGTTTTTCATATTATGGCGAATAGTCCGTGGTGCTGGCTCAGGTGGTAGTAAGCTCGGGTTTAGTACCCGACTGGGTTGAAATTTTTTAATTGTAAATTTAAATAAGTATAATTTAATTAATTGTAATCATGTCAATCTCTGATGGTGTACAATTTAAATCACTAGATCGTGCACCAGATTCCTGAATAAAATTTGAAATCCCTCCGCAGTTCATATATTGAGCAGACATGTGGTGCTATTAATAGCGATTCGTCCATCTGATGTGGACTTAGTTACTGTATCTTATATACAACATAATGTAGTAAAGTCAGAGGTTGTATTTTATAATTACATTATTTAACATCCAGGTCATTCTGTCACGAATCAAGATTGGGCGTGAAGAGCAGAGGATTCTTATTTCAGATTGGAAATTGTTTTACGTGCTGCAAATCTGCGATTCGAGATCTAGAGCTTTACTTCCCTTGAAGTACCTAAACCAGATTCTGAATTTTAATATTGTTAGAAATCATCTACCGCAGCCGTTGTTCAATATATGAACCTGGGATCCAGATTAAATTGTCCTTAAAATTTTGCAATTCCCATTCATAAATTAAGTTTAAGTGGAAATATTATTGAACAAGTACCCGAATGTAATTGTAATTAATTATGACCTCAACTTCTAAAACAAAACAAAAAATACATAGAATTCAAATTACAAAACTAAATGGAATCATTAAACGACAGTTTATAAAACAAATACCCATAGAAATTAAATTCTCAATATAAAATATAGTACCAAAAGCTTCTCAGCAATAGCGCAGATGAGATTTTTACTAGTCTCTTAGGTCTAAGTAGATTGATTTAAAAAATAAAGAAGAAGGAAGAAGAAAGTGAAAGGTGAAGCGTTCAGAACATAGGCTACTAGGAGATACCTAAACATCAAAAAAGTATTTGTTGGATCACCTCCAAAAATTGGATTCAAATCGTTTACCAAAGAAGGCATTCAAAGGTCAACCTAAAGGATATAGAGATAGAGGAAGACCTAAACAATGTTCGAGAAATAAAAAAAAATCTTGAGTAATAGGAACAACCTCAACTGAGATTAAACCTTAAGTATTCGTAATACAGTATGATGGATAAAGTAAATAGATAGAACAAAACATTGTTAATTCACAGCAAATAAAACTAGATCATCACAGTTCCATTAGCATATAATTTGTAAGTTAAAATGTTCATAAACACGCCGATCTTGTGGCACTGAAAGACCACTACGAAGGAAAACATGGAACTTTGGCAGACACAACAGGCCTGTCTACAACCTACCAAATATAGTTAAAGCTACTATTAATAACAACATAATAACTAACTTGTTAAACTCTCACGTCCAGAACTACATTCACTGAGATTCTCCATTGGTCCGTATCCTCTTCCAACTGAGTCAGATCATGTCACCTATTCTCAGTTCCGCAAGATCCATACGAATATTACGGTATCGTCCAAACTACGCTTAGGTTTTCCTAGTGGCAAATAAAACACCATAATAAAAATAACAAATACACATTGTTTAACGGAAAAATACAGTTTTAAATGTTGCAAAACTTTAGCATTTCCGTCTCTTCTATATGGGTCAGAATGCTGGATTCTCACAAAAAATTATAAACACAAAATATAAATTACGAAAGTAAGATTTTAAGAATAATTACATGATAGGCCTACAGAAAAAAAACAGACAATTACAAGGAAACAATAAAAAATAATTAAATTTATTTCAACTTGAATCAAATAAAATAATATCAAGTTGTAAATACTATACTATAAATACATGTACTATACTGTATCCGAGTTATGTTCCAGTTCTATTGTAAACAAACTTGCATAAGGTATTAATCCGCCGACTCCGTCTATTGGGAGAGCCGTAGTACTACTTTTACTCTTCATATGACTGCATTGTCTATGGAAGTGCCAATGATAGAAATATTTTTCTTAGGCTACATCGTATTTTCGGGGAATAAGACTGAATACAAGATAAAATGGATTTTTACGCATGCGCAATACAGAATACTTCAGAATATCAATTGTTTCAAATGGTTGCTTTTACTGTACAATTTTTGAAGCATCAAAAAGGAAAACCTGTGAAAAGCGGAGAGAAACAAATTATTTTCAATGTTTTCAAACAGTTTGATGAAAAATACCATACATTAGTCATTAGGATGTGATGGAAATAATAGCAGAATTTACAAGACGATCTCAGAATACATACCAAAAAGCGAAAAGAGAAAGAGAGAGAGAGAAAGCCATGAAGAAATGCACAGACCATGTTCTCTGAGAGGACGGAGCAGGTTGAAAGGCCTAATCCTGGAGACTGATGGTGGTGTTTATCAATAATAAAATATATCTCGTTAACGAAAATTTTCAACTACTTGATTATAATAAAATGTATAGGCCTAGCAGCAGAATATAGATAGAAAAGAAGCATAAATCATTGCTGTCAGTGGTTTAAATATATTCTGACAATGAGAATGGAAACAAAGATATGACAGTGACCTTCACATGAAGGAGTCATGTGTATTAAGCAGTCAGCGTAGCCTGGCGGCGCATCCGGCGGGCACCCTCTGTATGTCTGTCACGCACTGCACAGTTACAACCTCGTCGTGACCAGAATTTAGCTACATACTAGCGGATTGTTGCTAGCTACTAGTATTGCCTACAACTGTACCTTATCTCCCTAAAATTTGATATCTTACAGTTAATAACGTAAAGTTGGTACACTAACATGTGTGCTTATATTTTATAAAATTGAATTAGTGCAATGGTGGGAACTTCGTGATGCTGTACACAACTGCTTGAAGACAAGATAACTCGAGAACGATAAGAATGGGAAACATTGATTGGAAGAGAAAACATAATCCAACTTCAACCAAGAAGATATAATCTTTAGCAACATTTCGAATTTGACTGACACCGAAGAAGGCGCGTTTGACTTATATTATGTTTACACATTTACAGCCGGTTGCGCTCTTTAATTCTGGTAATAAAACCTTGATTTATATATTGAGCATATTTTAGAGGAGTCGTTTTGTGTCACTTGTTGAATAGGTAATCACACCCGAGGACATTAAAACATCTTGGGTCATTAAGAGAATGGCAGATCAGTGAAATATTTAAATTATTATAATGATTTCTTAGAACTAAGATTTGAGCAATGGGAAATATTATTTGGCAATCACTTACGTTCTATATTCGTTCGGTGACATTTATTGCATGAAACGCTAAAAGTAAACACAAGACAGGAACTAAAGCAGAGGCTACATATTCCAAAGCTAGCTCAAAGAAATTGTGTTGCCGATGCATAAATCGCCCCTTTCTGTTAATATTCTCAAGGCGTTTTAATGTCCCCACTGTACGTGTCACATGTTAATGTAGGCCTGTATTTACTAAACAATGAAAATCGACATATTATGAGGTAACATTACACTCTGTAATTACACATTGAAAATATTACCAATTAGTTCCTAAATTTTTCTCAACCCATCCGTAAAAACTAATATTTAATCCTTGTAACATAAAAAAGTATACCTATCTATGTGGTCTCAGGGTAGCGTCGCTGCCTCATATACAGCGGTTCGGAGTTTGATCCCCGGTCGGAACAAGTTTCCTGGGTTATAGTTTTTCAGGGTTTTCCTCACCTGTAAGACAAATGTCAGGTCCCCGAAAATCATCTGGCCATCAAGATCAGCATTATCATATTCGCCATGTTTATATGAATGTGTGTTTTTTGTCTTAATGTTATGTTGTCTCTTAGGAGGTCCTAGCATTGAACTGATCACTCATTCGGAGAAGTCCTCCATGTTCTTTTGTGGTCAAAAAAGTACGTGTGTGATCCGCAGTTTAAAATCCCTCTCCCGACAGGTCGTGCCACTGTAAAGTCTCAGGTGGCGTGTGGAATGTATAAGGTGAGAGGTTAAACTGAGTTAAAGAATAATTAATATAAATAACAATTGAGAAATCCAGATATTCAGAATAGCAATAGATTATGTATCCACTGATTTCAACATTATGTGATATTGAGAATTGAACTCTACGGGAAATATTCCTTGAACTCATGCTTTATTATGTAATGAAATATACAAGATAGATGAACTCATATCCGTTTTTCCATGATGCAATATAATGAAGTCCTCAAATAAGCTACATTGTAACTGCTACTTTACCTTCCTTTTCTGTTATTGTAATGCGACATTTGTCAGTTAATTTAATACCATATCTATGCTAACAAAAATAATTATGCTCGTCTTATTCATATTGTGATCTCAAAAATGTTACCATCTACTTCTATGCATAATTTATATATTTCTAATACGGTGTTCCTGGAAGGACAAATCAGCTCACGAATTTATTAACTGGTTTGTCCTTTCAGAAATTCATGTTTTATAAAAATTGTTTTTGCACATTTCTTATTATTTTTAAAAAGAACATTATTAATGAATATCCTTATGAGTGAAATAGTTCCCAGATACGACAAACTTAAATTATATTTTACGGTAATAAGATCAGTTGCAACTTTATCTTTGCGAAACTTGGACACTGAATGAGACAGAAAAGCATAAACTTCTACTATTTGAAAGGAAACTAAGAACAATTTTTGGAGCATAAAAAAATATGGCACTAGAGAATCGGACCAAGTGAAGAAACAGACTTAACAAAAATAAAAGTATAATTAATCATATTATCGCACAAAGATTAAGTTAATTTGGGTATATACAGAGAATGAATAATGATAAAGTAATTAACAAAACTTTATAAATGAAGTACATGAATTTGTAAATTCCTATGATTCAAAAACAGATGGGAGGATAATATGACATCAAATCTGAAGGTAAAATATTGGTTTAAATATGTTCAGGTTAGAAAATTCTGGAGGAATTTGTTGAGAAGGCCAAATAATTCCCTTATTTTAAAGATGCAGTGCACATTTTATATTATTATTATTATTATTATTATTATTATTATTATTATTATTATTATTATTATTATTATTAGTATTATTGGATTCAACGCCATTTCAGGGAAGAAGATGCTTTAGACAGGAACTTCTGGCGACAAATCACTTTGGGTTGAAGGAGAAACACTGTATTGTGGAATATTCCTAATAAAAAAATATTAGATTGTATACTGGTACACAATAAATTGTGTGCGTGACCAGCTTTGGATTAAGCAGGTTCAGACATACATAATAATAAAAAAGTTGGAAATAACGAGTTTCAGTTTATCAATTTAGGTAAAACATTTTGCGCGCGATCTGGGTGACTACATATTTTAAATCAGTGTACCATTATTTTTTCTCATTCCAATCTAGTAAATATTATTTTAAAAAGATAAAATTTTTATGCTAAAAACTCATCATCTTTTCTTCGCATGTTACTTTTAATCGAATTATCAAATAACTACCTTAATAATTCTGGATATTGGTCAGAAGGCTGAATTCCGTGAATATTGAATCTGAGATGCAATGAATAAAGTTGGGAACCTGTATTATAAGGTCAGTCATGAGACGTGGGTCGAACCATGACCTCGCTGTGGCCTTGAATTATGTCCTCGGTCGCGAACTCATTGCCTTGACTTTGGTAAGTCCACACCACTTTCCAGTCCATCAATTCTTCTCACTTCGAGTGCAGAACAAATTTCTGCAACGCAACATTGTTATGGGTCTTATTGTTCTCAGAGAAACCAGATAGGCTTCTTGTTCTCTTCTTCAGAGTTATTTCTGTTTAATGTGTACGGAAAAATCCTCAACCTTTAAAGACTGTTTCATAAATTTTAAATATATATACAACTTATAATTAATTCTTGTATAGCTTCAAATTTATCTTGGTCCTCAAGGGTTTTGCCGATCATCTGAATTCTTTGGCTCATGTTTCCCAATTTCGAAGAGCAGTTTTCCTCAAAGTGCTGTTTTTTTAACATCGTACGAGGTACGTGTATAATTTTAATAACGTCATACGTAATAGAGTATCTCAAAATCTAGATCAAAATTTTAGGTATGGTGGAGGACTGTACACTGAGTATTTTGAATAAGGAACAAATGTCGGAAATACATACTTAATTCGTTATGATAATAAACAACATACACCATAGCAATAATATCGACAACTTACAGCTTAAAGCAAGTGCTCAAAGTGGCGACCGTCAGTCTAAATACATCCATGGCAATGGTGCATAACATTTTGCTCCCTTTCTCAAAGATCCCTGATATATGCTGTACAACGACTAATTTCTATCATGTAGTTCCTTATTGGTGTCTACTAGGATTTCATTCACCAAATACTTCACATACTTCCATAAAAAAAATAATTTGCTACCAAACTTCAACGCAGCAGGCAGTTGTTTGTTATGAGAACGAAAGCAGTTTACAAAAAACGTTCATCACACAATATCTTATGGCGCCTGAAATATACATATCCTGCCATTGGATCACTATATCAGCGTACTCAGCTTATGTCCTCTACTGTATGCACAGTTTTGACCTAAAGGTTTCAAATACCCTGTATATTTATTTGTTTATTTATGATGGTTTATCTTATATCAAGTTACTTTAAATATCGTTCAGCAGTAATGCACGTAACACCAGTGATGCGCGTACCACAGATTGAGAAACGATTTTATGCTTTTCATATCATACGGGATAGGCGAATAATAGAGGATTATCTCTGAAACCTGCAGGACTCAACTACGTAACATTTCTGGCTCTCTCTCTCTCTCTCTCTCTCTCTCTCTCTCTCTCTGCGTATATATATATATATATACACACACACACACAGTGCGATCAGTATAGCATTGGACAGCAGATGTGGGGTTTGTGCTGTGCGGTGACGAAGGCTTACACGTGCAGACACGGGACGTGAAATGTGCGCAGACTCAGCAGTATACAAGCACATCCCACGCGTTCACAGTCGCAGTCAGATCATTTGCTTCGAGTAAATAAGGAGCTCGCACGCTTTTCCTTGTGTACGGAATGGCGTGTGTATCATTACTTCAATATTAAAAGTTGTATCTAATGAAACAGGCGTGTATAAATGTAAACTGAATGACGTGTGTATAAGTGTAAACTGTATAATGGCTAATAATTTTTCTACTGAACAACGTGTATTTATTTATGATCAATATTTGTTAACTCAGTCTGCCAACCAAGTACGAAGACTTTTTGAAACACGATTCCCGGGTGTTAAAATTCCATCACTTTCAACAGTCCATAATCTGTACAACACATTTTATAAAGAGGTGTCAAAAAATGTATGGACAACGAAGGTGAACAGTTACAGCACCTGCTTCAATAAAGTTGGTAAGTACGTCAATTTGTAAAATAGTTACGAAAATGTATATGGTTGTATCACCGCGATCCTAGGCTGTCCGTTCCCCGTCGTGAGTGCGTCTGCATGTATAGTGAAATCCCCGCGTCTGCTGTCCAGTGCTATACTGATCGCACTGACATATAAATGGACCACATCAATAGAATGGATAACAATAGATTCCGAAACAGATTCTTCATTACAAACCACTAGGACGAAGAAATGTTGGAAGACCCAGTAAAAGATGGATAGACCAATTCTAACATCAGATCGGAAAATACCACCTTGATACTGATGATGATGATGATGATGATGATGATTATATATTGTATTAATAAGAAAAACGTGGCTTTCGAAAAGAAGAACCACAACGGGTGCAATTTTTACATTAAAACAGATTTTGGAGAAAATATATTATGAATTTAACCTTTCTACCTTCTTAACTATTTATAGACGTTGAGAAAGGCTACGGTAATGTTCATAAAAAACTACAGTATTATGGACAACATTAGAAGACGAGGGAATACCAAAAAATATTTATTTTGAAGCTATTGAAAGCCTTTACGTTAACTCAAAGAAGATATAAATTAAAATATCAAAGGAAGAAATATCTGAACTGTAAGTATTAATTAAGGAGTAAGACGAAACTGTGGCTCCCTCTTCACTCCTGTTTAATATTTAATTAATAAGAATATAAAACATTATAAGAAAACACTCCAGAATTGAATAAAAAATTCAAACAACATAACAGTCCAAATTATATCGTATGCAGATGATTCAATTGGTACATGGCAAACTTTTTTAGTTGAACATTTTATGATAAACGGTACGAAAATGAAATATCTTTTATTCGCAGATGACCAGATCATTGTAGCTTCCTCAGTAAATAAACTACAAAAATCGCCTCAGCCACATCAGAAGATGGTTTACAATTAAAGAATAAAACTATAAAACGTGTACATTTCCACAGATAAAACAAGAAGCATGTACATGTGTGGAAAGGATTTGAAAAGAGTTAAAATAGAATTAGACCGAAAAATTATTAAACAAGTTGTTGAATTTACAAATATAGGTCATTTATTTTTTATACATATTGGCATATATAAATATACAAAACGTAACAAAATGAATACAGTTATATGTAATTTTGAAAAAAAATGTCAGTAAATACAAAATTGCGGCCTAACAGCAAAAGCAGTTTAAAATACAGCAGTGAAAACTGGATTTTATACTTGAAGTACAAATCCGAATTACAAGGAGCCCATATGAGATTTTGACCTACACTATTAGGATTAATATTAAACTATACAAAAATAAAAACACGATATGAGGGGAAAATTAAGAGTCATAAAGATTATATAATACATTGAAACTGATCAGACTAATTGGCAGGGTCGTTTGCAGCGAATGAGCCAAACCGACTATAAAAAAAAAAACAATTTTACTGTGCAAATCTAAAGGATTCAGAAGCAGGAAGACCAAATCCACTGTGTGTCAGTCAAGGATATCGTGAGACTTAGGAACGGGTTCAACAAAATAACCTAAACTTAGTATGCTCATTATGATAATATATATATATATATATATATATATATATATATATATATATATATATTAGCTAATGCCCGGCGTGCGTTGCTACGCCTAAATAAATTAAATATTAAAGGTTAATTAAAATGTATGATATACGCTGAGACGAACCAAACTTGGCTGTTACTAGTCAGTTTTTAATTTCGGATTTCATATAAAGTTTCACTACTAATTGTCGGATTTCGTTCATTTTTTATAACACCTATCTCGGTTTATTTTAATAGGATATACTGAGTTTTGTTGTGAAACATCGAAAATTGTGATCGCTAGAGCGATTTTTAAATATTCACTTCTGGTGAATTCCTACACCTAATGTTTTAGTGGGTCCAATTCTGAATCCAAATCATCGAGGACCCACTTATACACGGAAAAAATCATCAAAATCGGTGCAGTCATTTAGGAGGAGTTCAGTGGCATACAGACGTACAGAAGGATTACATATATATATACATTTATATAGGCCAAGATATAATATGGTCACAGGGCATAAGTTATGGAAAAACGGCCAAAATGAGTTTGATGTATTGAGATGTATCTTCCTCGCTTTTATTTCAATAGTATATACGGAGTTTCTTTGCGAAGAATCGAAAATTGCTACCACTGAGCGATTTTTAAATTTTCGTTTCAAATAACCCTTGCTCCTAATAATCGATTATTTTGCTGGTTAATGAATGACCTTAAGTTATTTTTTTTCCGAAAAAAATGCGATCGGTTGAGCGATGAGACACGCACGCGCGCGCGCACACACACACACACATATATATATATATATATATATATATATATATATATATGCACTGAGATATCAATGTGCGCTACCACTTACGCTACCAGGCGAATCCAAAAAAAAAACTTTTTTTTATACATATTCTCTATTATTACCAGATGTAGCGGAAACTCGGTCTCCACTGCCAACTAGTAGCTACTATAACAAGTAAGCAAATTAAAGAATATATATACCGTGTTCTAAAATGATGGGTGGGGTTTTAAGTAGTTGGTATAGCTTTACAAAATAAATTGATGCGTGATTATTTGCTATAATGAAAGAAAAACTGTGAAAGTTTCATATCATGCATGCAGTAATTTGTTTATTTTCATTATTACGTCGTCAGAGTTAAATTTGTGAAAATGGCGACTCATGTACAGACGTCATTCTGTGTGTTGCAATTTGCGAGGTCTGGTTCCATTGTTGCAGTGCAGCGAGGTTTCCGACGGCAATTTGGAATTGATTCTCCGATAGATAAGAGTATCATCTGGACCCATGCCTCCACCCCTTGGTATACCTCGGTCTAAGACCATACTCCCAAGTCCTAGATTCTTGTCCTCCCTTATCTGCATCGCGTCCACGTTCAGGTTCTCGGCAATAAAACGAACACCTCCGGTAGAAGGTGTTGGAGTCACAATTTCAGGGAAATTGCTGAGCTACATAGTACGTCGGGTCGCTCATTCCTGACGACCCCACAGTTGGTCCATAGGCTCCTCGAGCCTAGCCGGGAGGACTGCTGTCGCAGATCCACCGACCATTCCCCTGTTCTGCGTCCAGAGACGCATCCTGCAGCCGTTGTGAGACCGGCTAGGGCTTGAATCCTCAAGCCCCACAGTGTGAGACTTTAGTACGTCCAGGTGCTCATCTCCTGGCGACCCCACAGTTTGTCCACGAGCCCGTAGGCTTAGCCGGGAGCCAGCACAGTTACTCCCCTCTGCGCTGGTCCGAACCGTTCCCTGGTCTGCCCACAGGGACGTATCCTGTTGCTGTTGTGGGCCAGCAAGGAGCTCGCAAGCTCCAACAGGTAAGCAAATAGTACGACAGGGCTCTCATCTCCTGCCGACTCCACTAATGATTTACGAGTCCCTTGGACTTAGCCGGGAGGACTGTCTAGCAGATCCACCGACCTTTCCCCCAGTGCACCACCTGAGGAACTGTTTTGTTGCTGATATGGGTCATGTTTTGTTGCTGATGTGGTTCCAGCCTGAGCATTAGTACGTCAGGTCGCTCAACTCCTGACGACATCACAGATTGTACTTGGGTCAGCCGGTCCAGGAGTCGGCGCAAATCCCACACCCAAAAGACCGCGCTTTCTCCGTTTCCGAGCTTACTGACCTGGTGGTAATTCCCAGCATTACGCCCGGTATTGTCCCAACCAGCCCATTCGCAAGAATAGGCCTTCTCGTGCCCCTGCTGTGAGTCCAGCCCACTGAGCAGTGTAGGCATCCAGGGTGCTCATCCGCCCTTGGTGCCCCCATAGATGGATATCGGGTTCATTGATCTCCAGTCTTCCACCACTTCGCCACGGTGGTCGCCTTTCCTGCTTGTGGGTCCAGGATATGTGAGCTTTAGTACAACAGGGCGCTCATCTCCTGTTGACCCCACTTATGGTCCGCCAGTCCATCGGACTTGGAAGGGAGGACAGGCTAGCAGATCCACCTGCCTTTTCCCCACTACGCCACCGAGGGGACGCGTTTGTCTGCTGAAGTGGGCGCAGCAGCACGAGCTATGTAGTACGCCAGGTCGCTCGAGTCCTGACGACCTCACAAATGGCCCGCGGTTCCGGTCTGGACCTAGCCGGGAGGAATGCAAGAAAACCACTGACCGTTCCCCGATCCGCCACCTGGGGACGCGCCCTGTTGCTGTTTTGAGCAAAGCATGGGGCCCGAGAAGCGGACCCCCCAGCTTGATGATAAGAGTATCCGTCGATGGTATAGACAGTTAGAAACAAGTGGATGTATCTGTAAAAGGAAAAGTCCAGGACGTCCACGAACAGCAAATGACACGCCGGTCCGGATGACATGGTTTATTACCATGACCTCCACGGTCTCCCGATCTCAGACCTCGTGATTTCTTTCTGTGGGGTATGTGAAGGACCATGTGTACGTACCACCACTTCCCGTCGACCTTCCAGACTTGAGATAAAGAATTGTTGCTGCTGTTGTATCCATTACTCCAAATATGCTGACCAAGGAGTTTGGGAGGAATTCGACTATCGACTAGATGTGTGCCGTGTAACGAAATGTGCTCTCACCGAACACTTATAAAATATGTTATGAAAACTCGAAGAGTTTCTTTTTAATCCCATGTAAGTTTTGTTCTCGTATATATCATGTAAGGAAAATTAAACAACTTTGAAACACCGTCCATCATTTTGAAACACGGTGGGTGTGTGGGTGTGTGTGTGTATAAAATTTTGCGTCAATTTCGGTGACTAGATAGGATTGATGAAGATCTGTAAAACGTTTAAACATCTTTTTATGAAAACAACCTCAGTAGCTTCATTCCTTCGATATTCGCTAAAACTGTTTTCAAAAGAGATGCAAGAGCTCTCTCTTGCACCTTCTCTTGGGCACCCATATTTCAGATCGTACAATCAAATAAAAATTACTTTGGCATAGACGGGAATAGAACTCGCGATCCTTATATGCTAGTTATGCTAACTGTTACCCCACAGAGATGGCCTTAAGCCTGTATTGTTATCTTTTTAGTGGAATTTTAATATGGTTACTTTTTTTTTGCAGAATGTCATGCAGTTTGCATGATTGTTTCCTAGAACAAGAATAGTTGTAGGCTTATGCATGCACTTGCATGCAAAATTACTTTCTCTTGTTTGTTATGATATGGTAATGAAAGTGAAGTTAATGATTGCGGGAACAATTTATAGCGTGTTACCTTGAAATATGACATTATTTGCATCGATTGAATTTGTCCCTCACCTCACACGTGCCAACGTAATAGACCTTGCTTATTACGCGCATATCTGTCTGCACATCAAATTCCCAGTAATTTAATATTACACTTTTCTCTTCAACTGGCTGCATTTCATTACGTATTCTACATTCATATCTCATTTCCAACTAGAATAAAACATATCCGTACCTCATTTACATTTCAAATAAAGAGACTTTATTTTAAAATATCTAAGACTGTATTTACTGTCTAATCAACAAATTAATTAATTTATAATAAATAATTCTAATCATAATTAAAATAATTATTGAAGTTAATTTTAAGGTCCCACCGTAAATCATTAATGACTAGCCTTTCATCAGTTATTCCATTTATATTAGAGTTGACTAAGTTCATGAATCACTATTTTTATTGATATCGGTATATTTATTGTATTTTAAAGCGTTTATTATGACAATAGTCCACCGCTGTGGTCTCGAGGTAGCGCGCTGCCTTGTCACGCAGCGGACCGGGTTCGATCCCCGGTCGGGATAAGCTTCCTGAGTGAGTTTTTTTTCGGGGTTTTTCCTCATCTGTAAGACAAATGTCAGGAAGCTTAGGGCCCAAAGGTCCCCGAAAATCATCCGGCCATCATCATCATGCTTATCATTATCATCACCATCCTTCACCGGTGTGGAAAGCAACGGGAAGCTACCGTACCTATAATTCTCTAGTAAAGCTGCAAAACATAGCATCAAAATGCAGTGAAAGACCTGCCCTTGGGCAGAATTACTATGGATGGATTATAACAACGGTTATTTATTATTATTATTATTATTATTAGTAGTAGTAGTAGTAGTAGTAGTAGTAGTAGTAGTAGTAGTAGTAACAGTAAATAAAGGTAGAACAATAATAGCAATGTTAAATGGTATCCTATGGAACAAACATACCTCTAACCAGGAAAAATAAATTGCAAATATATAATTCAATAGTGTGAAGTATTGTGACATATGGAGCTGAAGCATGGAAATTCAACAAAAACTTATTTCGATGGAAATTGATTTTTTTTAGGAGAGCAGCAAGATGTTCAAATTAAAAAATAATAATAAAAATAAAGTCATACAAGAAAAAACAATGTTAAATATTCAGTAATAGATTATATAAGGTATAAGTAGTTAAATTGGTATGGACATGTACGACGAATGCAAGAAGAAAAATTACTCATAAATACTTCGTTATGGTGTCCATTTGGAAGAAGAAGAAAGAAAGAAAGAAAGAAAGAAAGACCTCGAAACTCATGGAGCAAGAAACAAGAACTGGAATAAGAACAAGAGAACTGGAGGACATGGAGTGGATGGATAGGGACGAGTAGAGAAGGAAAATAAAACTTTAGCACAAAAAGATGTGTAAACATTGAAAATATGTATATAAATAAATAAATTATAATAATATTATTATTATTATTATTATTATTATTATTATTATTATTATTATTATTATTATTATTATTATTATTATTATAGCTGTAACTATATTTTGAAGCTTTTTTTTTTTAATTTTCCATCCATCATATAATAGGCCTACTTTTAAGACAACTAATTAAATGATTTCTCTGCAATATCTAAGGAATAAAAAAAGACAGGGTGAGTAAAAACCACTTGGAAATCTATTTTCATTTATTGTATCCACAAACATCTTTATATATATATATATATATAGCCTAATTTATTATTTCCAAATTCTGGCACACTTATTGCAAAAGCCCGACATCTACACTCATTCATATATAGATCACAAAACATAAATGCTTGCACCATGGACACCAAATTATATTGCTTAAAATAATTTTAGAAGTGTTGAACACATTAGTGAATATAACAAATTATGATTATAATATTAATAATTATTATATTAAATAGGATGAAAGTCATATGTACAGACAGGATTTAAAACCGTATTGCCGAGACGAGAGTCCGACATTTAACATATGCTTTAGATCATCCTGCTAAACCCTTCTTTAGTAATCATCTTATAGAACATTACTTTTAAAATTCATGGTAAACCACCGTTGAGGTTATTGATTAAAATATTACAATTCGTACCTGTTGTATCAGTCGACCTCAACTAAAGAAAAAACTTTTGTTTAAAAAATATTAAATAGCACCATTATAAGTGGATGAGTCATTTCGAAAAGGGATCATCTACTATTTTTTTCTGAAATTCACTTGTTTCGTTATTCCAAGCTTATATCCTACTTCCATCGTTTCCGCGTGAGAACGGATCGACTACACTATTCCTTTACTACTTTCTGACTTTATTCAGCAACAATTTCCTGAACAAGTTGAATCAGTTTTTTCCCTCTCCTGCAAATTTGATAAGCTGTAGATGATCCCTTCACGAAATGACTCATTCAATTGATGGTGGAAGACTATCTTCTGAAAGGCCTACATTTTCTAATGTTTGACGAAATTTGTTTAAACAGAAGTTTGTTTTAGTTGAGGACGACTGATACATCAGGTACGAATTTTAAAATGTTATTATGTTATAGATAATAGCTAATGTTTTCAATTTTAATAGTTAGTCGTCCCCAAAATCGTGTATGAATTTAAACAGTATGTGTTGACATTTTACCTCGCGAAATCAGATTCAAATTGGTTATATATACTGGGCGGGTCATCTTAGAAATAAAATTAGTCGGGCCTTTCACGCCCATCTTTAAATTTCGACACTAGTGATTTGAGTTGTTAAAGAATGTCATTTTAATAAAATACTGCTACCAATACTACTACTACAAATCCACCGCTGTGGTCTCGACGTAGTGTGCTGCCTTGCCAAGCAGTCGGACTGTGCTGGGTTTTTTCGGTTTTTTTCTCGCTTGTAAGACAAATGTCAGGCAACTTTAAGGCCCAAACGTTCGCCAAACATCATATGACCATCATAATCATCATTATTATTCACCTTAGATTAGGCTTAGGATTAAGGACTCTCCTGGCGCACCACTATCATCACACATCATATCATCGGGACAGTCGTAACCCCGCCTTCCAGGCGCTCTAACCTCTGAATAGGGTTACAATCAACACCATTGCCAGGAGAGAACACCAGAAATATCTAAATGACAACCTGGGGCATTGAAAAAAATATACTACTACTATACTCCCTCTCCAAGGTGCGCAGACCTAATAGGCATTTCGCCTACCTGCTGACCTCTGACCTCATAATCACATGTCTCATTTACAGAGATGAACTAACATCCGGCAAATATAGCGTCAGCATGTCCAGGCTCCTAGCCGTTATAACCGATTTTCTCAACCTGAAGCCGTTACTTAGGTCCACTATAGCTACCCAATTTCCTCGCGATGCTGGGTGACCATCGGTCCCATACGAACTAAAATTCCATGAGAAAATATCTTCCCCCAAGAGGACTCGAACCAGTGCATACCCCATAAATCTCCACTGCAAGGTATTATACCTTAGACAATCGTTTCCCAACCTTAGGTTCGCGAACCCCCAGGGAGTTCGCCAAAACTTTTCCGTAATGGCGTAATTAAGTTATTATTATTTTTTTACTTGTGAAAAAGATATTATTAACAGAGTAAATTGTGTAAGAAAGATGATTAGATCTCTGAATGGTCTTTTATTGAATAGAAATTTGACCAGAAATACAAAAAAAGAGATTATAAAGACATTAATAGAAAGTATACTTACATATGGATCAAAAAGCTGGACAATAAATGAAAGGATGCAGGAAATAATCTTGGCGACAGAAATGGATGGATTACGGAGAAGTATGAGAATATCCAGGCTACAACATATTCGAAATACATATATCGGACAAGAAATGGATGCACAAGAAACTGTTATTGAAAGGATAACAAAGAGAGCTTTACAGTGGTATGGACATGTACAACGGATGTCGGAAGACCAGTGGCCTAAACATGTGTTAGATTGGATGGTACCAGGCAGAAGGAAGAGGGGGAGAAGTAGAAGAACATGGTATGAGGGAATATATGATGTCATGATGAAGAGGGGTATGGAAGAAGGACAATGGGAAGATAGGAATCTCTGGAAAGCAGGAATCAAGGGCAAACTGCTGTAAAGTGGAAAGCTTGTATTAAGTATTAAGTAAGTATAATTTTTTTAATTAAATTAACCCTATAATGGCTCTTTGTTACATATGTATAATGTCGGGAACTTTTCACATTACTTTCACAATAAATTAATATTTACCGTAAATGCCTGATTTACATTTACGTATGTAACAACGTTAGGAATGCATTTGATTGCTCTACAACTAGGACAACACGTTGTGTAACTTTTAAGCCGTAACTAGAGTAACTTTAGGTTTTAACCATGAAGGGTTAAGTTAAGGTTATTAAACCTTTTGCTTGAAATTAAATGTTATGCATGCCTACTGTATGTATATTTAAAAGTCAGTGGTTCACCCAACTCAGATGGTTGTGGAAGGGGTTCGCGAGTCGAAAAAGATTGGGAATCGCTACCTTAGACCACATGGTTATAGCGCGGGACACTGTTATTACTCTATGGGGTATTATCGGTATAGGGCAATTCAGATGCCCTTAAATTTATATTTGATCTCTCTTCTTCCTTATAGGCATGTATAGAGTTTTGCAATTTAATGGAGAATAAACTAAAATATAATGATTTCCAGTTTCGCTCAGCTCTCGAGCTCAGCGTTGTGTATATAATGGTCAAAGGCTAATTAACAACTACTGGAAGCAATGAATGATGTATTTTCTGTACACATGCCCAATGAACAGCGCCACAGAATCATTACAGAGGGTAAGCACAGTCAATAAACCTACGCGTGCCTGCATCAGGCTTCTATTATTTATTACAAAACTCTGACGTATTTAATGTTATGCAACATCGTAATTGGTGGGCGTTTCTAATTACTGATCATCTTGTTGTTATGTAACTATTCGATCTTCTTCCATCTGCAGTACAGCAGATAAAACATTTAATAATAAATTAGATACATTACAGTCCAATAATAATAATAACTCCATTCTATTAACTTAGTTTACCTCTCACCTTATAGGCACTTTTTACACGCCACACACCTCCCGGGCCTTATATTGGCATGACTTGTCGGGAGAGGGATTTTAAACTATGAATCATACATACGTTTTTTGACTACACAAGGATATGGAGAACCTCCTCGAATGAGTTGATCAGTTCAATGTCAGGATCTCCTCTGAGACAACACAACCTGAAAACGAAGCACACCATTCACACACAAATTAATTTTAAAAATGGCGAATATGAAAATTATGAGTACGATGGCCAGATGATTTTCGGGGACCATTTGGGCTTTAAAGATTCCCGACATTTGTCTTATAGGTGATGAAAAACACCGAAAAAAATCACCCAGGAAACTTGTCCCGACCGGAGAACGGGTCCCTGCCCGCTGCCCCCAGACCACAGTGGTGGAGGATTCCTGATAATCTTATGGATTTTTTTTATTTCAGTACAAAGTATGGAACGGAATCTACTCATCGTCGTGAGGACAATTAGGTATATTTTTGATGAGAGAAGGAACGAAATTCGATCAAGAAAACTATGAACTAACTTTCGTGGGACTGCACATTTCTCCTTGTACTGTCATCTGTTTGTCATATTAACCACGTAAGACGGACTTTTTTCTTCGCAGTTATGTAATATATATTTACCATCTACACTAAACTTTTTTATGATCGTTTCTCCATCTCTCATCAAGTGATTTTTTAAATAGGTACTTAAAAGTCATTTGTGAAATTCTTACCAGCGTTGAGGACCCTGTAGAGTCTAACTAACTCACTCACTCACTGGCACTATCAAACCTATCAAACTATTACCGTGCGGACATAAGCTCTCCATACATCCCTATCCTGAGCTAATGTTTTTCAATCATCTCCTGTATAATCTGCTTCCCTCAAATCATAGTTAATGTTATTCTCCCACCTCATTATTGGTCTATCAACTGGACTTTTTTTTCCTCTGGTTTTCTCATAAGAAGCATTCATTGTCCTCATTTCATCCCCCATTCGTGCCACATCCCAATCTTCGAGACTTAATTGTTCTTATTACATCTGGTTTACTATTAAGATCATTTAGCTCACTGTTTTGTAGTCTACTCCATTCGCCTGTCTGTTCATCTATTTTTGGTCCAAACATTTTCCTAAGAATTTATTCTCAAATACCTACAGCTGTTAATAACAATAGCTTGGCATCGAACAAAATGCAATAATACATTTTTGCCTTGACTGTACGTATTCCACCATGCAGACTAGTTTCTCCTCTGTTCCTTTCTTTCACTAATCAGCATCTATGCTCTTAGCGCTTGAACTGGTGCTGGTATTACTATCGAAATAATGCTATATAACCAATAATGCTAATGTAATTGAACGCCTCCTAAAACTACAAGTAAATCACGTGATCATGGAAAATCTCAGAAAAACTGAGCCCAAGAAGGGTTGGAGTGATGGTGTGTATTCAGTTAAGCAGGACAAAAACCTACAAGTTAATGATTGACAGGATCGTGAAGCATGGAAAAAAGGAATCAGAAAACTGCGCCACCTTTAATAAACCTGATTGATGATAATGATGTGAATATTGAGTTTTATAAACGTAATTAATTGAGTCATAAATCATTAAATTGCTATCGATTTATCCCCGGCAGACGCGGGAAATTTAAACGCTTAATACGAAATTGTACCGCAGCACGAAAACGGTACGTTTCCGGACAAAGATACCTATTCATAGTGTTAGGCCTATATACTCAGTCCTAGTTGTTTGTAATGGGATTTCCGAACATTCTGTAGTGAAATCAATTTAATGTATACAAGAAAAGAAACTGCTTATTTCTAAAACCGTACATAATGTTGTGTTATCGCAAACGAATTGAATTAATCAGCTAGGAAGTCATCATATATTCACTGTCCTTGGTACAACTTTGTGTCTTATTTTTCTGTCCATTACTCACGTTCCATTCTTTTCCATATCCTATCTCTTCTGTCCATATTAAGCTATGTTTGTTAATATTTTGGAATGTTTGGAATTACGTAATCTTCGGAAGATGCTGTTTTCGGTTTCTCTCCTCATCGCATTTTAATATAGAGCGGCGAACTGGACACTAATTCGGGATAAAAATAAGAGACTGGAAGAACGAAAAAGTGTGGAACGTTTGAAATTAACAGAAAGAAAATTAGCAATCTAAGTTGTAGTACTAACATTGAGTGAGAGAAGAATGAAGATAGAAATTATAGAAAGAGGGCAATAAATTGGCTTGATTATTTATTAGCTAGAAGAAACTGTTCGAGGATGTATTTTCAGACAGGAATAGAAAAACAGAACATAGATAATACTAGTAGAGAATGCTGGGTTTGCAGTGACGGACCTGTCGTTGTGCAGAAAAATGAACATCTCTGATTAAATTAAACATCGTCATCATCATCATCATCATCATCATCATCACTCCAGGGATTAGGCAATTGCCCGTTCCGACTGCATAATGCATCAGCCCAACGTCTTCTAGGTCTTCCAACATCACGTCTTCCTCTTGCTGATAATTTCTTGCTAACAATGGATATCTCTCCTTACTCATTCCATCCATATGATCAATCCATTTCTGTCTGCAATTCGTGACCTTATCCAATAAAGGCTGTACTTTCAATTCTTCTCTTATATCCTCATTTCTTATTCTATCAAGTCTTGTACATCCTTTTACTTGTCTTAGGAACCTCATCTCCGCCGTCTGTATTCTATCCTTCTGTTTTTTTCATTGGAGCGCAAGTTTCACATCCATACAATATTGTGGGAACCGCCATAACATTATACATTTTTATTAAATTAAACAAATAATTTAATTCAGGTATCAAAGTTACACCAGCTGGAACTAATAATAGTATTGTAAAATGATTTAAACTATCAAAGCTAAGGCCATGAGTCCATTTCTTCCACTCAACCAGTGAAAAATATTTTATGCAGAAAAAAATACATAAAATCACAATGAAGAATAAATAATTATAAATAAATATTTATATAAATTAATTACTTTAAATTAACATGAACCAAGTCAATGTTATTAGATAAACTAAAACTCATAAACCATCTGCTGTGAACCACTAACAAAATAAATTGATTATTGTTTAAAGAACCTGATGTCCGCACCATCTGATCTCTTGCGGTAGGGAGTTCTAAAATTTATGAGTACACACGGTACAGGAATTAGAACAGTGGGAGATTCTGTTACGGGATGTATAGTAGCAGGGCTTCCATATATAACCGGACACGCCTCACGGGGTTTCATTCCCCCGTCAGGCTGCGCTCCTCTCCTCGTCCGCCTTATTTCACTCTGGCGCAGCCGCAGAGTGTCCGGTTTTATACTGGAAACCCTATAGCAGGTTACGGTGTGATTATGTACTCAATATATATACAGTATTTATTCGCGTAATTTGCCTCGCATATTTTGCGCACCCTAATTTTTAAGGAATTATTTTGAACTTATTTTTCCTTCGTGTATTTTGCGTACACATTTTAGGTAGAGCCTACATTTTCTATTTAGTGTAGTAGAGATTTTCCTTCCCTGAATTCCATTGTCAATTTTTTACATTCCAACGTAGGTCATTTACTAGCAACTGAACTACTGCTTCACAAAGAAACTTAAAGTTCCGCTATTATAGCAATGCTTGCCATTGGTAGAGACAAGTTTTAGAAAAGTAAATGCTGGTATTTCAGTTGACTTTCAACACTTCTATTGTGCACTTGCTTTTATACCGTATTTCAAGATAGGAAAGAAAAATAACAATTAGACAGCATCACATAAATTGAAAGTGATAAGTTTCGCGGAACATTTCGGTAACCGTGCAGCAGAAAAAGAATTTGGAGTTCTCGAATTCAACGTACCTTGTTGGAGGAAGCAAAAATACACGCTACATAATGTAAGAAATGACAATACGGCATTTCGTGGCCCAAAAACTGCGAAATATCCCGCTGTAGAAAATTAACTTTTAATTTATTTTGAATAATTGCGAACGACGGTACTGGAGTTACACATTACATGCTACACTACGTACACCTGAAATTAGTAATTCTCACAACATACGATTTACGGTATTCGTATTGTTTCATTGTATAATAATTATTATTGTTTACAGATCTATTATTGCATGATTGTTATTTGTATAATTCAAGATTACCTACAATGTTATGATATAAATTTATGAGAAATAATACAATTACTGTATTCCTAATTATTATACCTAGATGGTTTGATGAGGAATTTGCCGACATTGTAAAGAAGACAAAGCTAGCAAACATGAAATGGTTATACGAGTCAAATGAGGTAAATTTAGAGAAATTGGGCAGTATTAGACGGGAAACCACCAGGGAGGGAATATTTGAGAGAGAAGATAAATGATCTTGAAATGGTTGCAAAAAATAGCAACATTAGAGAATTGTATCAGGGAATTAGGATAGAGAAGAAAGGGTTTAAGGCTAGAACAAACATAATTCAGAATGAAAATGGGGATATGATTGCAGATTCCAGGAATGTTGCTTTAAATCAGCTATTAAAATGTGCATGCATAACAGGATATTGAAGAGCATAAATTACAAAAAAAAATGCTAGTCACATAACCAAGTACATTAGAGGTTGATATGGCGAAAGAAAAATTGAAGATCTATAAAGCACCAGGTTCAGATGAGATCCTAGCAGAACTGATAAAATCAAGGGGAGAAAAATTGACGGACAAGATACGCCGGTTGCTTAGTATGATTTGGGAAGAAGAAGCTCTTCCAGATAAATGGAAATAATCGATTATCGTACCAATCTATATAAGAAAGGAGATAAAACTGATTGCAGAAACTACAGAGGCATCTCATTACTTTCAACTTCGTACAAAATTCTAACAAATATATTAGTAAGCAGACTTACTCCTTATATTGATGATATTCTAATAGATCATGAATGTGGATTTAAAATAAACAGGTCTACAACAGATCAGATTTTTTTTAGTATAAGACAGATTTTAGAAAAGAAATGGGAACATAATGGTACTGTACGTCAATAATGTGTAGACTTCAAAAAGCATACGATGCAATTAAGAGGGAGAAATATCCTGATGGAGTTCGGAATTCTTAAAAAGTTAGACTTATACGAATGTGTCTAAATGGCACAAAGAGTAGGTTTCACGTAGGCAAACAGTTTTCAAATACTTTTGAAATCCAGAATGGGTTGAAGCAAAGAGATTCACTATCTCCTGTACTATTTAATTTTATACTAGAGCATGCCAACAAATCTTTATAGAGGATGAAGAAGGCCTACGACTCATTGGTATTAATAAGATATTAGTTTATGCTAATGATGTAGTACTATTGGGCGATAGCGAGGAGACACTAAAGGACAACACACACACACTATTTAGTAACACTAATAAATTGGGACTGGAAGTAAATATCAATAAAACTAAATATGTGGTCAGACGTAGAAATACATTATATAATGGAAATGGACAGCTGATTACAAATGAGGGAAATTTTGAGGAAGTGGCTGAATTCAAATACCTAAGAACAATAATCACAAATAGGAATGAGATACACAAAGAAATTAAACATAGGCTCAATACTGGAAATGCGTGCTAATATGCATTACAGGGTCTCTTGACATCCCAACTCCTTTCAAAAAACGTTAAACTGAAAATGTATAAAACTGTTATTCTATCAGTTAGGTTATATGGATGCGAAACGTGGACTCTTAGTTTAAGGGAGAAAGGAGATTACGAGTATTTGAGAATATAGTTCTTGGGAAAATTTTTGGACCAAAGTGAGATGAACAGATAGGTGAATGGAGAAGACTACATAAGAGTGAACTACATGGTCTTTATGGGAAGCCAGATATAATAAGAACAGTTACATCTCGTAGACTGCGATGGGCAGGACATGTGGCACGAATTGGGAATGAAAGACGTAAATGGAAGCTTCTTGTAGGAAAACCAGATGGAAAACGCCCAGTTGATAGGCCAAGAATGAGGTGGGAGTATAACATTAACTATGATTTGAGGGAAGTAGATTATACAAGGAATGATTGGAAAACATTTAGTCAGGATAGGGATGTATGGAGAGCTTATGTCCATGCGACCATGAACCTACGGGTTCGATAGTGCCAGCGAGTTAGTTAGTCATACCATAATTGAGATGAATCAGAACAGGACCTCTAATTCTTAAAAATTCGTCTATTTTACGCTCCCCAAATCTTTCTCCGTTGGCCCAATGTGAATAAGAAGTACGCAATTTACGCGAGCCCAAATACGTATTAGATATTTGGAGCAGCCGTAGCGTAATTAGTTAAGGCGATACCTTACAAATCTGAAAGTCGAGCATTCGAGTCCCGGTTCAGTATTTTTAAAAACTAACCCAAAACCTACTGATGGCCCTATGGCCCTGCGATCGACTCAGCTTCTAACGGAAGTAAGTACCAGACGCTTGTTCTGGGAGTAATGGCGGCCGTCACGCAGAGCTGACGATCCGGCTGGCATCAAGTGCCGATTGTCTAGAAAAGTGGGAACCTTTACCTCCTAGTATCCTTAGACCTATATTGTGAATACTTGCAGATTATGTGCATCGTGGATGTGTACAGAAGCTGTGTTTGATTAGCGGGTGTATGAGCACTTATATATTCACACCAAGAAGCTAAGATGATGCAGTATTCAGTTAGGTATGAGACGTGTGGAGTCACTATTGAAGGGTATTTGACCCGTCCTTAATGAGCCGGTATTCTGTCCAGATATATTCCCATCACGTTCTCATCACTCACATTTTATATTATTTACATGTCACGTGTAAATATTTGGCGTCGGGAAGCTACCTTGAAATAATCACTTTGTATCCTATCATCTTACATAAGGTCTACGTGCAATGTGTCGAAATATCGCAGATAAGGTGTGTTAATTGAGGAATTTAAAATTATGAATTAATATGATCTTCAGAAACTGGTATACACTTCGTTTACATTAAAATAACCTCAAAACATTATTCATATAACATAATCCTACTTAACATTTGCATGGAATAAATAAATAGAACATGGAAAAGTGAAAACATTACAGGAATTAAATTAGGGTAGCATATTTTAACTAATTTATTATATGCAGAAGACCAAGCAACCGAGAATTAAGAGAATTATATAAAGAATTAGATATGGTAGAAGATAGAAAAGGAGACAGGAATGGGTAAGTCATATGTTGCGGATGGAACAGGAAAGACGTGCAAGAAGGATTTTAGAACGGAAACCAGAAGCAAGAAGAAAAGTTGGAAGACAAAAATTAAAATGTTGAATAAGGTTGAGGAAGACTTAAGACAACTGAGGATAAAAGTTGGAGACAGAAAGCTAGAAAAATAGAAGAATGGGCTGATGTTTTAAAGGAAGGCAAGGTTCTTAGGGGACCATAGAGCCAAAGGAAGAAGAAGAAGGCCAGACAATATTTGCAGAAAATTAAAACAGTCTACAACGATTTTTTTCCAAAATAAAATTAATTTAAAACAATTATAACATAAAAATGTCTGCAAATTAAACAAAAAGTTAGTTTTAAAAGAAAATAAATAGGTAAATGTAAATAAGCTATTAATAATCACATAATTGAGCAGGTTTCTGAGTTCACATATTTTGTAAATGTTATTTGTATTGATGGGGATGAAGATTTAGAATACTAGAGATTAATATTTATAATAAACAATATTCCATTTCACAAAAAATAGGTAGTAAAATTAATATAAATAGGCCTACAATTGTGAAACCAATAATTAAAATTGGATGTGTAACATGGAAATGGGGATAAATTATATAAAGTCACACTCAGTACATTTACGCCCGAAAAAAATATATTGGCCCCGACCGGATTTGAAGTAGTGAACTTCAGAACCATATGCGAACGCAATAACCATTAGTCCAAAGGGACATTAAGGGCATATTTGAAGTTACGTATTTAAACACCCCATAAAGGTTTAATAATCAATTCATAATGCCCCATGAAATAACAAATCTATTAATAGGTTAATTTCCTTAATATATTCAAATGGACAGCTAATGACAAATGAGGGAAATTTTGAGGAAGTGGCTGAATTCAAATACCTAGGAACAATAATCACAAATAGGAATGAGATGCACAAAGAAATTAAACATAGGCTCAATTCTGGAAATGCATGCTATTATGCATTGCAGAGACTCTTGATGTGCCAACTCCTTTCAAAAAACGTTAAACTGAAAATATATAAAACTATTATTCTACCAGTTATATTATATGGGTGCGAAACATGGACTCTTACTTCAAGAGAGGAAAGGAGATTACAAGTATTTGAGAATAAAGTACTTAGGAAAATTTTTGGACCAAAGAGAGATGAACAGACAGGTGAATGGAGAAGACTACATAACAATGAACTACATGGTCTTTATAGGAAGCCAGATATAATAAGAACAGTTAAGTCTCGTAGACTGCAATGGGCAGGACATGTTGCACGTATGGGGAATGAAAGACTTGCATGGAAGCTTCTTGTAGGAAAGCCAGAGGGAAAACGCCCAGTTGGTAGACCAAGAATGAGGTGGGAGAATAACATTAACTATGATTTGAGGGAAGTAGATTATACAGGGAATGATTGGAAAGCATTAGCTCAGGATAGGGATGTATGGAGAGCTTATGTCCGTGCGGCCATTAACCTACGGGTTCGATAGTGCCAGTGAGTAAGTAAGTAAGGATTCATTTGTCAGGGCTAAATACCTATATCTTAAATTATTTAAATCTGGATAATTCTACCACATCTGAGGCGATGTTTTTCTCCACATTTCTACTCATTAGTTAGTCTATCAGCTGATTATTTGAACATATTTCTTCTGGAATGTCACATGTTGAATAATTATATCGATTCAATAAGTTGTTTCCAAACTTTTAATAATCTATCTGTGTCATATTCCTAATTATTGAGTCATTTGACAAATCTTTGAAATTATAATTGACTGAGACAACAATTTGACAAAATGGTCATTAGTGTCGAAATTCCTGACATAAATTAACTGCTTACAAAAACTTTCTTAGTACGTAAGATCAAGATCCCGTCAGTGGTGAAAAAATGCTACCCAAAGAAAACTTTAAACTGACAAGAAATGTGTGCTATCGTATTTTCTTGCTATGCTTTGCAGCTTTACTAGGGTATTGTAGGTGTGGTAGCTTCCCGTTGCTTTCCACACCGGTGAAGGATGATGATGGTAATGATAAGGATGATTATGATGAAGGCCCTAAGCTTCCTGACATTTGTCTTACAGGTGAGGAAAAACCCCGATAAAAAACCTAACCAGGAGCCTGTCCCGACCATGAATCGAACCCGGGCCCACTGCGTGACAAGGCAACACGCTACCTCGAGACCACAGCGGTAGGCATAATAGGCATAAACTACACAATATATAGTTGAAAAGGGGAAAAAAATAATGATGATAACAATAATAATAATCTAATAATTACCTATAATTTGATTAAGTAATTGGCTTGGTAAAGAAAGTGTAAAATATTAAAGACAAATAAAAATATATATGAAACATAGTTATATATATATATATATATATATATATATATTTATATTGTATTGCCTAAAAAATATTTAGTGAGTTTTTTTTACTGTTTTTGAGTCGGGCAGTCCTTGATATACGAGGGAAGGGAATTCCAGAGTCGGATGACTGAAACAAGGAAGAATGAGGAATAGTGAGATGTTCGAAGTAGAGGAACAGAACAGCTGCATTATGATTGGATACATACGAAAATTCTAGACCCGATATGACTTCAGATGTTAGAGAATCTACGAATAAGAAATAATTATAATAAAATATAGAAGGTAATATAGTATTATTATTATTATTATTATTATTATTATTATTATATATTATTATTATTATTATTATTATTATTATTATGTGTAGTAGTAGTAATGTTAGTAATATTTAAATGTTCATCCATTGACAAATTCTATCACTAAAAGACATACCTTTACTAGAGTAATATTGTAACTAAATAAAATATAACAGAACAGTTTAAATTATTGAACATAGTTATTAATGACAGGAGATGATAATTATAGGCCTCATGGGTGCTTCAGGCCTTAGATTTTCTCTACCTTCCGTTTCCTGTCGATTTGATGATGTCCTCAATATTATTGCAGCTTCTGCGAGGAAAGTGTGAAACCAGAAGTGGAACAAGGTGTGTTTGTGGTCGCTTAATCTTGCCCCATCATTGCATCCAAGGTACACTTTCATTTCGCCCATCATTGTTTGCAGTGAAGACAAGAAAACATCAAACACATGTTATTTTATTATAAACTCATTGTGGTCAGGATAAAGTTTCTCTTATTCAAGTAGCAAAACAAGATATCATTCTTACAGTACTCTTTTGTCGATATTGATTTCCTAAAGCGATCTTATTGATTTCGAAGTTACTACTTGCAGTGTACTCTTTTGTAGGTTTTGATTTCTTAAAGCTGGCTTATTGATTTCGGAGTTACTACTTGCAGTGTACTCTTTTGTAGGTTTTGATTTCTTAAAGCTGACTTATTGATTTCGGAGTTACTACTTGCAGTGTACTCTTTTGTAGGTTTTGATTTCTTAAAGCTGACTTATTGATTTCGGAGTTACTACTTGCAGTGTACTCTTTTGTAGGTTTTGATTTCTTAAAGCTGACTTATTGATTTCGGAGTTACTACTTGCAGTGTACTCTTTTGTAGGTTTTGATTTCTTAAAGCTGACTTATTGATTTCGGAGTTACTACTTGCAGTGTACTCTATTGTAGGTTTTGATTTCTTAAAGCTGACTTATTGATTTCGGAGTTACTACTTGCAGTGTACTCTTTTGTAGGTTTTGATTTCTTAAAGCTGACTTATTGATTTCGGAGTTACTACTTGCAGTGTACTCTTTTGTAGGTTTTGATTTCTTAAAGCTGACTTATTGATTTCGGAGTTACTACTTGCAGTGTACTCTTTGTAGATTTTGATTTCTTAAAGCTGACTTATTGATTTCGGAGTTACTACTTGCACTGTACTCTTTTGTAGATATTGATTTCCTAAAGTAATCCTAAGAAATGAATACCCATCTAAAGTTTGATAAAAATAGGCCCATCTCCTTTCACCCTATCAGACGCACAATCACGTATAAAACGCTTCTTTCAATTCACTTCACGTGATCAATAAAATAGTTTAATAGGTTTAAAATTATTCATTAGTTTATTATAGTTAAGTGATTAATTTTTAAGTATATATACCCGTAGTGACTGTACTATTGATAATTTGTTTCTGTTTGACACGAAAGAATTTAATAATTTAATAAAGTTGGATATTTTATTTATTGAAGATCTTTAACATCTCCTTTCATGTCAGAATTTAGAGGTATGCCTGGAAGAGTAAGCAAATTTGGTCATGTATATGTTATTTCAGGCCTGAGGTTCTTTTTACATGTCGTATATGTACAGAGTGTTCGACAAATCCCTCATCATAGGTGGTATGCAATAATCCCATTTTAGAATATGGGAGCCCTTTTGGAGTAGTAGGAGGTTAAGACAAACATTTAGACAATGGGCAAGAGATTTCAGCCCTGGTGACGACCACCTTTACACCAGAGCATGCGTCTGGTACTCGTTAGTGGCTGAGTCGACCCCAATGCCATGGTGCTGCCAGAGGGTGTAGGGCAGTTTAAAAAACTTGACACTATCGGGACTCGAACTCTAGACCTTCCGACTTGTATCGTATTGCCTTAACCAACTACACTTCGGTGTGGCGTGAATCAAATAAAAAACAAACAAGCAATAATAATTAAAACTAAATTATTATATGGCATATGATGCGGGACTTATCGGACACACTTTATTACATAACAGTCACATCTTTAATGTTCTTTCAAATTATGTTTATGCCTTGAAAAAAAATCGATTTCGTGAGAGATTGAACTCTGGAACCTGGAATTGAGGAACAAACATGTTAGCCAATATACAATCGTGAAAGATATCGTTCAGTGCTAGAATATGTAAAAGTAAGCCCCTAAAACTTTTTACAATGTAAGGTCATACTTATGATATATTTTCTATAATATAATATATTATATCTATTTACAATATATATATCCATCCATAGTAATTCTGCCAGGTTCTTCACTGCAATCATAGCATTTTCATGCTATGCTTGCAGCTTTACTAGGGAATTGTAGCTGTGGTAGTTTCCCGTTGCTTTCCACACCGGTGAAGGAGATAATGAGGATGATAATGATAAGGATGATGATGGCCATATGATTTAGGGGACCATTTGGGCCTTAAAGTTTTCCTGACATTTGTCTTACAGGTGAGGAAAAACCCCGATACAAACTTCACCCACAAAAAACTGCCCCGGCCGGGGATCGAAGCCGGGCCCGCTGCGTGACAAGGCAGCACGCTACCTCGAGACCACAGCGGTGTGTGTGTGTGTACTGAATTACAATACAGTCAAATAGGAAGGGATTATTCTGTTTCTTATATTATAAGTTATTACTTGTGTGCATAAATGTCCTTGCATATTATCCTTGCCACAAGCTGCATTTAATAGTTTCCACAAGTGTTAATTTTAAAGACACTCGCCAAATATTCAGAACATTTGTTTTAATGATTGTAAATAATTATTATAATTTTTTGCTCATATGCTGACGTGTCGACCTTCCAGTGTAAAAGATAAGAATCCTACAAAATCTTTCGCTTTTGGTTTGAATTATGGCATGTTAGTTGATGTTAGTTAATGTTTCTATATTTTATGACCAAATAACACTGATTGAATCAATTTATTGATTGATTGGATTAATATTTGTCTTGTTATTTGAATCCTTATCCAAAAAATAATTATTAATACCACGGTAAATTACAGTCGGTAATAAATTGGTATCTGTATAACTTTTATTTTTTTTTTATTTTGCAGTTAATTCTGATTATTACTTTTTCTCGGTTGTTTCTTTGGATGATCCATATTGTTATCTTCTTTATAGAATACAGAATTAATAATACTTATTATATTTGCTGATTGTATTTATATTCTTCGTTTTGTTTCAAGTGTCATAAATAGATGTGTTTCATAGTTGTAACATAAATAGAGTGAGTAATTTCATATTATAAACTATGAAGATATATATGAAGTGTGTAACGATATATATATATATACGTTATAGTTAATTGCGATCTAAAGCACTTTAGAAAAATAATCATATTTTATAATATGTTCACAAACTGTTATTTTCTCATTTATATTATATCCATGCGAAACGTGGACTCTTCCTTTAAGGGAGAAAAGGAGATTACGAGTATTTGAGAATAAAGTTCTTAGAAAAATTGTTGGATCAAGGAGAGATGAACACATAGGTTAATGAGAGAAGACTATATAACAATGAACTACATGTTCTTCATAGGAAGCCAGATATAATAAGAACAGTTAAGTCTCGTAGACTGCAATGGGCAGGACATGTAGCACGAATGGAGAATGAAAGACAGCATGGAAGCTTGTAGGAAAACCAGAAGGAAAACGCCCAGTTGGTAGACTAAGAATGAGGTGGGAGAATAACATTAACCATGATTTGAGGAAGTAGATTATACAGGGGTTGATTGGAAAATATTAGCTTAGGATAGGGATGTATGGAGAATTGTGACCGCGTGGTCATGAACCTGCGGGTTCAATAGTGACAGTGAGTTAGTTGTATCTTCATATTTCAAAGAATTATATTTCTAAATATTTAATAATTTGACGTTATTTTCAGATATTTTCAATCGATTGTATTTGTTTTTCTGGATTTAACAATAATTGGACACAAGTTTATGAGTAGAAAACAAACTTTTGAAAAAAATGTATAGGAAGGGTAGAATCGGAAGAATGAAATAATCTTGAACTAATTTTTTTATAAAGCTACATAGTAATTGTAATAGTGAGTTACAGATTGAGTCTGCAATGTTATATTGAATTAATTTTATGTGAATTAATAGTGATTATCCAATAACTGATTAATTTTTGTTCAGTTTTTTGAAGGCAGATTAACTAATTATAAATAAATACTAGCATACTGTTTTATAATTTTATTATAACATTAAAAAAACATTTATCCATTATTTTTTCATTAAAAACTCATTATTTACCTTCCTATATAACAATTGAATGCTGACAAGGAAAAAAAATATATAGGCCCCTACTCTTTTTTTTCCTCCATATTTTGTCATTATAATTTCATATTTTGGCAAACTCTATATTCATATTTTTGTAGAAATATCTTCATATTTATATTCACTCTGATCATGAAAAATAATTTTCTATAAGAAGTAAGGAGTCCGGATGGAGAAAATTAACGGTATTATCATGAAACAGTTCTCAGTTTATCTTAATAATAATAATAATAATAATAATAATAATAATAATAATAATAATAATAATAATAAATAATAATAATAATAATAATAATAATAATAATAATAATAATAATGACAATAATAATAACAATAATAATAATAATAATAATTATAATAATAATAATACTTATAAATAATAATAATTATAATAATAATAATAATGCTTTATTTTGGCTGGCAGAGTTAATGCCATAATGCCCTCTCTTCCACTCAACCAACGAATAGTAAAATTATACAGAATTACACACTTGGGGTCTATTACAATTTTAAAATATTATTAAAATGTAGACTAAACAAAAGGCGATGGATATGTGGTCTAATATTAGCTAATACTAACAAAATATGGAATAAAATGTAATTAAAGTAATATAAAATAAAATTAAGTAAGTAACTCTTCCTAGATGAATATTTATAGGTGTATATAAAATGCTGAATATGATTGTTATACAGTTAATATGTTTATGATATCAGTTAATTTGGATTTAAATAATGATAGTGATTGACAGTCCCTGACATGACTGGGAAGTGAGTTCCATGCTCTAGTCATAGATATTGTGTAAGATTCAGAGTACAGACATGTCCTGTGCTGTGGTATCAAAAGTAAAAAAAGAGTCTTGTGATCTTGTTCCTAAATTGCGATGAAACGATAAATTTTTGTAAACGCGTTGATAAGTAACTTGGTAAATATGTGTGTCATAATTTATATCTTACTGCTATAAAAATCAGTGTATAAAGTAGGGTCTAAATACAATGATTCTTTAAAAAAAACAATATACTATTTACTGGAAGTCAGCAGTGCGTTGATTGAAAAGTTTCCTATTGTATAGCTGGCTTAACTTGGCAGAGAGAGATGAAGATACAGGGGTAGATCGTTGACCACTTTAGACCAGATACAAAAGGAAGAATCCACCCTGCTGTCAGTTTCCCTCTTCCCCCTTTCCCCTATTAACATCTGCTGAAGAAACTCAGATAACACTGGTGCGAGTGAGAGATGTGAGCACAGTTGTCTCATTCTATAAATTTCTCGTAAAGTTAAACCAGAGAGACTATAGTATATGCGATGCTCGTTACTTAAATCGCTTTTAATTTCTATACACATATTTTTAATTGTTCTAAAACCTGTGTTGTTTTATATGTGAGACATTAAGAATTCCGACCGCCGACTTAAAGGGAAATTTCTCATATACATGAAAATCAAAGCCATCTAAACTAAAATTGGATCTTATGAATGGTAATTAAAGTGACGTCAGTTCCATTGCAACATTGTAATATCACTAATAACTAATAAATGTTTTTGCGAACACCTTTTATAAACAATCACCAGCACGAAGTATAGAAGCATGCATAATTTGTGCACAAAAAGACTGAAGTGAGGGGGTTTCTTCTCCTAACTCCCTAAATTCACCAAAAAGATTTTCGATATTTTATGTGTCTGTTGTAGGTGAATTATTTTATGACAGATAAAGCGCGACTATTGAAGACCTTACCAATATGCCGACTTCTCCATCCCATGGAGTTACCTACTTGAGACCTCGCAACATGGCACTGTACATTTCTTTCCTTGCACCTGAAAACTTATATGTTAGTGATTGCCGTGATCATATTCAAGAGGAAGAGCTCATTTTTATCTTCATAATAATTGTAAAGTCCCGAGATATTTGCAACTTAATTTTCTAATAAAAACAGACTATCACATTATACATATTGCATGTTAAACAGTAAGAGAGTGTTCAGATGAAGATATTTTCATATACACTTACTAGAATTGTATATAAAACTGATAAGTTTCCTTATTAATAGGTTAATTTTAAATGTTAAAACTGTAGAAATAGGGGATGAGATGGAGTAAAAATAAAATTGTAAGTGTGACCAAGATTAATGTCTAATCTACAGTATTTGGAACCGCTAAGCTCATTGGTCATAGTACCGATGATAATTTTTGTCCAAAGTTCTACCCCTAGATGAGAGCGGATGACGTTATATAGAAATAATCATAAAGGACGACGATATTTTTATTAGTGAGATAAAGGTCACTGGTTAGCTGTCATGTTGATCCAATTTACTTCCGTAGTTCCTTAGGTTGAGGTAGATCTCGTGTTACATTATGCAACCCAGGGCTGAGTTTTAGGACATGAGGGGACAAGGGATTTACTCCCCAATATGACCTTGATGAAAATACGTGGACTATCCATAGTTTTTGGGATCGAAAGTTGAATAGTGACACTCCCAATGCCGGTTAATTCCAAGAAAAGGTGAAAAAAGTTCAAATTGACTGATAATAGTGTCAACCCACAATTTTCAGAGTCACTAAGCTCATTGATGCCAAGAAGATTGGAAGATCTGGGCAACCTCGGACAATCAGACATTTTGTATTATCGAACAATCCTATAAAACTAATTAATGGGCTCATGGTCGCGCGGACATACATTCTCCATACATCCCTATCCTTAGCTAATGCTTTCCAATCATTCCCTGTATAATATACTTCCCTCAAATCGTGGTTAATGTTATTCTCACACCTTATTCTTAGTCTACCAACTGGGCGTTTTCCCCTCTGGTTTTCCTACAATAAGCTTCCATGCACCTCTTCCGTTCCCCATTCGTGCCACATGTCCTGCCCGTCGCATTCTACGAGACTTAACTGTTCTTATTACATTTGGCTTCTTTTAAAGACCATATAGCTCACTGTTACGAAGTCTTCTCCATTCACCTGTCTGGTCATCTCTCTTTGAACAATCCTATAAATGTGGATTATTTTAATGCATTAGTATTAAAAATACTCTACACATACCGAGGGAATTAGCTCAGACGATAGCGTTGAGACTTTTATACGGGAGGTCTCATATTCAAGTCCCAGGGCCAACTAACCAGTTTTCCCCCACTCAGTCGTCAACTCGTTTTAGTACCACCAGCCATCGTCTTTTCATAATATTAAAATCCAATCAGCAAATCTCAATGAAATTCATATCATACAATGGTGACACTACTGGATAAACACCAAATATTCCAAACAACATGATATTACCTAGAAGTTAAGAGTCTAAAAAATAATGAAATGAGTGTTTTCGGAAATTATGGCTATTCTAGTGAAAATAGCAAAACAAGTTACTGACTATATTAACAGTTCTCGGTTTGTATTGAAGTAGCTTCAAGATCATCATAGTTCTCGGTTTACTTCAGTAACATATGGTGCTAGCGACATGTTTACCAACATATTTATTTTCGCCATATACTTGATTTTTTCTCTATTCATAACAGTTAACAATAACGCATGCTACACAGAATGGACAAATACAAGGTTACATACATAGTGTTCTGCCCAAGAGCAGGTCTTTCACTGCAAACTCAACATTATCCACTCTTTCCTTAACTCAGCATTCCTTTTTGTATTAACATACAAACCATTTATTTTAAGATTGTCTACTATCTGACGTTTTTTTCTGCCTCTAACTTTCTTTCCATTGACCACTAGTTCTAGGACATCCGTCAGAAGGCATTTTCTTCTTAGCCAATGGCCAATCCAATTTTTGTCCTCCTCTTTATGATTCCAGTATTGTTCTTCCTTCACCCACTCTGTCTAGCACATCTTCTTGCAGATTTACTAGGGATATATAGGTGTGGTAGCTTCTCGTTTCTTTCCACACCCCACAAGGTTAGCGTGAGTTATTTTGGTTAGCTTTTTAAGGTTAAGACAGATGTGGGTTGTTCTTATATATTTTTTACCATATTCCCGGTTAACTGGCTATCCGCAATTCATACCTATGATCCAACATTGCGTATTGATAATAATGGCGGTTTTAGGTTATTTCTATTTCAAGTTCTCATTCAATTTTCAGGCGCTTTCTGTATATTGTTCGGATAAAATCCAATAATTTCTGCGTTTTTTGATAATTTTCCTCGAATTTCTGTAGATTGTATTTACACTCATATATAGCACGATTGGCCTAGAAGGCTCTTAGACTATCAGCCAGCTACTGGCCTTTATCCATATGTGATAATCATGTAGGTGGTCGATTATACAGCCAATACAGGGATGATAAGTGGTCGACATGTCGAATCTACCAGCCTTTAGAGCTGGTTTATTCAACTAGGGTCCACCAATTAATGTAGCTATTAAATCTCACACGATGCTGGATGGGCTCCGATCCCAAACTGGCCGAAATTCCATGAGAAAGTGTCTTCCCTGTGGGGCTCGAACCAGAGCAAGTCCTGTAGCTCTGCACCTGGCATCATGCCTTAAATTACTCGGCTAGGCGCGGGACTTTCATTTACAATAGAATTCCAGAAATGATCATACAATGTGTTAATGTAATTATTGTAACTTTAAAGTCCTTCAAGGTATCTTTAGGTGTCGTGATGGACTGGCTTGCATGTTTAAATGGCACCAAGAGCTATGCCGGCGGCAGCATTGCTGCCGAAAGCGTTACCCATGCCGGACAGGTCGAAGGCGATAAGCCATCAAAAATACATCTTGGTCAAAAGAGTGACGATCTTTCACTGTCAAGAAAACGCGGACATAGGTTCCACTGTAGTTAACTTTTCCGGAGGTAAATTAATTTCCCATTCGATTCCCCGGGCGGGGACTACTTCAGAGAAATCATGCCAAAGGCTCGAGGGAAGTGGATTATACAGGGGATGATCGGAAAACATTAGCTCGGGATAGGGATGTCCGCGCGGCCATGAACCTACGGATTATATAATGCTAGTGAATTAGTGTACGCTTAAAAATCTAGATTTTTTATAAAAGAAAATCTACTTATATATTTATATCGATGCAGCCCTACGTATAATATTTAACTTGTTTTTGAATTTTGTATTTCTCAGAACTAGAGTAATATAAGTTCAAGTTGGTATAGATTATATGATTTGCAGTTGAAAGAGAAATTTAATTTAAAGTTATAATAATGCTATATGTGATGTGAATTGTAAACTGTAAACCTAGAGAGCAAGAGAAATTTCTAGGAAACAACCCTTTTTATTGTTATTTTAGAAGTTTGACGAGGAGGGAGGCGCGCAGTTTTCCGGAAGAGCCCCTCTCGGCCCCTCGCTCCGGCACGCGGCCGTTGTTCGAACCAAGGCCAGGTGAAGAGCTTCGACCTCTTCAAGGTGAGGTGAAGACGGTCAAGTCTAGATATGGTCGCTACCAGATGGCACCTCCACTCCAGACGGAAGTATCCCCACGCCCGCAGCCAGAACAAAGCAATCTCTTCTCCTCTCCCACGCCCATTTAATGCATAATTATATTTCTACATTTTATAAAGCGGACCCAGCTTCTAATTTTGGGAATTCTCTTTTCGTTAAAAGAAGCCAAACTATATATATATATATATAGCAGCAAAGGCGTGTTTAATTAATTGAAACACCGCTGTCTTTCTTGTAATTGCTCAACGGGAGGGCCGGGCGTAAAAACGAAAACGTTTCCATTATGATTCAATAATTTGTATTCCTTAACTTGCATGAACTATCGTAATATCTAATAATAACAATAATAATAATAATAATAATAATAATAATAATAATTATTATTATTATTATTATTATTATTATTATTATTATTATTCAATGCCCCAGGTTGTCATTTCGACATTTATAGTGTTCTCCCCTGGTATTGGCGTAATTTTAATCCACTTCTGAAGTTGGGGCGCCTAGAAGGCGGAGTTACATTACCCCGATGATATGATGGGTGATTATAATGAAGCGCGGAGAGTTCTTAACCTAAACTTTAACCTAAATTCCAGACCATGGGCAACCACAGGAATAATTAAGGAAAAATTCCTATGGTCTAACCGGGAATCGAATCCGGGACCTTATGAACAGTAGTCAGAAACGCTGACCACTAGCCCATGAGGCTGGTCAATAATAATAATGATAATTTTTTTTTAAATTGCGGATGAGCCCATGTAGGACTACGCAAAATACTTACAGGCGTTTCCTTTGAGCCCAAATTTCTTTCATTCTTTTGCTATGAGCTTGTTTTCTCTCATCTATCCAAGTTCCAGTTTTTTTCTTCGGTTTGTCCTCTTGGTCAACTTGCCACTTATTCACCTTAATTCTAAATATATCTCTGTTTGGGATATCTTCTTTAGTAATTCCTGCCAATTTTAAGCCCTTTTTGACTTCATCAATCCACTTCATAGTATCCACTGGAGCTTTACTTCTGTTTTCGTAGGATTCCATTATCTGTTTTGTAAGCCTATTTGAGTTCATTCGTTTAATATGGCCATAAAATTTTAACCTTCGTTTTCTAATATCACTATGAATGTCTGTATATATATTTTTACCTCCTTTTTACTTCTGAGTCTAAATGCTTCACCTATGACTTGTGGACCTAAAACTTTTCTTATAATTTTGCATTCTTTTTTCACTATATTTTCGATATATTTTTTTTTTCTGTTCAAAATTAATGTTTCTGCTCCATAGATGCACTCTGGTTTAATTACAGTGTTATAGTGTCGTAATTGTGTATGTAAAGATATGCATTTTTTATTATAGGCCCCTAAGTGTTGCGAGTGAGCCGAAATGCTGTTTCCATTTTTTGGCATCTACTTTTATTGGCTTTGGTTTCAATTCCATTTTCCTGAATTATTTCACCAAGATATTTAAATTGTGAAACTCGTTTAATTTTTCCATATTTGGTTTCCAGGTATTTTGGTGCTTGTTTATTGCATGAAATATATTCCGTTTTTTCAAAAGAAATCTGCAGACCAACTTTCTCTGCAATGCCATTTAATAATTCAATCTGTTTTTGTGATGTTACGTCACGGGTTAAGATTGCTAGATCATCAGCATATGCTAGTTAATCAATCATCAGTTTTCCTCTTCCTAATATGATTGGTTGATTACATTTAAAAATTGTTTTCTGTTTACGCCATTCTTGTATTACTTTATCAAGAACACAATTGAAGAGTAGTGGAGAAAGTCCATCTCCTTGTCTAACTCCTGTCTTAATTTCAAAGAAATCAGAAATTTCCCCCATGAATTTAACTTTAGCCCTTGTATCTGTTAATGCCTGTCTAATAGTGCAAGAGTTTTACGGTCTAAACCTTGTTCTTTCAATATTTCAAATAGTGATTCTCAGTCAACCGAATCGTAAGCTTTTTTAAAGTCAACAAATATACACACTAAATCATTACTACAAATTCTCTGGTATCTAAGGATTACCTTAAGGTTCAGGATTTGTTCTGGACATGATCTGCCTGGTCTGAATCCTGCTTGATATTCTCCTATATTCGGTTCGAGTTGCCGTTGCGCTCTGTCGAGCAGACATTGATATAAAATGTTGTATGGGACTGATAATAATAATGATTTATTATTATTATTATTATTATTATTATTATTATTATTATTATTATTATTATTATTATTATTATAACATTCAATATGAGTAAACCATGCAAATTGAATTAATAATTTTACAAATAAACAAGGAAGGGTAATCAAAAGTAATTATATGGACAAAAAAAGTAATATCACTCATTATACCATAGGACTAAAAAAAATCACGTTACATTATTGTATATAACATTTTTATACCTATGTCAATTTATTTGATTAATTGTCACAATTATCATAATTAATCATCCAAATGGCTGATTACACATTTATAACTGTAAGTTATCCATTATTAATTTGTATATTTTGGATAGATAATATTTTATCTTGAAATAGTCGTAATAACTTGATCATTCCACACGAATAAATTCATTGTGAGCATATTTAGGTGCTATTTTGAGTCAATTATAGTATAGATTATGTACAGATTATAATACTTTAATATAAGTTATTATATTCGGTATAATATGAAATAAAATGATGTACATTACAAAAATTGAATATGTTTTACGAATTCGTTTTGAAATTCCGACCTCAGCGAAAACATCTCAGCTCATCCGTAAAACCGTATTTTCAATTCTTATAAAGTGAATAACTATTTTTTACCGAGCAAGATGGTTTAAGTGATAACGTTTAAAACCCATATTCAGGTGGTCCCGAGTTCAACCCTAGTACCAATCATCAACCTGACTGATTTGTTCCCCTTGTTTTCTTGAGCCGTCAGTCAAAGGCTCAGTTGGTCTATCAGAACCCATGTCATTTCATAGTACAACTTTTATACATAAATCGACGTGATATGACATTTGATGCTAAACCGTCTATAAATAAGTGAAGTAAAAGCTATTTTGTGTATTCATATAAGAGTCTTGATTGATTTAGAACACCGTACATAAATTGTATTGGGAGTATGTCCTATCATAGTTACGGCAATATGCTACAAGCCGGAAGCTCGCGGGTTTAAATCCCGAAGGGGATCACTATTTGTAAAACTAGCTTAAATCTTCTGGAACCCTGGGGTCAACTCAGCCTCTAACATAAATTAGTACCGGACTAGTTCTGTAGAAGCAGTTTATTTTATTTTATTTTATTTATTTTCTTTTATTTGTTTATTTTCTTTTTTGCCAATGCCACCAAGCTGAAAATAAGACGTTTCTGGTATTCTCTCCTGACATTGGCCGAATTGTAACTTCTGAATTTCGAGCACCTAGAATAGCGGAGTTATTTATAGTTACTTATCCCAAAAAGAAGAATCATAAAGATATATTTGGTATAAAATTTAATAAATCCTTATTAATTATTATTCTCTAGAATTTGAATGGAACATGTCTAAATTATAATCTTAATTGATTGTATTAGGGCTAAAACAGTTAATATTCCAGCATTATAACACTTTTCATTTCGATAAGAAATTACTAAACAACAGAAGAGTCTTTAAACCTAAACTTACATAAATTCTGGACCATGGGTGATCCTCTTCTTCTTCTTCACTTCACAGGCTAGGCAAATTGCCTCACAGTTGTTCTGTCCATCTTTTCATTGGCCTTACTACATTCCTTGATCCTCTTGGCTTGTAATTAAATTATGTTTTAGGTAATCTTGTTGCATTCATCTTTCTACATGTCTAAACCATTTATCTCTATATTCTTTGATTTTATCATTCAGTGGATATGTATTCAACTCTGTTCTTATATCTCCATTCTTTATCCGATCCAATCTTGTGCCGCCTTTTGTTCTTCTAAGGAAGTATATTTCTACGCTTTGTTTTCTACTTTGTAATTTTTTGGTCATTACTCAAGTTTCACTCCCATAAAGTAATGCAGGAACCGCCAATGTTATATAAAACTTCAATCTAGTATGTCTTCTTGTCTTGTTATTTAATGTTTTATTTATAGTTCCGCATATCACTCGAAATTTCGACAGTTTCATATGGGTGTTCATAAGAATAATTCCTTTTAAGGAAATATTTCTATAATCTGAGCGGACGTCGAACTCGGAACCGTAGGATCTGCAGTCATAACTTCTGGCTACAAGACCATAAGGTTGATCACCTTTTTAAATATAATAATTCGTTGAAGACGGTTGTAGCTACACCTTTGTCATGTATTCTAGTGAGAGAAACCACCTGTGGTCCATCCGTGCGCCCATTTTTGTTGCTCAGACGGAAATGCTATAAACTTTTTTTTTTCCCGCTTGAATAAGAACACTGTCCATTGAAATCGGTGAATAATAGATGCGTAGGCTATTTCAGGAGCCCCAGGAGCTATAAGACGTCTCATCCAAAAATAGATCCTCTATAGAAATTGTTTTACTATCTCAGGCATATGGACATCTATTTAAACGGGCCAGAGGTCAAGGTTTAGTTTTTTGTATTCTCTTTAACTAAAAAAAATAATAATAAAGGAATATAAAGGCTGTATGTATGATGTATTGTAATTTGTTCAAATGGTTGAGATTCTATACGCAATATCAAGTGACATGAGGAAGGGTGATGTTTGTATTCATCTGAAAGAATTTCAGGCATGAAAAGAAACAATACTCTGAATGTATGACCTCGTTAATGAAGCTCTACACCAACTAAGTCGACCAGTCTCTTGGACTTGCGGTCAGAACTTCTGAATTCAGTTCAAGAGGTCCTGGATTCGATCCCTGTCAGACCCAGTAATTTTTCCTTTATACCTTTGGTCGACCAAGGTCTAGGTTAAGTCTAGATGTAAGGATATCTTAGTCCTATCTTTATCATCCATCGTATCATCGCGGTAACATAAATTCGCCTTTCAGGCGCTCCAATCTCAGAAGTGGGTTTCTATTCCGCCAGTGCCAGAGTGCCAGGAGAGGAAACAAAAAATGTCGTAAATGCAACCCGATGACATTGAACCAAAAATAAACAAATAAAATAAACTATGAGCATGTACATTCAAATGTATTAGGGCCCAGAAGATATTGGATACCCAAAAGAGCAAAAACTGTTATCTACGGAAAAATTATTTTACAAATAAATGAGTTTAACTATTTACGATATAATATAGGATACAAGAAAACTAATGACGTTCAATTGAAATGAAATAGGTTTAGGCAATTTTGTGATTAATACTTGTGGATGTGAAGCCAGCAGTTGACTGGTAGACCAAAAATATTCTAGGCCTGTCGCCCCATGTCAAATGCTAGGTTGGAATTGCATTATCAGGATACATTCCATCTTATCCACCATTTAATGATATAATTAAAAAGTAGTCTAAATTAGAACGTGTCACAAATAAGGAAATTAGAAACAAAATGGAAGCAGAAGAAAGCATAATTGAAAGAATTGAGGAAAAGGAATTAAAGTGGTTAGGACATGTTTTAAGAATGGAAGATGAGCGATGGCCGAAGCAACTATATGAATGGCATCCTAACAGAAAGAAGAAAAGAGGAAGACCAAGGTTAACATGGAAGGAAAACATGAAGACAGTAATGCAAGCTAGAGGGCTAAGCATCGAAGATGTCCAAGACCGTAGGCTTTGGAGGTTTGGCACGGGAAGACGGCAGCAGCTGTAAAAACCCGAAGATAGATAGATTAAAAAGTAGATGCTATATGATCTTAGATGTCCGTATAAATGATGAAATGAAAATATCAGTTGGATACAATGTAGTACTATAGTCTGAAAGACAATTACTTTATCTATGTCGACAACCATGAAAGCCTACATATATAATTTTACTAATAGATCGTTCGTTGATTTATAACTTTACGAATGTTTTAATTGTCGAATTCTTACTCTTATATATTATAGGATTTACATACAGTATTATAATCCTTGGTACAGTCTTAAATCTGATTTCGCACCTATAGCAAAACAGAGATTTCGTTATGAATTAAATAGTTTGTTCTAACTTACTAACCGACTCAATCGAACTCATAGATTCATGGCCGCGCGGACATAAACTCTCCGTAGATCACTATCCTCAGTTAATGTTTTCCAATCATCCCCTGTATACTTCTCTCAAATCACGGTTAATGTTATTTCCCTACCTCATTCTTGGCCTACCTACCGGAAGCGTTCCCTCTATTTTTCCTACAAGGAGTTTCCAAGCCCCTCTTTAATTCCCCATTCGAGCCACATGTCCCTGTCCATTACATTCTATGAGACGTAACTGTTCTTATTATATCTGGCTTCCCATAAATATAAATAGCTCACTGTTATGTAGTGTTCTCCATTCACCTGTCTGTTCGTCTCTATTTAGTCCAAAATTGTTTCCTTAGAACTTTATTCTCAAAGTAATAATATTTTCTCTCTTCTTAAAGTAAGAGTTCGTTTTTTCATATAATATATTTGGGAGAATAACAATTTTATATATTTTCATATTAACATTTTTTGAGAGAAGTTCGGATGGCATCGTAAGTCTTTATAATGTAAAGAGTTGCTCATATATACATTTTTTTTCTGTTTAACACTGAGCCCTGATATTTAAAGATTGTCGAAATATTATAAAATATAAAATTGCATATTTTGTGATTATGTAACTTGAAAAGATTGGAGGGCCGAGAAGAAGCGACTAAGCCGGTAAGCTGATGAAGGTCGTCTGTCCCTGCCCACTCGTATCATCTCTTCGTTTTCATATCACCGTCCAGCTCTTACTTCCTTTGTTCTCATGCTTAGCAGTAAGTTAATAAGAAAAGATGCACAATTTTCACGAAACATATTAATCAGACTGGGTTTTCCTAGGCATTGATATTTAGTTTACCTGAGGCATGTATACGGTTCTGGAGAATCTATAATTGTTGTGCAATAATACTTTTTAAATATTATTATTGTCCCTCTTTTTTCTTACAAGGAAACCATTGCATGCCGAAACCTACCTTGAAATTTTTCCCAGGGAAGCGTTGTGATGTACCAAGGCAGTGCCCAAAAAATTACGTGCCGTTTTTAACTGGAAGGCACAGAAATCGAAGTCATAATTCAACAATGTGTAAGGAGCAGATATAGATACCTACATGAGTTAAGAGCTGAATGAAGTGAGGCAGGACGCGGCGCGAGGGTTAGCCAGTCTACCAATACAGGAGTTATATTTTAAGTGAGAGATTTGATGTTGGATTGTAGTGCCTTGCAGTTTAAAAAGACAGATTTTTAAACACAGCCTTTGTACATCATAACGCTTCTCTGGAAGAAATTTCAAGGTAGGTTTCGGCATTAAATGGTTGACAGTTCCTTTATCAGTTTATCATCTCTATTGCTATTTTTACGCTCCCTTCGCATTCCGGGCCTACGTATAGGGACACGATCTAGACAATATAGGCCTACGTACTTTTTTGATTATTCAAGGACTTTGAGGGTGTCTCTGGGCGAAAGATGATGCCGGTGTATCTCCAGGAACAACACGAACGTTTAAGATAAGATGTAATTCGCTCTTCCATACCAAACTGTGATATGGATAACCATGAGGACTCTTTCCTACTGCTTAAATATATTCACTAAATTAAAAAGGATAAAAAATATTAAATCCAGATGGCATTAAGGCCTATTTGGGCCTAATTGTTTCCTGACTATTACTTACAGTCGAAAATCATCACCCAGAAACCTGTCACGATCGGGATCAAATCCAGGCCCTCTGCGCATGAGATAACGATATAAAAAAAAACTCGAAGGCCCTAGCCTACCAGCCGGCTGCTGGCCTCACGTCCACATGTGTTAATCACAGAGGTAGACGATCATAAGCCAGTGTAGGGGTGACATGTGGTCAGCATGTCGGGTCCCCCAGACGTTATAGCTGGTCTTCTCAACCCAGAGTCGCTACTTATTGTAGCTACCCAAATGCCTTACGATTCTGGGTTGGCACCGATCTCATACTGGCCGAAATTCCATGAGAAAAATGTCTTCCCCCATGGGGACTCGAACCAGCGCAAATCCCGTAGTTCTGCGCCAAGGCTTCTTGCCTTAACCACTAGGGACAGATAACGAAATTAACACTAAATTAATGTGGTGAACAAATAATATTATAATACAAATATTTGTAAAATTGAGGAGCCTAGTGGAAATGTTCCGAAGTGTGTTTTCTGCTAAGAGTTGCCATAATTATGATTCTAAATTATACTGCTTGTCTCCCTGTTACAAAATATACATCAACGTGCTCTTTTCAACTAAAAACTAGAGTAGATGTAAATAATTCTTATTTAATTTACTCTAGATCTCTCCTCTATGGCGTGACAGGCCTAGAAAACCCTTGGCATACCGGCTGGCAGCTTGTCTCACATCTGCATGTGTTAATCAAAGAGGTAGACGATAATCCTGCCAGTGTAGAGGTGACATGTGGTTAGCATGTTGGGTCCCCTAGCCGTTATAGCTGTTTTTTTCAACCTGGAGCAACTACCAAATTTCCTCACGATGCTGGGTGGTCCCGGTCCTATACTGGTCGACATTCCATGAGAAAATTTCTTCCCCACGAAGACTTGAACCAGCGTTAAGTCCCGTAGCTCTGCGCCAAGGCCTCTTGCCTTAACCACTCTACTATGGCGCGGGACATACTCTAGATCTACATCTACTTAATTCTTTAGTAGTAAGGATTTTAGAGAGGTGACATGTGTCCCTTTTTCACTGAAACCCTCGGTTATTCAAACGAAATCAATAAATAGACGATTATTCCATATTTTCTTTCTAAAATAAATAAAATAGAAGTATTCACCCCTTATTTGAATTGGCCAAAATACTTAATGACGTATCTACCAGAAAAACCTTATTGATTTTAGCTTATCTTTACAACATAATTAATTGTAACATCCCGCACCGTCGAGCGATCTAAGGCATCCTGCCTTGGCATAGAGCTACAAGTTCGAGACCGCATGGGGAAAGACATTTTCTCAATGAATGTCAATTCATTGGATCTGTGCCCTTCTGACACGTTGAGGAATTTAGATAACTGTATTAAATACAGGTTAATAAAACAAATTGAAAGGCCTGGGAGACCGACAAGCTAGCTGACCATATCTCACCGTATGCTCGTAGGATGATCATCCATCTCTGTAATAGACACAATCAATGTTGGTAAACATCCTACGCCTGTAGTGTCATGGAGAATGTTTAATTACATTATGAACAAATTTACCCAAATAAATTTAATATTTTTTAATATTTTCAATGACTATAATAAACATTTTATTGACTCACCTAATATGACTATATATTTAAACCAATTACTTCTACTATGATAATTACATTTATTTCCCTATAGTACCTTCAATAAGTAGTAGTCGAAAGAAAATTATCATGTTTTTGCAATACTTAGAACTTCATATCTTAATTGAGTACAGTACTGTAACTACTACCACCACCACCACCACCACCACCACTAATAATAATAGTAATAATAATAATAATAATAATAATAATAATAATAATAATAATAATAATAGCGATAATAATAACAGTAATAATATATATTATTATTATTATTATTATTATTATATTATTATTATTATTATTATTATTATTATTATTATTATTATTATTAACCTTATACTTGCAGAGTGAAGATCATAAGGCCTTCTATTTATATTCTAACCATCATTTAAAATTAAGATAAGTTACAGAAATCATCCTTTTCATTTCTTTATACCATTTGATATAATTTTATATTGCGCTTTGTAAATTAATTAGAAGTTTATTTTTATTTGTCGTCTAATGTAAGATTTTTATGCACTTTATTTTAATGTTATCATATTTGGAAATTACTCAAACTGCAATTGGGTGTGATTCTGGTAATTGGTAGAACAAATAAATCATTTTATCAATATCCTCTTAAATAGACCCAGTAAAATTTTATTATAAATAAAATGTCCTACAAACGATGAAGTTTTTATAGAAAAAAAGTTGTTATACAATAGTAATAATTATTTAAGCCAATTTTCACAAAGTGTAGGTCGTATATACTTACTCCTGGCGCGACAGGCCTACAAGGCCCTTAGCCTACCAGCCGGCTGCTGGCCTCACATCCACATGTGTCAATCACAGAGGTAGATGATCAACAGCCAGTGTAGGGGTGACATGTGGTTAGCATGTCGAGTCCCCCAGCCGTTATAGCTGGTTTCCTCAACCTGGAGCCGCTATTTATTGTAGCTACCCAATTGCCTCACGATGCTGGGTGGGCACCGGTCCCATACTGGCCGAAATACCATGAGAAAATTTCTTCCCCCATGGAGACTCGAACCAGCGCAAGTCCCGTAGCTCTGCGCCAAGGCTTCCTACCTTAACCGCTCGGCTACGGCGCGGGACAGGTCGTATATAATTTGTTGTATTTTGTGTGTTAGTAAGAAATGCACCAATGAGCAATGACTTTTTCCATAGATAGAGCCTGAGGAGTTGTTTTATCTATGTTTGTATTATGAGTTCTATTTGAAGTGTTTGTTACGCTCTGTTTATAATATAAATAACAACTTTGCAACGTTTACAAATTATGAAACTGAAAGTAGAGTAATCAGATGTAAAAATATTTTTAATGAGGCTATTATATTTAAATTAATAAAAAGCGAATGCTTAAAAGGAAAACCCATTTTTTAAAATAATTTTCGTTTTGCGTTTGACTTATTAAACTCTTCCGAGTCTACTGTTTTCACTTTTTTAAGCTTCGCGCCTTTTATCTATTACGTTCATGCGTATTACTCCTATCCCCATTTTGTTTTTTACATAGTTCGCATTTCTCCTTTTGACACAAAGCACAGGACACACACCCCTACTACTCCGGAAAGAAACTGATTAATTCACAGACACTATTCAACACAAATGTTCATAGTCGCTTTCCACATATCCCTATCATGATATTTTCCAAACTCTCTTCAGGTTTTCATGTCTGTCTTTCATTCCCCATTCGTACCCAATGTCATACCCATTGCAGTCTATGAGACTTAACTGTTGTCATTACATCTGGTTATATAGTTATTTTTATTCATTTGTCTGATCCCTTGTCATTGGTACATACACTTTTCTTATCAATTTTATTAGAATATTCCGGCCTGTCCATAACTGGTGTTTCTAGCAGACCACTTAGAAGAACTGGCAATTGAAAATGCCCTTCGCAGTCGAGGGAGAAACGTCTGAGAAACAACTAGTTATGGACCACTGCCCTAGAGCCCGGAATCTTATAATACAATGACTTCCGGCCGTGAAAGCGTGCATTTTAAATTTTTTTCTAACCACTTGATTCTCAAACACTCGTAATATTTTCCCCTCTCTTAAAAGTAAGATATATAATGTCGCAAATGGCCGTTTTTATATTTTTAATATAACTTTTTTTAGAGGAATTGGGAAGAAAAAATTCCCCATAATGTATAATAACATTCGTTTGTAGAGTTGAGCTTTTTAACTTCCCTACTTCTTCATCTCTTGTTTGTTATTTTAGAGGGCGAATTTCTGCATATTTGCCTTTTTTATTCCTTCACAGATAAACATATGCATGGAAGAGGAAAATGCGTTTCATGTCATTTGGAATCAATTGGCAAAATTTTATAGTGCATATAAATGCACATTCACGGGATTTAACGCATATTTTATTGATATGTGCATATGGGTGCATATATTATACTTATTTCTCTATTTAATATTATAATACTAATTTTTAACCCCATAAAATTACAAGTTTCTGCTTTATTGTCATGTTTTTGCAAATGAAGACAATCTTGTTTTCATAGAAAGCGAGCATCCCTATTTCGTATTTTCGCACAACAGTAACAATGCCGAGCAGTTTTAAATATCAACAGGTCAATAAAGTAATCTGGTCTAAACCATTTCCTGAAAGGAAGATTTCGGAAGAAATGTACGTGCTTGCCAACAATGGACAGTTTATTGGTGGCAATTTGCTTGTTTTCGTTTTCAACCGGCGATATTCTTTGAAGTATGAACATCAGATTTATTGAGACTGTCGGCATACACGACAAAGACGCAAAAATCGTTCCTAAAATATTCTTTCATATGTGCAAAATATACTTTATTTCACTCAAAGGAAACCTGTTGTACATTATTGACCACGGTGACAAAACAAATTGGGAATCGGAGTTTAAAGTATTTTCTCAAATACCATTTTGTAAGTGTTAGTGGACCAAAACAAGTGTTTCCAATGCCGAAGGAAAAATCCAGTAAAATATCTTTGCTTCATCAATGGATTGGTGGGAATCCTACATTAACAACAAATTGTCCTATGCCAAGTCTGTGACAAACATGTATTTTAAATAACTTATTATCAGTTTATCACATTATTAAATCAGTATAATTCTGCACTGAATGTCTTTACATATACAATAAAGTAAGGTGAAATACATTTCACTAATTATTCATTTTTATGAGATTAATGAGAATGACACTATAAAATACAATTATTAACTTCAATTAGGAGCGAAGAAGTAAAAATATTGCAATTGTTGCTTCATAAAAAAATATATAAAATGATGTGAGAAAATAGTGTATTTTACAAAATTAATTTTGTGCATATTTAAAAAAATTAAGAGCATATTTTCAACTTTTTTGCTGCATATTGCATGCATATGTTTATGGTTTTTAGTGTATATAAATCCGCCCTCTAGTTATTATCATTCCTAGGCATCTTATCCAAATTAAAAATATTTTAGTAATCAACCGGCTGATTTTTATATTATTCTATAGCAGTAATAAATTAAGTGATTTTATTGTCATCTTATAGCATAATGTATGTATGGTCGGAATACCAATGTTGATAGGGATGGAGTTTGTTGTTTGAGTGAAAGCACGTTAATAATTCATCAACTTCTTGGAAAACATCGACTTTAATATTGTGCGGTTTTAAAACAAGTGACTAGTTACACGGATTTGTGATAAATGGCAACTTCTCGCCAGATGTTCACCGTCAGCTTTCGTCATTCAATAAACCTTGTACCAGATATTTGAATTCGGACTTCAGGTTGTAAATTTTCAGGTCATTTAGAGTAAAGCCTATTCAAAATTGTGCAGCCCTATACCAATTATTTTTCACCTACTCCGTAATTACTGTATTATTGGATTTTTAACTATACTCTTACAAAATATGCATGTTATCCGATTATCAAATGGGTTTTCGTCCATATAGATGAACTATTGATAAAATGCATGTTATCCGATTATCAAATAGGTTTTCGTCCATATAGATTAACTATTGACAATATGTATGTTATCCGATTATCAAGTGTATTTTCGTCCATATAGATTAACTATTGATAATATGCATGTTATCCGATTATCAAGTGTGTTTTCGTCCATATAGATTAACTATTGACAATATGCATGTTATCCGATTATCAAATGGGTTTTCGTTCATATAGATTAACTATTGATAATATGAATGTTATCCGATTATCAAATGTATTTTCGTCCATATAGATTAACTATTGATAATATGCATTTTATCCGTATATCAAATGGATTTTCGTCCATATAGATTAACTATCGATATTTTTTTTTTGTAATTAGGCAAATATTCGAAAATAACTATAAATATAAAATTGATCTATATAACATAGTCTATTTATTCATAATAATACACGAGCATTTGACTCTGTATATAGAAATAAGATCACTGAATGCCTGTATAAATAAAATATGCCGGATAAATTAATGATGTGAATTCATCTAACTCTTGAAAATAAATAGCTAAAGTTAAGTTAAATAATAAACTTGGAGAAGAATTTAAAATAAATTCCGGAGTTAAAGGAGGTTATCCTTTAGCAGTCACTCTACGTATTCAGTTTAGTAGTTGACCCAATAATAAAACAAATGCATTTAAGAGGAAACATAAATGCAAGATTAAAACAGTATACTGCATATACAGACGACATCCTCATTACACAACAAATGAACTTACATTAACCGAAACTTTTCAACAATTAAGAAAAAAGTAAATTAAATATGGACTTATAATTAATAATACTAAAACTAAGTTTCTGAAATGTTCCACTACAAATGTTGGAACAAACAATTAAACATAATGTATTGTAAACAAGAATAATAGCATTGAAGAAGAAGAAGTAAAAAAATATTTAGACAATAAAGCATACCACGCGAACAAAATTCTTTAAAAATAAATTTATTTCAAAGTCTGCAAAATTTAAATTACTCGTATGTAAGATTGTTGTAAGACGAAAGTACCACATGGAAGTGAATCTTGGGTACTTAATGAGACATTAAAACAAAAACTCTTAACTTTTGAAAGGCAAGTCTTACGCAGGATATATGATCCAATTATCAATAAAGATGGAACATGGCGAATTCGGACTAATACATAGTTAAATAAGATTATTATAAATAAAAACATAATGAATTATATTAAAGATCAAAGATTAGGATGGTTCGACCAAATTAAACAGGTGCCAAAGTAACTTTAGTAAAGTACTTTACAAGTGGAAACCGATAAGTACAAGAACAACAGAAAGAACTGAGAACTGATGGATCGATTGTGTAATGGAAGATATAAAAATTGGCCGAAACCTGTCCAAAATAGGAATGAATGGAAGAAACTCTTTGAGAAGAGGAAAACTTCTATGGAGATGTAGCGACTTATGAAGAAGGCGAATCTCACACAATATTTTAATAATTCTGAATTAGTTAAATGATGTGTTTCTAGAGCACTTGATACAGTGGGTTTGTAACATAAAGCGTGTTTTAAAGTTATGTATGGATAGGATAAAGTTACCAAGTACAAGTTATTTTCGTCAACAATAGAATTATAAGCATTACAATGCATTGTACTATTCAATTCATTTTAAGCTTTTATTTTAAATTTTGATCCAAGTGATACCCATAAAATGATGTAATTACAAAACATTATTGTTCTCGAATTTATTACAGCATTTTTTGCGTTATGGGAACACTCCGAAGCATAGTTGCTTAAGGCAGTGTGCTATAAGCCGAAAGTCTAGGGTTCAAGTCTCGGTGCGGTCATGATTTTTAAACTGTCTTATCCTTCTGGCAGCAACTTGGTCATGGGGTAGATTCGGCTTCTAATGTAAATGAATACCAGGCTTATGTTCTGGGGTAAAGGCAAGGATGGCAACCCGAGTGGCATCTTAGTGCCGATTCCCTAGAAAGGCCGGATCCTTAACCTCCCACTATCACTTTACCTTTTTTACCTTTTTTGCATTATGTTAATTTCTGGAAAACAAAGATAATATTACACACAACTGTAACTTTAAACTCTCCACATATTAAATGATTATTCAGTATTATTCCATTTATTCTATTACAATGATCGGAAGTTGAATGTCCAAATTTGATATAGAAATAAAGATCCAATTTGCAGTATATAAATCAATACTTGCTTGCAAATATGTGTAAATACAATAAAAGTGAAATGTTACTGAATTGTGTATGTGGATATATTTATATTTTCATCCAAATTATATTAGAATATTCGTGTATATGATTTTATAAGAAATGCTATATCAGCATCGAAAATAAATCTTCTTTACATAATCCATAAATATGGTATCATTGAGTGTCCAGATGTTAAATTAATATAAAGAGTATTAAAAAAAGAGAGATTTCAATATTTATAGACGAGTTAGCATTAGACAAAACAAGAGAAAAAACTCTGTAGCTATAGTTTCTAAACTTAATGTCATCTCAGACAAGGTCTGTTAGCGAATTCCGAAGGAATGAACCTATTGAAGTTGTTCTCTTGAAAATATTTCTGAAAATCCTATCTAGTAGACACAGAAATTACCATGGCAAAACTTATACATATGTGTGTGTGTGTGTCCTTCAACCCTCTGATGGGCTAAATTTTTGTTTCATCGAAACGAAACTTGGCATATAACGATGTATTAAACAAGTAAGGTAGAGTTCGTTAACTAGCAAAATTGGATCTCTAGAGGGCGTTAAAGCGATTTTTAAATTACTGTTTTTTAAATCACGATTTTCCTAATAATCAGATTTTGCTGATTTTTTAACAATATCTTTCTCGTTTTATTTCAGTTGCATATACCTAGTTTCGTTCTGAAACATTTAAAATTGCCGCCGCTAGAGCGATTCTTAAGTTTTTTTATTCCAAGTGAACCCCACAACTAATGGTCTGATTTTGCTGGTTAACAAACTCGACTTTATTTTTCTTAATTGATTTAAGTATCGAATTTGATCCCTAAAAGTAAAAAAAAAAAAAAAAATTGCTACCGCTAGAGCGTTAAAAGACACACACACACATACACACAAAAACACACACCGTAGAATCGGTGAAGACTAGTAAGAATTGAATGTGTATATATATATATATACATATATATATATATATATATATATATTCATGAAAACAACCTCAATAGCTATATTCCATTGGAATCTCTAAAAAACTGACAGTAAAATAAGTTTATATATGTCTTGTTTGTGCCAATCGAATTTTAGTTTCAGTGGGTCATAATATTATGCTAATAACGAAAATGTTTTTTTTTATTGCTTACCGGTAACATTGAGCAACAAAATATTAACTTTTTTTGTCTCAGAAAGGAAAATATGTGATTTTAATAGTATTTCTTCTCCTGAATTCAAATATGATATCGAGTTTTCTCCATCACGCAAGGTTTTCGAGAGACAGTCATTTATAATTTCAAAAACTTTAATATTTCCTACATTCGTAACTACACAATATTCGAACATTCGGACTCACCTAGAAAGTAAAAATGACGATGTTCTGCTATATTTTGCCTGTGGAGCATCCCTCTTGATGATCCAACAATTATCGGCCAGCATATTAGGATTCCATTTGCTCCTTTCCATAACTGAATTCTCCTGATGAAAGTGTTCTCCGTTTTATTTTACAATGGACAAATGACGAAAAAAGTCTATTAAAAAATTATTATTTAAATCTATTAATTTAAATTGATATAAAAAACTGTGGGTGATGGAGAAATTCCAAATACATATTTGGAAACACGATAAAAAAACTGCATTAAGTACAACTATTGGTACTCATGAGACAAAAATTATGTTGACCAGTGTAATCAATTAAGAACAAGGAATGCACCAAGATGGAAATAACAACATAGTTAATGGCTTGAAAGTGTGTTTGGTGCGATGTCATTAGCAAATAGTAGTTAGTTCACTTTCTGATATGTCGTTTCAAATATAAACAGGACAAGAAATTTGATTAAAAAATCATTATTAATCTGTTTTATAACACGGCACACATCCTACAACAGTTGTCACTTTCTTTGTCTTCACTCGTTTAAAAAAAAGTGGTACTTTTACTTGAAAGAGATGAAAAGTGGTAGTCATTTTTAGATTAAATGTAGTAAATTGTCATCAAGCAGGAAACAGTGTCACACTTTCTTGCATCTTCCAGTCCGATTGCTTTGGCGCAACGTCGCATGTTCAACAACTGACTTTCATCATCTGACCTACATGGATATATGCCACTTTTTGCACTTTCTTCTTTCCATTTCTAAACAAAACATCAATATTTAGGTTTGTTGTGATCTGTTCCAAGAAAATTCTGGAGATAACTTGTCTAGATCAATTATGCCAATTAGATGCTGGTTTAAGACCAGACTTACAACATTCTTGATACTCATAGATTTTGAGAGAGGTAAATTGTATATGGGATGATTGGAAAACGTTGGCTCATGATAGGGATTGATGGAGAGCTTATGCCCTCGCGGCCATGAATCTACGAGTTCGATATTACCAGTGAATTAGTTAGTTATTTAGTTTTAATAACCATAAAAGTGGGAGCCCTAACCTCCTGCTATCCCAAGGGCCTCCGGGTCTGTTGTGGGATCACTTTACTTACTCATAATTATATTTATTCATAACTAACTCTCTGACATCATCCAACGTGGAGGTTCATGACTGCGTAGACGTAAGTTATCCATAAAACCTTATCCTGAGCTAATATGTTTTAATAATTCCCTGTATAATCCATCTCACTCAAATCATGGCTAATTATTCCCCCACTTCAATTTAAGGCTACCTACTGGAGGCTTTCCCTGATCTACCCACAAGACGTTACCAGTCCCTTCTTTCATTTTCCATTCGTACCACATGCCCTGGCTTAACTGACCTTATTACATCTAGTTTCCCACAAAGGTCATGTAGCTCACTGTACTTTACTTCATTCACCTCTGTGTTCAATTACATTTGGTCCAAAAAATGCTCCTAAGCACTTCATTCTCATTATATTCATATTTATAATACAAAATTAAATAGTTGTAGTATTTTAATAATATAAACATTATTATTTACTAATATTTATTTCTGATTATTTTGTCATTTTATAACATTGAGGTTTCCAATAAAAAATCGATAATTCGAAATCCACTTCTCTCTCTTCTAAAGCTTCTATATACAACGAACAAATGTACACTTTTTTACCATAAAAAACGATAACGTGAACATACTGCAAGAAATCAATATCCAAACACTACAGAGATAGTTTCAATCTATGTATTGAACAGCGGCAAGCAGGACTTCCCAAAAAAGCCCCATTATCAATTACAGCGAAGATGACCGGAACGCCCATAGAACATCATCTGGGTCCTGACTAAATGGAACCAAAACGGGACAATATTGGCCAAAAAATCTTGTCACGAATATTATGATGATAATGACGATGACGATTTGAAGTCAACTTCTTTCTCTGACTACTTCCATTTTTATTAACTTTTCCGAAAAATGTGAACATTGAATTCAATATGATATAATAGGAACTATACGCGGACCGACATTTGGCCGATCTTAGGCATCTATGAAAATAATAACCATTTAAAACTTTTTTGGATAATTCAGTTACTTGCATATTCAACAGATGTTACAATTCATTTTTAGATACTAGTTTAATGTTTCATTGAAGTTTCATGCATGAAAAATGTATCTATTAAATTGTAAAATCTAATTTAATGTGCGCATGTGGTTTAGTTTGTATATGTTTTATATGCATGCCATTCCTATATGTCTGAATATTTGTCCACCTGTTTATTGGTACATGTGGATGTGAGATCAGTACCCGAATTTTAGGGAAGGACCTGCTGCGCCATGGAGGAGGAAAAGTAGTTGATCCAGTTTATTGACTGCAATATTTATTTGCCCAATCTAAAATATACAGCGTATGAAAGTTTTAATGTAGACCTGCATGATGTTATAAGTGATATAATAAATAATTTAAATTTTGAAGAAGTGAACTGACGGATACACACTACTAGATCATACAAAAATGACATCTTAGAAGAATTACACATGGAACCTTTACTTACTACTTACTCACTGGCACCATCGAACCCGTAGGTTCATGGCCGCACGGACATAAGCTCTCCATACATCCCTATCCTGATCTAATGCTTTCCAATCATTCCCTGTATAATCTACTTCCCTCAAATCATAGTTAATGTTATTCTCCCACCTCATTCTTGGTCTACCAACTGGGCGTTTTCCCTCTGGCTTTCCTACAAGAAGCTTCCATGCAAGTCTTTCATTCCCCATACGTGCAACATGTCCTGCCCATCGCAGTCTACGAGACTTAACTGTTCCTATTATATCTGGCTTCCTATAAAGTTCATTGTTATGTAGTCTTCTCCATTCACCTGTTTGTTCATCTCTCTTTGGTACAAAAATTTTCCTAAGTACTTTATTCTCAAATACTTGTAATCTCCTTTCCTCCCTTAAAGTAAGAGTCCATGTTTCGCACCCATATAATATAACTGGTAGAATAATAGTTTTATATATTTTCAGTTTAGCGTTTTTTGAAAGGAGTTGGGACATCAAGAGTTTCTGTAATGCATAATAGCAGGCATTTCCAAAATTGAGCCTATGTTTAATTTCTTTGTGCATCTCATTCCTATTTGTGATTATTGTTCCTAGGTATTTGAATTCAGCCACTTCCTCAAAATTTCCCTCATTTGTTATTAGCTGTCCATTTCCATTATTTAATGACTTTCTACGTGTGACCATATATTTAGTTTTATTGATATTTACTTCCAGTCCTAATTTCTTAGTGTTACTCAATTGTGTGTGCGTGTTGTCCTTTAGTATCTCCTCGCTATCGGCCAATAGTACTACATCATCAGCATAAACATGGAACCTTTAGAAAGCAAAATTTTTGATTCCATGTCAAGATGGATGCAACATGTTCATCAAATGGAAGATCACAGGATACCCAAACAGATGTTAAGCTATCAATTGCAGAAAAAAGAAGACCAGGACTTCCACTCGAAACAGGTCAACAAATTACCTAAATTCATGAATGGACTAAGATGATGATGATATGTTTTCCATAAATGGAAATCTTACTAACCTATGCGTTCCTATTGCCAAATTAAAAACATGATTCACCAATTTTCGTGTTTGATTGTTTACACTCACTACGTTTCAGCCAAAGTTCGCGCTACAAATCAAACTTGAAAGTGTATATAATTATGAGATATTTATTTCGCAGGTTCCTAATTATATGCTCACTGCTATACTTTTCGTGACTACTTGTTCTTTATAATACAGATCAATAACCAATAAAAATATAAGAAGAATGGCATTAATTTTTCTTTAAGTGAAGTCGGTTGCAGGAATAGAATTCGTCGGAAGAATTGGGTGGACCTAGATGAGCGCTAGGCCTACCGTCAGAAGACCTCGCTATATTATATTTTCAGGAATCATTATTCTGAAATAATGAGCGGTTAGAGTACTTGATTGTTCTTTTGAGGTTTTAATTCTAATTGTGTTTATTATATTAATTTGGCACTTCTTGTTCCTCATATATCATGTTTAGCAGAGACAGCGTTAAGTAAATTTTATAGATCACGTTTAAATTAAGAAGTAAGGAAATTCTGGCAGAGTTCCACACAATCACCAACGTGACTTCGGTGTATACAAGGCACCGGGAAAATTTGCACTCTCGGTACATGTGCACTTTTACGTTAACTCATTACGTAAAAAAAAATCTCATGTTCATTCCTCCATCTTAATCTTAATATTTTAAGATTAGTTAAAAATGTCTTTCGGATTAATTGTAAATAGTTGAGTTATAAATGAAGAATATCAAAACGGCTTAAAAATAAGCACCGTAATACTTGGAAGTACAATTTGTGAATGTTTAATTTCTGTGTTTGGAATTCGGTCCGATTAAATGAAAATTGGATACTTTAATTTCATTCTTAATTATAAATGCTTGAGCATCTTGCGGTTGACTGTAAGACAGAATGTAAACCACGACCATGCATTTTCACGCGGATTCAAAGCCCATCTGGATAGACGGATTTTTAGGCTGTACAAATCTTGAGCATGGGTTCCTTCGTAAGAGAACTAGAATCATACGTCCATTGTCTTAGGTTTAAGGCATGCAAAAAAAACTTCATGGCTGAAAAAAGAGGCCATTTATGGCCCAGGATTTGATTAACAACGCTATTAACCTAAGCTATTAAAAGCGTCACTAAATAAAAATAGTAACTATTATTCAATTCTTAGAATCTTAGTAAAAGTCCACCTCTGTTGTCTCGAGGTAGCGTGCTGCCTTGTCACGCAGCGGGCTCGGGTTCGATTCAGGTCGGGACAAGGTCCTGGGTGATATTTTCGGAGTTTTTCCTCACCTGTAAGACAAAAGTCAAGAAGCTTAGGGCCCAAGGTCCCCGAAAATCATCCGGCCATCATCATCCTCCACCGGCGTGGAAAGCAACGAGAAGCTACCACATCTATAATACTCTAGTAAAACTGCAAAGCATAGCATGAAAATGCTGATTGCATTGAAAGACCTGCACTCGGGCAGAATTGCTATAGATGGAATCTTAGTAAATATAAAGAATCCTAAAGCCTCTAATTGTTTAGCAGTTTTAGTGGATTTAAAAACTTCCTTCATTCGGTTTTGAGTCCATGACCTTTAGATTAGTATGATATTCTTTACATCCATGACATTGACATCGGAAAATACTATTATTTTAATTAAAAACAATGGAGTGCATACCATCGGTTACCGAACTCCAGGTCGGTTACATGTGATGCGCGTATTGAAAATGGCCCGAAATTGCTGGAAATACTTGAAATAAGTATCTATTGCATTGTTTGTGGAAGTAGTTGGTAGTTTTGTAATGGATCTGAATTTCACATATGGGGTATACAATTTGCGTGGAAACTTGGTTCCTATTGTTGTTACTGTGGGAGCCTGACGTCATTGCATAACAAACCGGAAAGAGCGACCAATTTCTCACTTCCTTTCTCTCTCTTGTTCAAGCCCCTTCAAGGCCACTGTCATTCGCTCATCTTGGCTCCAATCCGTTCGTCGTACAAAAAAACGAAGTGGCGATCTTTATGTATGCAATAGTCAAAGTAGAAATTAAATTTTCAAAAAGAGATTGGGCAACATATGACTGTTTTAAATTTAATACTATTTTACATTACATTTTTTAAAATGTTACCTGAGATTTCAGTTTCGCGGCATAGACGAATGGTTAAAGGCATCATACTTTAGTGCAAAAGAACAGAACTTGAGCGGTTCGAGTTCAGATACGATAAGATAGTTTCTCATAGAATCTTGGCCAGTGTAAGACCATATCAGCCCATAATTGTGAGGAATTTGGATAGCTGCAATAATTACCGTTTCTAGGTTAATAAAATAGTTATAACGGCTGAGGGACTCGATATTCTGATCACATGTCACACCGATACTGGCTATATGATCGTCCACATGTGAATGTGAGGCCAGCAACCACATGGTAGATTAAGAGCTTTGTAGGCCTCTTGATCCATGTAGTTTAGTTTACCTGAGATCTCAGTCGTCTTCAACTACTTTCTATAAAAATGTCGTAGGTCTTTCGAAACATATTTTATCTCCTGCTCCTAAGGTAGACTACTATTTATTATCTGTGACTATTTAATTCATGCCCCAAATGGGAGTCAATGACCAATCAAATTTCAATGAATTTTAATTTACAACCAATCACAGTAGTTTTTTACCTCGATTTTGTCAGTTTAATTTTATCATATTAAAATCAAGCTCCTCCTTTTTAACACTCTGAATAGGTCAGAGCATTATTTTACAGCTATCGACTCTCTAAGAAATACGGCTACCATATTGTATATATAGCGCACGTGCGTAAACAGATACTGCTTGCGGGATATAATTGAAAACCATTCATAGTAATTGATTACACCACAAAAGAAACCACTGTTTGCACTTTCTGAAACGTATAATTTCCCAGGAATTTACGTTCCAGAAAAATATAATTTACATCATAGGACATCAGAAATTAATTAATAACCTATAATGTTGGTTATAGACAGTTTGATGTGTTTCATTTTTTTCTCCACTAGGGTGCATTCTTACAATATTACGATCCTTTGGTAATAAATAATATGATCTGGTTGCGGTGATAAACAAATGAAGCATGACAAACATTTCTCATTTGTTTTCAAACATCACCGTTTACATTAAACATATAAATATTTTAAAATACCTATATTTAAATAATGATTTGAGAGTGAACAGCTTAATTTTATTCGTTAAATAGTCTTAACAAATGGCACTCATGATTTCCAAATTCTCTAGATAAATTCACTCTTCACTTCGTGAGACGTGAATTTATCGATAATTTGGAAATCACTCATGGCATTACTTATGATTATTTTATATGTAGAGTTCTGGTCACTGGGTATGTTCTCATTTGTTATGTTTTATTTTATCTCAATTTCCTCCAGATGTTTAAAAGTATTTAATATATAGTTGTCAAATGAAAGAATATATTTTAAAATCCCGTCATGCCGATCACCATAGTGCCACCAGAAGGTTTGGGTCAGTTTAAAAATCCTGACCCCACCGGGACTTGAACCCTCAATCTTCCGGCTTGTAGCGCAGTGCCTTAACCACTATGCTACGGCGTGCTCCATCTGTTACAAATAGCCTAACGAAATTAGCTTGGTTAAGTAATTCAGCCTTGCCCGTATTAGGATGTACATACATTCCATATAAATGAAAGATGTCTTTCTTAACTATTAGTACTAATTGCTTTAAAATAAAATTATACATTTTAAATATGAATAAAACGTCGTTACAAAAGACAATCTGGAGAATGTAATTTCTAAATTGCTGTCTTAAAATTAAAATATTCTAATACTGTGGGAGTGCGTGAGTGAAATACGTTCATTCTCTAGTATTTTAAACATTGTATTAATCTTTGGAAGATTAAAATATTACTTTATCAATAAAAATATATTTGATATTTGACTTTTTTGCACGACACCCTAAAGTTTGTTCTTCGTTGAAATTAAGAAAACTTTTTTTTCTCGTGAAAGCGGACACCGATAATTTATTATTTTGTCTTTGTTTATTTAAAGTTTATGGATAATATTTATGTCTTGCTCATATTCCTATTTCATGTTTGTGATATATGTGGAGGCGTTATGAAGAACATTAAAGAATGTTCTGTGGCTTCATTTTTTTAAGAATGTGAATAAAAAGTATGTAATTTTAAAAATAGAATGCACAGAATTACATGATGAAAAATGTCCCTAAGATTTTATAAATAACCACTAAATAATAACGATGCTTTCTTTTGTGACAAATCTTTGTGATCATTGATGCATTTGAGCGTTGACCTGCTCCAACGTTAGTTTATTTTAGTTTTAATCAAGCTGTAAGGTCTGAAACGTATATGAGATAAAAAACAACTGATGTATTTTTACTCATTTTGAGAAGCTATTCCTACTGTTATCATTTTGCACGCAGTTAGAGGGGATGACGTCAGGTTTGAGCTTTTATGCCAAGACTTAGCTGAGATATTTAATTTTGAATAAAGAGTCTAAAAGTTTATTTGAAAAATATTTTCAAAGTTGAATCTTCAAATTATTCTATTAATTATGCTGAAGATTTAGTTCATTATCCAAAATAAATTTAAATAAAAATATTTAATCATTGTTTAAATTATTATACGAAAGTATATTTATTCATTCACGACACTTTCTAAAATAATTAATTATTATGTAGTGGTCCTGGTGGACTTGGGTAAAATTCTCTGATTCCCAAGTTCGCAGGTTCAGTCCGGCCGCGATCGATGGATTTTAAGAACATAAAAATCCTGAGCATGGCTTCTTTCGAAAAAGTAGTAAAGCTGTGACTTGTGTCGTTTATTCATGCATTACTGGACGGATTCCCTAATGCTGAATCTAGTAGCGCAGTGATGAAACAATAACCATTTGTTGAGCATTAGGGGACATGTTCAAAAAAAAAAAACTATTTACGGCACGCAAAATAACCTGGTCTGAAATAATAAGCTTACTCAATAAAATGTATCGGCCCATTCACGTTCAGATTTGAATTGTGACGCTAATGTCCTGAAATGTTAAAGATCATCGTTAAAATAAAACACTAACACGAATTATTATCCGATAAAAATAGGCATATAGGCTAGTTTATATTAACACTACAAAAACGTTAAATCACAAGAATCGGACAAGAGAGCGCCAGAACTGGCAGATAACTTCTCCGACTGTACTGTGTATCGTATAGTCTAAACGCAAATATGTAGGCGTTAAGTGAACCAACCATCCATATCGAATATAAAGTTCGAAATACCTCTAGATATTACTGTAGGCCTATTTAGTTGTACAATTGAATTTTATATTAATTACATTGAATACATTGCTATTAAATTTATAGCAAAATTTAATCGAATACTAGCAATCCTTTCAATCAACCATTTTAATACAAAATTATGAATATGTTGAATTTTATAACTAACTAGCTCTATCGAACACATAGGTCCATGTCCGCGCGGACATTCTTATCATGAGCAAATGATTTCAAATCATCGTTAATGGTTAATGTTCTTCTCCAACCTCGTTCTTGGTCTACCAACTCTTGAATCTTACAGGAAATTAAAACTGTCTTCTTAATTTTATTTATATTTATGCTGCGTACGTCGTAGCGTAGTTTATTAAGGCAATACCACTCATGCCGGAAGGTCAAGGGTTCGAGCCCCTATGGGTCAAGGTTTTTTAAACTAGCCTAAACCTTTGACGATACCGTAGCCCTGGAGTCGTCTCAGACTATCTGATATCGGCACCAGATTCACACAGAGATGGCAGCTTCGCCGATTGTTTAGAAAGATGGAAACCTTAATTTCCTACTACCCCTAGGGCCTCCTAAGGTCTGTAATAGAGTCTTTTACACTATATGTACTCTCGTATATTAGATATTGAATTTAATAATATAGAAATCATATTTTGCGATATTTTCGTCTATTTAATATCTTATTCAAGTACAATTGCGACTCCAAGGGAGAGTTGTGAAAGCCAGGATTTTTCATAGAGATATGCATTGTGTAACCAAACGTCCTAAACTTCTTTGACAATAATTTCGTTCTTGAATTTTCCTAATCTTAGGTCTGCTGTCTTCAATACTCTTCACTGTAAAATGGGATTTCCTTGATATCGACCCTATTTTGGAGAGGGTTCAATTCAAGGAAACCGTAATCATAGTCAAATTTATTTACTGTACTTTTTTTCAAGCTGTGATGCTATTAGAGTATAATTACTATGAATGACGGATATAAAATGTTAAAATATTGAAATAAGCACCTGCTATATCAGTCCTCCTCAACTAAAATGAATTTCTGTATTAAAAAACCTCGTCATACAGTTAAAACCATGTAGGCCTTTCAGAATATGTTTGTGAAAGACCAACATGGTATTAACTACTTGACAATTTTTTGAAATAGAAATTCATTTTAGTTGAGGACGATTGATATATCAGGTGTTTATTACGTAATCTCAACGGTGATTTTCAATTAATTTTACAAGTATTGAATTGCAGTTAATTACGAAATATGATAATTTTAATCTTGTATTTCATATGATTTACACTTTTGAAAATATTCTAGTTTAATAATATTGCATACTTACGTACAGAATTAACATTTATTTTAGAATTTCTTGCGACAAACAAAACTGTGATATCTTTGTTTAACATAAATAATAATTTATACACGAGTGCTTAGTTACAAGCCGTCTTTATGTAAATAACTAAATGTTTTGCTTTCTGTTTATCCCTTCCATCTGAAGAGTTTGGTTTTGAACTCCGGATTTACATTTTTTGCACGTCATAATCATTCTTGTTTTAGGAAATGTTATAATTACTGTACGGGTTTTATGTACTAAAAGTTAATTTATCTACTTTTATAATAATCAGTGACCCTTTAGATCATAGTTGCCAGGCAACAACGCCTATTCTTAATACTCTAACAAAACACAAAACACAGCACAAAATGGGGATTCAACAAAACGTAAATTAAATTTTAATGATAAAACCTGTAAATTACAGAATATAACAACAATGTTTGTTGATTTATCGTTACATTTATTAACAACCTTTAATGCAATTAATCAAATTGCAACTTATATATATTCCAATTCAAATTATACCCCCTATTTATTTATTTTCCAAAGCCACATTACTCTTTCTCTAAGCATATCGTTTCCGCAATAAATAAATTTCATTAAATATACTACTCTAAACGTAGATAAAATATTGTAGACAACATGTTACAAAATTAGGTTTAGTAACTTGCTGCTCTTAAGAATACTCCCCTCGGCCGTATTCTAACTTGAGCATCTCGTTATTAAATCTCTGCTTTTGTAATTAGTCTAAATAACTATTTTCATCACATTGTATCTTGTTGAACCGTTTATATGTGGAACCTAAAACAAAGTCTTACTTCTCATTATACTGTATTAACTGTTCAGCGCACAAAAATCCGTTCCCTATTCTAATAATGTTGTTTTATTAATACGTTGGTATTCATACAAAACATATACAATTTTAATGAACTACAAAGCCACTGTGAAAAGTTACATTGAAGGTAAAGTGATACCACTACAGATCTCAGGAGGCCCTTGAGCAATAGGACATTAAGGATCCTACATTCGCAGACAATGAGCGTGTTGTGTCAGCCGGTTTGTCACTCCTGCATGTAAGGCCTCCTCTACCCCCTGAACATGACTAGTACTCATTTCCGTTAGAGGCTGAGTTGAATTCAGGACCATGATGCCGCTAGAATATTTAGGCCAGTTTAAAATCCATATTCCCTCGGTAAACAAGCCCGTGATCTCTCGTTTTGTAACGTATTGCATGAATCACCTATGCATACACTTACAATGGAATATTGTAATGGAGAGAATTATATTGATACCTATTCTGTACACTGTTGACTTTTTTTCCACTGGAACCAGTTAGTCTTGCGACATTTCTGGATTCTCTTCTGAAATTAGAGGAATTGTGACTCACTTCTGAGGTTAAGGCATGTTGGAGGCGGAGTTACGTTACCCCGATAATATAATACATGATAAAATTGAGGGGTTAGTGAACTAATAACCTACGTGACTTCAAATCGTTATTTCACAGATTACATTTTCCTACCTATCTAACGCTCGAGAATAACTGAATACGGCCCTCAATTAGGTGGACGCTGTAGCCGCCCAACAGAGGGCCACATTAAGCTATTCCGGAGTGTTAGGTAGGTAGGAAAATGTGATCTGTGAAATAAAGTTTTGAAGTCACTTAGATTGCTAATCCATGTAACCCCTCAATTGATAACGAAGCATCAGGAATGTCCTTAAACCTCCTTCTTCTTCTTCTTCGGCTTTCCCCCACTTACAGGTTTGCCGTCTTCAGTTTCCATTTATCTCTATCATTCCAAGCTCCCTCTTCCAAATTCCTATCATCCATTATAGTTCTGACGTAGGTTTTCCATTTGCATCTTGGTCTGCCACGTTTATTTCTTCAAGGGGGTGACCATTGGTATATATTTTTGGGTCATCTTTCATTTTCCATTCTTTGTATATGGCCATACCATTTAAGCGTTTGATTTTCAATCCTCTTAACAACAGATGTGGTGACATTCATTTCTCTCCAAAGGAATTCACTTCTTATTTTATCCTGTATTGTTTTTTCGAGGCTTCTTCTAAAACTCCACCTCCTAAATTCCAGATCATGGACGACTACAGGAAAAATTCTGAGCGGGAATCGAACCCGGACCTCATGAACTGTAGTTAAGAAGCCCTGATCACAAGACTATGAGGCTGGTAGAGTATGATTCTAATTGCGGTTATTATTAATTATTTCTCAGTCTATAAATTTTGCTGTCATAACACGAACATGCAATCATCTCTTCAGCAGCATGCCTTTATTGTGAATACATACTAAAAGATAAATTCCGGCATAAACAAAGTTCCAACCATGTCAACAATTTTTCGATGCCACCTTCACTCCAATGAGAACGAAAAACACATCGACAATAGCTATAAATCCCTATTAGGTTCGTCTTCCGGGCATATAGGCCGTGGTCCAGTCGTTCTTCTACTCGACGTTTCGTCTACTGCTGCGGTAGACATCTTCAGGAGATACTGCGTGCTCTCTGTGAACTCCTCAACAGTCTGCAGCCGACTGTTGAGGAGTTCACAGAGAGCACGCAGTATCTCCTGAAGATGTCTACCGCAGCAGTAGACGAAACGTCGAGTAGAAGAACGACTGGACCACGGCCTATATGCCCGGAAGACGAACCTAATAGGGATCAAGACGCCGGCCGTGAAAGCCTACAGTTATACAATAGGTATAAACATAAAATTAATTATACGTAAATAGAAAATAAGCCTTTTCCTTTAATTGTCATATTTGGGATCAAGCACGAGACATTGTATGGGCGTTACAATAATTTGCTGTTGATGTTATTGAATTACAGTGTTATGCAAGCGAACAATGACATTACTTATGCTGTTTAGCAATAGAGTGGTTCCAGGTTTGTTCATCTGACACGATAACCGAAGGCTATTCACTCTACACACACATATATGCTTCCGATATTATCATCAGCTATCGATTACGCATATCTGTGTTTTTTAATAATTCCTGGTTATCAGCGTAGAGCCGAAAATCTACGTCATATCACCACGTAGCCGACTATTGGCAGTTATTTTCGTTTGCACAATACCAGTTGAGGAGCTTATTTTAAAAAAAAGTATCTTGTCAGTTTTCATAAATGGGTGGTAAGTAATTTGAGTATTTGAGAATAAAGTTCTTAGGAAAATTTTTGATCAAAGAGAGATGAACAGATAGGTGAATGGAGAAGACTTCATAACGGTGAACTACATGGTCTTTATAGGAAGCCAGATATAATAAGAACAGTTAAGTCTCGTAAACTTCAATGGGCAGGACATGTGGCACGAATGGGAATTGAAAGACGTGCATGGAAGCTTCTTGTAGGAAAACCAGAGGGAAAACTTCCAGTTGGTACACCAAGGATGAGGTGGGAGAATAACATTAACAATGATTTGAGGGAACTGGATTATACAGGGAATGATTAAAAACCCATTAGCTCAGGATAGCTTATGTCCGCGAGGTCATGAACCTACGGGTTCAATAGTACCAGTGAGTGGGTGTGGTAAATAATATAAAGTCGCTACATTGCTGTAAACAATAGTCAGTTCAATTACAATAGCCCCTTTTTCGTACATTTTTAGTGATTTAAAAGATGTGCTGAAGCCAAAAGGTGATAATGGTGCATAGGCTTAATCTAAAAAGAATGCAGACATACAAAAAGTCAATTACAAGGTGGACAAGAGATGCTTTGAAAATGAAAACCTCAATTGAAGTAGTTTACTTTGTAGAATGTGAATAACGGAGAGAATGCTAGCTGGACTGTCATCCGAACCATGGCTGGATTTTATTTCCTTTCGTGTGCAGATTGACTCTAGAGACCTCTTAACATTATTTATTTTATTTACTTACAAAATATTTACAGTTATAACATTTTTTTAGCTTTGCATTAAACTTTTTTTTCATATTTTAAAATAAATGCATCACCTCAAGTGATGTTGAGTGATTCCGGGTTCATCACCTCAAGTATATATATTATATATTATATATATATATATATATATTAAGTAAAATAATATAAAAAATAATGAAATATAATTATTTTAAATTACAATTTGTCATTACAATATAAAATTAAGTATTTTGTAATTGCAGTCTCCTCAACTGGTAAAACATTTAAAACACTATAGGCCTTTTGGGACCAATCCCATCTCACCAGAAGGTTGTTTTACTACCTTCTGCTGAGGATGGGACTGGTCCCGAAAGATCTACAGTGTTTTAAATATCTTACCAATTGAGGAGACTGCAACTACAAGGTGCTTAATTTTATAATTTTTATGTTGTGACTAATAAACAACGGAATTTTACCATGGACTTTATTAGTATTGTTTGCAATTTGTACAAATACTATTTCTATTTACTTTGCCATTTTTATAAATTAAGTTGTTCTAGTTCATAATAATATAAATTACTCTGGGTTTGTTTAAGCAAACGACATATTTCTTGTAAAATCTTTCTATGTTGTGTGACGCACAAGCGCGGGATATTCATGTGATTAATGTGAAATAAAAAAAAAATACCATAGCAACCCCACCTTCTCCTCTTGCAGTCATTTGTTAAAATAATTATAAATTCATTGGATGCATTGGCTTCTGTTGTTAATGGCGAGCTTTGCTTTATACTTTAGGCCTAAAAATCCTGAAACTACATAACAATTCGGATGTTTAATTAGAATGGATTTTCCAAGATGGTTTAATAGCATGATACATTTTGTCTGCAGGTTTACAACTAGTTATATATTTAATTTAGATTTTGATATCCCATTCGTTTATCAAAATTCATTTCAGTTTTTACTCATTTATGTGTTTTCATTTTAAATGAATACATTCATTGTGACATTTCTTTGGGCAGTTTTATTGTTCAAAAATAATTTGTCATGAATGGAAAGCATCGAAAGTTAAGTAAAAAGCAATGTCATTTTAGAAAAAGGCCTTACTCCAAAATAACTACCACTCAGAGCGTATAAGTAGAAATGACTTTATTCTAAGAATAAATACGAGTACCATTGTAAATATGGAAATAGTATGGTTGATGTATCAATAAAATATACCTGGAATGAAGTATATTCTACCCAGAAAGATTCACGCATGTAACATGGCGTAGTTCTGCAGTGAAAATTATTTTTGGTAATTTTAGAATAAAATCATTTCTAAAATGGCTGATTCAAATATTTTAAATCGTATTAAATGTAGACAGCGTGCAACATATACACCTTTTAGACATATAGTTGACAGTGGATAGATTTTCTTAGTATTTTCAAGTAATTTGCATATTACTTTATATATTTTGGACCATTTAGATATTTTAAATATGCGTATATTGAAAACGAGGAATCTGTGTTTGTAACACAATAAGTACAGTATATGTTGGTTCATTTGTTTACAAAATTTTAATAAGAGACTAGTTGTTTATGGATTATATAAAAATTGCCTGTAGACGTTAAAATGTAATAAATGTTTTAAAAAGAAGCATTTTTAAATGTGGTCATGCGTTTTGAATGACTTTGGTATAAGGCACTTCTGAATGGAGTATATTCTGCTAATTTTGACTTTCTTGTAACTGAATTATTCAACAAAATGTAATTTATCTATCTACCTACCTGCCTACCAATCAATATATTCTATCTACCTATCTGTCTGTTTATCCATGGATCTGCCTACTAACTAGGGCCTACCTAGTATATGAAAAGTCTTCAAATTTTCTATCGTTCAATTTCATGTTTGTATTTAATTGTTTATTACTAAAAACATTTAAATAAAACATCATCATCAAATGCTGTAACAAAACATTTATTTAACATTATAGTTTGCTCATAATTGAGTGTAAACATATCGTTTGTTTTTTAATTAATTTGCATAATATTTTTTAGCGTGTGATACAAAGAGGAATTGTTCCCACCATAGAAACTTGTAATGCAGGTACGAGATTAAGACTCACGTCATTGTGAAGACAATTAAGTACATTCATCCAGGGACAAGTTGACTGGAGTTACGTAAAGAGGCCACAGAACTCTTAGCGAAGTGCTATCTCAAGGAAATGACACATTGTACTTTATATTTGCATGCATGTGTGCTAGGAATGGACAAATGCTTGAACATCGACCTGCTTGTACATCTTGAGTTCGCTAACATTCTGGCTACCAACTGAAACAACATGTGTGCCCTCCCTGCAGAATAAACACACGCCTACTTAGGGCGATTTATGGCGTGAAAATGCAATCCCATTTTCTGTCACAGTCTCACCAAAGAAAATAATCAGTGGCAAACATCTCCTTTGGGTTCAACTTATTGACCTATAGGGACTACAGGAAGATGTCATTATATTCCAACTTAATAGAATACTTACGATTGCATGCACAATTTAAACATGATCATTAATTTTCTGCTGGCGGTATGTGTGTGCAACGCGACGTTACAACAAGCATTCAGATGTTTTATGTACCCCATACTAAATAGGAAATTATGTTGTACAAAACTTAAGAATTAAAAATTACTTGCACATTATAATCTACAAAAATTATGCGTCATAGCTGAATGGTTTAAGACCTTAGTGCAGAACTAAGGACCTCGCGCTGTTTCCATTGGGGAACATTTTGGATGATGGTCTACCTCTATGATTAACATATGTGGATGTGAAACCAGCAGCCGGATGGTAGTCCAAGGAACTTCGAGACATGGAGCATAATCTATGTATTTATTTGTGTTATCGAGTTTTCTTAAATCTTTTGATGAATTTATAGATTATAGTCTACCAATGTTATATTTTGTTGGATATATCATTTCTGGAACTTTTTCTTGTCAAATAGCATTAGTAATGTGATTTTATTAGCCGATTTAATATTTGCTTACTTTTTTGATGTTGTGAAATTGAATTGCCCTTCTGTAAAGATATTTGAAATTGACTGAAAGAATATTTGTAGCGTCTTCCTCTAATGTTGCAGTTCATACTTTTACACTTAATAGGCCTACACCTTTATCGCATTAAGAAAATACAGTACCAACAATTATTTTCGAATTAATTTCTATCAATACATACAAATTATTAATATGTACCATATTATTCAAATTATTACAGGAATTTTCATCGCAATAAATTATTTTTTTTATGTTGTATTAGTATTTAATAGTGTGAAACATATTTGTTGAGAACTAAAATATTTAGCTAAATTATTGATATTTTCAATTTAAATGAATGTATAGTTGGATAAAGTAAACTATTCTATTAGTACCATATATTCCACGAATAAATTCCAATCGAATCAATAATGACGTAGCGTTTTTAATCCAGTAATAAAACGAGTGTGAAAGTCGTTTTCGAAAATATTGAAAATTATATTTGATGGAAAAACTAGCTTCTCTTTGCTAAAATGTATTTTCTAAGACTTTATTGAACTCTAAGACTTTGTACTAGAAATATATATTTATATAGTGTGTCTCAGAATTCAAACAAAAAATGGACGAATTGTAGAATGGACTTAAACATTCCATAATTTTAAACTAAGGTACAATTTTTGGCATACAATATTTTTACTAGTGCAGTGGATTAAAGCTCCATTTTTGTGTAGGCCTAAAGGAATTTTGTTTTTAAAATAATATCATCGAAGATATATCAAGACAACTCATATGGTAAAAGGTAAAGGTAAAGTGATCCCACTACAGGCCTCAGGAGGCCCTTGGGGTAGTAGGAGGTTAAGGCTCCCACTTTTTCTGGACAATTGGCACTTGATGACAGTCCTGCGTGACGGCGCCTTAATCCCCAGAACAACCGTCTGGTACTCATTTCCATTAGAGGCACAGTCGACCCCAGGGCCATAATGTCGCCAGAAGGTTTGGGTATGTTTAAAAATCCTGACCCTACTGGGTCTCGAACCCACAACCTTCCGGCTTGTAGCGCTGGGCCTTAACCACTACGCTACGGTGTGCCCCACAACTCATATGATATGGACACCTAATGAGAATGGCTGAAGAGAGGTTACCAAGGTTGGTTTATGAATGGATTTCGTCAAGACTATGAAAAAACCACGGACAGCATGGATGAAGGATGTCTGGGAAGCAATGGAGAACAGGCATCTAAGAGAAGATCAATGGATAAACCGAGCGGATTGGTTCATAGCGATTCGTTCCATATGTAATTAATTTGTTTTTTTATTTATGTTATGTGACTGATTATATTGTATTGTTATTTGGCTGTGAGAAGACGTGAAAACATTCTAACCTGACTAAATAATAAAAAAAAAATTGGGCTAAACTTTACAACCTGGGACGCGACTTCTTTAATTTTTTTCAAAAACTCTTGTCAATTGTATTCTTAGGGTTTCATTTTTCAAGTAATTTTCAGCATTTACAATGATGTTTACACGTTTTCTAACGATTATTTGAATATATTTTTTCACGAAGTGTAACTACATGAAAACGTGACAACTATATTATTTTTAACGAATATTTTGTGTTCCAGTGTAGCCAACATAGAGTTTGTGCTAATTAACTTACACTAAATAAAATCAGCATGCATTCTTTCACATGTTATAGTATTTGAATTGCGTTAGGTTAGCTTTTAGGTTGGTTTTTCACAGATTAGAGTACTTAAATTGCGTTAGGTTAGTTTTTAGTTTCTTTGGCAACGCGAGTTCGAATATAGTGTATATATATGTTGACTGCATCCCGTGATTCCATAGTGTAAACCGCTTCCCGTCTGTTGGTGCGCATGGTGTATGATTGGAACTTAGAAACAATTTTTTGCGTATCATGTTGTAAAGTTTTTCCAAAAATTGTTCTAATTAGGGGTCATTGGAACAAATGGGTCTTCGGTTGTTTGATTTCTCTATGATTTTGTTGACGATCAAAGTGTCAATAATTATTTTCGCGACGCTTTGAGAGAGAGAGGGAGAGAGAGAGAGAGAGAGAGAGAGAGAGAGAGAGAGAGAGAGAGAGAGAGAGAGAGAGAGAGAGAGAGACAGAGAGAGAGAGAGAGAGACAGACAGACAGAAATCAGTGGCATGATTGGCCATTAATGTAACCTATTGCGTACAATTTTGAACTCATTGAGTTGACCGTATCTTAGAATGTTTATCTGATTCCATATCAAAATCACTCAAAATGTTCAGTTAAATTCTAGGACGAATTCTTTAATACTAGGATCTGTGAAATCACTTCTTCCAAAGGCGCTACAACCTCAATCCGTGAATATTTCGTCCTTCTAAACCAAAACCTTCCATAATTTCTTATTTGTGGTGGCACTCCACAGTTCTTTTTTATTTTCGTAGTTTGCGAATATTTCATTCTCTCCTCTATTTTTAGCCTTCTCAAAGATGTTATAGCAATTAGTTTTCATTTGCATAAAATCTTCACTAATCTCTCATCTGACTTATTAATATGACTAAATGAACTTAATAGCTGCGCTTTAATATAATAATTTGCTCTATATACATTTTTCTATCTTTTTCTTAGTTTAATCTCTCTCTTTGTAGGTACTCCGAGACAACATAGGCGTTTAAGACAAGACTATTTGCCTTATAGAAAACATGTCCCGACCAGCGATCGAACCTTGTTCCTTTGCGTCTCAGGCAATGATGCTAAACTTACACCACAGCAGTGGACATAATTTGCCATAATTATATCTTTATTAATATTTTTAGTTAATTATTTGGTATTATACTTCACAAATCATTTGAGTCTTTTATTGAGTCAAATATTATCCTTAATATATTTTTTTTATTTCAAGCAAATTATTTTTCGGAAAAGTAAAACAGAAATCTGAAATGGACTCCGTATGTGGTTACGTAAATACCATGTTTGGGGAGATTAGAGGTATGGGTTGGGTTTACTGCACTCTATAGGTACTTATGTTCATTACGCATGTGACATTCTTAAGCACTTATGTTAAAAATTGAAGAGAATGTTTGTCCCCCGGAAATGAATGATATTGCACAGTACAATGCTCTATTATAGTGATGGGCGTTCAGGTTCAAGGATAAGGCAGGTGCGCGGGTTGGGAATCTTTATACATGTGGGTAAAGCAATGTGGTAGCCTCCATCACAAGTACAACGTACTCTCTCAATGTCGCTATCCTGTCACCAAGCTGGTTGCCCTCAAATAACTTACCATTTATTATATTATGTATTTATATTACCGTCGTGGCAAATTTTATTGTCTTATTCTAAAACTTTAGGAACTGCGTAAACTACACAAATTCCTCAGCAAGTCGAATTTATTATCGATTTTCTTGGTTTACTGAATATATATTGCTTTTGTTAATTAAATCGTATGTATCCAGTACGATGCGAGAAAACAAACATTGCTAGAACAACTTTTAAATTACAGGTTTCAGGTAAACGCCCACTCCTACAGTGTGCGAGATTTAAGTATGTGATTAACAGGGAATAAGTGTTTTGCTGCCGGACAATGGTGTTTTCGTTATCTGATCCCTGGGACTTACTGCTGAATGTTGGCACCATCCTTATATTATATCTTGTAGTAAGACATAATTTTGGATGTTGGAAGCAAGTGACAACCATAAGATTTAGAAATGTCAATAACGTAGGCTACATCTCACGCACTAAAATTCTCGGATTTGGCTGACTTTGGGAAAAATAACTTTCCGTTTGATTTAAATGACTTATACCGACTGTAGATGCGAAATATCGAAAATTACGGCCGCTAGAGATATTTTTTTTAAATTTTCGCTTCAGCCCCACTCCGAATATGCTGGTTAGCGAACTAGAATTCGTACTTACTTATTTTTAATTGATTGCAATATTTTGAGTTTAGTTCTGAAAAAAAAATTGGTGCCATTAGATTAGGATCGATGAAAATTTGTAAAAAAAACAATAAAAATCTTTTCTTAACAGCAACATCAATAAGTTTCTGCATTAATTGAAAGCAAGAATAAAAGAATAAATAAATTAGGGTCTTGATTTCACTTTTTTCTAATATTTGTTTGTTTTTTTTTAATTATGCAGTTCACCGCTGGGTAACGTTATCTCGCACGCATCGGGCTCGGGTTCAATCCCCGGTCGAAATAAGTTTCCTAAGTGAGGTTTTTTCCGGGGTTTCTCCTCGCCCATAAAATAAATTTCGGGAAACTCTAAGGCCCAAATAATCCCCGAACTGCATTTCGCCATTATAACCACCCTATCGTATTCTCCTGGTTTAATATGATTAATATTCGTATGAATAATATATTATTATGATTAATCTAATAATAATAATAATAATAATAATAATAATAATCCATCCATCCATAGTAATTCTGCCCGAAGGCAGGTCCTTCACTGCAATTATAGCATTTTCATGCTATGCTTGCAGCTTTACTACGGAATTGTGTAGGTGTGGTAGCTTCCCGTTGCTTTCCACACCGGTGAAGGATGATGGTGATGATGATAATGATAAAGGTGATGATGATGATGATGATGGCCATATGATTTCGGGGACCGTTTGGGCCTTAAAGTTTTTCTGACATTTGTCTTACAGGTGAGGAAAAACCCCGATAAAAACCTCACCCAGAAAAACTGCCCCGACCGGGGATCGAACCCGGGCCTGCTGCGTGATAAGGCAGCACGCTACCTCGAGACCACAGCGGTGGACATAATAATAATAATAATAATAATAATAATAATAATAATAATAATAATAATAATAATAATAAAAATGCTTTATTTTAGCTGGCAGAGTTAAGGCCATAAGGCCTTCTCTTCCACATTAATATGAATAATCTATGAGTGAATAGCGTGTCTTGTCTTAAAAATGTGTGTTGTGTGGCCCCACCTTTGAGGTGATCACTCATCGGAGAGGCTCTCCTTATCTTTCTGTAGTCAAAACGTTTGTTTGTGATCGAAAGTTAAAATCCTGTCCCGATAGGTCGTGTCCCTATAAGGACCGGATTTCTTGAGACAAGTAAAAGTAGGCCTGCATGTAAAGGGAGGGGGCACGCCGTAGCGTAGTGGTTAAGGCACTGAGCTACAAGCCGGAGGGTCGAGGGTTCAAGTCCCGTTGGGGTCAGGATTTTTAAACTGACCCAAACCCTCTGGCGGCACTGTGGTCCTGGAGTCGACTCAGCCTCTAACGGAAATGAGTACCAGACGCTTGTTCTGGGGGTAAAGGCGGCCGTCACGCAGGGCTGACAACCCGGTTGACATAAAGTGCCGATTGTCTAGAAAAAGTGGGAGTCTTAACCTCCTACTACCCCAAGGGCCTCCGGGCCTGTTGTGGGATCACTTTACTTGCATGTAAAGGGAAATGTTATACTAAGAAAAAGAAAAAAATCTTCGAGTATATAAGACTACACTAATCGTTTCTATATTATTGCTTCATTAAAATAACTATAATGCTACTGTATTTTCGAAAATTATCTGTGTGCACATAATTGAAACACGAAATTTGTGATAGAAATAGACCGAACTAAAAATCAATGTTTAGTGTTAGATTAAAAAGAATAGTAATATCAAACAAAATGCAAGATATAACACCAATTGAGTAAATTACCAAAATGAGTGGTATTAGATCTGAAGAAAGTGGCCAAAATATATTATTTTAAATTAGTTAAATAATGATACTATAGGTTTCATGGTAAAAATACTATTGAGAAATATGTAAAGGTAATTGATTTTGCTTGGGCACTATTGAATTACTTATGCCATATTCCTTCCAACCCTATTTACTGTAACTTGTCTATTTACGGGCCGCCTGCCATTTTCACTTCGATTTTTTCTAATTGCAGTTATCTTCTTAATTTTTTATGTAGAGATTGCCCTTCTACTACCCATAATAGTTCACTCCTGACACGTTTCTCCAAAAAATTCACAATTATATTTATTGGTGAAATTTCATACTACAAGAGTATGTTTATCTGTATTAGCATTTTCGGGCAGGCCGGTGCAGTTGGTCAAGGTACGACATTAAAAGCCGGAAGGTCGCAGGTAGAGTTCCAATGGAGTCAGCATTTTTAAACTGGCCTACACCCTCTGGTGGGTTCATAGACCTTGGGTCAACTCAGTTTCTCATTAAAATTGGGTACTAGACGCGTGTTCTGGAGGTAATGGAGGCCTTGGCGCAGGGATGAATAGGTAATATGTTATTATGTACTATGCATGTGTTCGATATCAATAAAAACTAAAAAAAAATAGTTATTAAATAGAAGAGATAAATTGATACAGTAAGTATCGATGTTTAGAACCTATACTTTCAAGCACTTCCTAACGAAATAATTAGTTTCTAGAAATTTCGATAGATTAGTAGAATGATGAGATTACTTCCAGGTTGAGATAACTACGTTCAGTAATTACACCTAACTGTCTAACTCACTGGCACAATCGAGCCTGAACGTTCATCACGCTTGGACAAAAGCTCTTCATATATCCCTATACCCGAGCGTTGTCCACAGTCAACAGTTTCAAATACCTCCAGCCTAAGAGAAACTCCTTCAACCTGCATATATCGGACAGGACGAGCCAAGCAATCAAAGCCATGCACGAAATAAAAGACAATAACCAAGATGTCCATGGAAGCAGCAATAAAACTCTTCCACACCAAGATTGTACCCATAGTCACATACGGTCTTCAACTGATATGGGATCATCTGGACGCCAACAGCTTTAGATTCCTGGAAAAAGTGAAATCTATGTATTTGAAAAAGGCAGCGGGTCTGTCAAAGTTCGCACCCTCCCGCACGGTCTATGAACTGACAAAGGAGTTATTTCTCATAGAAGAGCTCCGATTGAAACCTAGACCCGGCTAGCAGTACACGGCTTCCATCACATACTGTGCAAAACGAAACAGTTTCATAACCCGGGACCAGAATGCGTGTGCGAGCGATGCGGTATGTTATGCGAGAGATACCATGTGCTAAAGTGCAAAAACAGAGGGCAATCTCTGACAGGATTCTGTATGGACAGATAAACTAATATAGATTAACTAATCTTTGCACATTGTGCGCTATACATTATTATTATATATCCCTATCCTGAGCTAATATTTTCCAATCATATCATTGCGTAATAAATTCTCTGAAATCATGGTTAATGTTCCCATATCTCATTCTTGGCATTCCTAATGGTTGCTTTCCCTCCGGTTTTCATACAGGAATTTTCCATGCCCCTCTTTCATTCCCCATTCATGCTATATGTCCTGCCTCTTGCACACTATCCAGATTCCAATAAGTAGCTCACTGTTATATAGTTTACTCCATTCACTTGTCTGTTCATCTCATATTGGTCCAAAAATTAATTTTGTTCTGAACTTAATTCTCAAATGCAATATTTTTCCTCCCTCAACGTTCATCTCATGTTGGTCAAAAATGTATTTAATTCTCAAATACTCAAAATATTTTTTCCTCCCTCAAAGTAAGAGATCATGTTCCGCATCCATATTATTTCTGTATAACGTTTCCCAGTTGAAATCAACGGTTACAACTCTTAAGGTTACGCTTGGAATCACTCAGCAAAGACAATGAAAACTACTCTACCCTTTCAAATGAACATAAATGAAAATAATATTGCTGAACATTTAGGGGGAAAATCTTGATCATGGATTGTATTTCTTATTATACAAAAAGCCCGATATACTTTCTGTGAAAATTGATTTTATATGGGACATTTTTAGTTTTGTGTCATAATTTTATATTTTGCCCTATTTTACGTTAGAAAACGTTGTTTCTCGACGCATAAACTTCCGAGGTATTGAGAAATTAAACGGTGTGTTGTGTGCAGTGATATAAGGACTCACTTCCTCCAGCGCGCGAATCTATTGGCTATAAATAGATGATTTCATCACTTAATATTTTGACTGAGAATTTCGTGTAGGTCCCAATGATTCACCGCTTTACCACGAAGCCGTGGGGACGGACATGTTGTGATTCAGAATTGATATAACTTAAGAGAAGATGCTAGCATGACTCATCTTTCTGTCATTTTAATACATGTTAGTGTAAGCTAGGGTTGCCAATTATTCACATTATTTATTTATTTGTTTAGCCCGGTTACTCTGCCGTGACAAACATGTTACATTAAAATGCAACAATTACAATAATTATTATTACATGTTTGTCTAATGCCACCAGGTTGTCTTTTATGACATTTCTGGTTTTCTCCCCTGGCATTGACGGAATTGTAATCCATTTCTTGGGTTGGGGCACCTGGAAGGCGGAGTTACATTACCCCGATGATATGAGGGGTGATAAATGATAATGAAGCGCCGAGACAGTTCTTAACCTAAATTCCAGTTCATGGGCAACCACAAGAATAATTTCCTTTAAGAAAAAATCCCTATCGTTTGACCGGGAATCGAACCCGGGACCTCATGAACAGTAGTCAGTAACGCTGACCACTAGCCCATGAGGGTAGATACTGAACAAAAATTAGATTCAACTGGCAATAATAAGAATACAATTTTAATAATGCTAATTTTAATATTAAAAACTTTTCTTGCCTTTGTTTATTTTTAATCTAATATATAAAATGTTTGTTTGTTTGTTTGTTCGTACTTTATGCACGGCCATACCGTTGACCCGATTGTGTTGGGGATTTTTGCAAAATGTTCAGCAGATTCCCAGGATGAACATAGGCTATAAGAGAGTTCTGATACTCAACTCCTGCACCTTTAAAAATCGCCCTTTGTAGTGGAAAACGTGAAAAAAGCTCTTTGGACGCTTAAATAGCTTACGCTGCCTAAACCATAACAAATACACAAAGTTAATTGAACGTCTCAAAAATGCTCTACAAAAAAGTCCGCGACAGCATATGTTTATCTCTTACGGATAACTCACAATAACCATTTTTGTCTTTCATTGATGCCAAGAAGATCGAGACAAGTACGTGTACGTAGATTCCTGTGCAAGCATAGCAGCACATGGGATGTATTCTTTTACGGATAACTCATAATAACGAATTTTGTCTTTTAGCTCATTTATGCCAAGAAGATCGAGATAAGTACATTCCCGGGCAACACCGGGTAATCAGCATAATTACGATATACATTTATAATTATTTTTCATTTTATTTATTCAACTAATCATAAGAATAATATTAATTTTTGTCTTTCAGCTCATTTATGCCAATAAGATCGGGATCTGTAGATTCCCGGACAACGCCGGGTGAACAGCACGGGGTATCTGAAAACAATTACGATATAAGTTTTTCCTTTTGCTTTTATAACTAAACATAAAACATACTAATTTTCGTATTTCAGCTCATTCATGTTAAGAAGATCGGAATAAGTGGATTCCCGAGCAACGCCGGAAAATATAAATTTATAATTATTTTTCCTTTTACTTATTCAACTAAATATCCATCCATCCATAGTAATTCTGCCCGAGGACAGGCCTTTCGCTGCAATCATAGCATTTTCATGCTATGTTTTTCAGCTTTACTAGGGAATTACAGGTGTGGTAGCTTCCCGTTGCTTTCCACAGCGGTGATGGATGATGATGATCATGATGGCTGGATGAATTTCGGGGACCGTTGGGCCCTAAGCTTCTTGACATTTGCCTTACAGGTGAGGAAAAACCCCGAAAAAAACCTCCCCCAGTAGCCTGTCCCGACCGGGAATCGAACTCGGGCCCGCTGCGTCACAAGGCAGAACGCTACCTCGAAACCACAGCGGTGGACCAACTAAACATAAAAGCACATTAATTTTCATTTTTTTAGGCATAGCAGCGCACGCCGGGTATTAGGTAGAATTTAATAAAAATAAACAAAGCCAGGTAAATTATACGGCAGAAAGCCCTGTCTATAATAAGTCCGTCACGCAGGAACTATGTAAACCAAGCGAATTCCTCAGCAAGACGAATTAATGGTCCGATTTTGCTGGTTTACGGAATATATATTTCTTTTATTTAATTGTAGAAATTCAATTTCTAATGCCAGCTTATTTAATAGTGAGTGTCGCACTGCAGAGAAAACTAATCATGCACATTACCTATTTGCACATTATATAATTTTAAACCAATTCAAATAATATTTATTCATTTTTCCATTAGGCTACTTTATTAAAACTATTAAATAAATTATAATATTGTACCTTACAGGGCACATTGCCAGTTTAAAGGTTACTTAAAGTGTATGGTATACGTTGCGACGAGACAAACGTGGCGGTTGCTAAAGTCAGTATTTAATTTCGGATTTCTGGTAAACGCCAACTTCTAATGAATGAATTTCGCTGATTTTTTTTGTAAAGAATACCTTCCTTAGTTTATTTTAATAGCTTATACTCAATTTCATTTCAGGCGAACTCCTTCATTTCATGGTCCAATTTTGCTATTAAAGAACTTGGCCTTGTTTTTTATTTAGTCACTAGGCCTATATCCCAAGTTTGATTTCGATTAAAGAAAAATTGGGGCCGCTAGAGCGTTAACAAACAATAAATTTATTAATATATTAGCTTCAAATTCTTCGAGAACATTTTAATCAAATATGCATGTATTTTAATTAAACCCTGAGACACACACACACACACATATATATATATATATATTATATATATATATATATAATTATCGTGCTAACTAAACAGTATAATTGAAAAATAAAATAAAATAACTTTTTAACAGTTAAGCCTGAAAAATGGCTGCGAAGGATAGTCCAAAATTTCATTAGAATTACTATATTTTTTATTTATTTTATATTGTCTTCATATTAGATATGATTGCTCCTAACTAAACGGTATAAAAATAACGTTTTACAGTTAAACAAGAAAAGTGGCTACGAAGGATTGTCTAAAATTCCATTAGAATTATGATGATTTTTATTTTCTTTATTTATTTTATATTGTCACTATTTTAGATATCATTGCTCCCAACTAAAAGATACAAAATACAGTTAAAGGTGAAAAGTGGCAATGGAAGATTGCCCAAAATTCCTTTAGATTTACTATAATTTTTATATTAATGAATAGAAATTCTTGGTGATAATAACATTGCATTACACATAATCAATAAAACTCGAATCAAACCAAAATGTCAAAACAGTCGAGTTTCGATAACGACGCTATTAGAAACAGTCTTGATAATCATAGCGTCGCTATCGAAACGCGTTGACTGTATTAACGTTTTGGTTTGGTGATTTGGCTTTTATTGATTAGGCCTCTGTGTAATAAAACTATAATTTCTATTTATTTTTTAAATGTATTTTATATTGTCGTAATTTTAGATGTGATTGCTCCTGTCATCTTCCACATGCGCACCATTAAATGAAACACAGTAACAGGAAAAGAGTGAAGTAATCAAAGCTTATTTGTATCCCAGTATAGGTGCATTGACATGATTTAATCTTGTTAGTAATTTAACTTGGTATTGTACGAAACAAGTGCCAAATTTGGAAGGCTAATCAATCCTATTTTATTAATCGTGATTTTCATTTGCAAAGTATATAACATTATAACTCCATGGGGCGACAGGCCTAGAAGGCCCTTTACCTATCAACTGGTTGCTGGCCTCACATCCACATGTGCCATCTATAGAGATGGGCAATTGTCTAGCTAGTATGGATAGAGATGAAATGTGGTCAGGATGTCGCATACCCAACAGTTATGTAATATTATGTGATAACAGTGTCAAGCTCGCCCTAACTAACTCACTGGCTCTATCGACCCCGTAGGTTCATGGCCGCGCGGATATAAGCTCTCCATACATCCCTATCTTGAGCTAATGTTTTCCAATTATTCCCTGTATAATTTACTTCCCTCAAATCATGGATTACGTTATTCTCCCACCTCATTCTTGGTGTACCAACTCGGCGTTTTCCCTCTGGTTTTCCTACATGAAGCTTCCATGCACCTCCTTCGTCCCCCATACGTGTCACATGTCCTGCCAATCGCAGTCTACGAGAGTTAACTGTTCTTATTATATCTGGCTTCCTATACATATCATGCAGCTCACTATTATGTAGTTATCTCCATTCACCTGTCCATCTCTTTTTGGTCCAAACATTTTCCTAAATTTTATTTTCAAATACTCGTAATCGTCTTTCCTCCCTTAAAGTAAGAGTCCATATTTCGAATCCATATAGTATAACTGCGAGAATAATAGTATTACATATTTTCAGTTTAACGTTTTTTAAAGGAGTTGGAACAAGAGTCCCTGTAAAGCATAATTAGCACGCATTTACAGAATTGAGCATATGTTCAATTTCTCTGTGCATCTCATTCCTATTTGTAATATATTGTTCCTAGATATTTGAACTCAGCCACTTTTTCAAAATTTCCCTCATTTTTCATTAGTTGTCCATTTCCATTGCATAACGCATTTCTATGTGTGAACATATATTTAGTTTTACTGATGTTTACTTCCAGTTTTAATTTCTTAGTGTTGCTCAATAGAGTGTGCTTGTTGGCCCTTAGTATATCCTTGCTATCGCTACATCTTCAGAATAAACTAACAGCTTATTTATGCCATTGAGTAAGCATGGATTTCCTGAAGTAGTCCCCGCCCGTGGAACCGAATGGGGACTATTTTACCTCCTGAGAATTTTACCCCAGTGGAACCAATGTCCGCGTTTATTGACGGTTGTATTTTTAAGGTGAAAGATCGTCACACTTTCGACCAAGGTACTTTTTTCGTCTGGCTTATCGCCATCGATCTGTCCGGCATGGGTAACCCATTCGGCAGCTACCGTCGGCATAGCTCTCGGGGTCATTTAAGCACGCAAACCTCTCCAGCACATGGTAAAAATACCACGGAGGGTAACCTTAAAAAATTAATAATAATAATGTTGGTGATTTTTATTATTATTATTATTATTATTATTATTATTATTATTATTATTATTATTATTACTACAATAAATACCATACGAAAATTTATATATGACCCTGATGTACTGTTATTTGATTTTAATCTTACGGCTGATTTTTCACAGCCTTTTAACTTTACCGAAGAACACGAGGAAACAGTAGTAATTGCAGAGATAACAATAATAATAATAATAATAATAATAATAATAATAATAATAATAATAATAATAATAATAATAATAATATATTTTATTTGTATACAGATTTTCAATGTTTACACGTCTTCCTGTGCCTAAAGTTTTATTTTACTTCTCTACTCGTCTCTATCCATCAACTCCACGTCCTCTTGTTCTCTTTCCAGTTCTTATTCTTGCATCCACGAGTAATAATAATAATAATAATATGAGCTATATGATCTTTATAGGAAATCAGATATAATAAGAACAGTTAAGTCTCGTAGAGTACGAGGGGCAGGACATGTGGCACGAATGGGGATAGAAAGAGGGGTATGGAAGTTTCATTTAGGAAAACCAGAGGGAAAACTACCGTTGGTAGATTAAGAATGAGGTGGGAGAATAATATGAACCATGGTTTTAGGGAAGTAGATTATACAGGAGATGATTGGAAAGCATTTTCTCGATATGAATGTATAGAGAGCATGTGTCCGCGCGGCTATGAACCTAAGGGGTCGATAGTTGCAGTGAGTTAGTTAGTTATTAATAATAATTAGGGAAATTATCTTTTTGTTAAAGACAATGTTTTCTCGCTTGAGTTGCCGATCAATTAAAGGCATCATTCCTTGGTGCAGAGCTATGCTGGTTCGATACCCCGTGAGGAAGAAATTTTTACCGTGGAATTTCGGCCAGAACGAAACCGGTACTTACCCAGCAGCGTGAGAAATTTAGTTATCTACAATAAGCGGCTCCAGATTGAGAAAACCAGTTATAACTTTTAGGTGACCCGACATGTTGACCACGTGTCACTGCTGTACTGGCTGGATGATCGTCCACCTCATGTGGGTGTGAGGTCAGCATCCGTCTGATAGACCAAGATCCTATTAAGGGTTAATTAATGTAGACTATCGGTGTTGCTATCTTAACTGTACAGTAATAATAATAATAATAATAATAATAATAATAATAATAATAATAATAATAATAATAAAATAACAATTTTACGAATAAATATACCTTAGCCAGTGGTTCTAAGAAGAAATAACATTAGCTATTTTCGTCTTCTTATCATTTAGGAGTCAATCACTGTGGTCTCGAGGTAGCGTGCTGCCTTGTCACGCAGCGGGTTCGATCGCCGGTCGGGGCAGTTTTTCTGGGTGAGGTTTTTATCGGGGTTTTTCCTCATCTGTAAGACAAATGTCAGGAAAACTTTAAGGTCCAAACGGTCCCCAAAATCATATAGCCATCATCATCATCCTTATCATTATCATCATCATCCTTCACCGGTGTGGAAAGCAACGGGAAGCTACCACACCTACAATTCCTTAGTAAAGCTGTAAGCATAGCATGAAAATGCTATGATTGCAGTGAAGGACCTGCCTTCGGGAAGAATTACTATGGATGGATGTATCATTTAGGAATGAAGTACTTCGGCTTGGTTGTTAAGAGAACGTGATTTGCTGTTCCATGTAATTCCTGTGAATTTCCAGACTTGGGTTACTGTACCTCACAGAAATCTTAACTACTTTGCGAGGTGATTTATTAACAGCGGTGTGTTTGCTTATTGTTGTGTGAAACTGTTAAAATACTCACAAAAACAAGAGTGACAAAGTTTATGTTCATAAGCCCATGCTACATCCGGCAACCACTTTATTACATCGCTTAGTTCTGCTGCATCATTTTTCCCTCCATTCGTTTTAATTCCCCAACATTTAAAAACAAAATATAAGTATCACCAGAGATTATCGCTTTGTAGAGGCGATAAAAATATTATGGCGAACTTACAAGTTTAACTATTAACAATAAAATAGTTATAACTATACAAATCAGTCTTCAGCTTAAAAAGGTAAAACAATAATTTCCCCTAACTTATATTTGCCCTTTTTTCTTAGACGAAGTTCTCATTTCCTTCATAAACTTTTATAGATGATTTACTATCAACTATTTCAGTAATACTAATAATTGCTGACTGTCAAACAATAGAAGATTCTAAGACCTCAAAGTATTGGAGAGCAAGAGTGCTAATGAATTCAGTGTTAGATGCAGCACATTAGATAACAATGCAAACGACATATGCAGCAGAAACGTGTATCATGTTAATGTGCAGACAGTAAACGGCTGAGCGTTTTGGAAAGGAACATTTTAAGGAGGGTGCTAGGACCAGTCGAAGATAATAATGAGTGGAGAATAAGATGTAACAAAGAACTCATGCTTTCTATAAGGATCTGGATATAGTCAGATTTATAAAAATTACGAGTTTTTAGTGGATAGGGCATGCGAATAGAATTGAGGAAAAGAGGGACCCTTATCAAGTTTTTTGTTAGTCAACTGTGGGGAAAAAGATAAAGAGGGAGACCCAAAACTAGATGGTGGAACAGTGTGTACAATGATATTATGAAATGTAAAATCACAAGGTGGAATGTGAGATCTATGGACGGAGATGACTGGAGGCAGTTAATTGAAGAGTCGAAGGTCCGGATTGGACTCTAGTGCCACTTAGGAAGTAGAAGACGAAGGAGTAGTAGGAGGAAGTGGATATTGTCACGTTGATCAGCTATTATACCTGCTATAAGTTAACATAAAATTGTTTCTTCATAATTATCGAAGATAAGAATGTTTATCTTAATTGTTGCAACATGACGTCTAGTAATTTCCTTATTAAGACTGATCATCGATTAAACTGCACATTTTATTGATCTCTTCGAAAATTTAAATCCTATTTTTATCATTAATCGAATACAATTTCTAAGAAGGTCATTCAAAATTAAAATATAATGTCTAATTGTTCGTAATTAAGGGGGTGATGGGTGAAATTTTCGACATTTTCGGTCAAATTTAGCATTTTTTGTTTTTATATTAAAAAATACTACGTACCTTAAAGTATAATTTGGCGAAGTTTCACTGTCCTATGGAGCTTGTAAGTCTCCCTAATGACTGTAGGAGGGCATGTATGCTACATTCTAATTTAACTGCATGCAAACTTTCAAATTGGCTTTTCCACACTTTTATTTTCATTGCATTTCAATACATTCAAATCAAAATAGCATTGAAAAATTTAATGATAGAAGCTCGAAATTTTAACTGCATGTCCCACATACTATGGCTAATAATTCTATGCATGTATTTTGAAACAACGTTGATAGTGTTTGAAATAAAAAATAAAATGTGTAGTAATTAAAAAAAAAATCATATGCAGAGGATGTAAATTTTTTCTTCCTTTATTATAATGATATAGAAACTTTAGTGCATAGTGTTGTTCTAAATAAGTCGGTGGTCGTGTAGAAAACATTTTAAAAAAATACTAAAAAAATTATGGGACTTATTAACAATTTTAATAGGCAAATTTTTAAATGGATTTTCTTCAATAACTCAAAACCCTTTAAGCCTAGAAGGATGAAACTTTAATATAATATTACCTATTATGGCATGAATATGTGTACAAAAAATCAAGTATGTAGCTTAAACACTGTATAAGATAGAATTTTCACCCATCGCCCCCCTTAAAATAATTTAAATAATCAAAATTAACGTGTTGTGATGAGAAATAATCTGTTCATTTCTTCAAATGTACTTCTATAAATTTTGTTGTATTATTAATATAACTTGTTATTTTTTCTAGATTTACTTGAGGCGTATAAATAACATTAAATATTAATGAGCGCTTTTTGTAAATGACGTATTGCTACCTTATTTTAACCAGTTTATCTTTTTTCATCCTTTATCACGTTTCTTGGTTTATTTGTTCATTTCATATAACAATTCTATTAATTTCCCCACTTTCCATAATATACATACTTCAACGTGTCGTTTTATGGTAATTATGTATATACGGAAGAAATAAAATGTACCTAATACTGTTTATCAGATATTCACATTTTTTAAGTCTTTCAACTGCTGAAATTTGACTTAAAACCATTTAAGATGCAACCTTATCCGGTGAGAATTCATAATTTAAGAGAAATGCGTTTTCATTGAGAATAATTTTAATAGTATACATTATTTTCTTTGTCAGCACGGAGAATTTAAATAAACTTTTTTTTTTCAACTTTAACGTATAAAATCGTTAATTTAACCACACAAACTTCGTTACTTAAACAACTCTTTAAACTATATTATTTTTGGTCTGGACATCTTACCTCAATATTAATGTTGATTTGTTCTTGGACATGTTTCAAAACAATTCTCTGTTTTATCTTCAGCTTTCCCAGACTGGGAAAGCTGAAGATAAAACAGAGAATTGTTTTGAAACATGTCCAAGAACAAATCAACATTAATATTGAGGTAAGATGTCCAGACCAAAAATAATATAATTAAAATAACCTCAAAATATAACTTCCTAAAATTAAATATTAACTCTTTAAACATTCAGTGTTGCTTCAAAGTGTTGGGAATTTGGTGGCCAAGGACTTTAACAAACAAGGATCTATGGAAAGCAACTAACAAAAAGAAAATAGTGAATTAAACTAAATACAAAAAATGGAAGTGGATCGGAAATGTGATGAAAGAATATGGAAACATAGCTAAAGCGGCTTTTGATTAGAATCCGCAAGGATCAACCAAAAAGAATCACATGGTATACTGCAATCAGAAATGAAGCAAAAGAGTTAGGAAAGAACTAGAATAAAATCAAGGCATTGGCGAAATGAGAATATGCTGATGTGCGTTCATTAAGACATAGGCCTATACTTCCCAGTGAGAGGATATTACTATTACTACTACTACTACTAGGCCTATATACTACTGCTATTTTAGTGTTAATTTAATGATTAAAGTACTCAATTTTTAAAAATAGTTATTCCTATACTTATTTTAGATATCTCACGAACAACACAAATGTAGCAAAAGGACTATTCCTTTGAACTGTTTACATTAACGGCGATCTTGCAGTTCCTAAGATTACTCTTGCAGAACTTTGATATGTCGACATTTTCACACAGAGAATATGGAATAATATAACCAGAAACATGATACCCTCACCTTATTAGATTTTTCCGAAAAATAATTCAACTAAATATTCTCATTAACTCCTTTAACAGTTTGACATTTCCTCCACTCAGTGAATAATGCATACTTTTTCTAATACACTAGTTTAGATTTTTTCATGTAATTAATCACACAGAACGCTTTTTTACATAGTGTCTAATTATTTGTGTTCACAAATTATGTTTTCTTTCTCATCATCGCCACATTAGGTCTATAACATATCTAATAGATATTTTTAGTAGGCCTATATCATCATAAACTAGATCCTAGAAATGTAACTGTAAGAAATGTTTAAAGAATTGTTGTAAAATGTTTAAAATAGTATGAAACATGGTAAAAGTGTGAAGTGCAACACTAGCATAAGAATGTAGTATGGAAAATCGTGTTCGACAAATACTAGACCACAGCCGTTGTAACAATTACATTAATTTTAGTATCGATTTTATTGCAGAAAACATTAGTGCTTTGCTTACTAACGTCATATATATATATATATATATATATATATATATATATATTAAAACATATTTTGGAACCACAAAGGAAAAACAATCAATGTCACAAAATAACGAAAGTAGAAATAACCGTGACTTCTGGTACATTTTTAAAAATTTAATTAGCATTGGCAAACATTAGAAAAACATGGAATGCAGCAGGAAAATCAACAGTTAAATTTTTATTCTGTTGGGATAAAGTAATGATTGTTCTGATATTAAAAGTAAGTCCTTTTACATTCCTTGTTTTCCCTCTATGCTCTTGATTTGTTTTTGTATTTGTTGGGGAAAATATTGAGGAATTTTAGTACAAATGACAATCTTCAGTAATTCTAAGAAAAGTAGTAAAAATGCATAAATATTGTAGCAGTATGTGAATAACGAATTGAGGAATGTGTATATTCATAGGTGTGTGTGTGTGTGTGTGTGATTAATTCTTTTATAAGATCATGATATGTTCCATTGAGGTATTATTCAAAATTAAAATATAAAATTATGGAATATTCACCTGAAAGGTCCGTCTCCTCAACTTTATTAGTCATTTAACTGAAGCACTTTCGGTACTAGTCCCATCATCGGCAGGATCTTCAGTGAAACACCAGTTTTGAATTCTGCCGATGATGGGACTAGTCCCGAAAGCGATATATATATGTAGTTTATAGTGTGTTTTAATAATACATTTATTATAAGAGTTAAAAATTACCTGCACATTGTGTCTTACATTAAATATACTTTATATCCGCGCGGCCATTAACCTATGGGTTCGATAATATCAGTGAGTTAGTTATATTAAACATACTGTCTTCCAAAAATAAATTCAATTTATAGCATATAGGCCTAATATATCATACCGCTCTTGCTTACCTAATGATTACCGTGCTAGGACTAGTTATGAGATTCGCGGGGTCGGTTGATTTTAAAAGCATAAAAATTCAGAGTATGGCTTCCTTCGGGAGAGAAGTAAAGCCGCGGGTTCATATTTATGTTATATATTTACGGCAAATGAAAAACCTCAATCCTGAATCAAGAGAAAATTCTGAGCAAAATGTGTCGATCCTTTAACCCCCAAATTTGAATTGCGATTCTAATGACCTGTGATATTAAAGAGAATCGCAAGATAAAAATACAAACTTTTATAATCTATTCAGTTAAGTAATTGAATTAATGTAAATTCGTACCCGAGGGTTGCCTATTCGATTTTCAGCGTCGTGACTAGTTTCGTAGCAGAAATATGTGACTTTAAACTCATTAAACGGGACTAAAAAAATCATATCTAAACAATAAGACAAAGGGATAAATTAAACTTAATCTAGGCCTCTATTTTAAACAGAATCTCTCGTGGAATGAGGATCAATTTGCTTTAGAGTGTGTCAGTTTTATTGAATTAGAGGAATAACTATAATTATTCTATTCAGTTTTCAAAAAATAATAATTTAATAAAGAAAACTCATTATGATAACACAAATTCCATAAATTGGATATAAAAATTCTTACTTTTTAATAGGACTATATCAAAAGGAAAACAAATGCAAGTAATTTAGTATTAATATTGGTAGAGTTGATAGTATAAAAAAGTATACTAAAAATGGTTATAGTCTATTTTTAAAGAAAACGATTTTATAGTGTCATTTCTCTATATGTATAAAAATTGGTTGCCTTCACTTTACTTGTAATACGTTTTTTTTTTACATAGTGTCTAATTATTAATTTGTACAATTCTTGTAAGATTAGATCATAGATTTATAGCCTTAAATGTTAAATATTGAAAAATTAGCGTAATGTGACTCTGTTCCTTTTAACCGTCACCCTTCGTTTATTTATTTATTTATTATTTCATTTAGTCTTCATTTCCACTCAACCAGAACAAACTTGTTATAATGTTACAATATGATAAAACATTCACAATGTAATTTTATATAACATGCTATTAATGAGAAAATTTATCAAAATCAAAACTGTATTATTATTATTATTATTATTATTATTATTATTATTATTATTATTATTATTATTATTATTATTTATTATTATTTATTATTACCGTCAGCATTATACTACTACTACTACTACTACTACTATCCTGTTCGACCCACTGCTGGGACATGGGTGCTTACCTAGTAGGATTTTTTTTAGCCAGTAGAATTTAGTTATGCTTATATCCCTACAGATGTCATGAATGGCATGTGGTTAGCATACCAACCCAATGAAATCTAGTAGGCAGCTAAGATATTATTTTACAATGCTGAATGTCGGTAAATTTTGCTTAGAGACCTTTTTTTCAGGCTTAAGATTCTTTTACGAGCCTGAAAATATCCAGACTCGGGACCCATAGCTTAAAGTCCTTCCCGGAAGACTTGTTCCTTGCATTTTCTTCATCCTAAAAAATGCATCGATCCTGACCGGGTTTGAACCCTCAACCCTCGGGACTAGTTGCAAAGAATATAACCACTATACCACCGCGGCCGACCAACCATTATAATGTATATTAATAAAAGATTAAGGATAGACAATCAGATATGCAGAAAAATATAGATAGTCTCTTACTAATATAGGCATATTGTGATATTTGAAACATATATTTAAACATCGAAAATAAAGCAGAAATAAAAAGTAATGTGTGTGTTTGTGAGCGTGTGTACGTCTGTGAATTTTAGCTTAGAATATTCTTGAATGTGTATTCTTTAAATTAAAAATTGTCCTCCTATTCAGTTTAATGAAGTTTGTCTTATTATCTTTCCGAATACAATATTGTCTGTTTAAACCAAACTTCTGAGATAAATGTAACATTCTTATTATGTAATAGCTGTAGTATATGAACACTGACATGATCGACTCTCACTGATTCAAGTTAATGCAACACCCACTTGAGTAAACCTACATCTTAATGTACCATCTTATAGACAATGATGATGTACTTTAGAAGCATAAATTGTAATCTTTGATACTGGATATTTAATTCTTATTTTTTAGTATACAATTATATCTATTAAATACATTTTACCTAACATGAAATTGAATTGGTCATTGCTGAAAGGCTCTTTTTCTAAATATATGATTACTAGCACAGCTAATAAATAGTCGCTCTATCCTGGAGTAAGGACATTTTACAATGAAACTAAAAATTAAATGCTTAACTGTGGCTCAGTATAAAGACTGGAGGAAGGTCCTTTGAGCATAGAATGCGTTCCTATATGTGAGGATGTTGAATCTGTAGTCAACTCACTTGTGCAAAAAATTGGAAGGGCCTTGTACCAATGACCAATTAAATTGTTATCCTTAGGCCTTATAATCAGATATCCACATTAAACTGTCAGGAAACTGATTATATTATGAAAAAGTAGCCTACCTAGTAACAAGTTCTGAACGTACAATATAGGGTAAATATAGATTTTTGTGTTAGTATTTATTTCATGATTTTTTTAAATTTCTACAAGAAACAATCAATGCTTCTGTAAGTTCAGTTTTTGTTCTCATATGTTAAGACTATTCTTAGTTTTAAAAATAGCAAGAAAAAATCCTGAATGTTAAGATTTGACATGAAATTTTAAAATTCTTGAAATAGCCCGAGTTGTCTACCTTTACCCCATAATAATAATAATAATAATAATAATAATAATAATAATAATAATAATAATAATAATAATAATAATAATAATAATAATAATAATAATAATAATTTTTTCGCCGGTTCTAGATTATTTTTATATTAATAAATTATCCTATTATTATTATTATTATTATTATTATTATTATTATTATTATTATTATTATTGTTGTTGTTATTATTAGTAGTAGTAGTTTTAATACTTTTATTAATTTTACTATTTCTTTACTATTCGTCAATATTGAAGACATCCTCGGAGGAAGAATAGCCCTGACATTCTTATAACATAAATATTTTATTATTATTATTATTATTATTATTATTATTATTATTATTCTAATAGAGTTTTCAATTCTGTTTGAATCCTACGCTTGTTGCATTTTAACTCTCAGATTTCGAAGCATATAGGAATGAAATTCTCAAGTGAAGGAAATTTCCCAGTTGCACGATTAGTCTTTAGTAGTTATAAAATAAGCAGTTGTATTTAGCACCGAATTAAAAGTTAATCCTGTCCATGCACATTATTTGTGTAGGTTATGTACAGTTTCTTGCTTTCCTCAAATGATTCTTAATATTTTCCTTGTAAGTTTTAAAATTTCCCCCATTATATGTCCCAAGGGCATTTGTTTGGAAACACTATAGGCATGAATTACATACGCAGTGGCAACAAGACGTGAAATTGGGGCTAGAGGAAGCGCTTTTGCTTGGACAGCCGTGCGCACTGACCCGTAGCAACCCTCCACAGGTGTTTCCACATTACTTCTTTAATGCTCTTCCTTGTCTTCATTACTGAACTTCATTCTCCTCAGCACTCAATACAAAACTATGAATATAATAATATATGAGAAGCAAACAATAATTTTAGGTACCAAATAACAAATTTGATTCTACGAATTGTAGATTCAATACATAATTCATCAAGCATCTTATAAATAAATATTAATAGACTAAATTAATTTCCCATATTTAACTATGAATTAGTAGACTACGCATATCAGCTTCCACTCTCGCGCCGTAGCTGAGCGGTTTAAGGCATAATGTCTTTGTGCAGAGCTACGGGACTTGCGTTCGAGTCCTCATGGAATTTCGGTGCCCACTCTGCATCGTTATTAATTTGGTTAACTATAATGAGTAGCAGCTCCAGATTCAGAAAACCAGCTATAACCCTAGGGGACCTGACATGGTGACATCAGATCACCCCTATACTGATTAGGTGATCGTCTATCTCTGATTAACAAATGTTAATATGTGGCAAGTAGTGGCTAGTAGGCTATGAATTTTTTTTATATTAGCTTTCATACAATTTATTTTATTGACTGGGTTTCAATTGTTCTGGTTTGAAAGTTCAACCATCGTGCCTTCTTCAATGTTAATCTAGGGTCGGTTACACCAACAGAGATAGCTTTATTACGCCAGTTTTCCCCGTGTATAATGCATAGCTTAAACCGGCGTAATATAGTTACCTCTGTTGGTAAAACCGACCCTTAGACTAAAAATCAAAAAGTGAAACGTAATTCGTAATGAATGCGGACAGTGGAAACTTAAGATTACACTTATTAATAATCATTCTTATGTTTTAGACCTATTCGCATGTTATATCAGTATGTTTTAAGGCAATCTTCCCATTTTCTTGTAGAACTTTCTCAGTTCTATTTCATTCTGTTTTATTCTGTAATATTAACAAATGGAGTCTATTTTCCATCCTCTTAATATGGTCTTAACTCCATCAGGTAAAATAAATAAATAAACAATTACCGGTATAGTCCTCCCACTTCATTTTTTTTTTTTTCAATTTTTATGTTATCTTGAAAATATTTAATTCTTCCCCGATTATGTTTTTTTTTGCATGGTCTGTAAGAATTTAATCTTTAAATATATTTGTATATTTATTTCGCAAAAATATCGGTAACTTGAGTGGTAATCCTTATTTATTGCTCGGATAATGTAAAATATACCAACATGTTCCAAAAGAAAATAATCAAAAAGATCCATTAGTGAGATAAAAGTTATGAAAATGATAAAATAATGACGCAAAAGTAACAATAATCACTTCTTCTTCTTCTTCACGGTTTAGGCTTATTTACTAGCCTGTTCCGGCTCCAAATTGCTGCTCTTTCCATCTTTTTCTTGGTCTTCCCAAACTTCTTCTTCCTCGTGGTGAATAGTTGTATGCTGCTTTTGGTATTCTATTCTCAGTCATCCTTGCCAAGTGTTGTTTCCAGTTTGTTCTGTATTTCTCTATTGTTGAGTTTAATTCCTCTATTTTTAGTTGTTGTCCTATTTCTGTGTTATGTTTTTTGTGTGTTCTTTGATATCCTGCTATTGGTCTGAGGAATCTCATTTCAGCATATCATGGAAGATTGTTGTGTTGTCACTGTCCATGTTTCGGATCCATAAGTAATAATAGGCACTGCCATTGTCTTGTATAATTTCATTATAGAGTCTTTCCTGGCTTTATTTTTCAAAGTTCTTTTTAGTGTACCTGTTATATATAATTAAACTTATTTATTTTGTTATTTATATCTGTTTCTGCTGTGTATGATATTTCGAAACCTAGGAAGTTATATCTTACTACTTGTTCTATTGGTTTATTTTCTAATATTATCTTTGTCCGAACTGGATGAGCACCCTTGAAGGCCATTGTTTTTTATTTTTGTGAGGATATTTCCATGTTGTATTTTTTTTATATTTCATTTAGTTTGTATAGCATTCTTTGTAGTCCGTCTTCCGTTTTTGCTATTAAAACCTGGTCATCTGCAAAGGCTACTGTTTTTATTACTATATTTCCTAAGTTAATTCCCCCAGTCGTCATTTGTTTCCTTTCTCTTATCATGTCGAAATAAATGTTAAAAAGCGTGGTTAATTACATAAAAATAAAAAGCCTGTAATCCTATAATGACAAAAATGACTTAAGAATATGCATTTTATAATTACAAAAAAAATAATAAAGATTATTTATTTTGGACGTAGGATTTGTCATCGAAATATTCATGAGAAGATATACTTTTTTAAAACATTTATTGCAATTTAAAGATTTCAGTTTTACAATCATAAAGAGTTTTCAACTGATTAATGCACGTGACCTATGCGTCCAGTAATACAGTATATTAAATAAGACTATTTTAACTCATGCCCCAAATGGAAGTCAATGACCAATCACATTTCAATTATTTTTTATTTACAACCAATCATAGTCGTTTCGCCTAGAATTTACCAACTAAAGTGTATCATAATAAAGAAAGCATCTCCTTTTTAACATTCTGAATAGGTCATAGCATTATTTTGCACTGACTGACTCCCCAAGAAATATGGCTACCAAATTGTATATATAGTGCATGTATGTCAACACATTGCGCATTCGGGAGTTAATATAAAAACATTTGTAGCAATTGATTATACCACCAAAAAAAGAAACCACTGTGTGCACTTTCTTAAATGTATTTTTTCCCAGGTAATAACATTCCAGAAAAATATAATTGTCATATTTACATCATAGGACGTCAGATATGAATTAATATACAGTTTGATGTGTTTCATTTTTTCTCCACTAGAGTGCTTTCTTGCAATATTGCGTTCCTTTGGCAATAAGTAATATGATCTGGTTGCAGTGATGAACAAAAGAAGCAAATGAAGCGTACCAATCGTTTCTGATTTGTTTTCAAACATCGCCGTTTACGTTAAATATATAAATATTTTAAAATAACTATATTTAAATAATGATTTGTGAGTAAACGGCTTAATTTTATTCGTTAAATAGTCCTAACAAATGTCACTCTTGATTTCCAAATTCTCTAGATAAATTCACTCCTCACTTCGTGAGTCATAAATTTATCGATAATTTGGAAACCACTCGTGGCATTACTTATGATAACATACATGTATCACATGCTAAAAACACAGGAATGTTAAAACTTGCTAAATAAATTTATTTTCTATGATTGTTTCAGGTACGTACTTGTACTTCCAGATGCAAGTAGATATCTCACGTTCGTAAGTAAGTTCGTTGTGTTCTATAAGCTAAATGTGAAGTCAGAGTCACATCAGTAGAAATATATATATATATATATATATATATATATATATATATATATATGTGTGTGTGTGTGTGTGTGTGTGTGTGTGTGTGTGTGTGTGTGTTATCCCTGTACACAAATTTCATAAGACATTGGAGCTATGACTCACAATTATTCTATTCCATTATAGACCAATAAATCACATGCAGAAATATTGAAAATAGAAATTAGTCTTATTCGATGTGAATCCTAAACTCTCTCTCTCTCTCACTCTCTCTCTCTCTCTCTCTCTCTCTCTCTCTCTATCTCTATCTATCCCTCTCTCTCTCTCTCTCCCTCTCTCTTTACCTCTATCTATCTATCTACCTCTCACTCACTCACTCACTGGATCCTTCCTTATTTGATGGAATACTCTGCTTTCATATAGGCCCCTAGTACTAAATTACTAAAAGATGTGTGTTTATCATAAGTAATGCCACGAGTGATTTCCAAATTATCGATAAATTCACGACTCACGAAGTGAGGAGTGAATTTATCTAGAGAATTTGGAAATCAAGAGTGGCATTTGTTAGGACTATTTAACGAATAAAATTAAGCTGTTTACTCACAAATCATTATTTAACTATAGTTATTTTAAAATATTTATACATTTAATGTAAACGGCGATGTTTGAAAACAAATGAGAAACGATAGGTACGCTTCTACTGCTTCATTTGTTTATCACTGCAACCAGATCATACTATTTATTGCCAAAGGAACGCAATATTGTAAGGAGGAGCTTTCTTTAATATGGTAATTATAACACTGATAAATATTTGGTGAAACACGACTCTGATTGGTTGTAAAACAGAAATCATTGAAACGTGATTGGTCATTGACTCCCATTTGGGGCATGAGTTAAATAGTCAGTAAGAATGAACTTTTGGCGCAGCACGAGTTTCGAAACTCGGCAGTTAATAGTTTAGGAGTGGGCCTTTTGTCCTTAAATTCATATTTCGTAAAAGGTGTTTTTAATTAAAAAATAATATATTAGCTTCTTACTTTCCAGCTCACTTATGTTGACAACATAAAGGAAAAACGCACTAAATGCAAACAATTATTGTGCGACTAACAATATAGCAATTCATACACACAACAGCTAGCAAAATCAGTAAAGGGCTGCAATGCAGTAACATAAAGGCAGAGGGGCTTGAAAGAAGCATGGACCATGCGAACTTCAATTCTGAATAATGGAATATTTTGGTTTAGCGAATTCGGCTGTAAAATTACTAAGAGATGTGCTTCGGCTCATCGCCGTTCAGCATGAGCACTTTGCCTACGAAACTTTTATGCGATGAAAAACCTAGTTGCGGGGCTAAAAAATTAGTAATATTACACTATTTTTTAAACATGACCAAAGTTCCCATTACTATTCCGACCAGTGTTTTCTGTGGTTTCCTCTGGTCGTAAAGCTAATACTGAAACATTTCGTCAATGGGCCATGACCCGTTTTTTGTTGGAAGTGCACCGGCGTAAGGCTAATCGCCTAACGTTTAAAACAGCCAATGCACATAATCCCCCTTTTAGGTAGGAACTATTTATTATACTTTCCAACAGAGTATTTCATATGCAGAAATGGATGACAGGGAAGATGTTTCGAACTCCCCCGCGCTGGGTTTGCATCTTTGGTCATGTGGCGCAGGTTATAACTGAGACGTTTTACGCATTTAGAACGCACCCATATGTTCATATTTTTAAGTAGGTAGACTGGTGTAAAACTCTCCCTTAATGCTATGACACTGGAATTAGTGTATTTATTGAAAACATAGAATAAAATAAACATTATAGGCCTTGTTCGTTTGTCCTAAATAAATTTCTTACAGATTTTAAAACATAACATGTAAGCTAATTACTGTCAACTATAGAATTTTGACATATGCTTTGTTTTCTGATAACCTATTTATCGTTTTTATTGCAAGAAATTCTTATATTTTCAACTCTTCTGTTTTTAATTTATAACAATTAAAAACAAGCGCTCGAGGGTAAATAGTCATAATCAACATTCTAAAGTTTATGTGCATTTTCATATTTTATGTTCATAAAATATTTATTATTATTTTAACTTTTTGCTTCCAAAATTAAATGAGAAACGTAAGTTTACATATCGCATGACTCAAAAGAAATAAAATTATTGTTGGATATAATTAATTACACAGGAAAAGAAAGTTTATTTTAAAAAATGTGTTATCACTATTTATCCCCAAGCCCTTCATTAATAATTATAGTTTAAGTAATTTATATTAATTACATTTTCATAATTATAAAAAAACCTTTCATCCTTCTGTACCTCGCTAAATATGAAAAATACTATTGTCATTTTTAATTATGGTTATTTTGGTAAGATATTTGTGTGAGCTTTTGACTGTCAGAAATATAAGTAATAGATAAACTACCATAGTGGCGTAAATAAAATATGAGTGTGGTAAGATTTAAAAAAACAGGAATTTTTTTAAGCCGTGGCTCCCGATTCTGGAGATTTTCAGGTTCGTAAAAGAACCGCAAGCCTGAGTAAAGAGCATCTCTGCAAAATTTACCAACCGTTATCCATCCAAGTAATACCTTAGTTACCCATTGAGGTGATATGCCGACCATATATTACTCGCTGACATCTATGGGTAAATAAATGTAATAACTAAATTAACTTTGTTAAAAACACTTCCACTAGGGAGCACTCTAATCTCCATATGGGGAAGTACGGAATATATACGGAGATAGATAGAAGTGTACGATGCAATTTTTTTAACTGATGCAACTTTTTGATTATGTGAACATACTCTGGTATCTGAAGGAAATGAACGCGTTTAATAGGATTAGGAAAGATGGTTGAAGAAAGGAATGAGTTGCAAGTTTGCTGGATTATTATTATTACGCTGTGATGCCAAAAGAAAACTATGCAGGAAAGATCCCCGCTTCCTTAACTCCTTGGTTATCCTAGCACGTTCTAGGAACGCGGGAAGTTGTGCATTTTAAAGAAAGCTCAACAAAGTAATGAATAATTGAGATTTAAAGTTTCCCATCATTTGCTGTTATTTGTCAGAGGCAGCTCTGTAGCTGTGTAGTTAGAAACTCTGAGTTTGCGTGTCGATTATTCAAGTGGGAATTCGTGGTAGAGGTATCGAAGCTAGGGAAGGTGTTTCATTCTCTCCGCCAAATTCCACCATTTCTTCATATTCTTACCATCCATTTCGTTCCATTTGATTTCACCAGCTCGTGTGCTTGTTTGACAGCTAGCATCCTTATAGATTGCAGACCTTGATTAATGTGGGCTTTATCTCATCTCCTTTCCTTTACCTGGCAATTTAATTAAAATGTAATCAAAAAGCCTATTTTTTTACTGAGTAGGTCTAAAACCTAAAATCCAGACTTAACCTTTGTCTTAAGCTATTTGCAATATGACTTAATCAATAATTAATATTTATTATTATATAATTATAATTAATCAACACATAGACAGAATGAATGAAGACAGATATCCAAAACAAATAACAAAATACAAACCTAAAGGCACCCGAGATGTGGGCAGACCTAGAAAGAGATGGGCTGAAGTCGGAACGGGTCAACAGACCTAATCCATGAATGAAGATGATGATGATGATGATGATGATGATGATGATGACTTAATCAAATGTCACGTAAATAGGAAAACTTAGTTCTAGTAACAGTTTAGTCTAAAAACTTTTGATTGATTTACTTATTAGTAGGCCTACGTAGAGAGGCATGCAGTGGTGTAATTGCTTAAAGTAATGTGCTACAAGCCGGAAGGTCGAGGGTAGGAGTCCCAATGGAGTCAGGATTTTTAAATTACCCAAACTTTCTGATGACACCATGGCCCTAGGGTCGACTCAGCCTCTAAAACTGAAATGAGTACCATATGTACTAGGTGTAAAGGCGGCAGGCTGACATCAAGAGCCGATTGTCTAGAAATGTGAGAGTTTTAACCTTCTACAACCCTAAGGGCTTCCTAAGTGGGATCACTTTACCTATTAGTAGACCTTAAATATGTAAACTAATGGCATTATGGAATCCGGATATTTATGTTGCGCGTACAAAATCGCTTCATACATTCCATACTGAACTAATGTTTCCCAATCATTCCCTGGATATTTCACCTCCCTAAATTAATTTTAATGTTATTCTCCCATCTCATTCTTGCCCTAACCACTGGATGATTTCCCTCTGATTTTCCTACAAAAAGTTTTCATTCCTCACTTTGATTCCCATTCTTGCCACATGTCCTGCCTATCACAATCTGCGAGACTTGACTGTTATTAATCTGGTTTCCCATAAATAGGCCTATCATATATTTATTATTATATAATTATAATAGTTGTCATATATCATTAATATTAAAATACATTTATATATATATATTATTATTATTATTATTATTATTATTATTTAAGGATTGTTTCTCTTATTTACACAGGTATCCTCAACCAATATATATATATATATATATATATATATATATATATATATATATATATTCACATTTCCCGGTCTTGCGTGTCTGCTTCTGTCATATTTATCTTCGTGTTGTCTTGAACGTCCTTTATCCACGTTGGCTTTGGTCTACCTCGTTTCCCTTTTCCAGGAGGTATCCATTTCAATACTTCTTTGTTTTTTCTGTGACCCTTCTTCTCAATATTAATAAAATTCATTGTTTAAAACCGTTGAGGTGGATAGTCATAAAATGAAGTTAAAATGTACCTTCTTAGGTCAGAGCCGTCGTCCTCAACTTATAAAATAGGTACATTTTAACTTCATTTTATTTTATCCCTTCTTCTCATTATATGTCCATGACATCTTAGTTGGATTTCTTCAATCTCTTGTATAATAACCATTTCTACATTCATTATTTCTGTTATTGTATTATTTTTTTTATTTTATCTAATTTTGATATTCTTACCGACACACACACACTTATATATATATATATATATATATATATATATATATATATATATATATATATATCTTTCATATTTTTATAAACCGGTTAGGTATCATACATATATCCGCGTGTCCAGAGTTCATTTACTCATTTTCTTTTTAATTAAGTTCTATGTTCATGTGTGTGTGTGTGTATACAACTTTTTCAGTGACCATCTTGATGGTGTCTGACTAAGCTCCTAGGGAGTTCGGGTTCATTTCCTGATTACATCATGCTTGAAGCGAAAATAAACGAAACTCGGCTATAGTTCAGGGATAGCGTTACGACAATATTTCCAATTATTCCCTGTATTTGGTCTTTATATAGCAAGATATAATAAGAACAGTTAAGTCTCGTAGGCTGCGATGGGCAGGACATGTTGCACGTATGGGGAATGAAAGACTTGCATGGAAGCTTCTTGTAGGAAAGCCAGAGGGAAAACGCCCAGTTGGTATACCAAGAATGAGGTGGGAGAATAATATTAACTATGATTTGAGGGAAGTAGATTATACAGGGAATAATTGGAATCTGTCATCAGCTAACCCGTGATAGCAAATATTTCAATCGGACTTGGTTTTTCATAGCTGTGATACCACTAATTAATTTTATTATGTCTGTTTAATGCTATATACACAGTTTATTATCAATAATAGCCCTTGAACTGATTGAAAGTATGCATTTGATTGGTAAAAAGATATTATATCTTCAACTTTAGTTAATTTTAAGTAAAATTTACAATATATAAATAGAATACCTGAGACCTCAGTCTTCCTCAACTTTTACATTCTACATCCAAAGTTGAGGAAGACTGAGATCTCAGGTATTTTATTTTTATATTGTAAATTTTACATAGGTGTTTCGTCATGAATTTTAAGAGTATCCATTAATTTTGAGTAATCACGTTACATTTTATGTTGATCATTTCACGTCTTAAGACAAAAAAATGAAAACTCCAGAGGGTATCGTTCGGTATACATGGGGAGCGTTTGTATATAGCTGCATTCACACTAAAACATTTTATACTTCCCATTATTTTCTATGTAGGATAACACTGATGACATGCCCAACATTCGCATAAAGAAAGGCTTGACTTATCAAAATCTCGCCTCAAGAGTTTTCCCATTTTGGGCCTGCTTAATGTTTCTCATTACATTTTAAGCGGTTCGATTAATAATATAAAAGTGGCAATATCTCTTATATAAAAGACGAGCGTTTTGCAGACATACATTTCTGTTTAGCGAAGAAAAATATATAAATTATTTGTAATTTGAATATATTTAGTTTAGTTTAGTTTACGGGTTATTTGTGATAGGAAAATGACTGCTAACTTGACACGATCCTTTTATCTAGAGGTCAAACGGTTTTATTTTTATATCATAAGTATGGGATAGATTACCTTCATTATTTTTTAAATAGGATTATGTCTTACACTATCCTCAAAGTAAACAGATACAGTGTCATTTATACCAGGGATGTCAAGTATCCTACTTTCTTTCCATTAATTTTTATGAGAGAGCATATTGTTATCCAAAAGGTAGAAATCCACGTCCAAATATATAATTTAAACTAAATGTTTCTGTATACTCGTTATGTTTGTTAATACTCTTATTTACCTCTAGACCTGTTTCACATTAAGGGTCGGTTTCACCAACAGAGGTAACTGTATTACGCCAGTTTTCCCCGAAGATATTCGTGAAGCCGTGGACAGACGTCAATTGACTCCTTTAACCTTACTTGACTTCAGCAAAGCTTTTGACACAGTAGACCACGACTTACTTATGATAAAGCTCAAGCACCTACATTTGTCTGACAGCGCTGTATCCTGGTTCGACTCATACCTGCACGGTCGTCAACAATACGTTTCATTAAACTCTAGATCTTCGACTTGGCGTAACGTGCCGGCTGGAGTCCCCCAGGGCAGTATTCTCGGACCTCTTCTTTTCTCAATCTACATAAATGATTTGCCAACTGTACTAAAGCACTGCCGTTATCACCTCTATGCTGATGATCTCCAAATTTACCTACATTCACCTCCTCATTCTCTCTATAACAGCTTGATGAAAATGAATGACGATCTCATATCCATCTTTAACTGGTCTTCAAGTATCGGTCTAAATCTAAATCCTAACAAGTCACAAGTAATTCTAATGGGACAACAAAGACTGCTTACAACCTTTGACATATCTACACTTCCAAACATTACTATAAATAATATAATTATCCCTAATTCTTCTTCAGTAATAGATCTTGGACTACATCTAGACGCAAATTTAACCTGGCAAACACAAGTGAAACACATATGTAAAAAGACTTTCTCCATCTTACATTATCTTAGACGTTTAAAGAATCTTCTCCCAGTTTCGTTAAAACAAATCCTAGTGCAGAATCTTGTGTTACCACACTTCGATTATTGTGACATTATATATAATGATCTAAACTATGCCTTGTCGCAGAGACTGCAGCGTGTTCATAATGCTTGCATTCGATTCATTTTCAATATCCGCCGTTATGACCATATTTCCGAACACTTTAATAACCTCTCTTGGCTCCGTCTTAAATTGCACTCTCTTTCGCTACTTTTCAAGCTTCTGAATTCCTACATTCCTACTTACCTGGCGTCCAGATTTGAGAAGTTATCCTCCTACCACAATATTGACACTAGGTCACAAGATAGCAGTCTGCTAACAATTCCTCTTCATAGCACTTCCTCCTATTCTACTTCCTTCACAGTAGCCTCTGCCCGCTCCTGGAATCTCCTTCCTCAAGATATCAGGGGTTGCCGCACACTTGGCACCTTTAAGTCACGCTTATACAGTTACCTGTTGTCTAATAATTAATTTTTCTCTATTTATTTAATTTTATACTATGTCATTAATCTTTTCCTCGTTTTTTATATATTTTGTACATATTATATATTTAATTCGTTAAATTTAGAGTAAATCAAAATACATTATAAATATTAATTGTATTGTATTCATAACTTGTAATCGTTTATATATACATATTGTAATTTAGATTTAAGACTTTTCTTTTGTATTTTTTTTAAACCTGGTTGAGTGGTAGACAAGGCCTTAAGGCCTTAACTCTGCCAGGTAAAATAAAGCTATTATTATTATTATTATTATTATTATTATTATTATTATTATTATTATTATTATTATTATTATTATTATTATTATTATTATGCATAGCTTAAACTGGCGTAATATAGTTACCTCTGTTGGTGAAACCAACCTTAAGAGAGATTCAATGAGTTCTGCCTCGGAAAGTGGATGATCTACATTTATATGTCCTCATGATTTATAGTATATATTAGAATATTTGTTATTTATCAGTAGCCATTATCTGAAAATGCTTGTACCAATTTTTCTTAAAGTTGCTTATTTTGTCCATAATAAAATACATTCAGTTCTGTACTTACATCTGTGTTCTGTTTTTATCCTGAACGGTAAAACTGCTACAGAACAAAAACCTTTTTTCAGTCACATCATTTTTTAATCTGGTCTGTTGATATCCCAGCTTTTGTTTGAATATGCCAAAGTTGGTAATGACATCATTTTATTGTTTTGGTTACCAGCACTGACAAGAAGGGATTCACGTGGTTAGCTAATTGGTTTTCAATCTTTCCGCAGTGGCACATTGGACGCATGCAAGATTTCATATTGATATTGTGTTTGAGGCGAATGATACTTTCTCCTGCAAAATATTTTTTAGGATATTTAATAAGGAGTACAGCACTCTTGTGATTCTTTTCAGTCAAAACTAATTTTTTTAATGTTAGCAAGTAAATACAGTATTGTATCTCCTATTTTTTAGTAATAAACTATTTTCAAAGTGGATTTCTTGAATATTGTCATCTTGTATATTAGTATACTTTTAACATGGTTTCTACTTTTAGGGAGGGAAAAGAACTGCGAGTGTTTGAGAATAAAGAGCTAATGAAAATGGTTGTTCCCAAGAGAGACGAAGAGGTGAATGGAGAAAACTACATAACAATGAGCTATAATATATTTATAGGGAACCAGATGTAATAAGAACAGTTTGTCACATAGAATGCGATGAATAAGACGTGTGGTACGAATGAGGAACGAAAGGCTGATATGGAAACTTCTTGTAGGAAAACCAGAGAGAAAACGCCGGGTACTGTGCAGTTCTGGCTTCTTTCGCCGCATTTGAGGGAAAGCGATTACAGGTACTGCCAGCAACTACCCTCAATTTAGAAAACATAATAGTTACTACACGTTGAATTTTCTTATCTACTAGTTCTGCGTTTGTGAATAGTTGTTATGTCTAATAAGTTGAAGTGTTCATTATTGAATAGCGTTGTTTTTTGTAAATTTTTTTTTATTATTATTATTTATTATTATTATTATTATTATTATTATTATTATTATTATTATTATTATTGATAAGAAAACATTTTTGTATGCCTACTAGTTCCCTCCCCTCCTGCCATGCGTCTTTGGTTTCAGCAAGACGGCTGCAGTTAGTAGAACTGGACAGTAGGGCGAGAATGAGGCGAGATAATAACATTTGAGGATTATACAGAAAATTATCGGAAAATATTAGTTCAGCATAATGATGTATTGAGAGCTTATGCCTGCGTGAACATAAAGCTCCGGATATGATAGTGCCATTAATTACCGATAATATACTTTTTTCTCAGATTGTCCATTTGAACTAAAAACACGTTAGATTTACATTTTAAAAGCCTTTCCAAAGTCCCCGACTAAATTCAAAGTTTAGGCCAAATTCCGACACATCGTCATGTTTTTCCAGATATCCTTGTAGAGGAGCCGTGGAAATACTTATTGTGGATAGGGGGCACATGAAGTCGAAAGATTGAAAACATCCGTATAGTTGATAATTTAACTCGAGATTCTTGTGATGCTAGTCACATTTGCTAACCGTTACATCACAAAGGCGGTGTAGTTCCTAAAAAATCCACACTACTATGAATTAAAATTCCAAATAGTTATCAATAACTTTTTTTTTATTTCGAAATTTATCTCCAATACAGTGGTTTTACATCACCCTCAAGAAATTCGTCTCCTTTAGTTATAACGGACAAAACTTCCTCATTTGTAATTCACAGTTCACTCATACTTCTTCCCACACAATCCATCCAACGGTCTTTAGTTCTTCCCTTTTCCTTTTCCCACCTATTTTCTACTCCAAGATCTTCTTAGGGATTCTATCATATGTCATCCTCTTGAGATGTTCATAATCGCTGCGAATTGTATACATGAATCCAAACCCCTTATGCCTTATAAGGAGATACATTAGTCTTGCCGCGCCCGCGATATTTTAAAGGCAGTCATTTGAGCAAGGGAACAATACGCCACAGTACAAATAAAAGTAATAACTTATATCCAATATCCACCTATATATGACAAAAATTAATAATTGGATGAACTTACAGTTATGAATGTGCAGTTACCCATTTGCATTATTAATTTTAACACTAGGACGCCCGGAGTTTCGGTTCACATACAACGCCCAGAGTGGGTCAATTTGACCCATGCTATGAATATATTAAAATATAAGCAAACTGTGGATACGTTATTGTAAATATACTTATGTGAGTTACAACTACTGATAATACTTATGGGTAAGGTGGAAAATGATACAGTATACTAAAATAAAATAAAATTAAGTAAAATTAAATTAATTTAAATTAAATTTGATTCAACATCTTTGGAAAGCAAATGTTCAGAATTATTTTATTTTATCTACTTTAACAAAAGTTTTAATTTAGAATACAAATTTCACATGAGAAAATAATGAAACGTTTTTATTATAAGCTTTAAAAAATAGTGTTCTTACAACACTCATGCATTTCACAAGAATCTCAAACACAATTAGCGCACGTGTATTCAAAATTTTGGTACATTTACCATACACCATTTACTTGCAAATAGAGCATTTTGAATTACTTTTTTTGTCTTTACATAACTGTTTCACTTCAAACCTCCGTCGTTTTGGTTGATCATAGTCCGGAGTCGTATGTGATTGTCGTTTCAAGTGTTCGAGGAGAAGTTCTTCTGCAAGTTGCTGAATATATTTCTTTCTTGTATTTTTTTTTTTTTTGCCAGTGACTGATCCATATATTACAACTGCATTTACTACTGCCAAGTCCAGAATATTGTAAAATGTATGCACAGGCATCGTCTGCTTGAGGCCTTTACTGTATATTGCCTGGCCATTTTATCTACAATATCCACACTTAGTTGCATTGTAGAAAATTACGGTTTCAGGCGTTTTCTTTTCACTGGTGCCAATATATACTGTTGGGTGAAGGGAGCTCATTACCAACACATTTTTAGCTTTCTTCCCTTGATATACAGTCAGGGTCATGCTTCAGTATGGTGGTAGTATACAGAGGAGCTTTCAGAGATTTGATAGTGGATGGGCCCTCTCTCCTGATTCTATTTACTGTGCCAACGATGCTTGTTGACTTTACTTTCGGATTTTTAGCCAGGTTCATGGATATTATATTATAAATTATCAGTTGTGACGTTTCTGCCTTTTGTCTAATATGGCTCCATAAGTTTCATCACAACATGATCAGAAACACGCTCATTGGTAGGTTGAGTGTTATCTTTACAGTTGTCAATAATTGAAAACAAATAATAATTTGTGTTGACAAATTTGTGCATCAATGACATTGTTGAATAAGTAAACAGAAAAATAAATAGTAATTAACATACAAAATACCAACAGTATAATTTTAAACTCTTATATACATATGGGTCGAAATGACCCGGTTTGGGCGTTAAGAGTAAATTGTTTAATATATTTAAAAATTACAGGAAAATAATATTTATTTTTTGTGAAAGTAAAGAACCCCTAAATTGAGAAAAATCCTAGGAGAATGTAGTCCTATTTGCATTTTTAATACAAATAATATGCTTTGCATTTCTCAGTTGGATCAATTTGACCCGATTGGGCGTTCTAGTGTTAACAAGACACGAATGAAAGTTTATTTAATCATTACTGACAATTGACAAAATGAAATACAAATTGCATCACAACAATTAAAAACATATTTTGCAATTTTAAATGATTTGTTTTTATTTAGCATCATATGAAATAAGTACTAATGATAGTTCACATAATTCATATTGATTGTTCTTGCTCGCTTACTTGTAAAATTAAATATGTTTGCCATAGTTGGGACATTTTCAATAGTGTTTCTTCCAACTTTGAGAGCGACCATTTCAGATGCATAAGAGAATACAGATCTTATATAAAAACTTTATACATCATTGGTCTTTTTTTTTCTGAATATTGTTTGAGATTTTAAATGCTTTATAAGACCAAGGAAACATCCGTTAGCAGGAAATGTATGTTTATTTTTATTTCAGAGTTAACAGAGTGTTAATATCTGGTCCAAGACAGGCAAAACGATGGATAATCTCAATCTTATAGGTCATGTACCTATTTCTACAATATCTAAATTATATAAATTATCCTTGGTTACTGGCATATATTTTGATTTTACTTGTTAATATGCTGAAATGAGACTACTGGCAATGGACAATCATTAACTGAATACGAGTACAATGGAAAAATCTAAGATTTAACTTGTAGCATATGGGCGATAGACTATTTCAAAATAAAAGTAGAATGCATTTTGAAACAATACAATAGAAGAAGCTGTTGAATTTGCACTAACCGGCTGTTTATCTTGTAAATAATCTACGTTTCGCTGTGCTACATCCGGTAATCGTTGTTCAGTAGCCGAACCATTTTCACAGCTCCAGGCTGTTATAACATCTATACTTACATTATCCATTTTAATGTATGGAGTAATCCAAGTCTTTTAAAAATAAATTTTACCACATTTGAAGTAACTATTCAAGCAAAATTAACATACATGTGTATCTCAGTCTTCCCAACTATAGTTTTAAATTGCGGAGGCCTTTCGAACTGCCATCCTTCTTCAACGTTTGACCTAAAATTCATAAATAAAGACAGAATAAGAAATACTTCGAATGCAATGTATTTATAGATATATTGATGCAATTAAAGATTTGTTTAATACATAAATAATTATTCATGTTTGTAAAAACCCTAACACAGGAGTTCAAGCACTGTTTCATGTAGTTATGATTTTGTAGACGGGTTATGTAGTTGGATAATTTATAATATTTTCATTTAATCTTCTTTCGTTTCCGGCTTCTTTTAAAATTTCAATTCTTCCAAATTTGTATTGTTATTGTATTATCGAAATATAATTCATACAATAGTAAATAATTACATAAACACAATAATAAAATAACAATAAATAAGTACATATAATACAACAATATAATAATAATAAAATAAATATTTTGGAATAAATATTATAATTATTATTAAATCTCCAAGATTTTGAGCCGTGTTTTACAAATGCATGTTAGGAGTGTAGTTAAAATATATAATAAAATAGAAGATACACATCATTACAAAATTGAAATGAAACAAAAACAACAAATGAACGAAACAAGAACTAATACAATTAAAACTAAGAAAGTAAGTAGTAATAGAGATGAATTACAATATGGTGAAATAGTATTTACAAATGTTTTAAATGCTTTGTAACAACATTTCCTTTTTAAATTATCAATTATTGGATTACACAATTTTGGAATAAATAGAAATTTTAAAAGATGCCGGAAACCAAAGAATCCTAAACAAAGCCCTCCGAAAGGCTTCCGCGTTTTAAAATCATATTTGATGACTACTGGGTCACTCAGGTACATTTGTATTCATATAACTTGAATGATAGGTAAAGGTCTGTATTGCAATAGGATAATTTTATCGAAATGTTCAACAATATTTTTACAAAACTGCTAACTAACAAACTCACTGGCACTATCGAACCTGTAGGTTCATGGCCCTCGCGGACATAAACTCTTCATACATCCCTATCCAAAGCTAATGTTTTCCAATCACCCCCATTATAATCTATTTCCCTCAAATTATGGTAAATGTTATTCTCCATCTCATTCTTGGCCTACCGACTGGGCACTTTCCCTCTGGTTTTCCTACAAGGACTTTCCATGTCCCTCTTTCTTTTCCCATTCTGTCACATGTGCTGTCCATCGCAAAATACGAGATTTAACTGTTGTTAAACCTGGTTTCCCATGAAGATCATGTAGTTCACTGTTATGAAGTCTTCTCCATTCACCTATCCGTTCATCTTTGGAAGTTTTCCTAAGAACTTTATTTCCAAATCTCGTAGTCTTTACTTCTTCCTAAAAGTAAGAGTCCATGCTTCACATTCATATAATATGATCGCTAGGTTCTCAAATTCTTACATTAAAACAGATTAATAAGTATCATGGTCAAAGTTTGATCACTTATTTGGGTAGGTTCTCTATTTCCTTGATTGGTAAAAAAAAAAGGATTACGTGTGTGATCCAAAGTTTAAAACTCCCTCTCCCGACAGGTCGTGTCACTGTAAGGTCCGGACAACTTGAAGGAAGTAAAAGTACGTATAAGGTGAGATGTTAAACTACGCTGAAAAAGAAGAATATAATTTCATTAGGTCTATAACTTTAAGATTAGCATCATTGAAATTCACGTGACAAACACGTAGCATTCTGACTACGCCTAAAGATCCTGGACGAGTAAACCTAAGAGTTAAAGCATGTATAAAATAACTAAATAAACAAAATAATAAATTATTCCATTTATGTTGCTTTCAGTAAATACAAGAACATTTTAGTCGAAAATATATAAATGTTTAAAAATTTTAAATACCATCTAATAGCCGGCGTGTGCTGCTACGCTTAAATATATGAAATATGTTGTATGTTTAGTTGAATAAGCAAAAATAAAATTAATTATGCATTTATATGGTAATTATTTTTAGATACCCCGTGCTCATTATCTGGTGTTGCTCGGGAATCTACTTATCCAGATCTTCTTGGTATCAATCAATGAGCTGAAAAAAATGTTATAAAAGGTTATTGTAAGCCGTTAAAGATAGACATATGCTGTCGCGGACTTTTTTGAAGCTTTTTTTTTTGAGATATTCAATTCTGTGTACATTTCAATTCTGTGTACATTAACGTGGTGTATCTGTTATGGTTTAGGCAGCGTAAATCATTTAAGAGTCCAAAAAGTGACTTTTTTAGTGCACTAATACTTTTTTCTTTAGTTCCAGCCCTATAGTATGTAGGGTAATATGTTATATACGTTAATTGTCCCAGAAACATTTTCTAAATGATGGTAACAATCGGTAATATTGTTTTTGAACCTATAAAGGACAGACAAACAAGCAAACAAACTCACACTCATTGTTTATATAAAGATTAACTTAAGGGATCAATTGACAAAGAACTTGCCAACCATGAAGTAAGTTACTGAACGTATTACCGTGTGCAGACAAAATAAAACATTTAAAGAGAGAGAGAGAGAGAGAGAGAGAGAGAGAGAGAGAGAGAGAGAGAGAGAGAGAAGAGAGAGAGAGAAGAGAAGTTAGAAGAACTGCAAAAGAAATAAAAAGACAAAAAATAAATAAAACGAGAGAAGCAGACTGGGTTGGTTCAACATTGAAACTACATGTAGAACAGTAGCAAAGCTATTAAATTTGGAAGTCGTGGCTGCCCTTTGTTTCCTGGTGTTGTTCTGACCTTCGCCGGGTCATTCCTCCCCCTCGCTACCAGTAACCTGTCTCACGGAGGGAAATTTCCGTCTCAATCAATTTTTTTAATGTTTTACTTGATAAATATGCAGCCATCTGCACTCGCGTATCCTTAGGAAGTCGGCATCTGTCTATATGTACCAGGACATTTGCGGATATTCAGTCGCTGCAGGTAAAATTATCCCCTTAATTGAACCACGGTGTAAACTCTATTTTTGAAGACCGTGAGATCTTTGAGTTACAATTTACAAATCTGTGATTCTCGAACTAATCTGAAACTAGATGAATTTGAGACATAATACGTAAAACTATAACTACATTAAAAACATATACTGTGTATTATAACCAACAAAATAGGCCGTCTGTATCATTTTACATCTTAAGGGAAGAGGATTGTATGTAATGAACTTTTTTTTTATTTGATGTAATATTCCAGCATGCCACACAATTGGGAAGTATATGTAGGGTCTATATTATATGTTGTAACAGCGGGAGCTGTATTTTCACTCTCCGCTACGAAACCCGCATTAGACGCATTCGACGGGCGCGCTGTTTCCCTGATTTAACTGTATAATAAGTATTACATAACATTACCTCATAACATATGTTGAAAGCGTCTTCCTTTCTGGGTTGTACAGGCATTGTATCTAGAAACCAAATTCTGGCTGACGCGAATGAGTTCTTGAAAGTGGCACTTCAGCAAGAAATGTCTGAATAAATCCATCACGTGCCCATCGAGTAGAGTCTCGTACTTAATATAATTTTTACACACGAAAATACGATTCACCAGCGAAATCGGTCTCACCTTCTTGATAACTTAAAGCTGACTAACTGGATCCATGTGCCGTGAAGGCCAAACCGGATACGCGCACCGCCCGCTGAAACAAGCCGCAGAGCCCACTTTAAAAACCCCGGTCGAGCGGTTACAGCTTATAATATAGACACGGTATATCATAGTCCTAATAAGAATTGTTAAGGTCTACAATCTTTTTCCAGCGTCTTTTCCTAGGCGGTCCCAAGGATCTTTTATGATTTGCTTGGTATTTAAAATTGCTTTAGGGATCTTGGATCTGCAAGTATAATCCACGTACTATAATAATAATATTAACGTCCACCGCTGTGATCTCAGGGTAGCGTGCTGCCTTGTCACGCAGCGGGCCCGGATCCGATCCCCGGTCGGGACAGTTTTTCTGGGTGAGGTTTTTATCGGGGTTTTTCCTCACCTGTAAGACAAATGTCAGGAAAACTTTAAGGCCCAAACGGTCCCCGAAATCATATGGCCATCCCAATCATCATCATGATTCATATTCATCTTAGGTTAAGCTTAGGATTAGGGACTCTCCTGGTGCACCATTATCATCACCCATCATATCATCGGGGCAACGTAACCCCGCCTTCCAGGCGCCCCAACCTCAGAAGTGGGTTACAAGTACGCCATGCCAGGAGAGAAACCGGGAATGTCGAAAGACAAGCCTGGGGCATTTGAAAAAAAAAATTAATATTAATAATAATAATAATAATAATAATAATAATAATAATATGTATATTACTAACAGACTTCTGCCAATATAGAATATTATCTTTTGTTTTGGACCAAAATTCTACGTAAATAAGTTATATTGGTAGTGAAGAATGAAGAATGAGAAAAGGTCGTGGAAACTTGTAGGAAAGTGAAGGGAAAGCGCCCAGCAAGTAGTCCAAGATGAGGTGGAAGAACAACAGTAACCATTATTTGAGGGATGTGAATTATACAGTTTATGATGGGAAAACATTTGCTGATAATAAGGATATATTATATGGAGAGCTGTTTCTGCGCATCCATGATCCTCTACGTTCGACAATGCCAGTAAGTAATTAGTTATTTATTGTAATTATATAAAGTTTAAAATGTATAGTCAAATACTTTTTTTTTCTCAATGAACATTGTGTTCGACAGTGCCAGTGATTAATGTGATTATAGACTTATAAAGTTTAGAATATATTTTTCTCTTCAAATATAATTTGACCTTTAATGAGAAATGTTAAATACATATTTAAAAAATTTAGAATGTATAGTCAAAGTTTTTCAATAAACAGTGCCCCATTTGAAGATACATATATTTTGAACATTTTTTTTCTTTTATATTCAAGTAAGAATACTTTTAAAGAAGAAATGCAACCCTTACAACAGTTCTATACATTTTATTAAATGTTGAATCAAATAGGATGTCGTTTTGTACGATGTACCTTAGTAAAAGTAGTCTTGGTCACTCCACTGGGAAGCATAGGGCCTTGATAAAAGCTCGCCAAACATATCTGGTTTTTACCAATGCCTTAATTTAATTCCAACTCATCCCTGCCTGTTCAGCTTCATCCCTGATGGTATTACTCCATGTTGCCCTAGGTCTTCCTTTTCGCCTTCTCAATCCTTGATGGTTCCAAGCAAATGCCAATTTTGTGATGTTATCATTCATTCTCTCTGCTTTACACATGACCAACCCACTTCCATTATCTAAATTGAATTTCTTTACAAATGTCATTTTGATTACGATGTACCTTAGGCTACTTGCAACTAATCGCGAAATATATGGTCTATTTTATTTTAGTCGTGATCGAATAGGGCCTATTGGTATTCTTCGTCAATAGATATAGACATCATCCACCGCTGTGGTCTCGAGGTAGCGTGCTACCTTGTCACGCAGCGGGCCCGGGTTCAATCCCCGGTCGGGGCAGTTTTTCTGGGTGAGGTTTTTATCGGGGTTTTTCCTCACCTGTAAGACAGGTGTCAGGAAAACTTTAAGGCCCAAACGGTCCCCGAAATCATATGGCCATCATCGTCATCATCATCCTTATCATTATCATCATCATCCTTCACCGGTGTGGAAAGCAACGGGAAACTACCACACCTACAATTCCCAAGTAAAGCTGCAAGCATAGCATGAAAATACTATGATTGCAGTGAAGGACCTGCCTTCGGGCATAATTATTATGGATGGATATATACATCTTGATTTGTGTCAGATTTTTTGAACGGTTGTACATATATTGAAATGGCTTCTAAATTTTAGTTATGATTTATCGTTTTTCTTTAATTGTACTAATATATTCCCTGAAAACTAAAATAACATTTAATCACCTTTCATTGTTAAAGCGATTTGTTCAATAACGATATATAATTTATTAAATTGGTAGCTGTAAGTACAATAAAAATAAAAATCCATGTTCTACATTTTAATTAAATTGGATATTTTCTTTTCATTGAATTTAACAACTAACATTAACTAGCATATTAACTAGCATAATTAAAAGCATACTTATGAATATCTTTAATTACTTTCTTATCTGCATTTTTGTTTTCAAATTATTAACTTTTATGATCGCGTAGGGATGTGGCGACCCAATCGCCCAGTGAAAACTGCTTCAATTAGCCGCCCGAGTATTGGTGGGAAATCCATAACTGTTTGAGCATGGGAGGAAATGCCCATATTCTGCCTCAAGATCCGAGGAGAGAAAGTCCGGAGTCTTAGGTGGCAGCCCCACCACCGTAATAGGATGCTGTTCGGCTTATACCTTAAACCAGTTTTATTGATTAAAATGAAACAAAGAGCCGGCTCGACCCCAAGATGTCAACAAATGCTTATAAACAAGAGTTTAATGACTGTTAAGACTCTAATGGATTTAATTCTAATAATTATAATCCTGACTCCCCAGCGTGATAGAGGAGGGGAAGACCAAGAAACATATATATGGAAGATAAATTATTGAAAAGAAGTTGGCAATAAATAGGGACTGGTGTAAATTAGTGAATGCCCTATTGTTCTCATACGCAGGTACAGGAGATTGTATGACTTTAACGATAAATAAATGTTTAGTTTAAACGGTAACCCATGTTTTTAGATTAGTGTTATTAAAATTATAAGTTACTCCAGATCATAAGTAACGGATTTATTTCTGAGTTCTAGCCTTAAATTCCTTAATTTTTCGAATTGGCGAACTAAGTATAAGATTGGCAATTACATAATGTCCATACGTTAATTCAGTATTCCGTTGCAATCTGGGAATTCAAATGTTTTTTTTAATGCCATCAGTTTGTCTCAAGACATTTCTGGTGGAATTCTAACCCACTTCTGACACTTCTTAGAGACAGAATTACGATAACCCGATGATTCGATACGTGATAAATGATAAAGAAGCTCTAGTAGAGTCCTTAAACCTAAACTTAACATAAATTCTAGACCACGAGTGATCACACGAATAATTCCCAATTAGCAAAAAAAAAAAAAAACAAGAATCCTGTTGACCAGGAATCAAATTCGGAACCTCATGGTTTGCAGTCAGATGTTCTGATCACATGATCATGAGGCTGATCTATTCCTTAGTATAATTATCGTCTTGAAGTTCTTTCAGATCTATTTAAAACCACGCAGAGACGCTTTAGTGCATTTTTAAGTAATTTCGCTACAAGTAGAAGTTTGTGAATTTCAGTTTAATAAGTGGTAATATCCTCAATACGTGTCCAACTCGGGTCGCATAGAGGGATGAGATGATATGAAGCCCAAATATTTATAGAGGTTTGTGAAGGACAAGGTTGCCAGCCGACTACGTTAATAAATAGTAATTATTGAAAATGTTATACAACATTTGAGAATAAATTGGAAGAATAAGATCAATGGATGAATAGAGAGGAATGGCGTTTGGTTTCCGGAAGACGGCGGCAGCTGCCATGATACCGAATGATGATGATGAAGATTAAACGTGATTTGAGGAAAATGAAATATGCAGGGAATTGTTGAAAAATATTATCTCAGGATAGGGATGTATGGAGATCTCCCTAACCATGCGGCCATAAACCTCCTGATCCGATACTGCCACTGAGTTGGTTGTACAACATTGCCTGCAGAAAAGAAGCTAAAAAAAAAGAACATAGATTTCATTAAAATCTCTACAGGTACGGTGTAAAAGACTAATGTGAAATTGCAAATTGAAACCGTGGTGTATCGTTTCGGACGTTAAAATTAAAATAAAGGTATTTCACATTACATTAAAAATCCATTTAAAATGGAATTCCTCAACTTCTAACAATACATCACGTTTGTGTGGAGATTAATAGATCGAAGGCTATAATACTTTCTCCCTCCCTATCTCTCTCCTCTCTCTCTCTCTCTCTCTCTCTCTCTCTCTCATTATCTATCCATCTATTTTTTATCTTCGCAAATGTTTCCGTATTTCCCTTATTTAATTCTATCATAAGGTTGTACCCTTCATGGCCATATTTTTAAAATATTTAAAAAGAAAAGTCAGTAGGCGATATTTAGATAATTTTGTTTTCAAGTAGCTATCAAATGGCTGATTGCAAAAATTGGAATATCATGTTACTAAGAAAAAAAGTTAAAATGTTTGCGTCAAAGGAAATAGAACCGAATGTGTAATCACATTAGACTAATGTTTTGTCGCCCGATGACTAATGCTAAGACATGTGAAATTCCTTTCTTACAAAGTGAATGCAAAATGACATCGACCTTTTATTATAAACTTCATGTGATTACTAATTTCCTTTAAACTGCAAGTAATTTCCGTATTATCAATATTTGGTCTTCCTGATGATATTACTCAAAATAAATTATGAAATGGTTGTACAGTTCCGCCTTGATTCATTGCGTATTATATTCAGTCATATTTAATATAATTTTAAAATACAGATAGCTATACAGAGTAAATTCGAATTTTATTGACAAACTTCCATAGGGATAAAGGTCTGGTAGGGGTTTTATGAGAAAACTTGTTTCCGGTGTCTTATGCCATTTTTGTAATGTAATAATGTGCTCTCTTATTATTCGCACAGTTCTATTGAATATATTATTTTCATAATTATAATGTTAAGTATTATATATATAATTTTTTTTTTTTTTTTTTTTTCCATTCATTAGCCTTATTCGTTCGTAAGCCGTCATCATGGTGATCCGTCTGACTTTTCCTTTTATCAGGCTTGAAAGCAATTGAATGTCCCACCAACTAGTTGCTAGCAAGGAGGTGGTAAGTCCAGCGATGGGGTTGCCATCTTTAAGCATGTGGACCTGCTTCAATACTGCATTTACTCAGTATTGGTTGGAATGGTTATACCGCCATGACTCGGTCCCCAGGGCCTCGTTTGTTAAAACAGGTTGCACCACGAGAAGGTGAGGTTGAGAATTGAGTAGGAGAGGTTATATGAGACACTTCACTACTACTTGCAAACCCCTTCAAGAACTTATTGTGTCACCAATACTGGACTACATCTCCAGATATCAGCTAAACTGGAAGGAACATGTCAAAAGAATGGGATCCCCAAGGCAATAATGAACTACTGTCCAAATGGGAAACGGTCACTTGGTCGACCTATGAAAATATGTCACGAAAACCGCTTTCTCAGGCCGTAGCAGTTCTTCTAGGACTAATACCTGGCAGGATGATGATGATGATATTTATATATAAGGTATTATCTTGATTATTAACCCTAGAGGCGGATAGACTTAGATTGCCTAGGGCTTCTAGCCCGACAGTTTGTAAGTCTCCCGAAGAGACCAATCATCTTTAATATGGATCATACACATACGTTTTTAACCACACAAAGACATGGAAGGCCTCTCGGAATGAGTGATCAGCTCAATGTAGGACCTCTTCTGAGACAACGCAACGTGAAGATGAAACACATAATTCACACACACATATTCATACTTTCATACTAAACATGACGAATGTGATAATGATGGTCGGATTATGCTCGGGGATCGTCCGAACCTTAAACGTTCCTGACATTTGCCTTATAGGTGAGGACAAACCCCGAAATAAACATCACCCAGGAAACTTGTCCCGACCAGGAATCGAACCTAGGCCCGCTGCGTACAAGACAGCGATGCTATCCCAGAACCATAGCGGTGGTAGTAGTTCATTATTACTTAAGAAATAAAACTTTGAAACATCAATTGGGAACAATGCCATTAGTAATCTAAATATCGAATTTCTGTATTATTCTAACAATGTCCATGGACATGCGCCTCATAATAATGCCATTAGTAATTTTAATATCGAATTTCTGTGTTATTCTAAAAATGCGCATGGACATGCGCCTCATAATAATGCCATTAGTAATCTAAATATCGAATTTCTGTATTATTCTAACAATGCGCATGGACATGCGCCTCATAACAATGCTATTAGTAATATAAATATCGAATTTCTGTATTATTCTAACAATGTCCATGGACATGCGCCTCATAATAATGCCATTAGTAATCTAAATATCGAATTTCTGTATTATTCTAACAATGCGCATGGACATGCGCCTCATAACAATGCTATTAGTAATATAAATATCGAATTTCTGTATTATTCTAACAATGTCCATGGACATGCGCCTCATAATAATGCCATTAGTAATCTAAATATCGAATTTCTGTATTATTCTAACAATGTGCATGGACATGCGCCTCATAACAATGCTATTAGTAATATAAATATCGAATTTCTGTATTATTCTAACAATGTCCATGGACATGCGCCTCATAATAATGCCATTAGTAATATAAATATCGAATTTCTGTATTATTCTAACAATGCGCATGGACATGCGCCTCATAACAATGCTATTAGTAATATAAATATCGAATTTCTGTATTATTCTAACAATGTCCATGGACATGCGCCTCATAATAATGCCATTAGTAATCTAAATATCGAATTTCTGTATTATTCTAACAATGCGCATGGACATGCGCCTCATAACAATGCTATTAGTAATATAAATATCGAATTTCTGTATTATTCTAACAATGTCCATGGATATGCGCCTCATAATAATGCCATTAGTAATCTAAATATCGAATTTCTGTATTATTCTAACAATGTGCATGGACATGCGCCTCATAACAATGCTATTAGTAATATAAATATCGAATTTCTGTATTATTCTAACAATGTCCATGGACAATGCGCCTCATAATAATGCCATTAGTAATCTAAATATCGAATTTCTGTATTATTCTAACAATGTGCATGGACATGCGCCTCATAACAATGCTATTAGTAATATAAATATCGAATTTCTGTATTATTCTAACAATGTCCATGGACATGCGCCTCATAATAATGCCATTAGTAATATAAATATCGAATTTCTGTATTATTCTAACAATGTGCATGGACATGCGCCTCATAACAATGCTATTAGTAATATAAATATCGAATTTCTGTATTATTCTAACAATGTCCATGGACATGCGCCTCATAATAATGCCATTAGTAATCTAAATATCGAATTTCTGTATTATTCTAACAATGCGCATGGACATGCGCCTCATAACAATGCTATTAGTAATATAAATATCGAATTTCTGTATTATTCTAACAATGTCCATGGACATGCGCCTCATAATAATGCCATTAGTAATCTAAATATCGAATTTCTGTATTATTCTAACAATGCGCATGGACATGCGCCTCATAACAATGCTATTAGTAATATAAATATCGAATTTCTGTATTATTCTAACAATGTCCATGGACATGCGCCTCATAATAATGCCATTAGTAATCTAAATATCGAATTTCTGTATTATTCTAACAATGCGCATGGACATGCGCCTCATAACAATGCTATTAGTAATATAAATATCGAATTTCTGTATTATTCTAACAATGTCCATGGATATGCGCCTCATAACAATGCTATTAGTAATCTAAATATCGAATTTCTGTATTATTCTAACAATGTCCATGGACATGCGCCTCATAACAATGCTATTAGTAATATAAATATCGAATTTCTGTATTATTCTAACAATGTCCATGGACATGCGCCTCATAATAATGCCATTAGTAATCTGAATATCGAATTTCTGTATTATTCTAACAATGTGCATGGACATGCGCCTCTAAACAATGCTATTAGTAATATAAATATCTAATTTTTTTTTCTAACAATGTCCATGGACATGCGCCTCATAACAATGCTATTAGTAATATAAATATCGAATTTCTGTATTTTTCTAACAATGCCCGCGAACATGCACCTCATAACAATGTCATTGGTAATGTAAATATCGAATTCCTGTTTTATTGTAAAAATATCCATGCACAAGGGACAAGCACCTTATAACAAGAATTCTAAAAAAAAAAATGTGTATAACATTAGACTATAAAACTTCTATATGAAACTTGTAACCTAATTTTTTTGTCGATCCTTGTTGACTAGTATTTATCATAATCTTTGAACCCTGAAAATAGCTTCCTTGGGAAAGTTAGTACGAGTATAAAGCCGTGTATGGGATAATCCATATCAAATCGGACAGAAAAAAATCTTGCATTTTTTCTTAATTTTATGTATCCCTAAATATATGAACACATTTATCAATGTGTTAATATCGAAATTGAATTTTTATCATTTATAGGTTCGTAGTTATGATGATCTAAAATTATCGTAAATATGATAAACTAAAACGTTTACTAACTAATATTTCTGAAACAGTAAACAGCAAAAATTTGTTTCAAACGTATTTATATAGGTGATATCATGTAGTTTAAGGGTGTTATTTTTATAATTAGGATATTTTTATTTTCGGTGTCAATTTTCTATTTTATGGCGGTTTACTGCAGTACATATCAAAAAATGAAAACGGAAAAAATACAGGATACTACTCACGTAATAAGGATTAATTTCCAGCAATTACCTTTTTGGAGAGTTGAATAGTTCAGACAATATAAATGTTTTTATTCTATTTTCGTAAAAAACTGGCGGATCCACGCGCAGCTGATTCATTTCACGACCAAGGTCGCGCGCGTAGTTAATTGAAAGAGCTGACCCCGCTTCATCAGTGACTTTTTCAACTGCCATTAAATCGAATAGATTATTATATGTTCTGCTTAATGGAACAGTACCGTAAATTTATAAAAGTGGCGATATTTTAATTCTTACGCAGTAGATGTTTATTTATCAAATTTTATTGCTGAAGCGAGAAGTAAAGAGCTCTGTTACTTACGTTTACTGTGAATTATTAAACAAATTATTTATAACTAACTAACTCACTCACTGGCTCTGTGGAACCTGTAGGTTCATGGCAGCGCGGACATAAGCTCTCCATACATCCCATCCCGAGCTAACATTTTCCAATCATCCCTTGTACAATCTACTTTCCTCAAATCATGTATAATTAATGTTATTCTCCCACCTCATTCTTAGTCTTCCAACTGGGCGTTTTCCCTCCGGTTTTCCTACCAGAAGTTTCCAAGCACCTCTTTCATCCCCCATACGTGCCACATTTCCTGCCCATCGCAGCCTACGAGACTTAACTGTTCTTATTATATCTGGCTTCCTATACATATCATGTAGCTCACTATTATGTAGTTTTCTCCATTCACCTGTCTGTTCATCTCTTTTTGATCCAAAAATTTTCCTAAGAACTTTATTCTCAAATACTCGTAATCTTCTGTCCTTTTTTAAAACAAATTATTTATTTTGTTACAAATTTTTCATTACAGTTTAAATGTAATATTATATAATAAAAACTCTTACATCATTAATTGAATAAACTGGTATAAATTTTTATTATGTTATAATTACTAATTTCAGTCTTAAAATAACTTTTTATTCAGTGTACTGTATTGTACCCTGAAAACTTTGACGAAATAGTATTGTTATAAGATATCACTTCCAAATAAAACCGAATGTTTTAATACTCGTACCACTTCCTACCAAACGATAATAATGCAGGGTCAGCAAGTCTTCCTCAAACATCTGCTTTTTTATCAACAATTCTCAAGTTCAGATTACATACTAGGCAGTTGATTTACATCAGTGCGTGTGTTTAGTGCATCTCGTCATTTTAAGTGTCACAGTCAAATTTAAAATAATATCTTATTGTTTTTAACTAACAAGTTTGCAGATCTACAAAGACTAAATGGTGAGTTAGAAGTTAAATATAATTTTAATTATGCTTATATTAGTATACAATAGTTATCAACAATATTATGTGTTAATATATAATTTTACAATTTCTTAAATGTTTCTGGAATGAGAGAATAATCGTAAAGGTATACATTTTGTGTTATAAAAGGAGAATAATGGGAAGTTTAGACATTAAATTAAACACTATAACAATAATTTAGCTTATAATATAAGCTAATATTATCGTGCATTTTATTATCATCTTAGATATGTCACGAGTAGGGGATGCAAGATCAGTATTAAATATTACTTCTAACAGCATGAACATTGTTATAAATTATTATCGATAGCTTAACATTACTTGCAATATTCAACATCAGACATTGGTGTAGGGTACAAATACAAAATATTACAACACATTACAAAACCACTCTGTAGAAAATATTTTTAATAGGCCTACCAGCTTGAATTCGTAGGTGCTTAGTAAATTAAATTAAACTATACATTAGCCAAAATCAGCACAAAATTAACCGCCTACTGAAGATATCAATAGAGATTGTTATATTTAATGACGTTTATTATGTAGCAATTTATTTCAATACCATAAATTTACGACACGCGGCTCACGGGTTTCCTTCCTTCTGGAGAAAGCTACATTCAGAATTATTACGCCTTTAAAATTCCATTGATTCCTATCGAGTTTGAACCCGCAAACCTCGGAATCGGAGGCGTGCAGAGTAATCACTAGTCCACGATGTTGATGATAATGTAATAATTGTAATAATGATAATAAAAATAATATAATTATGATAATAACAATACAAAATATTTGTAAGTGCACAAAGGACTATTACCAAGTACCTCCGGCATTCTTTGTACGAGGGAGCGATCTTCACTCACGCGAAAGGTATTGCGGGCAGTCTACACATATGAGATTTTAGGGAAAATAATTATTTTTGGTAGTTCCTTTCAAAACTCCACTTTAATACTAATTACAAAAAAAATAACTGGTGTTGAGGTAATAATGTGGCACTTATTGATTTTATAAAATTTTGGGTGGGAAAGGCGTCAATTGCATTATAATTGCAATTACGCCCTTCAGAAAACGTAAAATTAACATACTAATTCTCAAGCAATAGAGCATAAAATAATCTATAATGTGACTATCTTTTCAAGTTGAGGGAGTACTTATACTTTGAGAAATTTATTTCATAAAAGAGACTATTTAAAACAATACGATAAATTGACAACTCTATTACTCTTTACTTACACCAAGCGAAAAACTTGAAAATTCTGTTCAAGATATTCAGTTAATATCATAAGTTTCACTATAAAAAAAAGTGAACTTTTAAAGATGTGAGTTCATTTTTCATCCCATTTTTTTTTTTGGGCCGATTTCGTATGGAAATGCCCCGTATCAAACACACCTGGTCGAACGAGTCGATTCACACAAACGTAAAAATACTTCATGCCAGAAGTCGACGAAGTCTCGATACAAACTTTGTCCGCCCTTTCAGCACCTAGATATCATTTAAACGGTTATAGATTGAAAGCGTATTCTATTAGAATATATATAAATTCCGATTGATATATCAATCACAGTATAGAAAACTATTATAAACCTGACACACTCAAAGATATCTTCATCTTCAACTCGTTTAATTTCTTTCGGAGTCTGGTTCATCCTCAGCCCAACAATCTTCTCCAAGGATCGAATCAGCTTCGCAGTTATTTAAGCAAGTTGAGAACGAAGGTACTTACAGGTATTGATTTTATAATTTAATATAATGACCTGAGTTGTTAAAGGAACTCCATGGCGCAACAGTATTAGAAAATCCTTGGCCTACTGCTGCTGACCTCACTTACACATGTGCCATTTCGAGAAGTGGACGATATTACTGTCATTATAGGATGGACATGTGGTCAGGATGGCGGGTCGTCCAGCCATTATAGCTTTTTTCTTCAATCTGGGGCCCACTAGTTGCTGTAGCTACCCAATTTCCTCACTATTATGGGTGAGCACCGATCCCATATTTACTCCACAGGCCTAGAAGGCCCTTGGCCTACCAGCAGGCTGCTGGCCTCACATCTACATGTGTTTTGTTAATCACAGAGATAGACGAACATCCAGCCTATATGGAGGCTACATGAGTCAGCAGGTCGGGTACCCCAGCCGTTATAGCTGATTTTTTCAATCTGAAACCGCCACTTATTGTTGCTACGCAAATGCCTCATGATGCTAGGTGGGCACCGGTCCCATACTGGTCAAAATTCCAAGAGAAAATGTCTTCCCCCACGGGGACTCGAACCAGTGCAAATCCCGTAGCTCTGCGCCAAGGCATATTTCCCAAACCACTGGGCTACGGCGCGGGACGCATCGGCCCCATACTGACCGAAATTCCATGATCTTTTTTTTTTCACCCATGGGGACTCGAATCAACTCTGTACAAAGGCATGATGCATTAAACCAGTGACTATTCCGCGGGACGAGATGATACGAGAGCGTTAAATAAAATTCCAACAATGTAACGTATTTTAACCATCTTTTTCTCTAGATGGAGAGAAACCCACACAATATAGAAAATACGGAAATTGAATATTCGTATCTACTGTATGTGGCGATTGGAATTGCGTACAACAGCTATCAGAAAGAATTTAGTATATTAACGTTATCGTGTTTGTATTGGCGGTATCATAACGATTTCCTTAATAGATTGGTTGGCCCTGACATTGAGAGTTTGATTAACGAACGTGTTATCTGTTATTGCTATGGGATGTTTTCCTACATGAGCTCCGAGAGCAGCGAACTCGTTCAAGGCTGTACTGAACAAGGTTGCCAGCTCGGGGCTCTCTAGGGGAACTCAGAGGCCTCTTAGGGGCCCCCGACATACCACCTAATCAACTGTATTCTATTTTAAACTTTTTATTTTTCTCATAACGGTAGTTTTCGTTTACATTTTTTCTCCGAAAAAAAAACTATTACGATTTGATTCTAAAAAATTAATGGTTTAATAAGAACAATTAAGGATAAGGATAATTTACTTGTTACATAGTGGATTCCTCATCTAGAAATAAAACAATGCCAGACTCTCATAATACAAATTGGATATATTAAACTTTTAAAACTCGCAGGACTATAATTTTACAATTAAACTGCATCTGATCTCGAGATTGGTTCTTTCTTTCGGTTTGCAATATAGGCATATGAATTTATATTTTTAATTTCAGAATATAGTACTCATATTGTTTGGGAGAAAAACACAATTATTATTTAAATATCTCTATGAAATACAATTATACGACAAAAGTCGGGAAACGATTTATAAAAATACTAAAAATTTAGATGTAGTCTAATAGTTGATTTCAACTGGGATTACTAGATTGGGCTAGAATAACCTAATTCTACGGTTTGTAATTTTCACTCAACAGCTAACCACTTTCGTTTTCAATTCTCTCTCTCCCCCCCCTCTCTCTCTCTCTCCCTCCCTCTCTCTCTCCCTCTCTCTCTCCCTCTCCCTCTCTCTCTCCCTCCCTCCTCTCCCTCCCCCTCCCTCCCCTCCCATCTCCTCTCCCTCTCTCTCCCTCCCTCCCTCCCCCTCCCTCCCTCTCTCTCCCTCTCTCTCTCTCTCTCCCTCTCTCCCTCTCTCCCTCTCTCTCTCCCCCCCTCTCTCTCTCTCTCTCTCTCTCTCTCTCTCTCTCTCTTCTCTCTCTCCACTTTATCAAAATTCAATGTTAATTGATGTTTCTTTTGTTCTATACAGTAAAAGCTCCTTATTCGCGTTTTCATTATTCGCGGGTTAAAAATTTGCGACACAGTTCCTGTATTCGCGGATCCATCGGTATATTAGAAGGTTAGTATCTTTTATTAACCATCGGCAATTTTTTTTTTTTTACTGCAGTCTCGTGCCAAGGCAGCTTTTATACAAGGAGCGATTCAAACAAAATGGACAAATTAATATCAAAGTAAAACAAACCTTATTGTCACTAAGCCTAAGTTCGTTATTAAAAGCCACCGTCGCCGTAATTCACGTGCCGCTATGTCTATAGATAAAAGCCGCCGTCGCCACGATCGGTGTCTTATTGTTTCAACTTGTCATTCGTTGCAATAATTTTGATTGAATAACACGTGTCTCTTCTGCTTTGTTGCCAATGTAGAGTCAAAGGAAAGATAATTAGTTCCGGAACGGAAAAAAAGTAGTGTTGTCACTTAAAGTAAAAATAGAAATGTTTGACCGTTTACGTGTTGGCGAGTCGTTTGCATCTATATCACGCTCTTTCGATGTCAATGAATGTACTGTACGATTCATCAAGAAATCTGAAGAAAGAAATAAGGAATTCTATCGCTGAATTCACAGCTAAATATCAATATGAATTGGAATACCTTATAAAAGCGGCAAAACAGGAAAAGTTCTTTAAGCCCTTATCCAAGCCTGACAGTAATAATATAAATTGTTCAATATTTCTCATTAATTAATTTTATTTTGATAATTTTTATCTTAGAACATATTCCCTATATACCCATACAAATTACCATTCCATATTCGCGGTTCCTGTATTCGCAGCAAATTTGCAGAACATACCTCCCGCGAATAAGGAGCTTTTACTGTACTACACTTAAAATAATGTTACAAATGAGACTTCATTGCAGATAAATCTATCCGACAGTTTAGGAATATAAAATAAATTTCCCTTTACCCAAGAGCACTCAACGAAATTGTTTATCATAATTAAAATAAACATAATTTAGACAATGAAAGTATATCCTTTTGTTAAAAAATCTTCTTATTTAGAATTGCGGACCTTTGAGTCTAGCCCCAACTTTTCTAATGACAGATACCCTCTCATTCCGTCTAGTGTCTTCTTCCTCCATCGTTTTATTCCCAGCTACCGTAGGTCCTCTCCAAATCGTCGATCCAGGTAAGTCTGGCTTTCTCTCCCCTTCTACTATCTCCTGTTGTTTCTCCCATAATATTCTTAACCATTTTCTGATCATTCATTCGTTAATAATTCTCGGTTTTTCATAATTATCCAGTTTCAATTTATATGGTGAACGTGTTCTAAGATGGTCCCTGCCCATATTATATTCCCGTTGATTGCAATACAAGTCTTCTGCTATTACAGTACAATGTATATGTAAAATTTTAAATCATGGCCTATAGTAAAACGAAAATGTATTATTATTATTATTATTATTATTATTATTATTATTATTATTATTATTATTGATATTATCATTATTAATAATATTATCATTAAACTACTGGAATTTATAGGTTATGTACATGTAAGGACAAAAGTTATGCTGAAAAAAGTCGAAGCGGTTTACTGCTTGGGCTCCATTGCTGTACCCTAAAGAAAATCGACTGATGTTGACAGTGAACTTGCAATATTTAAACATTAATTGACACAACCGAAATTATCGTATATGGTAGGATGAGAAAATATACCATATATAATTTTAAAAATCAGTTGCAATTATCAACTTAACGTATGTATCGGAAACTGCTCAATTAACAGCAAGAACATTTCTAGAATAGAGGCAACGAGAATGAGAATCTGCAGTCTGAAAGAGGCTGAACACTACTAGATCATCAATATAGTGAGGATAAACTCCACAATATAACTACGTATATAGAAATACATGCAACCTCAATGTTTAGCTTACAGTAATTTTTTACCCATTAAAAACAAAACAGGAGAAAAAATGGCTATTCTAGAATATGTAGAACAGATTTTGTCGACTAATGGACGGCCCAAAACTTAACAAACAACAAAGTTAACTCGCGAAATCAATAAATCAAATAATATTTAATTCCATGTAGGGGAAGACATTTTGAGGGAAGTAGATTATACAGGGAATGATTGGAAAGCATTAGCTTAGGATAGGGATGTATGGAGAGCTTATGTACGTGCGGCCATGAACCTACGGGTTCGATAGTGCCAGTGAGTAAGTAAGTAAGTAAGTAAGTAGGGAAGACATTTTCTCATGCTATTTCTGACCATATTTGACCAGCATCGGGAGGGAGTTGGGTAGCTACAATAAGTAGCGACTGAGGTCCAGAAAATTAATTATAACGTTAATGGGACCCGACATGCTGACCACGTGTCACTCCTGTGCTGGTAAGACGATCTTCCATTTCTGTAAATGGTACATGTGGATGTGAGGGCAGCAGCCGGTTAGTAGTCCAAAGGTCTTCTAGATCTGCCCCACCATGAAGTTTTGTTTATTATTATTATTATTATTATTATTATTATTATTATTATTATTATTATTATTAACTTTGTATGAACCACTTACAAAAACAAGTAGCAGCTGATTAGTTCAAATTCAACAATAGGTTGCTAGACATCTATTATTAGGCCTATAAGAATAACGACGCAGATTTATGCTTTGTTGTAAAAGTAAAAATTTTTGTTTAAATAATATAACAATATTTGTAAAATATTAAATATTTTATATTATATATTAAATATTTTATATATATTAATTATATATATTATATTTTATTTATATTATATATTAAATATTTTATATTAAATATTTTATACATGAAACTACATAATATGTTAATGATCACAAATTTGGCTTTTTTTGTTTGTAATCTACTAGACGGAGAGGAAGACCTAGAAAGTAATAGCAGCTGTACGTTGGTGAGATAGCGAAAAGGGGAGGGATAGAATTACAGTCAGTTGAAGAAGTTGACCAAAAAAACTACAAACATTTAGAAAACTGGTAGATGCCCCTACACCAAAAGGCACAAGTGAGAGGTGAATAAATCAATTTTATAATTCAATTGGGTTAAATTATTCTTGTTCGTGAGTAATCCGTAAATTCCGTCATCCCATCTCTATATATCTCTCTTTTTTTCTTTATTTATTTCTTAATTTCTCTCTCTCTCCCTCCGTTAAGATATAAATTTATTTGTGAGCCAGGTTTTTATTCCGGCCTATATTTACTTCCTTTCTTTTTTGTTTTTCAAGAAAAATTCAATTTATTGAAGATAGTGAATAATTGTAATGACAAATTGCATACTTGTACGTTTTTTTAGCAAGTTTCCTTAAATACCCAGATAATTTGAACCAGCAATGCATATCTGTTGTGGAAATCTCATGCAAGCAAGTTTCAGAAGCGCAGAACTGCATTTTCCCCTCCACTATAATTATTATTATTATTATTATTATTATTATTATTATTATTATTTTTTTTTTTTTTTTTTTTTTTTTTTTTAAGAGAGTCTCTTGTTGCTGGTGGAACATCAAGAACAAATACACGAATTCAGTCGGAAACTAACGAGTCATTCCCAAAAACCCTTGATCTCAGTGTTGTTTCAGCGAGAGAAATATGTTTTAATTTATATTTGTTTTTTGATATGTCAAATTTTTATGCACTCTATTAAATTAATTTAAAGATAATGTTAATAATAGACTAGTGAACTACTAGTTAGTTTAAGGAGGAAACGCCCCTGCTTGTCGGTTGTAATTAAAAGTTTTTTCAAAATCCATTCACGTTTTCCTAAGTATGATTCTAATCAATATTGTGATGGCATTTCTATTAATATATTTAATATCTATATTTATTGTTTTATGTTTGATATTTTTTTCGGGTTTAATCCTAGTTTATTACTTTTATCGTGATTTTTAAGACAGTTTTACTACTTTTACCACATCTCTTAAAATATATTGATTACTTTTAATGTTATATCCAATATACAATTGCAGTATATTAGAGAAAGATACAAGTATAAAAAAATTGTTTGGCGAAAACGTCGGTCGGAAATTCGCTGTCATCTCCTGCTCCCATGCAGGTTAACGTTGCATATTATTCCAGTGAACGCCATATGGCAAATGACCTACCGCTGCATTTCCGTTTTGTGGAAATTCACAGTGAATTTCCGAGTACAAGGAAATACATATTGAGCAATAAGATTTAAATTATCAAGAGGAATATGACAAGGTGACCCAATTCTTATAAATGGAATATCAAATTTTAATTTTCCATTACTCATCCTGAACTAGGTCTTCGCCAAGTTTTTAGTTATTATTAAACAAACTTACTGTTTCTTAATTCGCCCCAAATAATCGCTCTACTCAACATTGCGTGTATCCTACTAATCTTCTAATAATACAATTAAATAGAAAATTCAGCGCAATCCGGGATTTGAACCCAAGATCTCCAGCTTTACGCGCTGGCGCCATAATGACAAATGTCCTAGCGCTGCATTTCCGTTTTTTGGCAAATCCACAGTGAATTTCCGAATGCAAGGAGACACAGAGTGTCCATAAAGTGTCTGTACTTTTCACAAAAAGCGTTGTATCTACTCGTAAGTATGATTCATTTACGATATAGATTGAGTGAAGATACTGCGAATATTTGCCATTGGTGAACGAATCATATTGGTTCCGCACGGTTTAGGTAGTAAAAGTATACTGGACTGTAGAAGATACGTATTTCAAAGAAAGTACTGCAAGAAACTTGCTGTTCAGTAAATTGTTAACAAATCCAGAAGCACGGGGTCTGTATATGATGAGAAGTGCAGTGAATGACCTGTGGTGAGTCCACAACTGATACAGAGAATTTGGAATAGCATCGAGTTAAGTCCAAAGGCATCCACTTACATGAGTCGGGAGCTAAACATTCCAAAGTCCATATTGTGAAGAGGATGAGCTACATCAGATATATACAAGACACATTCCCTTCAACTTTATGACAATGGGAGCGGTGTGTTGAAGCGGAAGTCTGAAATGTGGAACTCATTAGCTTCTATCCTTTTTAGATCCTGCTCCTTGGCATGACAGGCCTAGAAGGTGATGGCCTGCAAGCAGGTTGCTGGCTTCACATCCACATGTCCTAGTCACAGATCCTAGTCTATCTAAATATCACGTTTATTGTGCCGCTGAAGGTTGGTATCATTTAAATATAGAGGAACATTATGGGCATGTCGTATATTGTGGTAAAATCATCCCGCGCCGTCGCCGAGCGATTTAAGGCATGGTGCTTTGGTGGCTCTGATTCGAGCCCATTCTTTATTATTATACTTTTATTAATTTTCTCATTTACAAATTACTACCTTTTCCTTCCACTTGGGGGAAGAAATTTTCTCATGAAATTTTGGCCAATATGGAATCGATGTCTACCCAATATCCTGAGGAATTTTGGTAGTTACAATGCCTAGCGGCTCCAGGTTGAGAAAATCAGCTATAACGGCTGGGGAACCCGATGTGCTGACCACATGAAATCCCAATACCGGCTGTATTTTCGTGTATCATTTAACATCTGCGGATGTGAGGCCAGTTGCTGGCTGGTAGGCTAAGGGCCTTCTAGGCCTGGAGTATTAAGATTCAAATAGTCAACACTAACGTGACAAGCTGGCCCTATTCTTATAAATGGGAAAGATAGCTTTAGTTTTATTACAGCTTGCCTGAGTACATTAATTTCAATATATATTCATAATTTGATGATATAGTACGGAAAAATTTACATAATAATGTCTCCTTAGTGGAAACAACCCTGTTATAATCTGAAGAGAAGTTGACTGTCGGGGGAACATGAGTATTTCAAATAGAGAAGAATTTGTCTGTTCCTGTATTGCCTGATTAGCACAGTTGATAGGGCACCAGTGGGTAAAGCTGGAGATATTGGGTTTTATTTATTTTTTCTTTAATTTTATCAACAAATGCGTGCGAAAAGCTTGTATGAGTACTATTGAAATTTATCTGATAAGATTTGCAAGTAATGTTTTTTAGACTATAATAAATGCTTTTATACCGAGCGAGTTCGGTCCGCGCATTTGAGACATTTAATTAGGGGATACCGGCTTCAAAACCCGATCCGACCAACCATATTGAGATTTTGTCCTTGTTTTCCTAAATAATGGATTGGAATTTCATTACCAGGACTCATTTCATCATAATCGCCATTTCATAGCACCAGTAAAATTAAATCAGCTAATTGAAAATATATCTGTAATAGTTTCAAAAATGTTGTTGGGAAAAGGCCGTAATGCTTAGGCACAGATGGGAGACAGACTTCAATGAACTGGATATGAAGTACTGTTCATTCAGTTGGCTTAAGATATAGACCAGAGCAGTGGCTTAATGAATTCTGCATTGTAGGCTACTATGACTTTCATAAGCCAGAGATTTAGTAAGTTAGTTAGAATTTGAGAAATAAACACACGACAAATACAATAGAAACATGTAGTGTTCTGTTTACATCTACAAATTCTAGACGCGATATGACCTTAGATGTCGATGTTAAAGGTCTATAAATAATAATGAAGCTTCTTGTAATTGGACATAAAATAATTGAGTTTCTTCAACTCTTCCTTCTTCTGGGGCATAAGACTAAAGAAAGTTAGGTTGTCTCTTCCTATCTATAGAAGTAGAATCAGTAGAAGAAAAACTCAACAGATATAAATTAAACTGGTTAGATCATGTAAAAAGAATGAGTAATTCAAGAATTCCAAAAATTTTGATGAAATATAATCCCAAAGGACATCGTCAACTTTTTAAAAGACTGCTGCACGGGGCCGAAACAGGTCTACAAAGGTCTAATTCGTGACATGATGATGATGAAATAATAATTAAATAAAATATATTATTTAATCTTAAATAACGTTGTGTTGTCTCGGAGGAAGCCCTGACATTGAACTGATTACTCATTCGGGGAGGCCCTACATGCCCTTGTGTGGTAAAAAAAAGTGTGTATGTGATCTATCGTTAAAATCCCTCTCTCGACAGGTCGGGCCACTGTAAGGCCCGGGTGGCATCTGACACATAAAAGTACCTATACGGTGAGAGGTTAAATTGTGTTAATGAAATCGTAAATAACGTTTTTTTGTTTATCTTCTGATTTTCTTAATTAGTATTTTTTATCTCTGATCAGATTGAATTAATATACAATTAGAACCAAAATTAAATGGAAGCTGATCGACATGCGTCTAAGAAGGTGCCTCAAAATTAATCGTATTTTAATTAATTATTTTGTTACTGTGAATAGGTGTGGCTATATATATATATATATATATATATATATATATATGTGTGTGTGTGTGTGTGTGTGTGTGTGTGTGTGTGTGTGTGTGTGTGTGTTGTGTGTGTGTGTGTGTGTGTGTGTGTGAAATATGTAAAGAACTAAATCTCCTTGCTCTGACACAGTTCAGTTCTAAGTACCGGATCCCGTTCAGTCTGGTATATTTTTTACTCTAAAATAATTTCTGTCTTTAGGAGAAGGTACTACTGAATAGAATAGCCTAAACAAATGTTTTGTACAAAATTCGCATAATCCGTAACTTCCTCAAATGTCAATATTATTTTGACCGAAGATCCGCACTTGCCTTTCTATTTTCCCTAGAGCCTTTTTTTTACAAGTAAGAACCAATACAATGAAAAGTAGAAATTACCGTAATCTAGAACAACTTCTGACAATAGTAGTAAAATATTAATCAAGTAGGCTTGTTTAGGATGGAGGGATAACGTTACTCTAATGCACGTAACATTAGAAACAGTTTAGTAACTCAATAGTTTCAATATTGCGATTATTATTATTATTATTATTATTATTATTATTATTATTATTATTATTATTATTATTATTATTATTATGGTATTTTCAAACGAATGGAAATGTATAAACTTATTGATTATGTTATTAACACAGCAATAAAGTAAACAAACGAATTACTTGTCTGATTTGATAAAAAGTCTTTATTAATATATATTTTTTAAATTCTGATTATGGGTTTGAATAAAAGAGAATCCATTCATCAAAAACGATAATAGGGCTATTCACATATTTTCTGAAAGACAGCTCGCCAATCTGTCCGTAAAGGATAAAATATACAAAAAAGATGCTGACCGTAACTATAACATAATAATAATAATAATAATAATAATAATAATAATAATAATAATAATAATAATAATAATAATAACCAGCAGTATCGAACCTAGAGGTTCATGACTGCGCGGACATAAACTCTCCGTACATCTCTATCCTGAGGCTAATGTTTTCCAATATTTCCCTGTATAATTCTCCTTCCTCAAATCATGGTTAATGTTATTCTCCCACTTCATTCTAGCCCATCTATTGAGTGATTTCACTCTGGATTCCCTACAACAAGTTTCCATGCCCCCCCTCCCGCCTATCATTTCCCATTCGTACCATACGTCCTACTGGCTCATCGTAGTCTATGAAACTTAACTGTTCTTATTACATCAGGTTTCCCACAAACACATTGTTATGTAGTTTCCTCCATTTCGCCTGTCTGTTTGTCTCTATTTGGTACAAATATTTTCCTAAGCACGTTATCCTAAAATACTCGATTAAGAAAATAATAATGCATTTATTTATTTCGTTATAGTTAAGGACAGGGCCTTTCTTAACCAGCATATAGGCCAAAGTACAGTGATGATTATCTGATTTTGAGAATTTTTATGGAAGTAGTAATGAAGAATATAAAGGAATTAGATATTTTTAGTTCTCTTAAGGAACTTGAAAGCATCCACTCAGCTTTTATTAATATAATAATATTTACATGTTTTATTCTGAAATGTTTAATTATGTCAGAGAGGAGAACTTATTGGGTCATTTCTGACCTTCCGATTGTATCCGAAGTAATATAAAACAAGCATTTTATTTAAAAAAAACTAGATGAAACTGCTTCTTATGAAGAAAGACGACATCCAGAGAGAGAAAGAGCATCCAGGGGAAAAAAAAACTAAGTTTGAATATTGTATTAGTATAAATGGGCGACAACACATCAATTATTTAGCAAAGTAAATTGTTATTAGTTGTGTAACAGATACATATAAGTGAGATTCCTCGTGAATAAGAATGAAAATAAACGGTTTCTTAGAATTCTAAGTTGTAGCCACACAAAAACTGGCTAGCGGTTGGCTTTAAGCCATACATTTTTGTAAGTTGCAATTTCTTGGAACTGGCTTGGATTGTCTGCACATTGTAATTCTTTTTCACGAAGGTTATCGAATATAGGCTATCATATATAGGTTAGTGCCCCTTTATGCGTTTCATGAGGCGTAAATAGTTCTAGCAAGGTTACAGAAGGTCTATAACTAATATCTTTGCCAAGTTAACGGTTGTTAATAAAAACAAAATATTTTCTTCCTTCGGAAATATCATTCCTAATAGCGCCAGTTTCACATAGCTAAGTGACGATAAATTTGCAGACCAATTTGAAACTCCTGGAAACTAAATTTCAATTCCGAAATCTCCTTTCTTTTTAAATATCTGCAACATTATAATATTTCCAGTAATACGAACAGTAAATAAGTTTCGAAAATAAACAATGATAAAATTAAATGGTTTTTAGATACATAAATAGCTCACTGTTTAATATTTTCTAGCTGAATACCAGACGTTGCCCATGTATTTATTTATCCTTATTTTCTTGTCACAAATAACCTTGGTGATCTCTACTAAGCTTGTGACACTAATTTAGGTCTCTTTTGAAATTTTATTTTTCATCCCTTCTCAGCCCCTCACTCTCCCTTGAATTACTAGAGGACAAAATTGGGCTTAAATGTAATCGGGACAGTACCAATCAGATTAGCAACCTGAAAACTGTCTATTAGTCTCCGGCTAACAACAAGATCTTTTACAGATTGAAGTGGTATGTGATTGATTGCAATTCCTCGTGATGTTCCAGAATTATGCTGGAACATGTCGGTAATTGTTGTTAGTTTTTACATGTCACTACCTCTCACCTGCTCTAGGAGTGCCAGGACTTTTCCATATTGAATTCATAATTATGTGTACTAAGGTTGAATGAATTTGCTGCAGGGGTTTCAGAGTTATTTTGACACACACCCACACACACACACACACACACACACACACACACACACACACACACATACACACACATACATACATACACACACATACATACACACACACACACACACATATATATATATATATATATATATATATATATATATATATATATATGAAGGCATTAAACTATGCCCACTATGCGATGACCATGAAAACTGGCAGCATATTACAGCATTCTGTAGAGAAACAGAACAACTTAGATTACAGATGCTGCCGGAGAGATTTCTCAGGTCGGTTCGAGGGAGAGTGGCGTGTTGGGATCTTTTAGGACGGATCGAGAGTGAATCAAAAACATGCAAATTTTTGGGTACAGTAAGAAAATTGAGATATAACAAAATTGTAGATTAAGGATATATGTATTAACAATAAGAAGAATCTCAATATGGTCTTTGTTTTCGATCTTTAATCATGTTATATAATAAGTAGGTCTGATAAGTTGAATAGTCTGATAGTGCACTTAATGTCTGCAGGGACGGGGGGAGGGGTATGAGCGTGCGGTGTGTATATGTGTGGGGGTGTGTGGGTGTATGTGTGTGTGTTTTTTTTCTAATTTGTTTTCTAGCATTTTTTTAATATTAATGTACGGAATGTGGATGAATGTAGATATGTATTATTGTGATGTAGTGTAGACATAGATTTTACTTATATGTAGCCTGTTATTGTTTTTTGATACAGGTGTATTTGTAGGTATTTGTTTATATTATTAGTTTTATTTTTTATTCATGGAAAAATAATGCACGTACGGCCAAGCAGGCCCGTGCGCAATGTAAATGCATATGTATATATATATATATATATATATATATATATATATATTCATATGTGTATCAAGTTTGGATGAATTGGTTATAGACGTTTCGGAGTTATTTTGACACACACACAAAATAACTCTGAAACGCCTAGAGCAAATTCATACAAACTTGGTACACATAAGAATATATATATATATATATATATATATATATATATATATATATGTGTGTGTGTGTGTGTGGTGTATAAACATTAATTATTAAGTTTATACAGATATTAAGTCCAATGAAATGAAGCCGGCCACCTTCATAAGTTTCGATACCTAGAAGAATAATTGTATGTATTTGGATGGCTATAAAGACGGTTTTGATATGCTCTGCTATAATTTGCTATTTGCTGTTGATAATTTAATATAGTGGTATAAATTTGTTGCTAATACACGAATGTATGTTGCCAATGGTTCGGAGAGTTTTAAACTGAAATTGTTCAAGAATCTCAATGTATCTTCTTCGTAAAAATCATTAAAATGCATAAACTATACACAGGGTGACAATAAACAATGCTTAGTGTGTTTTTGTCTAGGATATTTGAGTGTAATCAGTAAACTATGTGTTTATTGTTATGTTTGGAATGTTATTTCTGATTTTAATATTAATTGTGTTGTAAAAATGGTGAATATGATTATATGAATCCTGGTGGTGAAATTCCAACTCAGCAGCTAATTAAGTTGTGCCGGACAGCAAACTGGTTATTCTTAAAGAGGGAATCCATGTCTGCAAACACATGGTAAGCGCTGTGAGACATACATGTTTATTCAAATAAATTATAATTTTATTTAACGACGTTCTTAACAATTCGGATCATTAGCATTGCAGAAATCTGGGTGTGAAAGCACCGACAATTTTTATTCGGGTGACTCTGATTTCAGGATTGAGGGTCTTTCATATGCCGTATATGTACGTCCAGGGACCAATGGATTTGCTTTCCTTCCAAAAGAAACTTTATTCCGGATTTTTACACACTTAGAGATCAAACGATCCCTGTCGGGTTTGAATAAGATGTCTTGAAATTGTATTGGTCTCCTAATAGTTATACAATCCGTTAGCCAGCAGCGTAATGTGGATAGACTAATTTCATCTGTTAACTTTCTGCGCATGAGCAATAGATCACTCCACAATCCATGGTTCATATATGTGATATACGTAACTCCAATAATGTTACTGACAATATTTGACATTCACTTGTTAATTATATAATTAATTGCCAATGTTATTTTGAACCATCCTGCATTAATATTATTACATTGAAATGTTAAGCTTTATTTTCCAGCTATTAGTCTGAAAAAATTCATTTTGTTTTCGTCTTTCTGAGGGGATGCCCAATATCATTATAACAGAGATAATATTTTGTAACACACATATATATAATAAATTTGTAACAAAGTCATTCGCGCCGAAGCCGAGTGGTTAAGGCAAAGTACCTTGACGCAGAGCAACGGGACTTGCGCTGGTTCGGGTCTCCATAGGGGAAAGTATTTTCTCATGGAATTTCAGCCACTATGGGACCGGTGTCCACCCAGCATTGTGAGGCTTTTGAGTAGCTACAATAAGTAGCGGCACCAGGTTGGAAAACCAGCTATAACGGCTGGAGGCCGATATGCTGACCACTTGTTACCCCTACACTGGCTGGATGATCGTCTACCTTTGTGATTAACACATATGGATATGAGGCCAGCAACCGTCTGGTAGGCCAAAGGGAATCTCGTTAATCAATTCATGCGCGTCACTAATTAGATGAGGCGTTTGGCTATTCTTAGTCACCCAACCGGGGACCACTTACAACCTTTGTTGGAGGCGTTTGAACCTCTGCTACCCGAAGGCAGCTACAGGGAGTGAAGACCAACAGGCATAGGGCCCTGCGATTATCCATACTCCCAGTGATTAACGAGACTCTAGCGTTGGCACGACCACATACCAGGGAAGGGTTCCAATTTGGAAAAACTCTCTTGCTCGGTATCTATCAATAGAGAGCTTGGAGAATCAGGCAAGCGGGACCCCCCAAAGGGGATGGATCTCAGTTCGGCCTCCGACCATTAAGGTGCAAGAGAACCTTATCAGGGAAAATCTTGCGAAGGTGTCCACCCTACTATTGCAGGCCCGCTGCCCTTGCGCACTCTGTTAGCCTATAGCCACAGGCGACGAGCAAGGACTCGCAAAGGCAAGCTCCTCCGCCAACAGAGACGCGAAACCCCGTCTCCCGTGACGGCTCCGCCCCCCCCCCCAGTCAACAGCAAGCCCAGCGATGCTTGTGCCAGAATTGGGGGATAGCTCACACCAAGATGTCCAGCTGAGTGCGAGTCTTGTAACAAGGTCCGATGCAATATGCATGGAATCAAGACTCAGAACCAGCCACTCCGAAGCCTAGAGCAGGCGGAGACAGAACCTGCCCCCAGCCACAGCGCAGCCAGGACCAAGCTCGATTCAGTCATTCCAATGACCGAGATGGTCTGGATCCCTGAGCAGATGGGGCAGTCGACCCAAGGACCCTAATCCGGGAGTGGCGTCCCCGGCCTCGGTTACCAGCTCACCTCTCCATCATCTGGTGGAGACCTAGGCATCTTGTTACACAAGGCGGAACCAAACCTCCTCCAGCCTGACAGAGGCAAGTGAAGCTCACACTCTGCCCCCAATACGTTAGCTTTGGTCAAAGAAAGGGCGCCTCCACTTTCCCAAGACTTATGCGGTCATCCTCCTCATTACCAACCCTGGCTGGACTATTACCCGGAGCCAGCTAACTTCCCGATATAAGCCTATTCTTCCGAACAGGCCTGCAGAAGGGAAACTGCAGTCGGGTCCTAAGGTCCTTGGGCACTTTAAGAGAGTCATAGTTACTCCCGCCTGTCGCGCCATGGATTATTATAGTAGTTCAGTATAATATTTCGATAAACCTCACGGGCTAATGGGCAGAAGTTCTAACTACAGTTTATCAGATCCCGGGTTCGATTCCTGGTTATATCACAGGAACTTTTTTCTATAAGAGAATTATTCATGTGTTAAAGTTTATTTCTCAGATTAAGTTTATTTTTTTAAGGACTTTCCTGGCGCTTCATTATTATTCATCACCTATCATATCGTCGGGGTAACGTAACCCGCCTTCCCGACATCCCAATTTAAGAAGTGAATTACAATTCCGCCAAAACCAGGACAGAATACCTGAAATATCATAAAGACAACATGGTGGCATTGGTAACAAAAAAGTCATTAAAATATCTTAAACTGCTGCAGACATAATGGGACAAATGTTTAATACGTTTAAAATTACAAAGCCTTCGAACTCTCTTACCTAAGTTTTGATGTACAGCATTCAATAAAATAATGCATACTTTTTTTTATTATAACTATTGATTAAAATGCATTATACTATCATTGTTGTTCCTAGGTATTTGAATTCAACTACTTCCTCAAAATTTCCCTCATTTGTCATGGACAACTAATGACAAATGAGGGAAATTTTGAGGAAGTGGCTGAATTCAAATATGTAGGAACAATAATCACAAATAGGAATGAGATGCACATAGAAATGAAACATGGGCCCAATTCTGGAAATGCGTGCTATTATGCATCGCAGAGACTTTTGATGTCCTAACTCCTTTCAAAAAACGTAAAACTGAAAATATATAAAACTATTATTCTACCAGTTATATTATATGGAAGCGAAATATGGAATCTTACTTTAAGGGAGGAAAGGAGATTTCGAGTATTTGAGAATAAAATACGAAGGAACATTTTTGGACCAAAGAGAGATGAACAGACAAGTGAATGGAGAAAACTACATAACAGTTAGCTATATGGTCTTTATGGGAAGCCAGATATAATGATAACAGTTAAGTGTCGTAGACTGCGATGGGCAGGAGATGTGCCACGAATGGGGAATGAAAGACGTGAATGGAAGCTTCTTGTAGGAGAACCAGAAGGAAAACGCCCAGTTGGTAGACCAAGAATGAGGTGGGAGGATAACATTAAGTATGATTTGAGGGAAATAGATTATACAGGGGATGATTGAAAAACATTAGCTCAGGATAGGGATGTATAGAGAGCCTATGTCCGCGCAGCCATAAACCTACGGATTCGATAGTGCCAGTGAGCAAGTAAGCAGATAAGTAAGTATACTATCCATTATTTTGTAACTTACACACACGTATTCAGAATATCATAAAATCTAAGACTGGCTGATTATTATCAGTGAAAAGGATTTTCTAGATTATAATTATTCTTATTCTAAATCGTTCTCTAATTTCCTTGACGTAACTTATTGTCATAATCATAAACAATGACGATAACAAAGTGCCATAATTTTAAGTTAACTCGTATCTGGTTTAATGTTTTATTGTGATCCATATTAGTTAGCAGGCCGCTTGTTATTTACGACCCACGTTTTGCAGATTATTATCTTATCATAGCAGGCTTCTTTTTTTAAGGTAATCTAATTTTTCTTAAAGCAAAAGAATTGTGCAATAATAATTGTATGTTATGTTATTTGACGATGCTCTTTAACATATTAGGTCATTAGAATAGGTCCAATTCGAACCTGGGGTGAAAGGGCTAACAAATTTTAGTTCAGAGGTCTCTTTTTCAAGGTTCTGATACTTGCACGTGCCGTAAATCTACGGAACGCAATCCACGGTTTAGTTCCCTTCCGAGGTAACCCATATTCTCGATTTTTATGTCCTAAAAATCCATCGACCCGACCAGGATTGAATCTGCGAACCTTAGAACCAGAGACGAGCATGGTAATCACTAGTCCAACGGGACTGATTAATAATAATTATTATCATCATATTCTTCTTCTTCTTCACTTCAAGGTATAGGCGATTCGCCTGTTCCGAATTCACAATCATTCCTTCCATCTGTTCCTAGGTCTTCCTGCATCCCTTAGGTTTATCATGATATGCTATCTTGGGCAATCTTGTTTCTTCCATTCTCTGAACATGCTGTTCCCAGCCGACGCGGTGTTGTTGAACTCTATCATTTATTGAATATATTTCTAATTATCTTCTTATTTCTTCATTTCTTATGTGGTCCAATTTTGTGCATCCTTTGGTCCTTCTTAGAAAGGTAATTTCTGCACTTTGTATTCTACTCGAACTCCTCTTATTTGTTACCCAGGACTCACTACCGTATAAAAGTACTGGTACCGCCATTGTTTTGTAGAACTTCAATTTTGTATCCCTCCTTGTTTTATGTTTAGTGTTTTATTAATGGTGCCACATATCATTTGATATGTTGATAAATTATTTTCTAGGCCTATATCATTTCTTGTTCCATATCCAGAAGACAATTAACAACCTAGATAATAATAATAATAAACAATAATAACAATAACGTTTAGGGTCAATATTAAACCTATATTACATGTGTGTATTTCCCCCCCGTTTTAATTTGTTCTGTAGTAATTTTTTATTGTTGTACAAAATGAGACTTTTTTATCTATAAGCATGGCCTTTTTTATGTATGCGTGCAGATGTGTATTATTGTGTAGGTACTGTAGACATATATTGATTGTTTTTATGCCTCATTTAAGTATTATGGGTGTACATGTGTAACCATGTATGCATTTGTTTATACACTATTATGTTTATTTTTTATTTTATTAATGAGAAAAATAGCTGGCCCGTGCGCAATAAAAAATACATTAACTTTTTTTAGAAATGTCAATAAATTCAATTACAATTATATCATAACATATGGAGCTTCTTTTTCTTCTCTAAGATTATATTATGGTCCATTAAAAACGTTTGATGAAGTTGGAGTGAATACTTTTGAGGACAAGGATATTGTAATTATTTGTATTTATAGGAAAGACTGCATCTTAATGTTGATTAATCTTCTATCAAAATTTAACATTTTATTCATACAGAACAACATTACATAATATAATATTTTACTTTTATTAGAGCGTTGCCAAAGTTAATAATGTGAAATCACTTCCCGATTAGCGATTTCATTTCCGCATATTACAAATCAGCAACTTCCGAGTTTGGAGGTAGGATAGATGTAAATTCTAAGTCAAAAATGTAGTAAAACTTGCTCAAAGCGGAATCGCATGGGACCAATCTTTTTCCACATTAGACAAAATTCCGCATTATAAAAAACTAAAACTTATTAATAATCTTAGATTATAGACTATAGTATATGTCTTTTTACGTACCTTCGATTAATTGTAATTCCGCTGCCTTTGAAAAGTGAAGTATAGTATGTATGAGACTTCGACAATAACGCGCGAAAAAAAAAAACACTGCCGTTTCGTCAGCGTTAAAAATGTCTCTTAGGCGCGTATCCTGAATTTAAAGTATGCAGTTTCGGTTTGCGCTCACTAACTACATTTTCGTCCACATCCTTTGATTCCCAGCAAATTTCATTCCACACTACATTCTGTCGTCTTTTAAAACTGTCCAGGCAACCTGAAGATGCCTTGAAATCGTTATTCCCTAGGGATTTAGCAAGAACTAGAGCTTGACTTTGGAGCTTCGTCCGGAAATTTGGAAATTTATATCTTCAATCACTTTCACTTTTTCATTTAATGACAATGATACATACATTTTAGCCATCTTTATTCCATAAATTCAGAACTCTGCCCGTGAAAGATCGGTCTCAGAACTTAAAACTAAATTAAGATTTTACATTTTATTTGTATTTCGCATTACGGTTGTACAGTGAGCCCGAAATAAAATTTCAGGTACTGGTAGAATCTCTACTTCACCCGGCGTGGCGGCAGGAATCATTCCTTTTTTTGGCATAACGGGAAGTCAATGAAGTGGAAACTAATTTATTTCTCTGTCTTTCCGCTTTATGATTTTTTTTATGAATTGCGTAGAAATATTCTTCCGTTTCCGCGTTGGACAGATTCCGTTTTATGCAAGATAAATACACGTAAAATTAATATTATTTCGCCGGGACGAATACATTTGTTCACATTGGACATATTTCCGCATTATTCACGTTCCGGATTAAACAGGCTTTACTGTATATATACACGAGTAATCTATCATGAATCCGATTCCATATAAAACTGTTGATTCCGCCTGCTGCAATGATACAATAAACAGTGAAGACTCACAATACAAGAATAAGAGGTGTAGATGATAATAAAGCTAGTGTGTTAGAAAAATATCCAATTATATAGATATACAATAAAACTTGTTTAATCCGGGAACGCGAGTAATGCGGAAATATGTCCAATGTGAACAAATTTATTGGTCCCGTCGAAATAATAGTAATTTTACGTGTATTTGTGTTGCATAAAACGGAATCTGTTCAACGCGGAAACGGAAGGATATTTCTACACAATTCATGAAAAAATTATAAAGCGGAAAGACAGAGAGAGAAATAAATTAGTTTCCACTTCATTAAATTCCCGTTAGGCCAAAACAATGAATGATTCCTGCCGCCGGGTGAAGTATAGATTCTACCTGTAACTGAAATTTTCTTTCAGCCTCACTACACACCCGTTATATGAAACACACATACCTGTCTTGTAAATAACCATTGCACTGTAACAATCTTAAGATTAGTTCAAGTTCTGAGACTTAATTTTCAAGGGTAGCGTTCTTAATTTATGTAATAAGGATGGCTAAAACGTATGTATAATTCTCATTAAGCGAAAAAGTTAACGTGATTGAAGATGAATCTCCAAAAATTTCCGCACCGATGCTCCAAAGTCAAATTCTAACTCTTGTTAAATCCCTAGGGAATAACGATTTCAATACATCTTCAGGTTGGCTGGACAGTTTTAAAAGACGACACAATGTAGTTTGGAATGAAATTTACGGGGAATCAAAGGATGTGGACGAAAGTGTAGTTAGTGAGGGAAAACCGAAACTGCATACTTAAATTTCAGGATACGCGTCTAAGAGACATTTTAACGCTGACGAAATAGGAGAGTGTTTTTTTTTGCGCGTTACCGCCGAAGTCACTCATACATACTATACTTCACTTTACAACGGCAGCGGAACTATAATTAATCCAAGGTACGCAAAAAGACTTATACGGTACTCTATAATCTAAGATTATTAATAAGTTTTAGTTTTTTATAATGCGGAATTTGCCCAATGTGGAAAAAAATTGGTCCCATGCGATTCCGCTTTGAGCACGTTTTACTGTATTACAGTAGGCCTACAGTTATTTTTATTACAGTATAGTTACGTAGGTTGGCAACCCCGAAATGTAGAAAATTGAACTTTCAATCACGGTTGCCATTGCTGTAAGTACGACAAAACGCTCTATTGCGCAAAAAAAATTATCTTATTCCTTATGCTATTACTAATGTAGAGGTTTCAAAGGGTGTGCCACGAATTGTTTAATTGTACCGAGAAAAAAAAACATTGTAAACTATGAACAGATACAAACAGGCTTCGTACTAAATATATTTGTAATTTTATTTATCAGGTTATTTTTAAAAAACCGCAAACATGCAACACAAACTCAAAAATTAACAGTCTCTTGTCAATAATATTACACTATCATTGCAATTCAATAAAAAAGAGATGGTTTATTTACTTATGGATTTTTTTCCTATTAGAAATAGCCTTCAAATTTTGTCGAAAACAAGCAAGATTGCTTCTACATTAGCGATGTGACTCTAAATTGTACACAGAGAAATAGTGTGGTGCGAACAAAACAAAAAACTTTGGATAATCCCAGCTCTAATACAAAGTAGTTACGGCAGACATAATTGTATAATAGGGCTTTAGAATAAATGCATAACGTAATTTCAATATATATTATTTCGGATTAACACATCTAGATACTCCCATAAGATGATGATTCCATTTATACACTTACATTGTCAAGTTAATTTATTATTACTCATAATAAACTATTTACAAATTAGGTTCGCAACCTTTATTATTAGGGATTTTATAGATACTCATATATCCACAGCTGTGGTCTCGAGATAGCATGCTGCCTTGTCACGCAGCGGGCTCGGGTTCGATCCCCGGTTGAAACAAGTTTCCTGGGTGAGGTTTTTTTCGGAGTTTTGCCTTATCTGTAAGACAAATTTCAGGAAAATTTAAAGCCCAAACCGTCCCAAAACATCATCTGGCCATCATTATCATATTTTAGTTCAATAAATTAAGTTTAGGGTTAGGGCCTCTCCTGACTCATCATTACCGTCATCACCACCCATCATATCATTGGGGCAACGTAACTCCACCTTCCAGGCGCTCCAACCTCAGAAGAGGGTTACAGTACGGCAATTCCAGGAGAGAATACCAAAATGTTGAAATGACAAATGGGTGGTACTGAATAAAAAAATTATATATATATATATATATGGCATACTATGCCATAGTGTAGTTAAGACAATCCGCTACAATCCGGAAGGTCTCGGGGTTGGAGTCTCGATGTGACCATGATTTTTAAACTGTTCAAAAGTTCTGATTCTTACGCCGACTCAACCTCTAACGGAAATAAGCATCAGACTACTGTATGTTCTGATGGGTTAAGGCGGCCGATACACAGGTCTGACAATCCGTTGACATATCGTACCAATTGTGTAGAAAGGTGGGAGCCTTAACCTTCTACAACCCCAAAGTCTTTTTAAGGTATTGATGCAATCACTTTACCTTTTACGTTTATACGCATTCTCTATTTTTTTAGGTCCAATCAATACGTAAACAATAACATTTTTATTAGTTCTGTATCACAGATTTAACATAACTTTAGCTTATTAAGCTAATCTCGCATCTTGAATTTTCTTCTTAAAAGTTATCTTGTTTACAAGATATGTGGATACTGAACCATGATAACAGGAAGTCGAAAATTAAGAGGAAACATTTATTGCGAAGGACATGGTGTAAAATTTCCCACTAAATTGAACGTTGCCATTATAAAATAACTCAAGAAAAGCAATGCTTGGGTAACTTAGGACTATGCTGGTTAGGTTTATAAATAATGTAATAACGTTATTTAATGTTTCAGTAGATTAGATTTACTTTGTATCCCCTGGTCGCCGTATACAAATTATAGCTTAAATTAGTACAAGCGCGAGGTGCTAAATAGGAAATGTGGAAAATACACCATTGTATTCGTTTTATGAGTAATTAATGTCCACTATTTTAGTCAGGGATTGCCGTGACATTAGACACAGCGAGCCTGAATTCGTTCGCCGGTCAGAATAAGTTTCTCGAATGAGGCCTCTTCGCGGCTTTTGATCACCTATAAGATAAATGACAGGAAACTTTAAGGCCCAAAAATTCCCCGAACACCATCTGATCATCATAACCATCCATATCATATTCGCCTATTTTATTAGGAATGTATGAATGAATAGTGTATCTTGTCTTAAATGTCCGTGTTGTCTCGGAGATCGCCTTTGTATTGAGCTTATCACTTATCCGGAAAGGCCCTCCATGGCCATATTAAAATTAGATTATAACATTAATTAGCTTATAGGTTCGTCTTCTCGACTTATAAAAATATGATTTAAGTATGCCATTCGGGACTAGTTCCATCATCAGCAGACTAGTCCCGAAAGGCCTACAGTTAATTAATATTTTAAAAATTGAGATCAGACCTTCAAGGTACATAATTTTATAATTTTGATATTGTGACCAACACCTCAATGGACTTTAACACGAATTTTATTAATGTTGAAAAATTACATGAGTTTAAAATCATCTCGCAATAGGTCATGTACCTGTAAGGTCCGGATGGTGAGAGTCACGTAAAAGCAGCTTCAGAGGGAGAGGTTAAACTTAGGAAAAGAGAGAAATAATGAGTAATTAATAGTTTCATTTACCTAAGCGGTATATGAGGTTCTTTCTGGTACTCGTCTAAAAGCTAAAATCTGTGTTTTATATCCCATGCCAAAATGTTGTATTCCATTCCATTAACTTAATCAATACAAGCATAGATGGCACAGTTTAATGCCTTCTTCACTTGTTAAATTATGAGCCATCCATCCCCCCAAATGAAACCATGCAATAGCACTTCTATCATTCCCATCCAAAGAGTCAATATACTTCTCCCTTTCCCATGAAAGTTTCAGTTCCGAATGCAGGATGAGCGATATTTTCTGGCTACACTCGGCTTCTATATGCTGTCTGCCTATATCAGTTAATATCTTCGTAACTTTTTATTTTTGTTATTCCTGGAAAAATAATGCACGTACGTACGGCCAAGCAGTCCCGTACGCAATGTAAAGGTATATGCATTTCCTTTCTTTTGAAAAAAACAATAAATTCCATTCCATTAATCAATACCTCTCCACCGCTGTGGTCTCGAGGTAGCGTGCTGCCTTGTCACGCAGCGAGCCCGGGTTCGATCCCCGGTCGGGACAGTTTTTCTGGGTGAGGTTTTTATCGGAGTTTTTCCTCACCTGTAAGACAAATGTCAGGAAAACTTTAAGGCCCAAACGGTCCCCGAAATCATATGGTCATCATTATCATCATGATCCCTATCATTATCATCCTTCACCGGTGTGGAAAGCAACGGGAAGCTACCACACCTACAGTTCCCTAGTAGAGCTGCAAAGCATAGCATGAGAATGCTGTGATTGCAGTGAAAGACCTGCCCTCGGACAGATTTACTATGGATGGAATCAATACCTCTAAAACTCAATGTGAATCACCGTTGAGATTATGTAGTAAAATGTTGAATTATTACCTGATATATATCAGTCGTCCTCAACTAAAATGAATTTCTGTTTACCACGTTTCATCAAGTAGTTAAAACCATGGATTTAAAAATCATTATTTTAACTAATTGGCGAAGTTTTTTAAACACAAATTAATTTTATTTCAGAACGACTGATATATCAGGTACTTATTTCAATAATTTAACATTTCATTCCATTAACTTAGTTTAACCTCTCATCTTCTAGGTAGTTTTTAAAACTCACACGCCACCTGGGCCTTATAGTTGCACGATCTATAGAGAGAGGATTTTAAACTATGGATAATACACATGCTTTTTTGATAACACAAGGACATGGAGGGCCTCTCCGAATGAGTGATCTGTCCGATATCAGGGCCTCCTCTGAGACAACACAACATGAAGACGACATACACCATTCACACACATACTGTATTCATACTAAACATGGCGAATATGATAATGATGATTATGGTAGTCAGATGATGTTCGAGGACAGTTTGGGCCTTAAAGTCTCGTGACATTTGTCTTATAGGTAAGGGAAAAAACCCAAGAAAATCTCCCAGGAAACTTGTCCTGCCGTTGAACGAATCTGTGCCTGCTGCGTAGAGGCAGCGACGCTACTATGATACCACAGCGATGAACAATATATTTTATTGAGATAAAATAGTGGCTTATTGTATGTTTCCTTGTTTTAATTGTTTATACACGTTTGAATTATTCATTCTGTAAAATATACATTAATTGCAAAGCCAGATTAAGTACATTGCACTAAATAACGTAATATTCCATTATTATCAGTCAGCAAATTTAAGTGAACTTTCCAGTAATCATAATCAGCTATTTTCCACGACTTCCGCAACGCCGCGAAGTTCATCTCATATCTTGCTTTCAACAAATATGCCAAATAATGCTGACATAAGGATTGAAAATTGTCTCAGATAATTCATATAGGCCTATGTGCATAGATAAATCACGAATAAAGTAAATGACACTTTTACTAAGTTCTTCCCACCTCAGATTATTTTAACGGGCTATTTAATATGAGTTTGGAAACAACATTTCTGGTGGTCACAAGGAATAAGTTGCTAAATTGCAAAATGGGTAAAATGAATTAACTGTGACTATTTAACTCATGTCGCAAATAGTAGTCAATGACCAATCACGTTTCAATGAATTCTGTTTTACACCAATGACAGTCATGTTTCACCTCGCTCATTATCGATTTCTTTTTATCAGCTCCTGCTTTTGTGATAAAGAAAGCTCCTCCTTTTTAATGTTCTGAACAGGACAGAACATTATTTTTCTCCAACAATTACACTGAATACAGCAAATAATGAAAAGATTCCTTGATTTTACTGAGTTGTTTACTAAAAAAATAAATGAATAACCCGTAATGTTGATTATGATAATTATATAGTTTGATGTGTTTCATTATTTCTCCACTTGGGTGCACTCTTACAATATTGCGATCTTATTTGGCAATAAATAATATGATCAAGCAGCAGTGAATGAACATAACCTCACATTTCTGATTTGTTTTCAAACATCGCCGTTTACATTAAATATATAAATATTTTAAAATAACTATAGTTAAACAATGATTTGTGAGTAAACAGCTTAATTTTATTCGTTAAATAGTCCTAACAAATGCCACGAGTGATTTCCAAATTCTCTAGATAAATTCACTCATCACTTCGTGAGTCGTGAATTTATCGATAATTTGGAAATCACTCGTGGCATTACTTATGATCATTTCCCAACCCTTATGCGTACTGTGAAGATGGTAAATCACAGCACTAATTCTTTCCGAGTTATAAAATTGTGGATTTCTTGGTATCTCGTATAAAAATGCATGCTTTGGTTAAAAAAAATTCTTCCTTGAAAAGTTGAGCATTATTTTCAGTGACTGACTCTCCGACAATTACATTGGATATAGCAAATAGCGAACAGTTTCCTTCGAACTGCACATTTGATAATTGTGTGTTTAATAATTGTTTTTAAATAATGATTTTACTGAGTTGTTTACTAAAAAAATATATTAATAACCTATAATGTTGGTTATAAAATGCAGTTTGATGTGTTTCATTTTTTCTCCACTATTGTGCACTCTTACAATATTGTGATTCAGTGGGTTATCGCTGATTGCGATCCTATTTGGCAATAAATAATATGATCAAGTTGCAGTTAGTATACAAATGAAACATAACCACACATTTCTGTTTTCAAACATCGTCGTTTACATGAAATATATGAATATTTTAAAATACCGGTAACTATATTTAATAATGATTTTTGAGCGAACAGCGTAATTTTGTTCGTTAAATAGTCCTAACAAATGCCACTCTTGATTTCCAAATCATTCGTGACATTACTTATGATAAAGATATTTATTTATGCGATTACGATAGTCTATTCTATTTAATATCAGTCCATAGACTTTTTTTTTTAATTTTTCGTTCACAAAATATATGGTTAACACTCCACAATAACTGCTAATATAGTATATCATTATTATCATTATTATTGGTGGCGAGATAGCCCATTTTGGGTTCCTGGACTTTCTCAGAAACTCCCTCCATTTCTCCCTATCCATAGCCAGTTTCATCCAATTCTTTCTCCAATAATCCCAACATCTTGCTAGATACAGTTCTTCCATCTATTCTTCGCCCTTTCTATCCCCCTCTCTCTCTTCCGATATCATATCTATGTAATTCATCCAAAAGCGTTCTAAGTCTGTATGGAGAAAGGATATTCCATGAATTAATTTTCAGATTCTGTTGTATACGGCTGCTATTCTTTGAATTTCATAATAAGATTATTTAGATGAAAGCAGACTAACAGCTTGTGAGATGAGATTTATGCGCCGAACAGCTGGCTACACCAAATGGGATCCAAAGAAAAATGTAGAAATCCTTCAAGAACTTAATGTGTCACCAGTACTGGACTACATCTCCAGATATCAGCTAAACTGGAAGGAACATGTCTCAAGAATGGCTAGATCCAGGATCCCCAAGGCAATAATGAACTACTGTCCAAATGGGAAACGATCACTTGGTCGACCTATGAAAAGATGGCACGAAAACCGCTTTCTCAGGCCGTAACAGTTCTTCTAGGACTAATACCTGGCAGGATGATGATGATAAATGGATAGGTTATCAGCCTTTCGCGTACGATTCTATTGATGGGGCTCCCACCTAAGGTTTCAGACAGGCCTTGTTTCTTTTGGGATATGTTCCCTTGGCTGAAATAGTCAAATTTAAGCGTCGGGAATCCGCTTTTCACCCTAGCATATCTTAGTCACTAAGCGTTATCCGGGTTTACGATGAGGATGTGCATGCATCGGTTTTGGCAGAAATACACTTGGCATTTCTTGAGCTTTTAGTTGATGTATAACGTCAGGAAGTTATACCCAAACGATACCAGCTACTCCTTCTAGTCCCTAACTTAGTATTGGCCCTGGAATAATTTAAATTTGTATACAAAGTCTAATAATGAATAAAATTTACTCAGATCCTGATATTTGAGCAAGTAGCAAATCGGTAAGTACAATGTTTTAAATTCGTAATGGATAGATTGCACATTAATCAAAATCTATATTAATTAATTAAAAATTGACGATTTTACATTTATAATAATTATGTAATTTCATATTATGTGTATAATTACTATCAATTTTATTTTAATGTAAATAATTTAATATAATTTTGTCAACATCAAAACTTGTTTAGGATTTGTCAAGTTTGTTTAATGAATTATTTAACCGCTAGCATTCACACTGTAATTATTGTTACTAATGTTAGATGTGATAATTATTAATAGCTATATAATATAATAATGTTAGATTATTTACTAAATTTAGCCTAGAGTCCTTTATCTGATGTATTCCCCATTTGTTTGTTTAAATATTGGTTTAATAAATAGGCCTACATTTGCATTATGATTGTATATATATATCTTCTTCTTCTTCTTCTGCTTCATCCAATTGGGCCTTTTGGCCTGTTTTCATATCAAGTGGGATTTAATGAATCCTCCCATCTAGTAAATGGGCGTCCAACATTATATACCGTATGTATATATATATATATATATATATATATGTGTGTGTGTGTGTGTGTTTGTGTATATGTGTGTGTATACATTATAAATTTAGAACGTTACCAATAATTAAAAAAATGAGTGTACAATAAAATTATCTTATTTTATTCTACATTGTGACTATAAGGCTGCAAGTTTTATTTTAATTAAAATTGCATTTTTAAGTAGGAAAAATAAAACGCATTATAGAATTTTATGAAACATGACTCTTTTTCTAAGAAGTGAGATACTGGACTCTGGTCTCGATACTTCAAAAAGGAAGTTTTCGATAAAGTATCTATTTATTTAAATGTAAACAAAGTTACATAATTAATAGCTATTATCTTGATTTCAGAAAAAAATATTGTGAGACGTTTAAGGGTTTTCCATCTCTTTAAATTTATCACATCTGATTATATGTAATGAGAAATCACTTATCTGTTTACAGCTATTAATAATTATCACATCTCATGCCTCTAGATTTCAAGCACGTGGACATCTGTAATTATTATTATAGGCCTAGCTTATTTTAAAATCTATTGTTATAATGCTAACTTTACTTTTATAGTGATATCCATTGAAAAATATTACAATATGCTATGACTACATATATTTAGTATTGATCAATAATATTTTGCATCAAAATCTATAACCAAAATAATAATAATAATAATAATAATAATAATAATAATAATAATAATAATAATAATAATAATAATGATAATAGGTATAGATTCATGGAAAAAATAAATGACCGAAAATAGTATAAAATCCATAGTTCTCGGAGTCGCTAAGATGAATATTGACATTCCCGTTGCTGTTTAAATCTAAGTCCAGCCTCCGTTGTTATGGAGGTTGAGAATGGGTGAAAAATAAAATGTTCAGTATCCGAGATTAATGTTCAAATTAATAGGGTTTCCAAGGTCGCTAAGCCGATTGATGAGAGAAGATCGATATAAATAAATACCCGGGTTACGCCAGGTAATCAGCTAGTCCATCCATCCATAGTAATTCTGCCGAGGGCAGGTCTTTCACTGCAATCATAGCATGTTCGTGCTATGCTTGCAGCTTTACTAAGGAATTGTGGGTGTGGTAGCTTCCCGTTGCTTTCCACACCGGTGAAGGATGATGATGATGGCCATATGATTTCGGGGACCGTTTGGGCCTTAAATTTTTCCTGACATTTGTCTTACAGGTGAGGAAAAACCCTGATAAAAACCTCACCCAGAAAAACTGCCCCGACCGGGGATCGAACCCGGGCCCGCTGCGTGACAAGGCAGCACGCTACCTCGAGACCACAGCGGTGGACAATCAGCTAGTATGGTATGTAAATATGAAAATAAAATTAATCTACTAATAATATTCTATGAATAATTTGAACGCTAATATTGTTTCATAATTAAATTTCATACAATAAAAACATCACACCCTTAAAAACCAAATAATTTGCACCATAATATTGTTATTATGACACTAAAGCTATCTCTACAAATGACATTCGTACTTTTAATGCCCTTAATAAAAATTTATTTTTGTATATTTTCAACAAATCATTGCAATCCGTGTTTTCCTACCGGGATATCACGTGTTTGTTTACAATTAACTATTACTGTTTTTTAATCTCACAGTAGACGTGTCGGAGGAACTCATCACTTTGATATGGTGTTTCATCACTATGAGATAGAAGATGCAGGTTAATTTGGTCTACAGGTGTTGAATGTTTTGGTTGGACTCTATGGGCAGTTGCAATTAGGAAATAATCCTTTATTTATTTTGTAGAGATAGGAAAAGAAAGAAAGTAGAAGAGATTACGAGTATTTCTGCTTACGTAAAATGTTTGGTCCAAGTAGAGACGTACAAACAAATGAATGGAGAAAACTGCGTAAAAGTGAGTTGCATGATCTTCGTAGGAAAGCAGATATAATAAGAAAATCTTCAGACTCGGGACCTATGGCTTAAAGTCCCTCCCGGAGGACCTGCACCTTTGATTTTTCCATCCTAAAAACTCCATTGGTCCCGGCCGGGTTTGAACCCGCGACCGTCGCGTCGGTATCAGAGGCAAGGAGCATAAACACTAGTCCACCACGGCTGATCGTTTATCTTTGAATTAAATTCTAGTTATATCCGCTCATCGACTGCAGGAATCTCATTTGCGATAAAAAAACTAATAATAGCTCTTTTATTAGAATTAAGGTAATAAGAAGACATTTTGATAAACAGATGAGAATAGTACAAAACTAAGATTTACATAACATCACATTATAACCTGCTCCAAAATACGGAAGTCAAATTTGGATTTTAAATAAAAGAAATTCTCATAAACTTACAGTAAGACAAATGCGCTTCTTACGTTCACTGTTAGGAATTAATAGATTGGATCACCAAAGAAACGCCATTATCAGAGAAAAACTTGGAGTATCAAGTTTATATGAAGATATAGAAAGATTCCAATAAGAATGGAAAAATCATCTGAGAATAATGGAACGAAATAGACTTCCAAAACTTGCGTTCCAATATTTTCCAATTGGACATAGTGACCAGGGAAGACCAAAACATCGGTGGAAAGATCAAAACCATCTTCGTTAGGTTTACCGTCACAGGTCACATGACCTAAAACGGATTTGTTCATGATGATGATCATTATGATGAAGATGATGATTAAAATTAAATGCCATGTTCGGCCTATAATACTAACTCATATCACATGAATTCAAAATGAGGTTTTAAGTATGAATTGAGATTTCGAAACTAATTTGTAAATAATTTTCAATCCTTTCAAGGTAGGTTTGTATAATTTTATTATATATTATTTGGAATTCCATTTTTTAAATAAATATATACCTTGAAGATGACGATGATGATGATATTAACGTATAGCCTACTGTTAACACCTCGGTCTTGGTGGTCTATTGGTTATGTTTCTTGCCTCTAGTCTCGAGGGTGCAGACCCCTGGCAGGGGTTAATGGATTTTTAGAATGGAAAAATCCAAAGGGACAATTCCTCCAGGAAGGACTTTAAGCCTTCGGTCTCGAGTCTGAAAATGTTCGGGCTCGTAAAAGAACCTTTCAGCAAAATTTAACCTGCCTTCTCCATCCATTAGTTACCTACTAGATGTGTCATTAACCATGTGCCACTCACTTGCATCTACAGGTAAATAAGCTAATTAAAATAATTTTTGGTCAAAAAATTCCCGCTTGGGGAGCACCCATGTCTCCACGAGGGAGTTATAGGGCACATTGTAAATAATAACACCCCTACAACGTACTCACAATGAACTAGCTTGTATGGAATGTATAGGTGATACTCACAATGAACTAGCTTGTATGGAATGTATAGGTGATTAGAACTATTTCAAAATTAAATACAAATTAAAATTATATACCGGTACTCAAAATCTATGCCAACAAAAATTAATCACTGAATAAATTCACATGTGATTAAGTTATGTAGATAGGAAATAACACTATGAGGTTTTTTAATATTGTTTATTTTTTATTTCACTCACCTCATACTTCATAACTCCTCGCAAGGAGTTATGAAGCATGAGGTGAGTGAAATAAAAAATAAACATCACATATGATTGTTTAACATTTTGCATTATTATTATTTATAGTAATGAAACAATGGAATTAGTTTGAATCGGGTACTACCAATTACTAAAATAGTATACAAAATTTACAACTATTAAAACTGCATTTGTAATATCAAATAATGTATTTACACTTAGCCTTACAAATCAAATAAGCATATCTACTGATGCCGCGCGGACATAAACTCTCCATACATCTGTATCCTGAGTCAACATTTTCCAATCATCCATTGTATAATTTATCTCCCTCAAATCTCGATTAATGTTAATCTCCCACCTCATTCTTGGTTTGCCTTTTGGATGTTTTCCCTCTGGTTTTCCTATAAGGATCTTCCGTGCCCCTCTTTCATTCCTCATTAATGACATATGCCCTTCCCATTGTAAGTCTACGAGACTTAACTCTTCTTGTTGTTATCTGTTTTCCCATAAATATCAAGTAGCTCACTGTTATGTAGTCTTCTCCATTCGGCTGTCTGTTCATCTCTCCTTGGTCCAAAATTTTTCCTAAGAACTTTATCTCTACATTTTCTGATACTATTCCAGTAATTAAGTTATCTTCTAAATGGATATGGCTTGGTCATATTAAATAATGAATTTAAATGAAACACTAATTATTAAGAAAAGTGTGCCTGAAGGACGAAGGAATGTAGGAAGACCTGAACTTCGCTACATTGAAATTGTGTGGACGGCAGATAAATATCGAGTTGGAGGAAAATACTGATGGAATCGGAAGCTCGAGCTGAGGTGTAGAGTTAATATATTTCTTTTAACGACGCTCTTTATCAAATTAGGCCATTAGTATCGTAATTTAAATCTAGTTGTGAAAGAATCGACAAATTTTACTCAAGCTTGAATTTCTTTTGCATCTCTTAAATCTACGAAACGGAACCCAAGACTTTTCCTTCCTTCCCCTCTGAAAGATTTGATACTCGGTCGTGTTGAACCTGCGTACCTCGGAACATTAGTCCACAAAGACCTACTTGGTTGTTGAGTTATTAATAATTATGAAAATTGTATCCTTTGAATTATTTTATTTAATTATCCGTTTTTGTTAGAAGCGGAAAATATGTTGAATGCAGATTTATCAGCTAAGTTGAAATAATGATTTCAGTACGTGTTTCTAAAATTGTGATTTATAGGATCTTATAGTTATAAATGTAAATCGTTCGACTTATATTTAGCTGTAGTAGACCATAAGTAATTTCAGTGCGGCTACTGATCTAAGGCAAGGCACAGATCAACGTGACAATATAGATGATTTCCTGATATGTTGCATCATCAAATGTCCCTAGTGTGTAGCGTAGACTGTATATTATTTTTATTTAGAAAATGACTCCTCAGTCGCTGACAAATGCTTCGTTTCATATGTTGCGCGAGGCTTCTGTCTTCTTAAGTTTGAAGATAATTTAGATTTAGTGTTTATTTATTTAGCTTAGTGGATTTTACGCCATAGGTCTTTTCTTCCATTCAACCAGATCAGACATATTAAATTACAAAACAATTTTAGATAACGTAAAAATAAAAATTAGTTATAACTTTTTTTTAAAGTGATCCCACAACAGGCCTCAGGAGGCCTTTTGGGGTAGTAGGAGGTTAAGGCTCCCACTTTTTCTAGACAATCGGCACTTTATGTCAGCCGGGTTGTCAGCCCTGCGTGACGGCCGTCTTTACCCCAGAGCAAGCGTCTGGTACTCATTTCAGTTAGAGGCTGAGTCGACCCCAGGGCCATAGTGCCGCCAGAGGGTTTGGGTCAGTTTAAAAATCCTGACCCCAACGGGACTTGAACCCTCCGGCTTGTAGCTCAGTGCCTTAACCACTACGCTACGGCATGCCCCCATTAGTTATAACTAATAATAATAATAATAATAATAATAATAATAATATAACTTGTAATGAATCTTATCCATTAGTGGGGTTTCGAGGTAGTGTCGCTGCCCCGCAGCCAGCGGGCACGGGTTCGTTCTTTGATCGGGACAAGTTTCCCACCCTAAAATTAAAAATAAAGTAGGAATTAAACTTCTCTCAAAAAATAAGTAAAAAGTAAAAAATCTTATTCTTCTGAAAGTACAGACCAATAATAATAATAATAATAAAATAATAATTATAGATGTAAAAAGACTACCAAAATAATTTACCCTTTCCTGGGTGATTTTATTTTCAGAGTTTTTTTTCCTCACCTGTAAGACAAATGGCAGGAAACTTTAATGCCCATTTTGTCCCCGAACATCATCTGGGCATCATCATTATCACCAATTATAGCAACAATAAAATATCACATACCTTATTTTGACGTCACTAAGAATTTCAATGAAACGATTTCTCTGTTATACCGTAGTTAAAAAAAGTATGTACTTCTAACCTTATCTACCTACATCTATAAAATAAACTTTAATAAAATAAAAAATGAAGTATGTTTTTTCAACCTGTGGTAGTCCCAGAAATCAGTATAAAATGTACCTACTTTCAAAAAACATTACTTTCTAAGACACATTCCTAATTTAGCAGAGATATAGGCCTAAGGTTCATATTATATTGTTTCACTTAATACGTAGGTTAACACTTTATTACAAATTTATCATCCATCTTGCTATGAGAATAAATGAAAAAGACGTATTATAGATGAATAAAAAGAAGACTAGCCTATAAAATAAAGTAAAAATATACCTTCTTAGGTCAGAGCCGTCGTCCTCAACTTATAAAATATATATGGTTGCCTGAAGGCCTTTCAGAATCTCTATTCCATCTTCAGCAGGTCTTTCTTCGCTACATTTATTTATGTTCTCGGTGCTGTTCCTAATGTAGTGTTGTCCGCTATACGATGTATGATATCGTCCGGAAGAAGCTTTAGTCGCGAACAACACTACATTAGGACCAACATCAGTTAATGTAGCGAAGAAAGACTTGCAGAAGATGGAATAGAGATTCTGAAAGGCCTTCAGACAACCATATATTTTTTTATAAGTTGAGGACGACGGCTCTGACATAAGAAGGTACATTTTAACTTTATTTTATTTTATCATTTTTATTGTTATTGAACCCAGTTTGTCATGTTTTCTTTAAATAGCATATTGTAAAGGGTTTTCAGTACTGTACAAAGAACTTACATTACAAAGCAATATATAACTTATTTCTTTGATGTAATAATTTTGTTTTATAGGTACTATTCTAGCATTCCAAGTTATTTTACTTTTTTCAGAGTAAAACCGAACACACATTTCACTGATTCTCGCCTCCAGGGATTACAAAGTTTTATATCTTATGGTCACTCGTTCAGATTTTGGTGCGCGTGCTTCCTAATTTGAACTCCGCCTCTCACTTTTTGATTGGTTATAGTTATGGTATTCTGAAGCAAGTGGAACTATTTTACAATTTTAGTACGATATCATAGGCCTATTTGAATTATAAAATGTAACTTGACATTTTTGCATTTGAATTTCATTTTTTGTTTTATGATTTCTGACAGTAGCACATTTTTTTGATCATATAACGTCACTGACAAAAGTTATATATTTAAGGGATACTTTTAAAATGTTTTTACTTTGATCAAAGCTAGCGCTAACAATCTATATGTGGAAGGTTTAAGTTACATATGATTGTAATTTTCATCAACACCAAAATTGTAACCATTAAATACACTTATACAATTCAAGCATTTATGCTAAATGTGGCCCCAAATTACATCCTTAAAATGACAACATTACGAAATTTCTAATCCACAATTTGTTATAGTATTTTTGACGTTATTTTAATTTTTGGAAAACAAGAAAATATGTAAATTATAGGCCTATATATATATATATATATATATATATATATATATATATATATAGGTCCTGTTCCTGTGACTTAAATATGTTCCTCATTTTCAACGTTGTCTTGATCTTCCCAGATCACAGCCTTCGATGTTCATACATTAGCCTAAAAGATAGATATGAAACACGATTTTTAATTCATCATGTAGACATGGTCTCTGAAGTTTATTTGATATTCCACAATGTCATATTCTGTTTTTATTGTGCGTAATCTATCTATAATATTTTCATTTTACGTATAGGCGGATTATCCTTTAGTAAATAAAACTACCTCCATACACGTTAATAATAATGTATTAGTTTTTTGTCTATTTAACCTGTAACATTATATTTTGAAGAGCATGGTGGATCATGTTATGCTTTTTATTCATCTATTTCTAGTTAATATAAATAATAAATAAATAAATATAGAGAGTATTTACGTAATTTAAAATTCTATGTAATATGAACTTTTCACAATAACACTAAACGTGCTCCATGGTACAAACCAGACCGACATCTGAACAATTTTTGTATGTGTTTTAAGATTCAATGGTTTTTAAGATAAATAAAAAATCAGAAACTTTTTAAATATTTTGCTCAAGGATTATGACGTATTCATAAGACGTCTCGGTGGACGTTCGGCTAGCGCTCGCGAAATTCTGAAATAGGTAGTATTCAACAATGGAAAGTTAGGAAAACAACAATGACTGATAATATCCAATTAAAGGGAAAACCAAGGAAGTTAATCGGTACGCCTGCCGCAAGTTTCAACTGGGTTGGTCTTTATTTTAGAGACAGAGACCCTATATCATTTTTAGTGACTTGTTTCACATTTAACAAAGGAGGCACATTCAAATTTGGGTGGTTCAGAAGAGATCCGATTGCAAAAAGTTTGAAAACCCCTTACTATAAAGGCAACTTAAAAGACCGCAAAATCCGGATAGGACATTTAGTTTCCTTGCTATTACGTCAAGAGCTATAAATTATAACCGCAAGGAAAGAAGTGTTAATAGACATACTGGTTAATTTTTAATCATAAATATATACTAGGAATTCTGAGAAAATCTTTATGTATAAAAAAATCTAGGTTTAACCAGTTGAAACTTGCGGTAGGCCAACCGATTAACTTCCTTGGTTTTCCTTTTAATTGAATATAATTAGTCATTCGTCCGGCCTTTGCTTTGAACAGGCCATTGGGCTTAATCCTTGTTGTTGATGATGATGATAATTAGTCATTGTTGTTTTTCCAAACTTTTTAAATGTTTTGCTCAACGATTATGACGTATTCATAAGACGTCCGGTGGACGTGTGACTAGCGCTCGCGACTGCCCCAGTTGGGATCCCAGGTTCGAATTATGACATTCCGGAGGGATATTGGTGTTGGGGCCACACAGGGATTTTTCGGGTTTTCTTGCGGTTCTCATGTTTCGTGAATGTTATCCCACCTACTCTTTTCCCTTCCCCTTCATGGCATTTCATCTCTCATTGATACATCTCACCTCTTCTCATGTTAGGTAAAAATAGTTTGGTTTAGTGAACCATTAGGTGTTAAAATATGTAGTTATGGGGGATGTAATAGGGAACACACCGGTGTGCTTTCACGTGACTTCGAGACTGAGTAACAACCTAGGAGGTCAGAATAGGGGCCAACAGGAGGATTACGGCGTGGGCCCAACTTAAAAAAAAAATGGCGGTATGAGTCATCAACGCAGTACTTGATGTGTCTGACCAGGAGGAAGACCCATAACAAACTACATAACACCGTAGAGTAGATTTTAATTTCATTCATTCCATAATTCTGGGAAAAGCAATAGTACTTTGAGGTCGCATTGCTTGGGCAGTTTGCCTCCCATTTTAAAAAGAAAAGCAAATAATTAGGCATCTACCTGATGAAACAAATTTGAGGAACTTGGTACCAAATATATATATATATATATATATATATATATATATATATATATATTGTCCACCGCTGTGGTCTGCATTGTCACGCAGCGGGTCTGGGTTCGATCCCCGGTCAGGACAGGCTCCTTGGTGAGGTTTTTTTTTTTCCAGGGTTTTTCCTCACTTGTAAGACAAATACCAGGAAGCTTAGAGCCCAACGGTCCCCGAAAATCATCCGGCCATTATCATCATTATTCATCGGTGTGGAAAGCAACGGGAAGCTACCACACTTATAATTCCCTAGTAAAGCTGCAAAGCAGTGAAATAATTACGACTAAGATGTAAATTATTGGGTTCACATATCCCATGTTATCTAATTTTCCGCTAACAATGATATTTTGCCTTACTTTTACCATTCAGTGTTACCTTTATCTTATAATAAACTCAACCTCATGGATTAAACCTAGGCTTCTATTCATCTATTCCATCTCAAGATTTATAACTGTTCTTACCACCTTATCTTAGATATTCCTATTCTTCTTTTTTGCCAACTATAAGAAGACTTATATTTGATTTTCTGAAAATGAATATTCTGGAATAATGTAAGTTTTTTCTAAGTTTTTGTTGAATTTCCAAACTTCAGCTCCATATGTGACAGTACTTAATGTATTAATATATAGGCTTATAATTTGATTAACTTATCATAAGTAATGCCACGAGTGATTTCCAAATTATCGATAAATTCACGATTCACGAAGTGAGGAGTGAATTTATCGAGAGAATTTGGAAATCAAGAGTGGCATTTGTTAGGACTATTTAACGAATAAAAGTAAGCTGTTTACTCACAAATAATTATTTAGCTATAGTTATTTTAAAATATTTATATATTTAATGTAAACGGCAATGTTAGAAAACAAATGAGAAACGATTGGTACGCTTCATTTGCTACTTTTGTTCATCACTGCAACCAGCTCATATCATTTATTGCCAAAGGATCGCAATATTATAAGAATGCGCCCTAGTGGAGAAATGTATAACCCATATTTTAGATATTAATTAATTTCTGATGTCCTATGATGTAAATAATTATGTCAATTATATTTTTCTGCAACGTCATTTCCTGGAAAATAATTCGTTTAAGAAAGTGCAAACAGTGGTTTCTTTTTTGGTGGTATAATCAATTGCTACAAATGTTTTTATATTATCTCCCGCATGCGCTATCTGCTGACATTCATGCACCATATATACAATCTGGTAGCCGTATTTCTTGGAGGATCAGTCTCTGCAAAATAATGCTGTGACCTATCAGAATGTTAAAAAGGAGGAGCCTTCTTTAATATGATAAACTTCCGTTGATAAATTTGAGGCGAAACACGACTGTGATTGGTTGTAAATCAAAAAATCATTGAAATGTGATTGGTCATTGACTCCCATTTGGGGCATGAGTTAAATAGACATGGAAAATAAATGTTGATACTGACATGCTAGTTCTAAATAATTTACATTTTCTTTACCATTTTTTTTATTCATTTATGGCACTGTGCCACAGCACAGGAAATGTTATATTAATGAACTAAATTTCTTACATGTCTGTGAATTCCCTCAAGTATGATCTTGAAACAGTTTAAACAAATCCCAAACTATAATCTCCAAGGTTCTATTGATCTAGTAATTCGACTTAATTACAATAAATGATATCCTTTCTCTTTTCTTCATTATGAGCGTATAACGTGTTCCATTTGTATTTACACGAGTATTGCAAAACTATGCTGGTCAAGTTTGAGTGGGGGCAAAAGTGATCCGGTCCCCCCTCAGTGTACTGAAATATAATGATTGTTCTTGTACAGTTAAATAAAAAAATGTACTGCTCTGACACTAACAGTGTGCCCTAATTTAAAAAAAAATAGTTGTCTATTTTTAACTATAAACCATTTGGTTTTTGTTCAGTTATTTCATAAAATAGCAACATTATTATTAATTAAAACATACATTACATAGTGCAATAAAGTAAGTTTTTTATTTATAAACATTCAAAAAGAATGATATACGACTTCAATCACAGTAGATGCTAATTATAACGTAAAATATAGTGATAATTTGTAAATGAACTGGATAGCTGGTATTAACCGAGAAGTCCAAAAAAAAAAAAAAAAAAAAAAAAGCAATGAAAGAAATAATTCATAAAAACTAAACTTTTTGGACAAATTATAAAAAACTAATAAACGTGCTGGAGAATCTCTTAATATTAGATTGAGCATTTAATATATAAAAAAAAAATTATGTCTTACGTATATGCTGATGGCGTGACTATAAATGTAATTGCTGAATCCCTATTTGTAATTGAAAATCATTTAGCAATAAATAATACTATGTTTAGGATTGAAATTCAGCTTTTTTTATCTACAATGTTAATACAGACAAAATGATTGATTTGAAATTTAGTATGAATAGACGAAATGTTTAACTTGTATCACAATATAAAATATCTAGAGCCGCCGAGATGGCACATGAGGTAGCAGGTCTGCCTCTCAACCCGCGGGCCCTGGTTCGATACTTGGATGAGTTGCATTTCAGGGGGCAAACCATAGCATAGTTGATTAAGGCAATACATTACAAGCTGGAAGGTCGAAGGTTTGAGTTCCAGTTGGGTCACGATTTTTAAACTGGTGGAATTATGATTTCTTCACTGATGAGAGTTCCTACAAAGATTTTGGATCAGGTGAGAGGATAATGGTGTGGAGAACACCTAATCAAGAAATATCTTGGCGCCGTTTGACCCTGAGGTCGACTCATCCTCTAACGTACATGAGTACTAGGCGCTTGTTCTGAGAGTAACGGTGGCCGTCACGCAAGGCTAAAACCCGGTTGACATTAAGTGCAGATTATCTATAAAAATAGGAAATTTAATATCCTACTACCCCTAAGGCCTGTTGTGGGATCACTTTGACTTTACACCCAACCGCGCACAGGCAAAATGTTGTATGCCCGTTAGCTTATAAATGAAGAACCCTGTATATATATATATATATATATATATATATATATATATATAGTAAAACTTGTTTAATCCGGAACGTGAATAATGCGGAAATCAGTCCAATGTGAACAAATTTATTGGTCCCGGCAAAATAATAGTAATTTTACGTGTATTTATTTTGTATAAAACAGAATCTCCCCAACGCGGAAACGGAAGGATATTTCTACACAATTCATGAAAAGAAATAATGTTTATAAGGCGGAAATATAGAGAAAAAATAAATTAGTTTCCACTTCATTCAATTCCCGTTAGGCGAATTTTTAACAATAAGTGATAATTCCTGCCACTGGGTGAAGTAGAGTTTCTACCTGTATCTGGAATTTTCTTTCTGCCTCACTGCGCACCAGTTTTACCAAATACAGGTACGTTTAACAAAATTTTGGCATGTGACATCTGTCTTACAAATAACCTGTGCACTGTAAAATCTTAAATTAGTTTAAGATCTGAGACCGATTGTAAACGTATTTTTCACAGGTAGCGTTCTAAATTTACGGAACAAACATAGCTAAATCGTGTGTATTATTGTCATTAAACGAAAAAGTGAAAGTGATTGAAAAACAAACTCTCAGTATGCGAAATAATGACTAAATTTATTTTCTCATTCCAATTCTTCCAGACCTATCTCCTTCATCTTATATCATCCATCCATTTAAATCTAGGTCGACCTCTCTTTCCTTTTTCAGGTGGAATCCATTCGAAAGCTTGTCTGGGTAATCTTTTCTCTGGCATCCTACGTATATGGCCATACCATTCTAGTTGTCTGTATCTCACAAAATCTAGTATTGAATTTTGGATTTTCATTTGTTGTGTGATGATTGTATTTTTGATTTTTTTTTTCAATTTAGAATGTCTAGTTGCCCGTCTGAAACAATCCATTTCAGTAGATGTAAGCTTTAAACTCAAATTTTTATTCAACTGCCAAGTTTCTGCACCGTATGTTAGCGTGCCTCGAATTATGGATTTATAAATTTATAATTTGGTATCTATTCTTATGTTCTTATCCCAGAAAAGTCAGTTTAAGATTGTTATTACCGATCTGCCATTTTTGAATTCTATATTTTATGTCATTTTCTTGGGTACATTTTGAGTTAATTTTGATCCCCATGTAATTACATTCTTCACATCATTTGATAATCCCATTATTATTAATATTATTATTATTATTTTATTATTATTATTATTATTATTATTATTATTATTATTATTATTATTATTATTATTATTATTATTATTATTATTATTATTATTATTATTATTATTATTATTATTATTATTATTATTATTATTATACAACTCAATGGTATTAATAAGCTGCTAGTTTGTGCTGATGATGTACTATTGGGTGATAGCGAAGAGATACTAAAGGTCAACACGCACACACTATTGAGTAACACTAAGAAATTGGGACTGGAAGTAAATATCAACAAAACTAAATATATGGTCACACATATATTTAGTTTTAGTTCCATTATATAATGGAAATGGACAACTAGTGACAAATGAGGGAAATTTTGAGGGAGTGGCTAAATTCAAATACCTAGGAACAAAAACCACAAATAGCATGAGATGTACAAAGAAATTAAACGTAGGCTCAATTCTGTAAATGCGTGCTATTATGCATTACAGAGACTTGACGCTCCAACTCCTTATAAAAAACGTTATACTGAAAATATATAAAACTATTACTCTATCAGTTGTATTATATGGATGCGAAACATGGACTCTTACTTTAAGGGAGGAGAGGAGATTACGAGTATTTGAGAATAAAGTTCTTAGGAACATTTTTGTACCGAAGAGAGATGAACAGACATGTGAATGGAGAAGACTACATAACAGTGAACTACATGGTCTTTATGGGAAGCCAGATATAATAACAGTTAAGCCTCGTAGATTGCGATGGGCAAGACATGTGGCACGAATGGGAATGAAAGAGGTGCATGGAAGCTTGTTGTAGGAAAACCAGAGGGTAAACGCCCAATTGGTAGACCAAGAATGAGGTGGGAGATTAACATTAACTATGATTTGAGGGAAGTAGATTATAGGGGAATGATTGAAAAACATTGGCTCAGGATAGGGATGTATGGAGAGCTTATGTCCGTGCGGCCATGAACCTACGGGTTCGATAGTGCCAGTGAGTTGTTAGTTTTATTATTATTATTATTATTAGTAGTAGTATTATTATTATTATAGATGATAATAATAATAATAATAATAATAATAATAATAATAATAATAATAATAATAATAATAATAATAATAATAATAATAATAATAATACAAAAATGGGGATTACAGATAAATTATAATAAAACAGAATACCTTTCATTGGATACAACAGATGAGCTAAAATGTCATTCAGGAAGAATACGTATGTTAAAAATTTTAAATATTTAGGATCTATTTTAGACAAAAATCAGAATTCAACTACAGAAATTTAACTGATGGAACAAGAATCATTGGTATGATGAACCAGTGCTTTGGAGTAGAAATATAATATACAGAACGAAAAAAAGTATATTTCAAGTTCTGTTACAAAGCATTTTATTACATGGGTCCGAAACCTTGACAGTAAGTAGAAAACAAGCCAATAAGCTGTTGACAGTAGAAATGGATTTGGAGGCGATCGACAATAATTTCAAGAAGAGATAAGGTCAGAAACAGCACAATAAGGAAAAGTATGCAAGTTAAAAGAAATATATTGAAAAAAATAGAAGAAAAACGTTTGAAATGGTATGGACACTTCATAAGAATGGAAGAAGAGAGAATACGAAAGAAGATCCTTAATTGGAAAGCTAATGGAATAAGTGGAAGAGGCAGACCTAGAGAACTTTGGATGGATGGAGTGAGGAGAAGTATGGAAGCTAGAGATCTGAGGGAAGAAGATGCTCTAGACAGGAACCTCTGGCGACAAATCACTTTGGGTTGAAGAAGAAACACTGTATTATGGATTATTCCTAATTTACTACTACTACTAATAATAATAATAATAATTATTATTATTATTATTATTTATTGTCCATCATCTATGGGCTATTGTTATGTTGGACTTGACATATATGAACTAAATATTTTAATTGAAGGATGAAACTTTTTTCTCACTAATACGTAATAAATAAACTCATAAATATATGAAGCTATATTATATTTTAATACATAAATTTATAGCATTGTGATTAAAACGTGGTACTGCACAGACAATTAAATTTATACCGGTAGCTAAATAGTGTTACCGAGTTTACAAAGACAGGAATATTACTTAATATAATGTAAAGTGGACGTACTCGTAGTTTACGTGGCTGGGATTAAATGTTATAGGATGCATTTTGCGAAAATACAAATGAATAAAAAAATGTCGGAGGATTGCTTTCACATACATTTCTTCTTGTAAGTGGTTTAACGATCTACGCTACTCAAACGTCGGATATTAATTGCCTTGTTTACTTTTACACTATGAACGAGACTTGAACTTTATTTAAAAAGTCGCAATCTGAGTAATAATGCATTTGTCGAACACTCGTCATCATCATCATCATCACTCCAGGGATTAGGCAATTGCCCGTTCCGACTTCATAATGCATCAGCCCAACGTCTTCTAGGTCTTCCAACATCACGCCTTCCTCTTGTTTGATAATTTCTTGCTAGCAATGGATATCTCTCCTTACTCATTCCATCCATGTGTCGAACACTCGTAAATATGTATAAACATGTCTCCTTTACTGCTCTTTAATAATTTAAGACGATTAAAACCAAATACAGCATATTTAAAACATTTAACAATGCGTTACCTCTTGAACCACAGCTATGGCTTTTCGAGCATGCGCTGTGGGCCATAACAGGAACTCTGATTTTTGAAGCGGCTCATTCTTTTTGTCGCTAAGTGTACGTGTAATGCATTTCTGATATCAAACTTTCGAATTTTGTTTTAACATTTGCTATAAGCAGTTTCAAAGGCCAAAGTAACCTCATCGTACAGTGAAGGACAACGATAGGCTGAAAATACAGGGTGGACCGCTCGAATGGACCTAATTTCAATTGCTTGTTACTGGCAAACGGTTGAAGATAGAAACTTAAAACAACGTTCATGTTACAGAAAAACTCACCAAGTTTTGATATCCAGATCACCACATCTCTATATGAGCCCCAGCAGTCACTGTGACGATATCAAAGCGATGAACAATTTCTTGCCAAGTACGTTGGAGTATGTCTTCTGGAATGTTCTCAATAGCCTCTATGATGCGCTCACGAAGATCACGAAGGTCTTTGACTGGGGTGGTGTAAACTTTATCTTTGACATAGCCCCAGAGAAAGAAATCCAGTGGTGTTAAATCGGGAGATCTCGGGGGCCACGCGATTGGTCCTCCCCTACCAATCCAACGGCCAGGGAAAATGTTGTCCAAAGTCGTACGAACTTCATTGGACCAGTGGGGAGGAGCACCATCTTGCTGGAAAACGATGTTAGGCTGCAGTTGTTCAATTTGTGGAAAGAAGAACTGCTCCAGCATGTCAAGATATGTGGTACCACGAACAGTTTTCTCGGCGAAGAAAAAACGGTCCAATGACCTTATTATGTGACAAACTGCACCAAACATTCATCTTCGGACTATCACGAACATGCTCTTGAATAGCGTGAGGATTCTCCGATCCCCAGATCCGCACATTATGCCGGTTTACCTTGCCTGACAAATGGAAAGTGGCTTCGTCCGAGAAGAAAATCTTGGTCATGAAGTCAGGATCAGCGCCGAGACGGTCCAGCATCGTATTGGCGAATTCCACTCGTTTCGGCATGTCATTCGGCTCCAGACGTTGCACTAACTGCACTTTATATGCGTGCAGTTTGAGGCGTTTGTGGACAATCCGTTGTAATGTCGATTTTGGTATTTGAAGTTCCCGCGAAGCTCTTCTTAATGACTTCCGGGGGCTTCGCTCAAATGCGGCTTGAACATTTGCTACCATTTCATCGGATGCTCTGCGACCACCACCATGCTTCTTCAACACAGATCCTGTAGCTAATAATGTATCACGCCACTTCTTTATGCTTCTAGCAGTTGGAGCATCACGGTTAAACACACGCCGGAACTCCCTTTGAACTCTAATGATTGATTTAAACTCCGCATACCACAAAACAGCTTGCGCTTTCATCTGCGGAGTCGCCATTTTCACAAACAATTAAATCTAAGAACGAGAAACGTATCTTTGTGCCATCTACCGACAGGATTCGAAACTTGGTGAGTTTTTCTGTACTATGAACGTTGTTTTAAGTTTCTATCTTCAACCGTTTGCCAGTAACAAGCAATTGAAATTAGGTCCATTCGAGCGGTCCACCCTGTATAAACAAAAGAGTGTGGGGCAACGATGCATTTTTGCGACTTATAAATAAAGAATTATGGAGATGTACTCCTTTGTTTACATATTCCAACTACCTTTGTCCAACATTGTATGATACCAATTCTTGATTTGTACAAAATTAAATTTAATCTGGCATTTCTATTGTTTCAGGTAAGGCATCATTCGATCCTATAGTTCATCTTCTGTAAAAAGTAAGTAATTTTGAAATACAAAACTCACAAAAAATCTAGCGGAAAAGTCCACATCCAAAAATATCCATAATATATTGTAACGTTTCGGATAAAAATCAAATGATGTTAACATATAGATGTAGATTTATATTTAACAACGCTCGTATCAAAGGCGTTGCAATTTAAATTGCGATTGAAAAGAGAGAAAAATTATGCTTAGAGGCCTCTTATTTTAGACCTGATGTTGGTTTTACCCACTGTTAATCTAGACACGGGACCCACGGCTTTACTTCAGGAGATGTAAAAGTTTGATCCAAATAAACTGGCTATAAATATTCTAGATAAAAGGGATGGAATAAAGATATTTAAAAAAACATATAATATTCAACTTGTTTCAAAGAAATGCAAGACTATTAATCTGTCAGAAGACATTAATTCTCCTCGCATAAAAGCCACATAATCAGATTTGCTTATTGTATTTCCAAACATACAGATTTCAAATAATAATTTGCGGGAAATGAAATGGAAAAATATAATTTAAAGACTTATAAGTAAGACCCGGATTTTGATGAAATGTCATATTATTTATGAGTTGCCAGAGACGATGCAGATTAATAATTAATTGCATTGTGCAATAAATATGTTATACATGAGGTTTTATAGGTCATTGAAATGCATTTTTTCCACTTTTTTCTGATAAAGTCATTTTACAAATTTTATTTGTTATTTCAGGTCATTTTATTTTTTTTTAACTTTTGTACGTCAGTTTTTAAATAATCTATGGTTAAATGTTAATTTTTATGTATCTTTTTGCTATTTGTTTGTGCTCAGGCAAGTCAGTGAGACACAACAGTGGGTAGCCTCAATATAACGTGAAACCACTGTACTCTGCCTCCACGTGGATTTATTCGGGACTTCACTTTCAATGCGGGAATATTTCCGTTTGTCTTACGAGAGTAGCGTTTCTGTATGGTTGTGTTGATTTTCGTGCAGTGTAAAATGCCAAAAGAAAAAGTGTCTAGTGCTATTCGTTTAAGATAGTATGTAACAGAATTCGGTGAACAAGTATTTTCTAATGAAGGGAGTGTATTATTTTGCATGGTGTGCGAAATTAAAGGCGCTGCAGATAAACATTTCACAGTGGGTCAACATATCGGGCGCGAGAAACATCTGAACAAAATAAAAGTATTAATTACTGTTAAAACAAATTGCTTCCATATCAAATAGCAGGTCATCTCTATTTTTTAAAGAATTATGTGAAGTGTTTGTTACTGCAAATATTCAACTATAAAAACTAAACAATTCTAAACTACGTGATTTCCTCGAACGCCATAGGTCATACTGTTCCAGACGAATCAACATTACGTAAAAACTATTTAATAAAATATTATGAAGACACATTAAACCATATAAAACCGTGTTAGCTGATAACCGCCGATTGTTCACTATTGATAACTTAAGGATGACCATAGTGGTGTATTGTAATGTCAACTAAGCTATGTTTAGTTAATAACTTTTCATATTAGTTTAATATAAATGAGATTGGCCTAGTGATAATTATTTTTTAAATATTTTATATTACTACTAAGAACAGGAATTGCTTTAGAATAGTTACCCCAATCAATAATAATCATTATGTCTCTTAGATCATTTCTAATTAATAACTCAATCATTATTAATTAGTAAATTATTATGAAATTTATAATTTTCATTAGGCCTTTTTTTTTACACTTTTAGATCATTTTAAGGGAATATTATAGGTAATTTTTAAAAACATTTTAAGGTCATAAACATTATAAGGTTATATCCTATATAAAATATTTGGTTGAATCCAATAAGTGGTGTATGTCTATAGTGTGTAGGCCTAATCACTGTTAATTGTTCATTTAATTTTCACGATAGGCCTGTTCTGAAATCGTAATTTTAATGAAATCTGGACCTGATAATCAAATTATATTTCTTCTCTTAACGCTTAAGGAAAACCAGGAAAACATCACATATTTTGCTGTGTACCGGGGTTTTAATCTGGGACCTCCCAATTATAAGTTTACTCGATATTACTTTTTAATGAAAAATGAAATGGTGAATAAGGGTGAAACAGAACTTGGTAATGAAAATTTCAACTCAACAATTTCTTTGAAAATGATAAAAACGATCGCATATGTGGTGAAATGATTAGCTTTTCTGAATAGCATCCCAGCGATCCCGGGTTTGATTCCCAGCCCATTCCATATATATGTTTTCTTCGTATAGGATATGTAACGGGATCCACTCAGCCTCGTGACTATTAGATACAGACCCTATGTAGCGAAATATGGTTAAGAAAACTGAAACTAATATTGAAAGAGACTGCGTCCCGCTAACTACGTATCTCCTTGTACTATCTTTTGCTAGCCAGTGAACGCTACCATTTCACTCAGCTTTGGCTTTTCGGATTTAATGAGGAAAACTATAAAAAAAATCTCAGGTTGGTTGGCCGTGGGATTTTAACTCGAACCTCCCAAATACAAGCCTCAAATGCTACTGTCTGAGCCAACTCATTTGCTAAAAATGATTGTTTAGTTCTTGCTTGAGAATTATATTTAATATTAGACTTTGATATGATGACAGGACTCGAATCGCGGACTCAAATAAGGAAGATCCGTGCAGAGATTGCAAAAGCTATGATGTAATGGGATCCATGGCGCATGTCGTCACCCGGCAGCCAAATAAGGATAGAATGGTTGGGCGCCGCAATTTCTAGGACAAGGTCTCATTGCAGGTCCGAGATTGCAGCAAGACAACAATACGCCGCGGCGGATCCAATAAATCCAACTTTATCTGGCACAAGGTTACAGCTTTCCCCGGACTCTGCTAGGAAACGACCAAATTCCGGTATAATTCAATCAAACATGAGGAAGTGTAAAAAATTCATACTAATTGACCTATTACAAGGGGGGGAAAAACGCTTTAAATTTCTGCATATAACAGAAATATAAATGTCAACCTAGACAATTTAACTACACAAAATTGTATTGAGTTTTTGATTTTGTGACACTTGAACATATTTGTCTTCAATAGGTGTTTTAATATCTACTAACTATAGGCTAATTCATGTGTCTTGTTAAATACAATTAATATTAAATGTAGTTACTCATTATTTATTTTCTTAGTTTGATCTTTCTCATTGTAGCGACTTTTGCCCGCCGATGCCACTTAAGCCTTACATGAGTTTTCAGAAAAGATTTAACTCAGGAATATGTAGTCATATATACATTTTTAACCACACAATGATAAGGGCATCCCCGAATGAGTAATCAGTTAAGTGCCAGGGATGAAATAATTAATAGTACAATAGTGTTTATATTCGAAACAAATATTTGCTTTGATTAGTGAGAAAAAATAGATGACCAACACTGAACTCAGGACATCTTGAATATGAATCTGAAATTATATATATATATATATATGTGTGTGTGTGTGTGTGTGTATATATATATATATATACATACATTGTATATATATGTATACACACACACACACACAAAGTACATAAAATAATCTAAGAAAAGAGTAGACATTTGAAAAGTAAATGTAGGTACAAGATGGACAAGAGACTTTCGAAAATGAACTCCTCATAAGACAAAATTAACTGAAAAAATAGCAGTGCTCCATATAACGCAAATACACATTTATTGCTAAAAAACAAATACCGTATAATAATTCTAAATCATAAAGATGAAATATTAAGAATAGTTATCAACTATTGTTATGGCAAGCAGTTCAATTTCCGGTCAAATTATTTTCCTGCTTGTTTTTTGCAGATAAGAAAAATGTTAGAAAATTTAATCCAGATGCTGATTTTAAAGCGATAATTTTATAAATATTTTGTCATTGGGAATGAGAATGATTTGTTATCAGTTACTTAGCAACGGGAATTGCAACGTCATAACAAATGTTATGTAAATGTAGAGTACGTAGGACGATTTCTATAGCTCGATAACACCTAAAGCTAAATCCATTAAAAAGCAACTTGTTTAAAATTAATCCCAATCTCGTTTATGTTTCCGTGTTAATTTACTAGGGATTCATAGCATTCCTATAGCATTTTTAAAGCTTAAACAAACAAAAAAATCGATTCAAGCTTTTGAGAATTTATTTTATTTTATAAGCAATCTTGCTGCATCAGAATAATGAAAATACATCTATGTTCTTTATTTTACTTTCTTTCTATTCCTTGGTTTAACCTCTCCATTTGTAGGTGCTTTTACATGCCCCACATCTCACGAGCCTTACATGGTTTATTTTTCTTTAAAAAATAAAAAAACTTTACTTTTAGGGAAAAATTGTGTTTTTTTTGTAGTTTTCAAAATATTAAGGGTATTTAATGTTATAAGGGCCATAAACCTATAAATGGAATTCATACACTTCACAGTGAAACTAAATATATATATATATATATATATATATATTTTTTTTTAAACTGACAGAACAGTAAAATGACGCATTATAAGCTGATTATCAGAAAAAAATATTTTGTATTGTGTCCATTACAAAGGACCCTTGGAAGGATTTACAATAGCAGTTTCTCTCATTAAAACTGAAAAAAAATTTAAGTCTGCAAGGAATTCCATTGCATTGCTGTTATTCGAAGTACCAAGAGACGAAATGTATCATAGCTATAGATAGGAAAAATAAATGTGGCTACATTTTGGATCTGAGAGTACAGTATTTGAGAACTCACTGGAACAACTTGAGAAAGTCGACAAAATAGTCCTTTAGTCTTGGAACATTTCCTTGGTGATCAGGATAGAATAACCAAACTTTTTTTTTTTTTTGCGTACAATTTCATTTGAGTCGAAAGCTTTAAAAACTAGACTCTCTCACACTTTAATTATCCATTCAAATTTTAAGATTTCACATATAACCATACAAATCGGAGATTGCCAAATGTTTGTAGGCCAAAATAACTTTAATGCTTGTTTTTCTACATCAAACAATCTTTTGTACATTCTTACACTACTGAAACTTTCGTGTTCCAATTTGTAAAACTATCTATCTATAGCTTGGCAGCAAACAAAATGCAGTGCTAATAGTTCTTGCCTTGATTGTATAACTCACCTTACTTAGACCGGTGTTCTCTTATGTCCCTCTTTTTCTACCAATTAGCGTCAAAACCCATATTGCCTGCACTGATTCCTGGTATCGCCAGCAAAACGTTGCTACATAATAATCAATAACAACAATGCTGATTTAATTGAACCCCTTCCAAGTTTACAACTAAATCACATGACCACGGACAAACCCCATTCAAGCAGACAGGTAGGGGAACATTACGCCATTGAAATGTAGCGCACGTGCAACACGACTGCATTTTGTTCGCTGCCAAGCTATAAAACCGGTTTAAAAATGTATAAAGTTCTTCCGGTGTCCAATGTTCTATGTGTTAAATATTGAATTTAAATTTCTTCCCTTTTGCTCCATTGTCCAAATTGTAAAACTAATTTTAAATATTGTACTCAGTTATTATTTTTCATTCAGACGAAACAAAATTTATTTGATATTCTTTGTTCCTTATGCAGGCCACTTGCTAGTTAATTAAAATAATAATATATTTTTAATAGAAATATTCCACTCTACAGTGGTTCTCCTTTAATCCGAAGTGATTTGTCAATTTGTCACCAGAGATCTCTGTCTAAAGCATATTCTTCCCTCAAATCTCTAGCTTCCATACTTTTCCTCATTCCATCTATCCAACGTTCTTTAGGTCTGCCTCTTCCACTTCTCCCATTAGCTTTCCAATCTTCCTTTGGTATTCTATATTATTCCATTCTTATGAGATGTCCATACCGTTTCAAACGTTTTTCTTATATTTTTTTCTGTGTTTTTCTTCAACTTGCATAATTTCCCTTATTGTGCTGTTTCTGATTTCATTCCGTCTTGAAATTCTTGTCTATCACTTCCAGAAATCCATTTATACTGCTGACATAAATAATAATAATAATAATAATAATAATAATAATAATAATAATAATAATAATAATTCAGAATTCCTTTCAGCATCCCAGATTATCAAAAATATTTTAATTGTACTCTCTTTACGTAGAATCTATAATTTAGTTGTAGAACAAGCATATCTATAAGATAGAAATTTAATGGAAGGAGAGATGTTAAACGTTCATTTTAGGGACATATATAGGCCTATGTATTTGTATGGGCATTTTAATGGGTATAAAATAACTATTGACAGATATAAGTGTTTTAGAAGATAGTGTTGCAAAAATGTAATTTAGTTATGTCCTTGATGAGTGAGGAATGACATGGCGGCCCCTCTCCGACCTGAATTCTGTCCGGTGTCAAGGCGGACAGCTCGCTCGTCAGGAAACAGTTTCACTCTCATGCGCAAAAATATAGTAAATACACCCACTGATCCAATCGCGCCATTTTATTTACACAGGGACAAAATTTATTAAAGCAATTTGGCAAATTATGAAACGTATAATTCATCATCATATGAATAATTTTTGGTTAGGTTTTCTTTAACTTGTTCCATTCTTTCAATGTATGATTCTTCTTTCCATTTTTAGGATGTCTTCTTTCTTATTTAATTTTAGTGGATACTATAAATATCTTCTCACTAGTTATGTGTGTGTGTGTGTGTGTGTGTGTGTGTGTGTGTGTGTGTGTGTGTGTGTGTGTGTGTGTGTGTGTGTGTGTGTGTGTGTCGGCTAAGGTGGTCTAGTGGTTATGTTCCTTGCCTCTAGTCCCGAGGGTCACGGGTTCAACCCGGGCCGGGGTCGATTAATTTTTTTAGGATGGAAACATTCAAGGGACAAGTTCTCCGGGAAGACGTTAAAGCCCTGGGTCCCGAGTCCAAAGATTTACAGGCTCGTAAAAGAACCCGAAGCTTCTGAGCAAAATTTAACCGATCTTCCTCCATCCAAGTAACACCTTAGTTTCCTACTTGATGTCTTCTCGAGGCGATGTACTAACCACATGTCACTCGCTGACATAAATAGGGAAATAAGCGTAAGTAAAGTAGTCTAAGAAATTTCCACTAGGGGAGAACTCATGTCCCAAGTGGAGAGAACGGGGAACAACCAACAATCAATGTATATATATCTCCAACCGACTGCTAGTCACACTTCACATTGTCATTTACCAGAGTTGCGAAATCGTCCAGCCAGTATAGGGGTGACATATGATCAACAATCGAGTTCCCCAGCCGTTATATCTAGCTTTCTGAACCGGAGCTGCTACTTATTGTAAATACATCAATTTCGCACGAAATTTGGCCCAAAATCCTTAAGAAAATTACTTCTCCTTGGGGGCTCGAATCAGACCATGTCCCATAGACCTGCGCTGAGATATGTCTTAAACCTCTCGACTAAGACAATTACTTAATCGTAATAATAATAATAATAATAATAATATAATAATAATAATAATAATAATAATAATAATAATAATAATAATAATAATTCAAAGTTAATGGTAAAATATTGTACAAACTGAATATATTAATTTGGTATATGCTGCACCGTTGCATAGTTGAAAATGTAGTACTCTGCAAACCAGAAGAATGAAAATTGAAAACAAAATAGACTATTTGGGTCTGGATAGTCCCGCTCTAACTCTGTCTGTCTATCTCATTCTCTCTCTCTCTCTCTCTCCTCTCTCTCTCTCTCTCTCTCTCTCTCTCTCTCACTCTCTCTCTCACACACACACCACACACAAACAAACAAACAAACAAACAAACACACACACGCATTGTAATATTGAGTTAACATATTGTGGTATTTTTAAACCAATTAAGAGTGTTAACATTTTGAGGGCAATTAAAATGATATGAGTTGTATTTGCATATGTTAAGGTTAACATTGATTTCCTCTCTCCTCAGACGCTAGAGCGCCGCGGCGTCTCTGTGGCCTTGTGCATGACGTCACCGGTTCATGTGTCCTCGTTGTCAATTGGGTCAGTGACCCAGATAGCGCTACCACTTCACAGATTAGATAACCGCTCCATAATGCAGATACATGCATGCATCTTCGCTTCTAGGAAATTTAGCTCTCTTTACCTTGACAAGTCAACACAACTACACTGCTGAGATGTTATTCATACCTCGATTATTTTTAATATAGAGTTTGCTTAATGTAATGTTTTCTCCTTAACAATATATATATTATTGCTCTTTCTACTTTAAGACAGTTGGGTTTAATAATAAATATTTTATCAGGGCCTACATTTTATAATAGCATCAAGATTAAAATGACATAAAATAACTATAAATTAAAATGTTAATATCCATCCATCCATCCATAGTAATTCTATCCGAATGCAGTTCCTTCACTGCAGTCATAGCATTTTCATGCTATGCTTGCAGCTTTACTAGGAAATTGTAGGTATGGTAGCTTCCCGTTGCTTTCCACACCGGATAAGGATGATGATGATGATGATGATGATGATCATATGATATCGGGAACCGTTTGGGCCTTAAAGTTTTCCTGACATTTGTCTTACAGGTGAGGAAAAACCCCGATGAAAACCTCACCCAGAAAAACTCCCCCAACCGGGGATCGAACCCGGGCCCGCTCCGTGACAAGGCAGCACGCTACCTCGAAACCACAGCGGTGGACAATGTTAATATAATAAACTATTTTTTTTAAACTGTATATTCTGAAATTATGTTAACTGTTTCTCCTTCGCCATTTGCACTTTTCAGTCCGTTCCGGTTCCATCTTGGTCTGACATCACTTCATAGATATTTCTGGTTTCGCCTGCTTTAAGGTTTATATTGCGTCAACCTTGACTTTTGAATGATATCAAAGAGGCCCATAGGTTGAAAAACGCTGATTTATAGCGTTTGATTCTTTGACCTGTACAATTCTGATTAGGATCTAGTTGCATTATTTTATCGATTATTTTCAGTTAATATTCGTTTCCCTAGCAACACGAGGAGGTATAACATCAGTATGTTTACGTACATTACATTACTGTTATATTAGACTTTAGGTAGACGACAGATCTATAAGACCCTTGTCTACCAATCGACTCCTACCTTACATCATATAGATTGACGTCCATCCAGCCAGTGTAGCTGATTTTTTCAACTTGGAGCCTCTAATGGTTTTAGCTAGCCACATTCCTCACGATACTAGGTGAGCACCGGTCCATACTACCAGAAATTAAATTATAAATTGTCTTGCTACTTGGGAATTCCATCCAGCGAAAGTCCCGCAACTCATCACTAAGGCATAATGCTTTAAATCGCTCGGCTATGTCGCTGAGCATATATAAAATACTGTTGGTCAATTTTAATGTACTTTAATGTATTTGGTAACAAAATGAATATCAGCATCATATAGCTAAAAGCTCAAAGAAGAAACATTGTTTAAATTGTATTAAATTGATTATCACTGGCTAAATATAGAATTTCGGTACAGAGGAAAATATGTTATGTAGTGATAAATACACTAAAAGTTACTTGATTATGTTCAAGTAACTTATACTTATCAGTACTAAGAGTTACTGGTTAATTTGACGTAATTCTTCAATGTTTAATTTTAGATTTGTTGTAATTTATCTACTCAGGAATACTAGTAATGTCTTTACTCTGTTTGCCTCACAGTATTGATTAAACGCTTATTCCAGAATCATAAATAACATTTTCGGAAGTACGGTATAGCCAGAATGCAACACTATGATTAATACAGATAAGTGATATAGTTTTTTTTAATAAAATGTTTTCTGACAAGAAATTAACTTACTCTTCAAAGTAGATATCATCAGATTCTATGATCTTGAGCCATCTTTCAGCGAGATTTATTATCCCGCGACGGTATCAGACTCTTCTTTTTTTATGCGAAGAATTCGTTGAGACCCACTTCCACTGCTTCAGTGTTTTCAATGTTTTTTGAAATTTCACGCAATAAATAAGTCATTGATTGAAACAGATTGTAATCTGAATGCACAAGAACAGGGCTATAAGCAGGGTGTGGCAGCAGTTCGATTCCTCCCAATCCCTGAAGTTTTGTCAAGGTTGTTCTTGTAGTGTGGGATACGATCGGGTTAGAATCCGCTGCCCTTAATATTTCTTGACTTGTTCCAGTTGTTGAGAATAAAGATCCGCATCGACTGGACATCCGTTTCGAACAAACTGTCAGTGATTCACATCTTCAAAATTCCATCAGACACACATTACATTATAAACTAATATTACTTATGAGACAATCTAATAAAAGCAAATATTCTTATGATGTATTGAACTTATTATTGGTTAGTGTTAAGCATGTGTAAGTGTGAGTCAGCAATCGATTTTGCAAGTCGTAATTACTGATTTCGAAATTCGTATGATCATCACAACCCAAACCCATATCCAATTCTTCTAACTAATAAATTTGTACGTGCTTATAAGCGCATTTTTGTAGTAGTGCTTAGTGATAGTAATATTACTATGCCCAAAACATGTGCAATGCAATTGGAACCTCGTCTAGACAAAAAAAAAGTGCACTAAAATCACGTAGGCCTTACTGCGTAGTTGGCTTGTCTGGCTGAGTAAAAACTATTCTATTATATGACCTGCACTAATTTAATAACTTCAAATTATATTATATTAGTTTTCGGATTATTAAAAATCACAATTATCTTCTCCATCGTAGTTGAATCTCTGTTACAGCAAAATAGCGACCGTACGTTCTTCATGCCGGCTGACCAGACATGTCGCACCCACGGGAGCAAATATGAAATGAATGATTGGAGTATGGAGAAGTAGTGGAATGATGCTTTTGGAAGGAAAAATGGAGAAACGTAGAGATAAATTTACTCTGTTCTGATTCGTCCACTACAAACCCCGATATGGAGTGACCGAGACGCGAACTCGGAATCCACAAATGTCTGTGAGGGTCTAACAACTTTAAGCCACGGAGTTCCTTAAAATGTAACACATGGTTAATAAAAATTGCATTTTGTAAATTAATTTACGTGTGACTATATAAGTTCAGTTTTTTATATTGCATTGTGTAGTGCTTTAGGTATGACAATAAATATATTTAGAGACCCAGATGGAATTTTATAAAGCGATGGAAATGCCAACGCTGATATATGCTATTGAGAATTGGACCATTAGCCGATCAGACAGAAGAAAAACAGAAACGACAGAGATTAAATTTTTAAGAGGAACAACTGGTCGAAAAATGCAAATAGAGATGGCATTTTTAAGAAAAAGACAGACCAGATGAAAAATGCCATAATTAAACATTTTTAATATAACAGAAAAAAAAATTGAACACATACCGTAACAGAGAATGGATGAACCATATTTACAGGAGGGAAAGATAGTAGATCATTATGTTAATACTACATTACAATCCAGAAGGAAACAGAACTGCAAGAAGATGGGAAAATTGCTTTACAACTTCCTGATGTCGGAACAGGCCAACGCATGCGGGCAAATCCATGAAGAAGATGATGGTGATGATGATTTAGCTATTTTGTTAACTAATAGAATTGTGTAAGTTGATAGCGTTTTCATATAAACTTGATATAGCAAATACTTCTTCTTCTTCTTCTATGGACTCATAGCCCTTTTAGTTTAGCATTATCCTCCCTTGTAATATCGACAATTCTCTCCCGTCTTGCTCATTATTCATTCATCCTTTAACTCCCAGAACTCTCGGGTCTGCCTCAAGATCATCCTACCATCTCAATTCCTGTTGCCCCACATTAAGTCGACTTTCCGGTTTTGAATTCAAGATTATTTTTGGAACAATACTTTTAAAATTTATTACGAAACACCGTTGAGGTCATCTATGTAAAAATTAAAAAAACATATTTTGGAATACGGTCTTCTTCCATTCTAATGAGAGACACGCCGTATCCTAGATTGTTAAGGGAATATGCTACGAGCCGAGTTTCTGTGGGATCAGGATTTTTAAACTTACTCAAATCTTCTGGCGGCACCATGTTCATGGGCTCGACTCAGCCTCTTAACTGAAATTAATACTACATGCTAGTTCTGGAGATAAATGCGGCCATCATGCAGGGTTGAAACCCAGCTGATATCAAAGTGCCGATTGTCTACAAAATTTGGAGCCTTAGACTTCTACCATACCCCATGGGCCTCCTATTGCCTATAATGAGATCACTTTACCTTTTTTTTTTACCATTCTAATGACATGTCCCAATCATTGCCATCTTCGGGCTTAATACAATATCAGGTGAAATATATTGTTTTTTTTAAATTCCGTAGTATATGTTATTCTCCATTGTCAATTGCTAATTAATAAATGTTCTATTAATATATTTTAATGCAATTTTATACAAAATCTATGTGATTATTTTCTATATTTTCCTATTACTAGTATAGTGGTACTAGTTATTAATGCACTCTTGCTGATTCTACTGCTACGATCATAAATTTATTGCATTTTCAGCCTATTGATACTAACAACGAATATGATAATTATTACTTTATCTTTTTAGAGATCTTTCTATACTGCGACATCGAATACTATCGTGCAGTTTTATCATTTCGCGTCTGATGCTTAGCTTAATCTACCTTTATTTGCTTATTAGGAACAGTTGTCCACAAAGTGTTCATCATTAGTCTTTTAATCAGCTTATATGTGTTTCTACTTCTAGGTTTTGTTGTAAAATGTTTCTTTTTTTACAGTACAACAGTTTATTTGGTCTTTCTTTATGTTCCTTAGCGTAACATCTTCCTTTGTAGCGTACTTTTACCTCCCCCCGCCACTTGGGACTTACAGAGACACGGCCTGTAGCGAGAGAATTTTAAACTATGGATCATATACACACTTCTTTCACCTCAGAAGGACATAGAGGGCCTCCTCAGGTGAGTGATCAGCTCATTGTCAAGGAAAATTTCCGAGACAACACAAATGTTTTAGACAAGTCACTTAATCATGCATAGATTCATTCTGAACAAGGCATATAGTGGTTTGGGGACTACGTGGGCCTTAGATTTTCTCGATATTTGTCTTACAGGTGAGTAAAAACCCTGAAAACTCTCACACAAGAAACTTGTATCCATTGGGGACCGAACTGGGACCTTCTAGTCTGAGGCTACAACGTTATCGCTAGTCTACAGTGGTGTACGTTATTTGGCAATTCATTCCTCTAACTAATTCACAGGTACTATAGGAACTGTAGGTTCATGAAATAATTGTTTTATTCTCATAACTATTCAAAAAATCGCCCCATTAATATTAATTTCATATACAATTAATTTTAATGGATTTATTATTTTAATTATCCTTACATAAGCTCCCCACACATTCCTATCCTGAGCTAATGTTTTCCAGTCATCTCGTATTATGTACACCCCTCAAATCATGGTTAATGTTATTCTCCCACCTCATTCTTGGTCTGTCAACTGGGAGTTTTACCTCTGGTTTTTCTCTAAGAAGCTTACATGCCCATCTTTCATTTCCCATTCGTGCCACAGGTCCTGCCCAATTCATTCCTCTAATATATCAAAATTATAGGTACTTAATTGATTTTTCCATACACACATTTCGGCTGCACTGAAATTAGAAATGTCATCTTAATGCAACATTGAGGCTTTATTTGTCCTTCCTGCAAATTGCAGGTGAAAATGAGGTCAACCCATAAGCTGATGTTTACATATGAAGCTGTCCTTGCTCACCTTACAATATCAAGTTTTTTTTTTTGTTTGATATTCTAGAAATGCCCCAGGAGAGAAATACGGGGACACATTACCGTGGTTGCCAGAGCAACCGTCTCGTCCCAGTTTTATACACTGCAGTGAACTTTTACTTTCAGTTTTGGAACTAAAGTGGGTCGCTTTATTGTGAAAGAGTGACAGCTGAGATCCTCTTCTTTTCACTGACAGAACGTCTCTGCCTTCCTACGCACCTCGTGAAAAAACAGTATATTTCCCATTATTATCCAAGCTCTCGTACCTGGTTTAGTTTCGACATAGCACCGTTTTTAACATAGAACAAGCATCTCATTACATAGAACGAGTACGTTTATTCCCACTCTTAACAATTATGCATTCCTCTGATTTCGTAACTATCTCATCTAGGAGAGGGGCAAGTCATCCGCCTGCGTTCTGGATATGTGGACAAACATATTTTAAATTATTTCTTATAATAACTAATCAACTTACTGGTGCTATCGAACCCATAGGTTCATGACCGCCCGAATATAAGCTCTCCATACATCCATATCCTGAACTAATATTTTCCAATCATCCTCTGTATAATCTACTTCCCTCAAATCACGGATAATGTTATTCTCCCACCTCATTCTTGGTCTACCAACCGAGCATTTTCTCTCTGGTTTTCCTACAAGAAGCTTACATGCCTCTCTGTCATTCCCCATTCGTGCCACATGTCCTGCCCATCGCAGTCTACAAGACTTAACTGTACTTATTATATCAGGTTTCCTATAGAGATCATGTAGCTCACTGATATCTAAATCTTCTCCATTCAGCTGTCTGTTCATCTCTCTATTTGGTTCAACTTTTTTGTGTAGAACTTTATTATCAAATACTCGTAATCTTTTGTCCTCTCTTAAAGTAAAGAGTCAATGTTTTGCATCCATATAAAATGAGGTAATATATATATATATATATATATATATATATATATATATATATATATTTCCAACATACAAAATAATTATTAATTTATAATTATCCCTATACAATTCAACAACAATTACTGCATATGAATATTATATTTCTTAAAAATATGTTCTGCACAAAATAAATGAAATTACATTTTATTTTTCCTTGAATAAATATATAAATAAATAAATATCCTCAACTCGTGTCGAGGAATGAGATGAGATGAAATCCCTATATTTATAGACTTACAAGAGTGCCGGTCGACCATCCCTGACACCGCCTTCAGAGGGGCGGATGAACGAAATGAAACCAAATTGAATAGATGAGTATGAAGAAAAGGTGGAATGAAATTTGTGGCAGGGAAAACTGGAGAAACACTGAGAAAAACCTACCCAGCTCCGTTTTGTCCACCACGAAACCCACGTGGAATAACCGAGACTCGATCTCATGATCCCATCAGTGAGAGGCGAGCGTCTAACCGCTTGCGCCACGGAGCCGCCTTATGTTTCCTTACAGAACTATATATTTCTTTATTCGTATAACAATATATATAAAATGTTCTAATATAGGCCTAGTACAGAGCTATTCAAAAAGAGGGAACAGACTTCAAACATTTATTTCTTCCAAACTACAAAAAATAGAAACACAATCCAACATTCCTGGAAAGAGAAAAGTTCAAATTTCACTATTTTATGCATTCAATATGAGCACGATGTGTTTACACAACAAATATGAAAACTGTGGCTCATTTCTTGCCACACACGATTCAGCTGATCTCTAGTTACCAAATTCACAGCTTCAACAATTCGATGTCGCAGATTTTCAAAAGTGTCAGGCAGAGGGGGGATAGAAACACTGTCTTGTATGTAAAACTCGCATATAAAAATCCTACGGGGTTATGTCTGGTGACCTGGGAGGCCATCGGCGATTAAATTGATCTGCTCCTCCTATTCCAATCCAACGTCCTAGAATGGTGTTATTCAGGTAACGTCGGGCGTGATTAGAGAAATGCGGCCATGATCTGAACTTCAAACTTGTCTCTTTCCAGGAACGTTGGAATTGTGTTTCTATTTTTTGTAGTTTGGAAGAAATAAATGTTTGAAGTATGTTCCTTCTTTCTGAATAGCCCTATGTTTGTACATATTGTATCCTTTTCAATGATACGTGGTTGTTATAATTAATAAATAAATTTCTGCATATTTTGTGTTGTAAAGAATGTAGAAAGAAGAATTCATTGCAATAATAAATAATATAAAATTTTCATTAAGATGAGGCTGCAAGTCTTGCTAAGTACTTAACTCTATAGCCTATACTAAATATATATTGAAATTTAGACGATATTTAATCTGATAACTCTCAAGAGTGACATTATTTAATTTTAGATCCAAGAGAACTAGTGGCTACCACACTCGCCTCTGTTTCAGAGGCCGAGTAAATTGATCTTAAGGGTGTAAAAATCCTGAATATGCTTCTTTCAGAAGAGAATAGCGCCGTGAGTTCCGTGTCACATATTTACGGCAAATAAAATAATGTCAAGCCAACATTTGTTAGCTCTTTTAGGCCCAATTGAAAAGACTCATACATTAATAAATAGAGGAGAATGGAGATTTATCTGGGGAAGACCACGGTTCACGCACCCAACACTATAATAATAATAATAATAATAATAATAATAATAATAATAATAATAATAATAAATAGAGAGGAATGGCGTTTGGTTTCCAGAAGCTGCCATGATACCGGATGAATAATAATAATAATAAATTATTATTATTATCATTACTTTGTTAATTTATGTACATCCATAGTAATTCTGCCCGAAGGCAGGTCCTTCACTGCAATCATAGCATTTTCATGCTATGCTTGCAGCTTCACTAGGGAATTTATATACAGATTTTCAATTTTAACACATTTTTTTCTATGCCTAAAGTTTTATTTTTCCTTCTACACTTGTCTCTATCCATCCACTCCGTATCCTCCAGTCCTCTTGTTCTCATTCCAGTTCCTATTTCTTGCATCCACGAGTTTCAAGGTCTTCCTTTTTTCTTCTTCCAGGTGGACACCATTCCAATATTTTTCTGGGTAACCTTTCTTCTTGCATTTGTCGTACATGCCCATACCAGTTTAATTGCTTGTATCTTATATAATCTTCTATTGAATATTTAATATTTATTCTTTTATTCATTTTAAAGAAATAATAATAATAATAATAATAATAATAATAATAATAATAATAATAATAATAATAATAATAATAATAATAATACAAATAATATTATTTCACTATTATTAAATAGTGAAATTGCTTGTTTGAGTTTAATGACTAAATATTTTATTCAGATCCCGACTTCCAGGCGCCCCAATCTCGGAGGTGGGTTACAATTACGCTAATGCCAGGAGAGAACATCAGAAATGTCGAAATGACAACTTGGGACATTGAATAAAATAAAATTCATACAAAAAATTGCAAAATCAGACATTACCATAAATGTCACACATTACCAATGCGTTTATCTGTGAATGCAAAGAACATGGTTTCAAATACGATCTAAGCCATGTCATGAATATTTTTGTTTCCAGAAACTATACCTCAAAAATGTAGTTTATTAATGTCCAGAATTATTTTGCAAGGCGCAATATGGCCAGTATTTTAATGATAACCACAGGAAAAACATAAAATAACCGTTTAATTAAGAATTGTTTGCGCCTCATTGATCATTATTGGCACTGGTCAATTTAGATCTGAATTTACTTTTTAACTGGTGATACTGAATTATTCTTGTTAGCCTTGAATGACATTTCTGCAAAAATGTGACATTTATTCGTACTTGATATTAAAGCTTATCCATACCATATTCATAGGAGTCATTCCCAGAGGACTAGTGGTTACTATGCTCGCTTTGGTTTTTACGTTCGCTGGTTTAAACCCGGCCTGAGTGAATGTGTTTTTCATGGGGTAAAAATTCTGAGTATGTTCCTTCGGAATAAATCTAAAGCAGTGAGCCCCGTGTCGTAGATTCGCTGCACGTAAAAGCAAAATGTTTCGGCACTTTCATACTAAGTTTGAATTGCAACGCTAATGATCTTAGTTGTTAAAAAGCGTTGTTAAATAATATAATTGCTTACCATAGATTTGCATAGGTATGTCTAGACCAATTTGATTTCTGTTCTGAATATGTAGGACTATATTAGAACTAAGCCCACCGCTGTGGTCTCGAGGTAGCGTGCTGCCTTGTCACGCAGCGGGCCCGGGTTCGATCCCCGGTCGGGGCAGTTTTTCTGGGTGAGGTTTTTATCGGGGTTTTTCCTCACCTGTAAGACAAATGCCAGGAAAACTTTAAGGCCCAAACGGTCCCCGAAATCATATGGCCATCATCCTTATCATTGTCATCATCCTTATCATTATCATCATCTTTCTTCACCGGTGTGGAAAGCAACGGGAAGCTACCACACCTACAATTCCCTAGTAAAGCTGCAAGCATAGCATGAAAATGCTATGATTGCAGTGAAGGACCTGCCTTCGGGCAGAATTACTATGGATGGATGGATATTAGAACTGTTCTTACTTAATAGTAAAAAGTTTAACTTGTAAATAATGAAGTCAAGGACAGATTTACATTACCAGTTGATTTAGAACGACTTAAAATGGATCTTTGAGCATCTCTAAGTTTCGTGCTCCAAAGGGTCCCCTTATAACTTACTGTGAATAGGACTCGTAACTCCGTGCCTCTGAGTGTCTCTGAGCAGAATGCTCGCGTTACAGGCAGAACAAGCCTCTCACACGGTGATATTAAACAGTGTTGCCTTTTTTTTTCTGTTGAACATTATATTATTTTCTAAAATTTAAATATAAAATATAATTCATTATAAGGGAGGAGAAAAGAAGATTTGAGAATAAAGTTCGTAGGAAAATGTTTGGACCGAAGAGAGATGAACAGACAAGTGAATGGAGAAGTGAGTTATATGATCTTTATAGGAAACCAGATAGGCTACTAAGAGCAGTTAAATCTCGTAGACTGCGATGGGCAGGACATGTGGGGAATGAAAGAGGAACATTATTTAGAAGTTATAAATAAAATTGTACATTTAACAATGAAAGCCAAATATGACATATATATATATATATATATATAAATATATATATATATATATATATATATATATATATTATATATATATATATATATATATATATATATATATGTATATGGTATGATAAGAAAAAATAAATGCCTGAACGGGATTCGAACCCGGATCTCTGAGTCTGTACCTCAGCGTGATATCCATTACACCACCAGGCGAATCCAATTCAAACATTTATTTTTCTTATATATGTATTATATTCTCCATTATTACTAGATGTCTTCACTGCCATCTAGTAGTTGACTATAACAAGTAAGCAAATTAAAGAGAACATTTTTACTTTATAGCATATGTACTTTATAGCATATATATATATATATATATATATATATGTGTCAGGTAATTATTTACATAGCCTAACGCTACAATAATTTGTGCGTTTGTCTCTCTCTCTCTCTCTCTCTCTCTCTCTCTCTCTCTCTCTCTCTCTCTCTCTCTCTCTCTCCCTCTCTCTCTCTCTCTCTCTCTCTCTCTCTCTCTTTTTTTTCTTAAATAAGGAAAAATTATTCATAATAGTAAAGATAAAAATAAACTAAAAATAGGGGCAAAATAATAAGAAATATAATTAGAAGTTAAAGGAAATGTTTGTTCCATTTATATAGACTGATACCTGATATAGAACCCCACATCTTTCTGATATTTTCTCAAAATATTATGGCAATAAAAAAGCCAAACACTAACAAGCCATAAGCACAATGAAATAATATTATTGAGGAAAATCAGAACGGATTCTATTGTTTTTTTAACTGGTTGTAGGCTCCCTCCTCGCTATTATGATGTCTAAAGCATGGACATTCACATCATCACAGATGAGAAGACCAGAAACAACAGAGATGAGACTCCTGACTCGCTAGCAGGATATTCACTACTTAACCATTAAATTAATGAATGCATTCGTAACAAGTTATAAATATAACCCATAACCGCGACCCTCGATGTAAACAGAGAAGTTGGTATGTTCATATGATCGCAATACACCCAGACAAAATACCGGAAAATATCCTGAACTAGAATCCTGAAAGGAAATGAAATATCGGCAGATCTAAGAATCGTTGTAGAGACTAGCTAAATCCAGTAAATGGAACCGGCTCAAATGACCTGATCCGGACAAGATTTGATGATGATCATTTGACATCACGATCTAGGCCCAATAGACTTGTTTCGACCTCATCTAATAGCCTTTTCATTGGTCTTCCAAGACGCTTTCAGTCATTGGAATTCATCGTCATTAAATTAACACTTCAGCCAATTAAGTATCTCAGTTTCCTTCAGGATTTTCCGCCAGGTTAATTTTTCTTCAGCTATGTTCCACTAATTCTTGATGCCCAGTTTATCTCCTACAACACTCCATCAATCCATCTACTATTGGGTCTTTCAACCTTTCTTGTCCTTTCTGGTTTGTTATCAGTAATTTTAATAGTGTTTTCAGTTTTCCTTCTCTACACATTCTTGCCCATCTTAATTGTAATATGAATAGGATTATCTTCATATATAAAAATGAGTGTCTGTGAGTCTGTCTGCCTGTGTGTCTTTTATGGTCTCAAAAACTACTTGACCGATTTGAATGTTTTTTTTCCTCCATAATTTAGATAATTTTTTCTGGGACAATTAACGTAATATAGCATATTATTGCAAGTACTATAGGGCCGGAGCTAAAAAAAAAGTGCATCGGTGCACTAAAAAAATGCTTGTTGGGCGCTTAAATGGCTTTCGCTGCCTAAACCCTAACAAATACGCCAAATTAATGTACACAAAGTCCGCGATAGTACATTTTTATCTTTTACGGATAACTCAGAATAACTATTTTTTGTCTTTCAGCTCATTTATGCCAAGAAGACAGGTAACACCGGTTATCAGCACGAGTATTTAAAAATAATTACGATATAAATTTGTATTTTTTTTTTCTTTTTACTTATTCAACTAAACATAAAAACAAATTTCATTGATTTACGCGTAGCAGTGCACGCCGGGTATTAGCTAGTAATTTATAATTTGTAGAGGGGTTCTTTTGTTATTCTTTGATAAGCAATGTCATGGTGACATGAATCATTATTACATAATTCTCACACTCATATGGATTAAAATTTAAAATAGTTCATTTCAATAAGTTGCATGTGATATTCGGTAAAAAAAAGAGTAAAGGTATCCCACTACATACCTTAGGAGGCCCTTGGGGTAGTGGGAGTTTAAGGCGCCCACGTTTCTAGACAATCGACACTTGATGTCAGCCGGGTTGTCAGCCCTGCGTGACGGCCGTCTTTATCCCCAGAACAAGCACCTGGTACTCATTTCCGTTAGAGGCTGAGTCGACCCCAGTGCCATAGTGCCGCCAGAGTGTTTGGGTCAGTTTAAAAATCCTGACCCCACCGGGACTCGAACCCTCGACCTTCCGGCTTGTAGCGCAGTGCCTTAACCACTACCTTACGGTGTAATTTGTATAAATTACATACATATATTTGGAGAGTGCATAATACTGACAGTGATTTACATTTTATACTGCAATCAAATAATAAAATGGAATAGTTTACAAGAGATAACAGTGCAGTCTAATTACATAGTATAAAGTTCAGTAGTTTATATTAATTATTATTAATTTAATCAGTGTTATATAAAATGTTAAGCTAGGTCCGGTACTAACCGATATGTATAAAATGGAACGCACACGATCAGTGCGTGTTTCCCGATATTGAAATAACTGTTGACTTCCGATATTTTCAAGTAAGGTTCAGCAATAAGAATGTCACCAGAAAGAATTCCTAAGTTGGTGTTTGAATGAAAATCGGAAAGTGAAATAAATGGAAAACTTGGAAAACAGATGATACTGGTTCATGAAAGAAAGGGACTACACGAGCTGCTTAGATGGGTATAAAAGGGTGGAAGAAGAAAAATGGTAATTAAGATAATTTTGAGTAGGCCTACATGAAGATACATATTACATTTTAAAACCTATTTAAAAATATTAATGTTTGGTTTTTAAACACGTGTCATTCTAAAGAATTAGGTTTAAATAAGATAAATACATTTGTAGCACAGTAGATTCTAAGGTCGAAGACCAACTCGTATGATGGTTGTTGCTGGTAGCAGATGATAGGGAATCATGTGGTTAGCGTGACCCAATTTTGAGTATGGGATCCACGGAAGAGAACTAAAGTCCTGGTTCCCGTTTTCTAGATTTTCGGCACGTAAAAGTATCTCAAGCTTGAAAAGAAAGAGGCCTCTGAGGAACGTTTGTCGATCTTTCATGCCTAGATGTGACGCTATTGGCCATAGATATTAAAGAGCATTGTCTAAATCATCATCATCATCATCATCTGCATTCATGGATTAGGTCTGTTGACCCGTTCCGACTTCAGCCATCTCTTTCTAGGTCTGCCCACATCTCGGGTGCCTTTAGGTTTGTATTTTGTTATTTGTTTTGGATATCTATCTTCATTCATTCTGTATATGTGTTGCTTCCATTTTTTTGTCTATATGTATCTATTTTATCAGTTATTGCAAATATTTCAAGTTCCTGTCTTATTTCTGTGTTCTTGATTCTGTCTTCCTTAGTGCACCCTTTAACAGATCTCAAAAATTTCATTTCTGCCGCCGTTATCCTACTTAGATCTTGTTTTTTATGTATCCAGGCTTCTGAACCATAGAGCAGTACCGGTACTGCCAACATTTTATAAAATTTCAATTGGGTCTCTCTTGTTGTTTTGTTATTTAGTGATCGTTTTATCGTACCACATATTCCCTGGAATTTATTGTCTAAATATAGATAATAATATATTCAATCGAAGAATTCAGATGTTAACGTTCTAGACCTGATAATTTTCTCGTTTCCCTCGATCCCCAAAGCAAGGTACTTTATTATCACCGGATACTTTATGTTCTAGTGGTTATGTTCCTTGCCTCTAGTACCAAGGGTCGCGGGTTCAAACCCGGCCGTGGTCTATAGATTTTTAGAATGAAAAAACCCAAGGGTTAAGTTTTCCGTGGGTCCCAATTTTGAAGATTTTTGGATGTGTAAAAGAACCTCAAGCCTAAATGAGTGCCTCTGAGCAAAATTTAACCTGCCGTCCACATCTAAGCAATACCTTAGTTACTTACTAGATATCTCATTGAGGCGATGTGCTGGCCACATGTCACTCCCTGACACCTGTACGGAAATAAGCACAACTAAAATTAGCATGGTCAAGTAACACCCGCTAGGGGAGCACCCATGACTCTACGCGGGACAAATGGGATATATACATACATAAGAACATGCATATATTTAATGATTTGCCATAATTTATTAATCGTGTGAATTTGCATAAGATAGGGTACATAGATATAAACAATAGACTATAACTGGGTATACAACCAAAGTTTCTAGACACGATGTGACCAAGATGCGCAAGTATCAAAAATAGAAATAAAAAATGACTTATGTACTCTTCCATCTTAGAAATTCAAGAACAATTTATGACTTCAACTGTTTGCAGCTTACTGTAAGTTTGTCTTTTTATGTATTAGCGAACAAAAAACAGTCGTGAAGAATATTGCGGCATAAACATAGTGTCATGCATGTGTTGGTCTCCGACGGTGGATCGTGTTCCCCCCCCCTTTCTTCATACGATCTTGCAGTCACCGAAAAAAAAAATAGTCTATTTCCCAACACACTTCTGTTTAGATTAATTAAATACACAACAGGAAACATTCTGCAGGTTCTTCCCGGAGAAGAAAGTATAGTATCATAGCTATAAACACCAAGTAGTGTAATTGCGGTTTCTACACATTGATAATTAGTTTTCCTTTTTAGGAATTTACTAAAGGGAAACCTGAGATACATAGTATTTAATCTTTGGATTTTTATAGGGAAATTCAATTAGTTTTATGTTACATGTCGCGCCATATACTTTAATATTGAATAATAAGAAAGAAATTGAGCGAAACAGTTCTTGTTAGTCTTTGAAATCAGTTTTGTTATTTATTTTATTTTAACTTAAGAAAGTGTACCATGTGTTTTCCTGTTATTCGGTTTTTTTGTCGACAATATAGTGATCGTGTCGTCTGTATCTTATGTTGAAAATGTAGAGCTGAAATCTCATTCAAACTAGTTGCAGTTTGTCACAGATTTGATATCAAATTTAGCTCTTCCTTTGCCAATAAAAAATTATAATTCGCAAAGAGCCAGGTATGTCTATATTAACGTTCTATCAGCCTAGTATTGTTCCCTTTCTTCTTATTCTTGGGGCGTGCCATAGCGTAGTTGGTTAAGACAATACGCTATAAACTGGAAAGTTCAAGTCCCAGTAGGGTCGGGGGTTTTAAGCTGACCAAAACCTTCTGACGGCACCATTGACCTGGACTCGACTCAGCCTTTAACGAAAATGAGTACCTGACGCTTGTTCTGGGGGGTAAGGCGGTCGTCACGCATGGCTGACAACATAGCTGACATCAAGTGCCGATTGTCTAGAAAAGTGGAAGCCTTAATCTCCTACTACCTTAAGGGCCTCCTATGGCCTACAGTGGAATGACTTTACCTTTGCCTTCTTATTTTTCTTCATCTTCCTTGGTTCGTTCTCATGGGTCGACATTTATAAAGATATTTCCAGTTATCTGTGTACTCCCATTTTTGGTTGTAACATCTCTGCCAATGTATTCACGTAGACTTTCACGGCCGGAGTTGCTATGATGATCTTGAAAAAGAGGATGCCAGACGCAGTCTCTGGCGAAACGTCGGGGAACTACAAGCATCACGACCACGGCCTACAGCCCGAAAATCTTTTTCAAGATCATCTCTGCCAATGTTTGTTCCGTAAATAGTAATATTGAAATGTTTCCCTTAATACTTAATCTTTCAGCTATATATATATATATATATATATATATATAATACTTTTAGTATTTCTTTATCAAAATTGTTAAGTAGACGGGAATACATTAACCTCCAATTGATTGGTACTTACCATAGAACTTATGTATTATTAATTGTATTTATTGAACAGGGATACAATGTATAAACATCTTCCTGTATCCAAAGTTACAGCGTTTTATTTTTTTTTCTCCATACATTTCTGTCTTCCCAATTTCCTACCTGCAGTACATTCTCACCAAAGATTATCTAATATCTTGTAATCAATTGAGTTGGTGTTTACTTGATGAAAATCCATATTTATTGATTAAATAAAAATAAAACGTAGTTTTATTTGATTTTCATATTTATTATATAATTCAGTGACAGCTGTTTCGGTACACTGTACCTTCTTCAGACATGTTAACAAATTCGGCACAGTGTACCGAAACAGCTGTCACTGAATTATATAATAAATATGAAAATCAAATAAAACTACGTTTTATTTTTATTTAATTAATAATATCTTGTATCCATGTAAACTTTGATCGACCTTTCTTTTTTTCCCTGGAGAGTCCAAGCAAATATATATTTTTTAAGTAATCTCTGTTTCCAAATTCTTCTCAGATGACCGAACCAAGTTTATTATTTTCTCTATTGCCGTGTTCCTCGATTGTCAATTTATTTAATTAGCATGACGATGTTAAGACACGTGGTGTATTCTTCTAACCATTTAGGGCAAACATATGATTCATCAAAGTAGGACAACTGGTATACAATTTTCAAATATGTAAAAAAATAACTGGTCCTAATAATAATAATAATAATAATAATAATAATAATAATAATAATGATGATGATAATAATAATAAATAATTTGATGAAAATACTATAATTGTTCTTCTTCGTAGCTGTACGGTCCAAAGTGAATCTTGGCTTCCCTCACATCTGCCTTCCATTGTTCTCTATCCATTTTCAGGTTTTCAATCCAAACTTGCATTGTCCTTCTCAACAACGTCCAACCAATACTACTAACTTACACCAAATAAGTATTATTCTAATTGACTTAAAATAATTATTATTCGTAAAACTTAAAAAATCTAAAAAAAAATTACAGTGAAAAATGTTTAATGTAGGCGTACAGCTTCACATATTGACGAATCGTCATGGTATTTCCTTTCATGTAAATAACACCGCACTGTCCATATACGTAAATCCATACAATTAGATAACTCCCTTCTAAAACATGTGACTGCAATTTCACTCTTTACGTGACTACACATTAACGAATGAATATTTACCAATGAATGCCTCAATGATACGGGGACTACTTCATGGAATCCATGGAAATTACTACATAACAGTGAGCTACGTGGTATTTATAAGAAGCCAGATATAATAAGAACAGTTAAGTCTGGTAGTTTGCGATGGGCTGGACATGTGGCACGAATCAGGAATGAAAGAGGTGCATGGAAACTTCTTGTAGGAAAACCAGGGAGAAAACGCCCAGTTGGTAGATCAAGAATGAGGTGAGAGAATAACATTAACCGTGATTTAAGGGAAATAGATACATGAATTGATTGGATATCATTATATCAGAATAGTGATGTATGGAGAGCTTATGTCCGCGCGGCAATGAATCTCCGGGTTCGTTAGTGCCAGTGAGTTAGATATACTTAGTTTTTATCAAAGAATATTAATAAAATATAAATAAATTATGTATTTTAAATAATATTAAGTTAATTGAATTTAGTATAACAGTGTTTTGGTAGAATTGTCTTTTGCAGTCTGTAGCTTATAAATCAAAAACTTTTGCGGGTCGCATTCGACCGTTTCCGAACAATTACGCATCAGGTCCAACATTAATTTCAAAAATATTTCAGTGGTAGTCCATGATTGGTTCAAACTTAAATGGGCTGTAAATTGGATTTTCCAAACGTATAAACAAAATGATCTCGTAAGATAATACAGTATTTAGTGTCATTAAGTTTAGCCTAAGTTAAGGATGTCCCTGTAATGACAGCTGAAGGGAGGTTCAAGGACTTTCTTATGAAATTTTAATAATAACGTAATGTAAAGTTTGACATTTCCTGCTTTGTTATCAAATTCCAAACACAGGGATTACATACATGTGTATACTTCCTCTATTCATCAGTCCGAACTCCAGATAAAAACCAGCGAAGTCATTTTCTTTGCATAGATTGTCGTTGACAATCAATGGTCTTGCTAAATATCTCACTTTATATTGTTGACACGTATTATCTTTAAACTTTGAGTATACTTGTTTATCTAATATATTTCGAAGACTTTTCATGATGTCACATTTGAAATTAAAGATTGTGAATTACGAATTATTTTAATAATTATATTCTCACGTATAGATTTTGCTCCCAGATTTTACGTATATTAGCTAATATAGGAACGTACTAATAAAAAAAGTTTAATAGGCCTATACTATACCCTACTATATTACATGGTGCGACAGACATCTGGTCCTTGGCCTGTTAACCGGCTGCTGGCCTCACATTCAAATGTGTTAATTACAGAGGTGGATGATCATCTAGCCACACTTTTTTCACCACACTACGAATACGTAACATGGTTCATTAATATAAGATATATTTTTATAGCCAATAAATATAATTAAATATTTGTTATAATCTCAATGCAAGTGAATGAAAGGATACAAAAATGTTTACAGCTGTCATATTAGCACGAATGGTTGATACGATTTTTTCAACAATCAGTTCACAATATGAGTCTATAAATGAAAATGAAATTAGAGCGAGAAAGTGTATATTTGCTCTTTTTAAACAAATCTATATAAATTGTATTGAGACTCATATCTGGGAGGTCCCAAGTTCAAATCATGAGGCCTACTAATGTGACTGAGGACTTTTTCGTGATTTCCTCGGGTTTTAAATCCTGGGTTAGAATTTCAATATTACATGACATTATAGTCCTTTTATCATATTTATGTATTTCATAAATGAATACACATAATACATAAATGCAGACAAAAGACTAATACCAATGTTAGTTTTGACATAATTCAAACATATACTTATTGTACCAAGTCTAAGGATGAGTTTATAAATTCGTCGGCATATCGTGCTCGGCAGAATCCCTACCGTCCACTCGAGCGGTCCAGGTTCCATTCCCGGCGGAGTAGGGGATTCTACATCTCCACCTGAGCCTGTATTTGTATATATGGAAAAAAAAAAAGTAAAAAACGTTAAACAAAATTGAGAAAACAGAAATAAAAATTTCGTTACCGGTAGAGTCTCTATTTTTCATTCGGGAGACCCGGGTTCAATTCCCGGCGGGGTAAGAAAAACAGAAAACTGAGGGAAACAGGAGACGAAAAGGGAGCTAAGCCGCCAAGCCTGGAATTCAGAAATGTATATACAGTCAAAACATGTTGAAATTTCATATTGATAAGTTAAATTCCATAAATAAATTTTAATTAATTAAGTTTATAAGTAGTATTGAAATTAATATTCCTTCGAAATAATTCTAGTTCGTACATTTTAAAGTAATAATTATATGAACAGTTGCATCCACATAGTTTTAACATCTATTTCTCTTATGTGATTGTGCTGTTATGATTGGCAATTTGCACATGTGCATATATTATGATACGTCATATCTCACACAACAGGCCAATGACTATTTGCTTCTCCTATGAAGGAAAATATACCCGCAAATTTTTCTCACCCAAAAATCCCATTGACCAGATGTTGACCGTGAGCGAAGCATGAACCTCTTTGATTCAGATATAAACATGCCAGTGTTGGATCACCAAATTGCTTAATCAAGCATTTGATTTTGTTATTGAAATAATAAAACTCTAATATCGTCTAATCTGATTTTTAAAATTGATTAATTTAATAATTCAAATTTGACTTTGTTTTTAAGAAGAGTGAATAAAGTATAGGCCTATAGAGCACACGCGACAGGCATACGATGCTGTCTGGGGGTCTTGTGCGCATGTGCGCCACACGCCAAGTCTCCTGCTGAGAAAAACGGATCCTATAAAACAATTTATTTTTTCTAAGAAGTTAAAACCACGTGCAGTGACAGATGTTAGCAAGTGTCAACATTCTCAGTTCAATTTCTTTCCCAGAAATTCACGTCTCATCTTATTTTCTGCTTTTAAATTATAATAATAACATAATGTAGCCTAACTATCTCCATAAATAAAACAAAAATCTTGATGTTCAAGAGCCAATAAGAAGTGAAATTTTATTATTAATGTTTATTTCCGAATTTATCCACAATACACTGGCTTTCCATCAACGTCAAGAGGTTTGTCTTCTCCAGTTGAACATCTGAACATCCTGATCCGTAAGTCCCAGTTCAATGATACTTATTCTCACACCATGCATTCAGCCTTCTTTAGGACTTCCCTTTCTTTTTTTTTTTTTGTCATCTATTTTCCACTCCAAGAAGAAGGAAAAAAAACAATAAATTATTATAAATAAACATAATAAAAAATAAAGGTAATGTGGGCTCATAAGCCTCTTAGAGTAGCAGGAGATTAATGCTCCTATTTTTCTAAATAGTTAACAAGATATATCATCCGGTTTAGAGGCTGAATCGACCCCAGGGCTAGGTATTGCAATGGCGTTTTGGAAATTCTAACCCCATCGGACATCGAAACCTCGACCTTCTTGCTTGTACAATATCGTCTTAACCAACTATACTTCCGCGTGCCTACACGGTGATAGGTAGGCCCTATTAGCAATAAGTCTTTATAAAAACATAAATTGTCAGTAAATTATAATAAAATATTCAGTTATCATTTTAAAAAATCTTCTATATGGACAACGCAATATTTAACTATTCATCTAAGTATTTTTTTAGTACATGTATTGCTAATTTATGAACTCCTTTACACGACAGTCCTAGATGGCTCCTTGGCCTACCAACCAGCTTCAGGCCTCACATCCACATGTATTAACCACATGTGGACACTCATCTAGCCAGTTGATGGGTGGCCTGTAGTCAGTATATCGGTTATCTCAGCTGTTGTAGCTGGTTTTCTCAACCTGTAACAGCAACTTACAGTAAGTACCCAATTTCCTCACGATGATTGGTATGCACCGGTCCCATAATGGCCGATATTTCGTGGTGATAAAATGTCTTCCTCCATGGGGATTCAAACCGGCACAAGTCCCGTACCTCTGAGCCAAGGCATTATCCTTTAAACCGCTCGGCTACGGCGCGGGACTTTGCTAATTTATATTATAATATGTTGAAATTTTCAATGTTTGTAACTTTTTATTTGTTTTTATTATGTGTGATTGGGGAAACCCCAACGGGGTCATATTCAAATCGAAATCAGCCAGAATCAAATTATATAATATGTTTAGCTTTTCCTACTCTTACATATTGTTGAGAATTTTTTTTCTTTCCCAAATGCCCCAGGTTTGTCTTTCGACATTCCTGGTTTCTCTCCTGACATGGCGTACTTGTAACCCACTTCTCAGGTTGGGGCGCCTGGAAGGCGGGGTTACGTTGCCCCGATGATATGATGGGTGATGATGATGATAGTGGTGCGCCAGGAGAGTCCCTAATCCTAAGCTTAATCTAAGATGAATATGAATGATGATGATTGCGATGGCCATATGATTTCGGGGACCGTTTGGGCCTTACAGTTTTCCTGACATTTGTCTTACAGGTGAGGAAAAAACCCCGATAAAAACCTCACCCAGAAAAACTGTCCCGACCGGGGATCGAACCCGGGCCCTCTGCGTGACGAGGCAGCACGCTACCCCGAGACCACAGCGGTGGACTGTTGAGAATCTTGCACCATTAAAGTAACAGACGCCTCAAGAATAAGAACAACAGAATTGAGATACATGGAAAAAACAATCGGCTACACATGATCGGACTACAAAACTAACGTAGAAATAGTAAAAGAACGAAAATAACTCCATTCTTGACGAAAGCAGAAAAATATGATTTTAAATAGCCAGAACGTGTGGACAGAATGCCAAAAGGCAGATTACCATAAATTCGATAAAAAAACTAAAACTATATGAAAAATACGAAGTACTATACAACTTGGCTATTTAATATTGAATGTTTTCTTAATCCTGTATATAATATTACTTGGTAATCTGAATATCAGATTTTGTTGGATTTTTCAGTATGTAATTTATTCTGATTTTCGTAGCATGCTCTTATATTCAATTTTCGTTATAAATAATTTTTATAAATAAATATTGATTTTGTAAACTAACTAACTAACTGGGACTATCGAACCCGCAGGTTCATGGTCGCGCGGACATAAGCTCTCCATACATCCCTATCCTGATATGTTTTCCAATCATTCCCTGTATAAACCACTTCCCTCAAATCATAGTTAATGTTATTCTCCCATCTCATTCTTGGTCTACCAACTGGGCGTTTTCCCTCTGGTTTTCCTACAAGAAGCTTTCATGCACGTCTTTCATTCCCCATTTGTACCACATGTTCTGTCCATCGCTGTCTACGAGACTTAACTGTTCTTATGATATCTGGCTTCCTATGAAGACCATGTAGTTCACTGTTATGAAGTCTTCTCCATTCACCTGTCTGTTCAATCTCTCTTTGGTCCAAAAATTTTCCTAATAACTTTATTCTCAAATACTCGTAATCTCCTTTCCTCCCTTAAAGTATGAGTCCATATAATATAACTGGTAGAGTAATAGTTTTATATATTTTCATTTTTACGTTTTTTGAAAGGAGTTGGGAAGTCAAGAGTCTCTGTAATACATAATAGCACCCATTTCCAGAATTGAGCCTATGTTTAATTTCTTTGTGCATTTGTAAACAAACTACTATTAATTTTTGCAAATTTTGAACATCATCATAATTAAAATTACTGCGTTATTACTCAATTTTACCTCATAAATTAAACTGTCTGTTTCATAAAATAAATTTCATGTTTCATTTTTGTAATATTTCAATATTGAGATTTTCTAGACCAGAAAATAATAACTTAACACGTTTATACTAATATAAATAATACAAATATAATTAACACAAATGAAACTTTTACAGCACAGTTAATGCAAATACAAATAATAAAAATGTAAATGTAGTTATTAATAAAAATATCATTATCGCGGAGTAAACTATAGTTTAAGTAGGCGTTAAATTATTTATAAATTAATAACATGTTACATTTGTTGCTTTGTTTAAATTTATATTTAAAAATTATTTTTAAAATTTTTTATTTACGGAATTCCCAAATGTTATTCTAGTGTACCCTGTTGGCACACTTGTGACTTGAGATATGAAAAGGAGGCATTGTTAAGTCGAGGTCGAAGAGTTTATGGTCAAAGCGCGTTTGTCTGATAACAAAATAATTGGATAACTGTCAACACAAAATATCCTCTCTCAATCTCCACTTTCTCTCTTATTTTGTTTAATTTTGTTAGTGTTTTTTATTTAGCGACTTTCTTTAACAACTCAGATCTTTGGCGTCGCAATTCAAATCTGGGCGTGAAAGAGCAGGCCAATTTTGCTAAGAAATGTATTTCAGGCTTGAAATTATTTTACTTGCGACACGGTACTCACGGCTCTACCTCCCTTCCGAGGGAAGATTTTTAATACCTTAAAAATTCATTGACCTCTATCGGAATCAGAGACGAACAGACTGGGAAATGGAGAAGAATACATAACAGTGAGTTACATGATCTTTAGAGAAAAGCAGATATAACAAGAAGAGTTAAGTCTCGTAGACTGTCATGCAGGACATGTAGCACGAATGGAGAATGAAAGAGCTGCATGGAAGCTTTTTTAGGAAAACAGGGTAGAACGACTGGTTCGTAGGCCAAGATTGAGGTGAGAAAATAACATTAACCACGATTTGAGGGAAGTAGATTATACAGGGGATGATTGGAAAACATATAGGGATATAAGGAGAGCTATGTCCGCGCGGCCATGAGTCGATATACTTGTTTACTTTGAAGCAGATTACACGCGCAGTTAATGCATTCTGATAAATATAACATGATTGTATCATGCATTTGTTTTTCCGTCATATAAATGACTTCATATGTGACGTCTGGAAGTTTTTTTTTTTCGTACTGTTACGTGTGAGTAATTATAGATATTACCACACCATTCGTATTTTTCTATTTAGTTCTTCCTGCTTTCTTCATTTCCCTTACCGCAAACACATTCCATATCGGGCATCTGAAAACTGCATTGTAATCAACATTGCACTTATCTCCAAGTAAAAAAATTAAGTTAAAGGAAATTACTATTATTATTTCGTTATGCAACACTGAATTTTGTAAAACATTTTGGTTTTACACAAACAATTTCATCAAAATCGGTCAGTATATATTTTTTTTAAATTTCGGATTTCAAGCAAACCCCCACTTCTAACGGTCGGATTTCGCTAATTTTGGATAGTACGTACTTTGGTTTATTTTAATGGGATATTCCGAGTTTTGTTATGAAACGTCGACAATTGTAATCGCTTGAGCGATTTTTAAATTTTCGTTTCAAGTGAACTCGTACACCTAATGATATTAGAACATGATAGATAACAGCTAAACACTCACCGCATCTGAAACTCTGTATGTACAAATTTTCACGAAGATCGGTTAAACGGTTTAGAAGTCTATAAAGGACAGACATGCATATAACTTATATACATATATACTTACTTACTCACTGGCACATATATATATATATATATATATATATATATACACATAAATTAAACATTTCTATTTTTTTTCGAAAAATAATAGAACTAAGAAAAATTGTCTCAAAATTAATAAAATATGTGCTTTAAACAAAATATTTGAAAATATTTATTTCCACAAAAATAAATCGAAAATGTGTTTTATATGAAATAAATCTCTTTGTAATAAAAAGCAAATAAATCCGTTCCCTTGTAATAAACGTAGCACTTTTCTCCAAGGAGCTGATTTTAAAGTTAAATAAATTCTTCATTGTATGTGATGACTATGCAGTTGTCTCATTCAAGGGCTTTCTTTATGATTTTATGTCAAGAAATAATTGAACGGCTACTTCTTTGATGAAGAGAGATCCTTATCAAATTTTAAATAAGATATTATAAATGCATAATTGTATGAAGGTAACGTCATTGCCGCGAACACAGCGAGTCAATTTGTTCCTCGACTGGGAACAAACTTACTGGGTGAGATTTTATTTTTTATTCTCGCCTATAAACAAATTTCAGTAAACTTTAATGCCCAGCTAGTGCCCAAATACCATCTGACTAACATAATCCTCCATATATTATTCGCCTTGTTAATATGAATATATGGGTGAATGGCGTGCCTTGACTTAAATGTTCGTATTGTCCGAAAGATGGCCCCGGCATTCATTAAGCTAATCACTCATTCAGGAACACATCTGTGTCCGTGTGTGGTAAAAAAAGCATGTAACTTATGTGATTTATTGTTAAAATAATACCTCCAGGCATTAGTCGTGTCCCTAAAGGCGTTAGAGTACATATAAAGGGATATTTTAATTAATGCAGAGAGTGAGGGAGTGAATGAATGAGTTAGTGAGAGAGAAATATATTTGACTTCTAGTAATACTAATTGAAGACTCTGCATATTTTTCAAGATTGCTTGTAATAATATGAATCGTAGATCTTTAAATTATCATCATTACGTCCTTTTACCGTCTTCCTTTCATAATCATTTTCTAGATCTAAATGCGTTTCTAAATTACGATGGGCAGGATATGTAGCACAAATGGGGAATGAAAGAGGTGCATGGAAGCTTCTTGAAGGAACACCAGAGGGAAAACGCCCAGTTGGTAGTCCAAGAATGAGGTGGAAGAATAACATTAACATGATTTGAGGGAAGTATATTATTCAGGGGAAGATTGGAAAACATTAGCTCAGGATAGAGATGTATGGAGAAGTTATGTCCGCGCGGTCAGGAACCTACGGGTTTGATATAGACAGTGAGTTAGTTTGTTAATTAGTTAATTTTTTTGTTAGCCCATGTTTTTCCTTAACAGAGATTTAGGCGCTCTCCCCCTACAGGGAAGAATCTGAACCATACGAATTTAGTTCCACTGTTTTCGTATAGATGTCACTTGAGTGGTCCGTGGTCAGCGTTCCGCCTCATACTGACATCTAGGAAACCAAGGTAGTACAAGGCCTTTTCATTCAGGCTTAAGGGTATTTTACGAGCCTGAAAATCTTCAGACTCCTGACCCGCGGTTTAAAGTCCCTCCCGGAGGACTTTGCTCCTTGGATTTTTCTAAAAAATCCACCGATCCCGGCCGGGTTTGAACCCGCGACCCTCGGGACCAGAGGCAAGAAGCATAACCACTAGTCCACCGCGGCCGATAATTAGTTAAATATGTTTCTAAATCCAAATATTTGTAATCACCTTTGATGGAAGACATTTAATTTATTTTTTTAATATTTTTTTTCTTTTCAAATGTTTATTTCATATTGGTAACTACATGATCGTTATAGGAAACCTTATGTCAAAATAACAGTTAAGTTTTGTGTAATGCGATGAACGAGACATTTGTTACTAAAGAGGAATGAAAGAGAGGCATGGAAACATCTTATAGGGAAGCAAAAGAGACGGAAGATTTGATTGAGGGATGTGAATTATACAGGGAATAATTAGAATAATTAGAAAATTATAACATAAGATTGAACCTTCGGGTTCGAGAGTGCTAGTGAGTTAGTAACTATATTAGGGAATAAAGTTTGTTCAGTAACCAGTACTCCATATTTTAAACTTGTATTGACCTCTTCTGTACCTTCTTTTTTTTACAATTATACCTGTAAGCAAATGTAATTAGGCCTACATATACCCAGCGGTTAATGAAATCTGGACGATTTCCATTAGAGAAAAAAAAACCATATGTCCAAGTTTGGAAATAATAATAATAATAATAATAATAATAATAATAATAATAATAATAATAATAATAATAATTTATTTTAGCTGGCAGAGTTAAGGCCATAAGGCCTTCTCTTCCACTCAACCAGCGAATAGTAAAATTATACAAAAATTACGTACATATTACAATTTTAAGATATTAAAATACAGACTAAACAAAATACAATGATGATGGATCTAATACTAGCTAATGCTATCAAAAACATAGAATATAATAAAATTAAAATTATATAAAATAAAGTAAGTAGCTTCCTACATGATTATTAATAGAATGCTCTATATAGTTGTTATGTAGTTAATGTTTTCATTGTGTCGAACTTAAGATATCAGTTAATTTGGATTTAAATAATGACAGCGATTGACAGTCCCTGACATGACTGGGAAGTGAGTTCCATGCTCTAGTCATAGATATTGTGTAAGATTCAGAGTACAGACAGGTCCTGTGTTGTGGTATCAAAAGTAAAGAAGAGTCTTGTGATCTTGTTCCTAAATTGTGATGAGCCGATAAATGTTGAAAACGTGTTGTTAAATAAGTTGGTAAATATGTGTGCAGAATTTGGAATAGTAAGGTATGTGAATGTAAAGTTCTTCTGTCATTTAGGCGTAGCCATGATAAGGCCTGAAATGAAGGAGACACGTGGTCATAACGACGGAGATTGAATATAAATCGAATGCACGCATTATGAGCACGCTGTAGTCTGTCAGATAGATCAGTTGTCAGATTAGTCAGTAATATGTCGCAGTAGTCGAAGTGTGGCATTATAAGAGTCTGTACAAGTATTTGTTTTAATTTTGTAGGAAGGAAGTTTTTAAAACTATTTAGGGAGTGAAGAATTGAGAACACTTTCTTGCAGAAATCGGACCCGGACTCTTGTTCTATAGTCAGCTAGGTTTACGGTAATTCAAGATTAGACTCAATATGAAATAATAGTCCACCGCTGTGGTCTCGAGGTAGCGTGCTGCCTTGTCACGCAGCGGGCCCGGGTTCGATCCACGATCGGGACAGTTTTTCAGGGTAAGGTTTTTATCGGGGTATTTCCTCACCTGTAAGATAAATGTCAGGAAAACTTTAAGGCCCAAACGGTCCCCGAAATCATCTGGCCATCATCATCATCATCCTTATCATTATTATCATCATGTGGAAAGCAACGGGAAGCTACCACACCTACAATTCCCTAGTAAAGCTGCAATCATAGCATGAAAATGCTATGATTGCAGTGAAGGACCTGACTTCGGGCAGAATTACTATGGATGGATGGATGAAATAATAATACTCTGAGCAACACGTTTTGACTGTTTTATTCCCAGGTTTTAATTCCAAAACGATTGGACTGAATACTTAAAGAAGGTGTCAAATAAAATACCTACACGTACAAAACTAGGAGTCACTGGTCAGCATACGTTATTAAAGGGAATTAATGTGCTTAGCGTGACCAGATATTTCAATCTAGGTTTTATTTTTAAACAGATTTCGCTTTTCTCAATTTAAGTATTGTTCAGTTGCATATCGCAAATCTGACTGTATCGGTTAGAGTCATGTAGGCATAATCAGAGGAAAATTTTTATGGTATGTCTGGAAATAGAAGCTTGGGCCTCTGGATATGAGTCTTGGACAAGGTAAACGTTACATCACTTGCAGTATATCAAAATATTTGTTTTCTTAAAATGAACAACTAGTTTAAAGTGTCAACTTTTGATGCAGAACTTTGAATAAATACAAAAATAATAAATTTTAATTTTAAATTAGGTATTCACATCTCCATCTGTGAGTTGCACAACAGTGAATTTGCCTTAAATAAAGTTTAATGACATTATAGAGATGAATGACACTTTGGTGATTTGTGGAATTTGTTATAAAGCATTTTATTCTGAAATGGAATTGTGAAATCGATTCTCACTCCTTTAACAATTTGCCCTATTTAAAAAAAAATGCTGTTCTAAGCTTGGTAAGGAAACCTTTAACTGTCCTACAAATTGTATTTCTCTGAACTTCTTCTTCCTCTTGGGTCTCTAGCTTCACTGATTCAACGCTTTGGCCTTCACAACTATATTTTTCCAGTTTTTCTTAGCATGAACACATTTAATGCAGTTAAAAATATTTAAGTCTTGTTGTAACTTCATCTTCCCATCTCACTTTTGGGGATGGTTACTTTCAGATCTACTTATTAAGGGTTTCCAGTGATTTTTTACATCTATCTCCATGCATTCTATATAAATGCCCAAACCAACCTAGCCTTTGTATTCTTAAATTGACAATGCATTCTATAAGATACATTGGTTTAATTTATTTTAATATTGTAATAAAACATAAAAAAAGAACTGATTTTTGTCGAATTGCATAATACACAGTAATTAATTAATGTTTTATATGATTTAGTTTTCACAGCGGCCCGACACATTTAAATTAATAATAATAATTCCATGGCACGACAGGCCTAGAAGGCCCTTAGCCTACCAGTCGGCTGCAGGCCTCACATCCACATGTGTCAAATGATCATCTAGCCAGTGTAGAGGTGACGTGTGGTCAGCATGTCGAGTCCCCCAGCCGTCATAGCTGGTTTTCTCAACCTGGAGCAGCTACTTAGTGTATCCCTCACGATGTTGGGTGGGCACCGGGCCAAATACCATGAGAAAATCTCTTCCCCTATGGTGACTCGAACCAGCGGAAGTCCCGTAGCTCTGCGCCAAGGCTTCCTTCCTTAACCACTCGGCTATGGCGCGGGACTACATTTAAATTAACTGGCACGAAATATATTAATTTTCGCCAATTTAAGGGTTAATATTATTCCTGTTTTAATTATTTGTTTATTTTATTTGTTGTAATTTTTCATAAGTCGACTTTATTTCTAATTAAGTCAAACATGTTACTTTAAAAATTATAAGTTTTTATATTTCAGGTTTTTTTTCTGATGTTTAAATTACCAAATATTGTATATTGATACATTGGTATACATAGAAAATAACATACACGATGTCGATTTTTTAAATACAAGGTGATATATTTACCAAATCTAAATGAACCCAATTATTATATATACACTGCTGTCCAAAAGTTTAGGATAATTTGTAAAACGGAAAATCAAAATGCTTAAAGAGGAGCAAGGAGTAAAAATTATTTATCAAAACGTTTCTCAGTACATTTAGTTTAGTTTACATACTAAATTATAATCTCTCTTCAACAATGAAAAAATTAATAGCAATTATAAATGAAAATTGCATTGTTGCAGTTAAGCCCTGTTCCATAAATCTTCATTTTTAAAGAGAGTTATGATATAATCAGATGTAGTGTAAGAACAGATTGCAGTAAAATGGCACAAAGACAACATCTGGACCCTCTGCTTCGGGGTAGAATTATTGGGCGGCTAGAAACAGGACAGACACAAACTGAGGTCTCCATAGCACTTAATGTGCCACAAAATGTTATATCTAGGTTATGGCGACGGTTCCAAGAGACCGGAGACGTTAGGCGAAGACCAGTGGGAGGTCGTCCAAGAGTTACAAATCCTCAGCAGGATCGATATCTTGCGTTAACTGCAAGAAGAAACCGAACAATGTCTGCCAGACAACTGAGTTCAGAACTTGCGGCCGCCTCAGGTATCAGAGTATCCAGACAAACTGTCTATAGAAGACTCAGAGCTGCTGGTCTGTATGCTAGACGGCCTGTAGTGTGCGTCCCACTCACCCTTGATAACAAGAGAGCACGTTTACGGTGGAGTCAGGAACATCGCGACTGGACTCTAAAATCAGTGGAGCAGCGTGCTATTTACAGACGAGTCCAGATTCAGCTTGAACTGTGATTCGCATCGCGTGACTATCTGGAGGGAGCAAGGAACTCGTTACAACCCCATGAACATCATGGAAAGACATCCATTTGGTGGCGGTGGTCTCCTGGTATGGGGAGGTATAATGATGAATGCACGCACAGAGCTTCACATCTTCGCAGGTGGCACTGTTAATGCTCAGCGGTATAGAGAAGAGATCCTGGAACCTCATGTAAGACTTTTCAGGGGAGCTGTGGGTCCAGAATTCATATTCATGGATGACAATGCCCGACCTCACAGGTCACAACTGGTGGATGAGTTTCTTCAGGAGGAAGATATCCAGCGTATGGAGTGGCCAGCGAGGTCTCCGGATATGAATCCTATAGAGCATGCATGGGATGCTTAGGGAGACAAATTGCATCTCGTCAGCCTCCTCCGAGGACACTTCAAGACCTTCACATTGCTCTTCATGAGGAGTGGAATTTGCTGAGCATCGAACTCCTGAACAACCTCATCACTAGCATGCCACGTCGATGTGAGTCTTGTGTAGCTGTCAGGGGTAATCACACCCATACTACTCATTTGAACCATTGTTGTTCAACTTTTATGTTCGAATTCTGAAATGCAGTTTTCGTTTGTTGTGAAAATGACAAGTGAATGACGTATTCATGCCATTGTTTCTTTCGTGCCATGTTTCCTAATTATCTGTGACATACCCTTACCAAATTTTGTATTATTCTGACAAATGCTTTATAATAAGTCGGCAAATGAACTAATTATCCTTAACTTTTGGACACAAGTGTATATATATATATATATATATATATATATATATCCATATCCATCCACAGTAATTCTGCCCGAAGGCAGGTCCTTCACTGCAATCATAGCAATTTTCATGCTATGCTTGCAGCTTTACTAGGGAATTGTAGGTGTGGTAACTTCCCGTTGCTTTTCACACCGGTGAAGGATGATGATAAGGATGATGATGGCATATGATTTCGGGGACCGTTTGGGCCTTAAAGTTTTTCCTGACATTTGTCTTACAGGTGAGGAAAACCCCCGATAAAAACCTTACCCAGAAAAATTGCCCCGACCGGGGATCGAACCCGGGCCTGCTGCGTGACAAGGCAGCACGCTACCTCGAGACCACAGCGGTGGAATATATATATAATATCTCAAAAATTTTGTGTGAGTTTTGATCACGGACTGTTTAATACTAAATATATCGGTTTAACTATCAAAATTCACGAGTACAAGAATGAGATAAATCAGACTGTTTAAACCATATCTTTACTAAATAATTTGCTACTTTGTATCATTGCATTTAGTCCACTTCTTATACCCATATTTGTACTTTGCGAAACTCAGGTCATTTCTCACCATTATTATGAGTATTGTGACGAATAAACATCTGTATAATTATGAAAAAACGTACATTTTGCCTTCCAAATACATTTTTGTTATATTTATTATAATAAATTGGTAATTACATTGTTTACATTCTAAGGTAGGAAGGAAAACAATCGTGATTTTTTGTTTATTTTTTACGTAGTTGTTATTTTCCTTCTTTTCTATTCTGTATTTAGTGTTGAAAATTCAAAATAGTTAAAATTCTATAAAAATAAATCTAGAACTATTTAAATTTCATTTAGACCAATTATTTTATAACTTTTTTTAAATTTTAGATAAGTATTAAATGAGCATCAATACTAAAATGAAATTGTGCTCTATTTTCATGTGAGAATTATTTTATCTTAACATCACGTTAACTGCATCTTATCTGGTGCAATTTAAGATATGGCGTGTCGAGAATCGATCCCCTGTTCTTATATGAAATGTCATGAAATGTGAATGAACTGGCAAAGGTCAGCAGGTAAACTATACAAGCAGATCGTTTGGTTGCGGTTTTAATGTTTGGTGAATAAACCAACCATTGAGTGATGCGCTTTCTAATGTAAACAGTCTGGAACGTAATGTTTATATGTTTTGTTCCAAACTTTTCACAAGTGGCGGTAAACGAAATTTTATTAAACACTTGTGAACTGTAAAATTTAGACGACGAAATTAATTATAAATGCGATAGTTTATTATTTTACTTAACGTTAACAACTAGGATCATTAGCATCGCTGTTCAAACTTGGACGTGCAAGAACCAACACTTTTTTTCGAAGGCCTGTTATTACAAGCTTGGGGGCCTTGAACATGCTGTAAATCTAGGATATGGAACTCACGAATTTATTTTCGGGATTAAACCCATGTACCTCAGAGTCCGAGGCAAGTATAATAACCGTAAATCCCAGGGACCGACTTTCTCCTGTTCCAATATTTTTATGACAGCCAAATTTTTAAACGAGTTTTTTGTACAATCGATAACGAAATAAATAACCAACAGTTAACCTTGTTGAAAAATGATATAAAAATAAACAAAAATATTTATATTAACATGCCAAAAGAATTATTAATATTTTCTTAATATCAGAATATCCGATGACACGGGAAGACTTTTGGATATTACTAAAGATAGCTGACTGAGAATAATGTAGACTGTAATAGCAGCTAGTTGTTAGGATATCTCATATCGGACAGGTTAAAAGAATCCACCTATATATATATATATATATATATATATATATATATATATATATATAGAAAAAACTTTGATAATTCAGTTAAATATAAGCTGCTCTTAAAATTTAAAACATCAATATCATTATAAGGAAAAAGTTTTACCCAATCATTCTATTTAATAGTCTAATTTCTCCTAAAAATTAATTGAAGGAGGAGCAGCTATATTACATGATCTTAATAAAATCCATCATAAAGATACACTTGGTATAAAATGTAATAAGTCCTTATTCACTATTAATCTCCATCTCCCCTTTAGTGTCGATGATAGAGTTCAGTCTATATCCGTTATATATATATATATATATATATATATATATATATATACTTATTTATTTATTTATTTATTGAGAAGCCTTTTTCATAGATTCGAACTTGGCCGTCAGCATGGTAAGGCGATCAGGGTACAATTCCTGGCGGGCTAGGGGATTTTAAATATTTCGATCCGTATTTTTTGCTATTTTTGAGTTAGTATGTGACAGTAAAAATGATGTAAATGTAAAACAAAATGGAAAAAAAAAATAGTAAAAACAATTTGGAAGTTAACTTCGGCAACAACTCTCACGTGAAGATACTCTGGAGAATAATACTTATTAGAGAAGGCAGAAAGAGGAAGATAAAAGAAGCTAAAGCAAGAAAAATTTCATCAGTTACATCATACTCGGGTCGCTTACGAATTAACATTTATAATACATTATTAAAGGATCTACAGATTGTAGTATTTTTTTTGACACAGTGCGATTCAGAATGACTGACAACTATTAATGTATTATGCGAGACAGCAAACTGATTGTTAGCTGTACTTGGACATCAAACATATTATTATTTTCATCCTTCCTTGTTTCGAAAACCGGACTTCGGAATTCTTGTAACCAAGTATCCAAAATTGGCCAATCGACAAAGATTCAAAAGTAAGCATACTTTCTTAGACAATGTAAGTTCTAGGCTGATTCTTATGACTTTTTTTTTTTATATTTTTGTGTCCCGCGCCGTAGCCAAGCCATGATGCCAGGTGATGAAAAATGGTACTTTCCCTGGTTCGAGTCCCCATGGACGAATACATTTTCTCATGGAATTTCGGCCAGTGTAGTACTGATGCACACCCACCTTCATGAAGAGTTTGGGTAGCTACTATAAATTGAGAAAACCGCTATAACGGCTGGTGGACCTGCCATGTTGATCGCATGTCACCCCTATACTGGCAGGATGATCTCTATCTCTATGGTTAATAGGTGTGGATGTGAGGCCAGCAGTCGGCTGGTAGCCCAAGGGCTTTCTAGGCCTGTCGCGACATCGAGTTTTTAAGCTTTTTTTAAAAAAATCATGTATGGTTTTCATTATCGGGTTTATATTGTATACCAAGTATTAATTAATTTGTATGTAGCTTATTCGTAAGTATTAGTACTTTTCTAGTTTCTCTGGTGAAGTGGACGAGATGTCTCGATGGCTTCAACAGCATCCGACAATATTATTATTAATATTATTATTATTATTATTATTATTATTATTATTATTATTATTATTATTATTATTATTATTATTATTATTATTATTACATAAGAACATGTCACAAATAAGGAAAATGGAAACGTAATGGAAGCAGAAGAAAACATAATTGAAAGAATTGAGGAGAAAGAATTAAAATGATTAGGACATATTTTAAGAATGGAAGATGAGCGATGGCCGAAACTACTATATCAATGGCAACCGTGCAGAAAGAAGAACAGAGGGACACCAAAGTTAACATGGAAGGAAAGAACGAAGATAGAAATGCAAGCAAGAGGGATAAGCATTGAAGATGCCAAAGATCGTAGGCTTTGGAGGTTTGGCACGGGAAGACGTCAGCAGCATTAAAAACCCGAAGATAGAGATATATTATTATTATTATTATTATTATTATTATTATTATTATTATTATTATTATTATTATTATTTTAAGATATGCAAGAGAGAGAATTAATATGATATGGACAGTTCCATCCATAGTCATTCTGCCCGAAGTCAGGTCCTTCATTGCAATCATAGCATTTTCATGCTATGCTTTTGCAGCTTTACTAGGGAATTGTAGGTGTGATAGCTTCCCGTTGCTTTCCACACCGGTGAAGCATGATGATGATGATAATGATAAGGATGATGATGGCCATATGATTTCGGGGACCGTTTGGGCCTTAAAGTTTTCGTGACATTTGTCTTATAGGTGGAGAAAAACCTCACCCAGAAAAACTGCACTGACCAGGGATCGAACCCTGACCCGCTGCGTGACAAGGCAGCACGCTAACTCGACATCACAGCGGTGGACCTATGGACAGTTAATGAGAAGAAATAGTATTTTCAATAACAAATCTATTTTGTAAACCACCAGGAAAGAGGAAGACCACAGCCTGCATGGAATAAGAATATTAAAAGGTCGTGAAGATCGTGAGTGGACAGATCTGGAGAAATGGAATAAAAAAAATCATTTTAAGGCCTATTATTATTATTATTATTATTATTATTATTATTATTATTATTATTATTATTATTATTATTGGTATTATCATCATTAGCATTCGGTAGACTCTGAGACGTCGGTTGCCAGTGATTCGAATATGGTGATCAACATTTAGTCGAGAAATTTACATAAACAATAGCTATCGCATCATGAATGATAAATTATAAAATTGGTTGGAATTTGACACATCAATTTTTATTTGGCTATATTATTGAATTTCTCCATCGCTGATGAATTAGATATCGACATTTCGAAGTTTACCAGTCCTTATAAAGAGAAGACTAATTTCATATTTAATCCGCCCATGTTTTAGACGCTTGATATTATTGTATGACAAGATATAATTAGTTGTATGATAACTTAAAACATTAAGAAAATATGCAAATGTGTATATATATATATATTTTTTTTTGTTTGTTTCAGGTATGTTGGAGAATAAAATAACATTCCTATTTGCATGCTTGCTGTAAGTAGACCTACTACATATTATCAGTTTTTTAATTGTATAATTAAATTAAAAATAAAATTAAGCAACATGGCATATGTTGAAACGTGCCAAAGAAATAATATGAATGTTTATAAAACATAAATACCCAGAAAACATGTAGATCTAGTGAGATATGTTCAATCCCGAAAAAAAAAAACCTTTCTGAGGAAACTTGTCCCGACCGGGAATCGAACCCGGACCCGCTGCGTGACAAGACAGCACGCTACCTCGAGGCCACAGCGGTGGACTAGTTTGTAATTATTTTTCTATGGAATTATGTGTCCATCTAAATAAAAAATACAATGTTCTTTTTTATGGGGGTAATTAAAAGATAAATGAAATGGAGTTTAAACTATGGCAAGCCAAATTAAATGGGTTCACACTAGGTAAATAAACATTATCTGAGATTATATTTTTGACTGTAAGGGAATACAGCTCAGAGAAACCCCTAAAGTTGCGTTGCGTGTTGTTTTATTTTTAGTTATTCTGTGTGTTGCTTTTATTATAAATGCTTAATGGTCTCTAATAGAAATTGTGAAGCTTTGTTAAAAGCTTCTTCAAGCAAAATATTTACATTTTTCCAAAATTTCAGAACGTCAAAATAGTTCCATCATTCTTTTCACTATTAATAAATTTAAAAATAATAAAATTATTGTTCAGCACTAGAATGCCCACCATATATGAAAATGTAAGGTTACCTATCTAGTAGTATTTGAATAAAAAGTTGAACCAAAAGTAATAGACAGTTACACAAACACCAGTACCTTAATCCAATTCACTGGTAGAGGTAAAGCCGTGGCGCAGTCGCTAGAAAAGTTCTGACACACCTACTTTGCACCACATGTCCCCCTCAGACCTTGAGTCTTTCTCTTTCTTCTCCTCCTCTTCCATCATTTTAAGGGAGTTGCACTTGCCCACATCCCCACCCACGGTACTCCCCTTCTTACCTCCCCAGTCTGCTAAAATTAACGTCACTAAATCACGCCCGCTCGCTTATGTTGCGGACAAATTGTTTGGCTAAGCCTCTACCAGGCTTTATTCAAACTCGACTCCAAGCCTAAGGAAGATTATTCTTGGAATTACTGGGACATGAAATAAATTGTAAGAATTCTACATTAATGTTAATTCTGTTGGAATTAAGCCTTCCAAATGCCAGTTAGGCCAATACCACACCATTTGTTTTGAATTTATTCTAATATTTGGTAAATTTATAAAACCTATCTTTGTAAAGGTAGCTGTCATCAGAAGTCCCTAACTACTAAACATTTCCAACATTATACCTATTAGATAGCGACGTATCTTTTAACAAATTATTCTTAGCTGTCGATATGAAAATATCAATTACTGAATAAACATGTGCACATCCACCTGCATGTATAATATACCAGCCATGTTGCCGAACAATGCAAGGATCAATATTGCCCATAGTTACCGTCAAGTATGTGCATAAAGCAGTAACTGATTTTCTTTTTCAGCTAAGCAATTCATAAGCAATGTTAAGCAAATGCAGTTATAATATATGAAGTCTCGTATAACTTCGATTTGCATGACATGTGACCCGACATGGAGAATGAAAGACGTGCATGGGAGATTCTTGTAGGAAAACCAGAGGGAAATCGCCCAGTTGGTAGACCAAGAATGAGATGGGAGAGTAACATAAACTATGATTTGAAGGAAGTAGATTATTACAGGGGCATTATTGGAAAAGCATTGGATCAGGATCGGGATGTATGGAGAGCTTATGTCCGCGCGGCCATGAAACCTTCAGGTTCACTAGCGCCAGTAGGTTTATATCTATTATTAATACTAATATATGCGTATATATATGTCTACTAGAAAATTGATGCCATGCGTATGGAGAAAATGGGTGAACCGAAATGGTGGACAGAGGAGGAAACTGGGAGAAACCCCCGAGACAACCCTGGCCAAGCTCCGTTTCGTCCACCACGAAACCCACATAGAGTGACCGAGATTCGATCTCGGGACCCCAACTGTGAGAGACGAGCGTCTAACCGCTTGCGCCACGGAGCAGCCTAATTATAATATAATCATTCTAATTTTTAATGAATTCCAAAGGAATTGTACTGTAGATATTGAATTGTATCCATTTACCCATGAATTTTTTTTTTTTATTTCCATCATGTCTACTAAGTGTATGCATTGAAATATTAACGTTTTATCATAACCTCAAGATATCTGTGTTAAATAGGGACACGAACCAATTATTCCATTCTTATAGCATATATTTATTTTTAATTCCAAATAAAATAATTGTTCAATTTTTATTCGATGAGTATAACGGGTGGCATGTGAAAAGTACCTATAAAGCGAGAGGCTAAACTGAGATAAAAAAGAAGAGATTTATTTATTTATAACTTATTTTTCTAACAACAATAATAAATAGCGTCACAACAACGTACACATAGCTCATTTACGCTATTCTCTTTTTTTTGTAGTGTTTATGTTATTGTTTCTATTGTGTATAGTTATTACAAATATAATGTACGGTTAAAAACTATAATATAGTTACCTTGTAGGTCCGTCTCCTCAACTTAAGTTCTTTTAAAACTCTGTAGGCCTTTCGGGACTAGTCCCATCATCAGCAGAATGCATTAGGTCCGTTCTTGTTGACCCTTGTTGAAGCACTGACTTGGTTGTGAGAATTTTGTACAGAGGATTGTGTGGATTAGGTGTGTTTTCATTGAGAATCAGGTTGCTGTTGATTTCTCTTAGGATTGCGATTTCCTCCAGTATATTTATTCTCATTGGAATGTTTTCTCTATGTACTATTGTGAGGGTGTTATCGATGTTATGCATATGGTGTCCAGCTTGAATTACATGTTTTGCGTAACTTGATTTTCCTCGATTGTAAACGAAATCTCTGAAATGTTCCTTGAATCTGATGTTGAAGCTTCTGTTAGTTTTCCCAATGTAGAATTTATTGCAGTCTGTACATGTTAATTTGTAGATGCCTTTATTGTCGAATTCATCTATTTCTTCGATGTTGTTGTTTATTAAATTGTTTAGTTTGTTGTCAGTTCTGTAGGCTATATTAATATTCTTATCGAGCTTTTTTAGTGTGTTGGCCAATTTTAATGTTTCTTTACCAGTGTAATTAAAATTGGCCAACACACTAAAAAAGCTCGATAAGAATATTAATATAGCCTACAGAACTGACAACAAACTAAACAATTTAATAAACAACAACATCGAAGAAATAGATGAATTCGACAATAAAGGCATTTACAAGTTAACATGTACAGATTGCAATAAATTCTACATTGGGAAAACTAACAGAAGCTTCAACATTAGATTCAAGGAACATTTCAGAGATTTCGTTTACAATGGAGGAAAATCAAGTTACGCAAAACATGTAATTCAAGCTGGACACCATATGCATAACATCGATAACACCCTCACAATAGTACATAGAGAAAACATTCCAATGAGAATAAATATACTGGAGGAAATCGCAATCCTAAGAGAAATCAACAGCAACCTGATTCTCAATGAATACACACCTAATCCACACAATCCTCTGTACAAAATTCTCACAACCAAGTCAGTGCTTCAACAAGGGTCAACAAGAACGGACCTAATGCATTCTGCTGATGATGGGACTAGTCCCGAAAGGCCTACAGAGTTTTAAAAGAACTTAAGTTGAGGAGACGGACCTACAAGGTAACTATATTATAGTTTTTAACCGTACATTATATTACTGTGAACTAATACCTCAACGGAAAATCACCATGAATTTTACTAGTATCGATATTACAAATATGTTAATAAGGTCTGTCATTTGGGTGAATGAACTGTATTTCAAGTGCCCTGCATTAAATAAATAAATGTATTAATTTTAGGCGAATTTATAGGTCAGGAAAATGCTAACAAAAGCATAAGCATAATAGAGATGACGGAAATGTGAAGCAACTCATCTCGCCTCATGTTTCGTCACTGGCCGCATTCTCAGTTGTTATTATGACAGAAATCAGCCGGCTTTGTTTGTATGTGTCGCGCTTGTGCAATGTTGCCATTACTTCACTTCTGTCCACTAATTACACTACAAATGTAGAATTTCAGTGAACTTTTAAATCGATTCAAAATAATTTATTGATGGCCCAAAAACATTTGAACTTAAATTTGTTGACCAATAGCATGGATTTCCTTTCTTAAATTAACAATTCGTTGACCTTTAACATAATGTGTTTTTCAACAGCTTTTTAGAACGTTTTGGTTCGAAGAAACGATTTATGCGGTAGAAATTGATTTTTATAGTGATAATGCTTGATCGTTGTAGTATATTGTAAGTCTTAGATAAAGTAGATAAAACCGTTTGTAAAAATAATTTTTCTCAGTTTTAGTATTTTGAATGGATTTTGGTTTAGGTATGAATTAACAGATAACGCTGATGCAAGGTGTCTCATTACGTACAGACTAAAAGGAATGGACAGCGCATGGACAGAAATTTATCTGTATTCGTAAATATCCGGATGAGTCACCTCCTATTAAATGAAAATCAGGATTACAGTAGATCGCTGTTCAGCGATTTCGTTATTTCCTCCTCGTTCCGTTGATTGAGATTATTTGGATCCTTTAGTCCACGTGCTCTCAGTTGCATTTATTAAACAAATGAATATAACAGAACAATAAAAAATAACACATCAATACTCTTTATAAAATTTCTATTGAAACCATCTTCATGTTAATATCTTAATTATATTTCTGGTTCGTAATCTGTATCGATTTTAATTTAGTGATAATATTTAAATATGTCGGCCGGGGGGGGGGCTAGTGGTTAAGTTCTTTGCTTCCAGTTCGGAGGATCGCGGGTTCAAAGCGGCCGGGGTCAATGATTTTTAAGATACAAAAAATCCAAAGGACAAGTTCTCTGGGTGGGACTTTAAATCGCGGATCCCGAGTCTAAAGATTTTCAGGCTTGTAAAGTAACCGCAAACCTGAATTAAGAGTCTTCTGTGCAAAATTTAACCGAGTTAATCCATTCAAGTAATACCTTAGTTGCCTATTAGGTGTCTCATTGAGGCGATATCACTCGTTGACATCTGTAGATAAATAAGCGTAACTAAGTGAACTTGGTTAACAACTCCCGATAGGGAGCCTCCTAATCCTCATGCGGGAAAGTACGGGGTTTATAGATAGATATATTTAAATATCCACTTATTATGTTTGCTTGAGACTCAGCGGGCCAGGGTTTCATCCCCGATCAAGACAATTTTTTTCCGGGTGAAATTTCTTTCCGATTTTTTCCACGTCTATAAAGCAAATATCAAGACATTTTAAGGTTCAAATAGTTCCGATACATCATCTGAACATAATAAGAATCCATATTATATTTCCCTTCTTAAATATGGATGTCTGAATGAAAGGTGATAATGTAGTTTTGGAGGTAGCCATCCTATTGGGCTGATCACTAATCCGGAGAAACCTCCGCATCCTTCTATGGCAAAAGAGTAGGCTATGTATGTGGATACATTCTCTTCTTATAGCTCGAGTCACTGTAAGGCCAGGATGGCGTCAAGCAAGTAAAAGTACCAACAAAGGAAAAATCTAATTAAAATAAAGAAAATATTTAATTGTCTTAATTTAAAATAACATTTTATAAGTAATTTATATTGTACAGTGTTGTGGATTTTGAATTATATGCACGAAGGTATTAAACATAGGCTCAATTCTAGAAATGCATGCTATTATGCATTAAAAGGACTCTTGTCGTCCCAACTCCTTTTAAAAAACGTTAAACTGAAAATATATAAAACTGTTATTCCACCAGTTATATTATATGGATGCAAAACATCGATTCTTACTTTAAAGGAGGAAAGGAGTTTAGAGTATTTGCGAATAAAGTTCTTAGGAAAATTTTTGAACCAAAGAGAGATGAACAAACAGGTGAAAGGAGAAGACTACATAACAGTGAACTACACGGTCTTTATAGGGAGCCAGATATAATAAGAACATTTAAGTTTCATACACTGCGATGGGCAGGACATGTGACACGATTGGGAAATGAAAGACGTGCATGGAAGCTTCTTGTAGGAAAACCAGAAGAAAAACGCCCAGTTGGTAGACCAACTGGGAGAATGAAATTAACCATGATTTGAGGTAAGTATATTATACAGGGAATGATTGGAAAACATTAGCTCAGGATGGGGATGTATGGAGAGCTTATGTCCATGCTGCCATGAACCTACGGGTTCGATAGTGCCAGTGAGTTAGCTAGTTAGGTGGTGTTGTGGACTTAAAGATGATTAATAATTTAAGTATGTTAGCATTTTATTTTATATGAATTTGAATTTTTGAAAACTTCTTTTTTAGGCCTATAATTTTTTATTTATTACCTACAAAATCTGTTTTACGGTAGTATTTCTATTTAATTCCAATTTAGAATATATAAAACTAATATCGTGTAAAAACAATTCAAATTTTGCCACATTCAGCACCTATTGTGTATTTAATATTCTAAACCATATAGACTTTTTATTATAAAAACATTTCAATTACTGTATCATATTTTTATTTTTTATACTCTTATTTGACCTTTTCTCATTTCCTAGAAACGTATTACATAAAATTGCGGTCACTTTTATTCTTGGAAGCTCAAATAAAAACATGTTTCAGTTTTGTTCTATGTTTTTACTATTATTTTGATTATACCCTTCATACAATTAAATATATTTTGATTCTTATATTCAGTGACTATTTTTATATGTAACAGCTAAGTCTGTATATTCGCTTTCCAATGTAATATTTTATATTTCCATAAAATCATATTTCTCTTTACTGTTTTCAAATAAAAATTGCTTCAAGCGATAACCTAGATCTCACTAATTAAAACGTATAACTAATTATTACACTATCAACACAATAAAATCACAGACTATATACGAGATCATCCAATATTAATTAAAATATAGCCAGCGGTAGTTAATCCAGTTTTGTTTTCATATTTCTGACTAAACTTACTTGTCCTACATTTTTTTAGCCTGATCCATTTTTTGTCGTTCACATATGAAGGATACAAGGAAAAAAACCAGGTAAGTCACTTTTTCCTTGAAACTTAGGAAACGATGTACATTTTATTACATCAATACTTCTTTAACGTATGCCAAACTTTGGAGGTAAAAAATAAACCCATGAATAAACTGTGGTATAGCCTATTTTAATAGTTCACACTGCTAAATTATAGTATTTTCATGGAGCATCTAATGACACCTCAAAATGCATTTCGACAAAAAAGTGATTTGCCTGTTTTGTTTCCTTCTAGTAATCTCTTTTGGTCATGCATTATGCAATTTCCCTTGACCTTGTTTCATTTAATACAGGATAACATGTACTATATTATATTTCGTTTTAATTTAACCTCGCGTTTTGTTAATAATATTCGTGAAGTGCCTCTTGTCAAAATCGTAGTTGATTAATGCAATGCACCCTAAGCCAGATTTGAGTCCAGATGAGGTCAAGATGTCTAAATTGTCCTAAATTTTCCGACGGATTCATTACCCTGGATCAACTCAGGCTCTAAATAAAATGAATACCAGACTATGTTCTTGGGTAATGATGACTGTCACGCAGAGCTGACTACCCAGCTGACATCTCGTTTGAATTATCTACTACCCTAAGGGCCTCCTAAAGCCTGCAGTGGGATCACTTTACTTTTACCTCTTTTCAAATGGATCAGCGATGAGAAATGTTGATTGCATGTTTGGATAAGCTATTATATTTATGACCTCGTGACATCATGTGGTCTATAATTAAACTTAATTAACTAAGTAATTCGTTGGTACTATCGAAACCGGAGATACGTTACCGCGCGGACTTAAGCTCACCATACATCCCAATCCTGAGCTATTTTCCCCCCCCCCAATAATTCCCTTAAATCATGGTTAATCTTCTTCTTCTTCTTCTTCTTCTTCTTCTTCTTCACTTCCTGGTTTAGGCATTAGTTGCCTGTTCCGTCTTCGCTAATAGATCTAAGACCATCTCTTCCGAGGACGTCCGACATATCTTCTTCCTCTCGGAAAATAATGTAAGATTTTATTTGTTAATTTACTTGCTCCCATTATTTCTACATGTTCTTTCCACTGATTGGTTAATGTTATTCTCCCATTTCATTCTTGACCGACCTACTAGACGTTTTCCTTCTGGATTCCTACAATTATCTACTGGACGTTTTCCCTATGGTTTTCAAGTTTCCATACCCTACGAAACGTAACTCTTCTTGTTACGTCTGGTTTCCCATAAAGCTTACTGTTTCCTAAGAACTTTACTCACAAATACCCCTATTATTTTCTCCTTGCTTAAATTAAGATCGTCAATAATTTTTAGTTTAAAATATTTTAGATAAGTTGGGATCTCAAGACTTCCTGTTTTTTATATAATTGTTATCGTGTCTGGCTAGTACCTTAGGAATCCCGGATTCGATTCCGAGCTAAATTAAGTTTTTTTAAGTGGGTTGTACAATAGGCCTATATTCATTTAGCCTTGCGAGGATAATCGAGTATCTACTTGAAATAAGAAATAACTAAATCAAGGTCAAAACTGAAACTAAGATTGTGGAATATCGTCGCACTAACCATGTGACTTCCTTAACTGTCATCTGCTAGTCAGAAAGAAAAGCATAAATGCAGCTTTAAAACAAATTACATTTTTCTTAAAACGAGTTGTAGGCTATAAGGAAGTTGGAACATAGGCTCAATAATATAGGCATTTTATGTTAATCGGCTTAACACTTTTGGAGCTATCATACCATGAATTTGTTTATTATTATTATTATTATTATTATTATCATCATCTTCTTCTTCTTCTTCTTCACTTCCTGGTTTAGGCAAGAGTTGCCTGTTCCGTTTATTATTATTATTATTATTATTATTATTATTATTATTATTATTATTATTATTATTTATTTATTTGCAAATTAAAATATTGTAGAATATACTAGTAGATTTCTTACTACAGACGGTTTATGAGAACTCCCTGGAGACATTAGGCCTATGTGCAGTCAAATTAATCTGACCATTTCTCAATTCATGACCAAGGCTGTCCAAATGGCGCCCCGCGGGCCGCATGCCACCCCCAAGCATTTAAAATTGTTCGTGAAATTCTCGTTTATTGTATTGTGATTTAATGTTATTTTTCCGGTAAAACTTTTTTTTAATTATTCTAAGATCTGTCATTCCTTCTATGGTGCATCTTTTTTATTTCGTAGTATATTATATGAAACCGTTAAATTATTCATTGTGCATTTAAAATTAATTCTATATTTATCGATTCTGCACTGTGATAAATACGTTTATTCGCCTAACAACCCCTAGTAGCGAGAAAAGGTTTTATTTAAGGCACCATACCATATGTGTAGTTATTTAGTAATTTTACAAAGACAGTTCCATGGCACAAATTGTAATACACTCGCTCTCTACCTCTATGTCCCCTCGATCACTTCCTGTGGAGTTCGTGGTAGATGAATCAGAGCTAGGGCAAGTTTTTCTCTGAGTTTCTACGCTTTCTCCTGCCAAAAATTTCATTCCGTCACTTCTCCAGAGGGTAACTACACTTCGAAATTTTGGCAGCTAGAATTGGAATCTAAATAAGGGCACAATGTTTCCGTTCATACATGGAGTGCCACGCGTGATGTAGCAATACCATGAATAGCGAAATATGCAGGATTTACAATAATAATGAAAATTAAACACAATGAACGAAATCTGAACCAAAACCATTTACTTGTATTTTAGAGAACTTTCAACATTGAAAAATATTTTGCGAGAGCTTTTTGAGTTTGTAGGCAGGAGGGTAAGGCATGGTCATGGAGTGATTAGTTGTTCTGAAAGATTGAATGAATTACTATGACAACAGATTCAATTTTCATATGCTCAGCTGTCGGAAGATAAAAGATTCGTTAGTTCCATTGTAGACGGTAGTAAAAATGTGTATTGCAGGATGGAATGGAGGCATAACGAGCTAAAGCCCACCATGGACTGTGATTGTCAACGAAGAAGGGAATATAAGAAAATCAAAATGATAAATGAAATAATGAATATTGATGAGAATTCCTAGTATTAAGTTTGAAACGAGTAAGCTCATAGCAGGTTATATTTATGTTGGAAATGAATGACGTATATTTAAAATAAAAAACACATGAGTGACATAGTTAACACTAGCCCGAAGCAGGTTACTTTCTATGTTATTGAAAGTTGTGCCAGTACATGGAAACAAGAGCAGCTCAGTTCGAATTATAAATATTCATTCAAAAATTGACTAATTAAAACGAAATTTAGTGAAAATGAACGTAATATTAAAATTATAATATAAAATTATAAAATTGTATACCTTAAAGGTCCGTCTCCTCGACTTCTTACACTACAGCTGAGAAGATGGACCTTTAAAGTACATAATTTTATAATTGAAGGGCTTAGGGCAGTAACATGATAAGCAACATTCTGTTAAGATATGTCGTTTATTACAATGATAGTAAAGAAATGTATTGAAATATCCATAAAATCATTTGTAAGTGCACCAGTGATGAGTTAAAACATGTATTGACAACAATACTGCCCAATTAATATTTATAATTTTTTGAAACATTAAAATCCTTACATCTCAGAAAAAACAATATGTGGCTTTTATCATGTTATTACCCTAAGCCCTTCAATTCTATATTATAATTTTAATATTGTGACTAACACTTCAATGGAGTTTCACAATGCATTTTATTAATATTAAAAACGAACGTAAATAATAAAGAAATATTTTTTTATTCGTAGTCTATAAATTTTCCTGAGAAAAAGACATATGGTTATTTTGAAAGATTGTTTGTTCTGTTGATATTTCACTTGCCGTAGATTGGATAGAAACATTTCTCAAAAACGCATTCTGAAGACATGTTTCAGTTTTTTTTAAGTTAGTTCAAAGGGAAATTGTGTTTATAATGGAACAAAAAAAAAATTAGACTAATTACTAATATCAACCATTGTTTTCCTGGAGAATTTCGTCCACATTGAAAGATCGTTGGAATATTTCGAGAGAAAAAAGTTCTAGGACTTAACTTCCTTTGGAGAATGTAAAAGTCGTTAGTCTCATTGCATAGAGGTTATTAATACTAACACAACGCAGAATCGTACCATATATCTAAGGTCGTTGTTATCCAATGGTGATGACTTGCGCCATTCTTTCTCTTGCTTCCCAATAGAGACCTCTAATTTCTTGTTTTGCTGTTTTTTCCTGCCCAGCCCTTTTAAGGGAAAAACTTGTTAGGTGTAAAATAGCTTATTTTCAGGAAAACACATTTTAATCGAGAACATGCACTATGTTTACATGATAACCCAGTGTCAGAACTATTGCTTTTCTTATATTCCGTGCTAGTAACTGATGAATGATTTCGTTACGGATATCCTGTTGATAGTGACTGGCATATAGGGTCCGGAACGAGCATCTTGTGAGGATAACTAAGCACTTACTTGACATAAATACTGAAATCCGGTTAAGAAATCTGAAACTGTGTGCTTACCTGATGCTATCGCCTGCTAGCCAGTGTCAGTAACAACTTCAGATGACTTTGGATCTTTGAGTTTAACGTTCCACGGATTTATTTATTATTTATAATGCTATGAATTGTGGTCTTGTTGCGGTAGTCGTGATTGTAGTTTTGCATTCCATTTGCCTGATTAGTTTAAATGTAACAGGTTTATTTCTTTATTTGGTGATAATTGTCTTTAGGATATTGTATTTATTGATGGTAAATTCTTGAATGATTGGCAATTTTGATTAAACTTTGTTGAATCCAGATGATTAGACCTGTTTTTGAGTTCAGCCATCATAATAAATTTAATTTATTCTACAACTAGAAACAGTGTAATGAGATATGTTTACCTGGATCATTTCGTATCATGTTTTCATTCATTTTCGAGTTAGTATAAATATTAGATTTAATTAAAAACTCGTTTGAAATGAAATCAGATTAATCCATGAATATAAATATATCTAAGTTTTTTACTTCAATAATGTTATTATGGCATCCATAGTTCTAAACAAGATAGCGTTTTTTTTTTTTTCATTTTAATGAATCAAGTTTATAAAATAGATATTTTAAATTATTGTAACCCAGGATTATTTAATGATTTAAAAACATTTGTGAAAAATATTATACTTATAAATGTTAAACGTTCCATTGCACTCCTTTCGGAAGGAATTTTATTATTAATCTTATGGCACAAGATGCAGGAACTCTCAAATAATATGTTATTTTTATAAAACAATGCTTTAAATTTATACAATAAAACAACACAAATTAAGAAAACTGCACTCCTGTTATAAATTACTTTGCTTGGGATTTTTAGGAGCAATTTTCAATTAAAGAATAGAAAGGTGCTAAAAAACCAAAAAAAAAAAAAAAAAAAAAGGGGGGGGACAAAAAAGTGCTATTTGTTTATTAAAAATTGAAAGTGTATAAGAAGAAAATGTTACTTTTCGTAAAACAAACGAGTTGGTCACCGCTGTGGTGAAAAGGGAACATAGTTTCCTCATAACGTAGCTAACCCGAGTTCGATCTCCAGTTGACATAAGTTTACTGGGTGAGGTTTTTTCCGTTTTTTTTTCTCACCTATAAGACAAATTTCAAAAACGTTAAGGCCCAAATAGTCCCCGAACATCATTGGGCCATCATAATAATCTTATCATATTCACCTTGTTTGGTATGAACGTAAAAAAGTGTCTTTGTCTTAAATATTTATGCTCCCTCAGAGATGGACCTGCCACTGAGCTGATCGCTCATCCAGGAAAACCCTCCACGTCCTGGTGTGGTAAAAGAAAAGTATGTGCTTGATTAAGATTTTGAAATCCTCTCTCGACAGGTCGTTCCCCTGTGAGGTTCGGGTGGCGTGCGGCATGTACAGTATAAGTAGCTACAATGGGAAATGTAAAACTAAGATAAAAAATAATAGAAGTGCCTATTTAATAAGTCTAATATATTGATGCTCCGAAGCAGAAATGTGTTTTAGGATAAATCTCGCTTTTATTTATCATCTAATGTGATTCCTGACAAATTATCAACAATTGGTATGTGTAAATTTATTGACATTAACCCTTGTTATATTTTCAAAAAAATTACATATATACAGGTTATTTTTATTTACATTCAGACTAAAATTTAAATATATGGGAATACAAATTAACAGACCTTTTTCTCATTTCAGGATCCATCGAAAGGATGGAACCATTATACTGAAAACAGACAAGTGCACTACCCTTATGTTCATAGCAGGCTGACAAGAAGTTAATGTAATATTGATAACTTTTTTTGCAAATGCCCCAGGTTGTCTTTCGACATTCCTGGTGTTCTCTCCTGGCATGGCGTACTTGTAACCCACTTCTGAGGTTTGGGCGCCTGGAAGGCGGGGTTACGTTGCCCCGATGATATGATGGGTGATGATAATGGTTCGCCAGGAGAGTCCCTAATCTTAAGCTTAATCTAAAATGAATATGAATGATGATGATTGCGATGGCCATATGATTTCGGGGACCGTTTGGGCATTAAATTTTTCCTGACATTTGTCTTACATGTGAGAAAAACCCCGATAAAAACCTCACCCAGAAAAACTGTCCCGACAGGGGACCGACCGGTCCGCTGCGTGACAAGGCAGCACGCTACCTCGAGACCACAGTGGTGGACATATTGATAAATATTAATTTAATAAAAATTGGACATTGTAAGGTAAATTTAATGGCAGAATTCGCTATATAAAATATTAAAAGACTAACCAAAAGATCAGAAAAGGGGAAAAGATGGCAAAGAGGGCTAAAGATCACAAAAAAGGATGGGGCAAAGAGGGACATAAGAGAGAATAAAGGTGATGGAAATAGCCTCTATTCTTATTTTCAGGCAACATTTCACTCTTTGATATCTTTAAGAGAGGTCTAATTTGTTCTAAAAAAAGTGCACCTAATAATCCTAAACCTATAAATTATAAATAAATTGCATATTAATAAGGAATACGTAAGCTGTATGAGTGTCACTCGTGTTCAGGAAATTACACTGAGCAACAAAAAAGAAACCTTTTTTTTTTGTCTCAGAAAGAAACATATGTGATTCTGATAGTATTTTTTCTCCTGAATTCAAATATGATATCGTTTTTCTCCATCACACAAGGTTTCCGAGATACAGGAATTTATAATGTCAAACATTTTAATATTTTCTACGTTCGTAACTACACAATATTCGAACATTTGGACTCACCTAGAAAGAATTGACGATTTTCTGCTATATTTCGCCTGTAGAGCATCCCTGTTGATGGTCAAACAATAATCGGTCAGCATATTAGGATTCCATTTGCCTTGATATCTCTTTTCATAGCTGAAACCATTTGAGTTAGCTCATTTCAGACAATAACCTATAATGAGTTGGATCGACAGTTTGTCTTCTTTCTGTATAATAAATTTGAAGAGTTAGAAGAGAAGTAAGTATAGGCCTATTTCCCTTAGGAACTTTTGATTTAATTATCTTAAAATAATTACGATATACATTTATAATTATTTTTCATTCTACTTATTCAACTAATCATAAGAAGTACGTTAATTTTCGTCTTTCAGCTCATTTATGCCAAGAAGATCGGGATGAGTAGATTCCCGGACAACACCGGGTAAACTGCGCGGGTATCTAAAAATAATTACGATATAAATGTTTCCTTTCACTTATTTAACTAAACATAAAACATACTAATTTTCGTATTTCAGCTCATTTATGTCAACAAGATTGAGATAAGTAGATTCCCGGGCAATGCCGCGTAATCAGCACGGGGTATCTAAAAAATACAGATTTATAATTATTTTTCCTTTTACTTATTCAACTAAACATAAAAGCACATTAATTTTCATTTATTTAGGCGTAGCAGTGCACGCCGGGTATTAGCTAGTTGGAGATAAATTATGTGATAGGCCTACACATTAAAAAATACACTATGTCCTGTTAGCAAATTTTATAGTAAAGGAAAATGCAATGGATACCTATTTCTCGAAGCTTTATCATGTGTAAAGCAAGATTACGCCCACTAATTATTAAAATTACGTACCGATATACTGTGTTTATATGAATTATACCCGGACAGGAAGAATTGCTAAATATTATTTGTTCATAATATATTAATGTAGGGCTGATTAAAGTAATAAATATTTAACTTTTTTGGAAAACTGTAGAATTCGCATTGGCAACCTATCTATGCGGATATAGAGCTACTGATATCTTAAACGTTATGGCAGATTTTTATCATTATACCAAGATAAGATATGACTACTGCAAATTGTTTAATTGCTCTTATTTAATGTTGTCTTTATAAATAAATGTGTGGTTATAACTTACTTTTATCTACCTAATCATGATTTCGAGTGCACATTTTATAATTTGAAGGAAAACTCTATTTCTCTGCATTGCGATATAGTCCAATCAGCCTATCTGAACAACGTTACCTAATTTATAAATTATATTTTAATTTTTAGATGTTATATTGAATCGCTGTTTACAGCATAAACTCCTTTTCCCCCACCGTTAAATAACCAGTTATTTTTGCAGATATTTAGGCCTATGTTGATTTTTCAATGTGTTTTATTGCTGTTAAGGTAACCATTTAATTTAAATTGTACGAACGTACCTGAGTACTTGAATAAACGCTGGTGATGGATGACGGTCCGACAGACCTCCACATTTTAAAATTATAGTTGAGTACAACTGGGTCATTTTGATACGTTTGTATCTTACAATTCAACTTAAATTACATTAGTGACACTAGTTATAGTCTGTTTAGCGAAATTTTGAACAAAATTAGCTTGAATTACACAAATTGCTAGTAAGTAAATCCTTTACTCGTATCCCGTACAATGTCAAGTGGAGAGATGCGATGAGATGAAATCCCCATTATAGAAGATCTGTGATATTCGAGGATGCCGACTGACCGGGGCTGTCGCACCCCCACAGGAGTAAATAAAATTAAACGGATGACATGAGTATGGAGAAGTGATGGAATTAAGTTTTTGGCAAGGGAAAATGAAAGAGACCGCGAAAGAAACCTGTTCTGGCTCCGATTATCCACCACGAACATCGCATATAATAACCATGTCAAAATTGCTAAACATACCGATGCGTACACTGGAACAGGTTTATTCTTCAACTGTTAGAGCGACCATGCTGTATGGCTCAGAATTATGGGTTGGAACGAACGGGAACACTAGATAAAATTTAAGCTATTTCTTAAGAGAGCATTGAAATTAGCAACGGGGACTGCAAATTGTGGCATATTAAAATAATTCGGTACATTTTCGGTAACAGTAAGGAGCAAAATTATGGCTATTAAGTATTAGTTGGACATAATAAACGGGAATCAGGACTCACTCAGAGCAGAGTGTTACAAGGAACAGAGAAGTCAGTGTGTTTCGGGGGATTGGATAATCGGTGTAGAAAGGGGATTGAAGGACACAGGGATGGGAAGGTATGGGAGAGGAATACGGGGAACAATATAAATGTTTGGGGGAAAGTTAAGAAGAGAATAATTGATGTAGACAGGCAATATATAGAAGCCGAATGTAGCCAGAAAATATCGCTCACCCTGCTGTCGGAACTGAACCTTTGGTGGGAAGGGAGAAGTATATTGACTCTTTGGATGGGGATGATAGAAGTGCTATTGCATGGTTTCATTTGGGGGGATGGATGGCCCATAATTTAACAAGTGAAGAAGGCATAAAACTGTGTCCTCTATGTGATGGCCGTGAAAACTGGCAACATATTATAGCATTCTGTAAAGAGACAGAGCAACTTAGATTACAATTGCTGCCGGAGAGATTTCTCAGGTCAGATCGTGGGAGAGTGGCGTGCTGAGATCTTTTAGGACGGATCGAGAATGAAGCGAGAACATGTCAATTTTTGGGTACAGTAAACAAATTGGGGTATAGTAAAATTGGAGATCAATAAGGATACATGTATTTTCAATAATAATAATCTCAATATGGGCTTTGTTTTCGATCTTCAATTATATTATATAATAAGTAGTCTTGATAAGTTGAATAGCCTGATAGTGCATTTTATGTCTGCAGGGACCGGGGGCGGAGAGGGTGTGAGCGACCGCGTGTGTATATGTGTGGGGGTGTGTGTATATGTGTGTGTGTTTTTCTTCTTTTTTCCCCCTTTTTTTAAATTTGTTTTGTAGCATTTTTTATGCTTATTGATATACAGAATGAGAATGTGTATATATATATATATATATATATATATATGATCTTTTCATGGATGAGTGAAGATGTGTATATTGTGTATGTAGTGTAGACATAGATTTTATTTATATATTTACGTGTAGCCATGTAGGTATTTGTTTATATCATGATTATTATTTTTTATTCATGGAAAAATAATGCACGTACGGCCAAGCAGGCCCGTGCGCAATATATATACATATGTATCTCCTTTCTATTTACCGCGGTGGACTAGTGGTTATGCTCCTTGCCTCTGGTCCCGAGGGTCGCGGGTTTAAATCCGGCCGGGGTCGATGGATTTTTTAGGATGGAAAAATCCAAGGAGCAAGTCCTCCGGGAGGGAATTTAAGCCGTGGGTCCCGAGTCTGAAGATTTTCAGGCTCGTAAAAGATCCTTAAGCCTGAATGAAAGGCCTCTAAGCAAAATTTACCGAATTTTCCCATCCTAGTACTACTTTGGTTTCCTAGGTGTCGGTATGAGGCGGAACGCTGACTACGGACCACTCAAATGACATCTATACGAAAACAAGTGTAACTAGATTGGTATGGTTCAAATTATTCCCTGTAGGGGGAGAGCGCCAAAAATCTCTGTTAAGGGAAGCATGGGCTTACAAGGAGAAGATCTCCTTTCTACAAAAAAAAAAAAAAGGCAATACATTTTATTCATTCATTCATATAACAACCGCTATACGAACTTGGGATCCAGAGTTGGGCGAGAGGGGCGAAGTGTCTAACTATTTGCCCTCTAGGGTCACCATCTCTTAAATGTGTTTAAATTATCTCCAATAATTGTTTTCTAGGGTTCATTCATAACCTTACTTACTTACTTACTCACTGGCACTATCGAACCCGTAGGTTCATGGCCGCACGGACATAAGCTCTCTATACATCCCTATCCTGAGCTAATGCTTTCCAATCATTCCCTGTATAATCTACTTCCCTCAAATCATAGTTAATGTTGTTCTCCCACCTCATTCTTGGTCTACTAACTGGGCGTTTTCCTTCTGGCTTTCCTACAAGAAGTTTCCATGCACGTCTTTCATTCCCCATACGCGCAATATGCCCTGCCCATCGCAGTCTACGGGACTTAACTGTTCTTATTATATCTGGCTTCCTATAAAGACCATGTAGTTCATTGTTATGTAGTCTTCTCCATTCACCTGTCTGTTCATCTCTCTTTGGTCCAAAAATTTTCCTAAGAACTTTATTCTCAAATACTCGTAATCTCCTTTCCTCCCTTAAAGTAAGAGCCCATGTTTCGCACCCATATAATATAACTGGTAGAATAATAGTTTTATATATTTTTCAGCTTAACGTTTTTTGAAAGGAGTTGGGACATCAAAAGTCTCTGCAATGCATAATAGCATGCATTTTCCAGAATTGAGCCTATGTTTAATTTCTTTGTGCATCTCATTCCTATTTGTGATTATTGTTCCTAGGTATTTGAATTCAGCCAATTCCTCAAAATTTCCCTCATTTGTCATTAGCTGTCCATTTCCATTATATAATGTATTTCTACGTGTGACCATATATTTAGTTTTACTGATATTTACTTCCAGTCCTAATTTCTTAGTGTTACTCAATAGTGTGTGCGTGTTGGCCTTTAGTATCTCCTCGCTATCGGCCAGTAGTACTACATCATCAGCATAAACTAACAGCTTATTAATACCATTCAGTTGTAGGCCTTCCTCATTCTTTAAAGATTTAATGGCATGCTCTAGTACAAAATTAAATAGTAGAGGAGATAGTGCATCTCCTTGCTTCAACCCATTCTGGATTTCAAAAGTGTCTGAAAACTGGTTGCCTACACGCACCCTACTCGTTGAGCCATTTAGACACATTCGTATAAGTCTAACTAACTTTTTAGGAATTCCGAACTCCAGCAGGATACTATATAACTTCTCCCTCTTAATTGAATCATATGCTTTTTTGAAGTCTACATATAGTTGATGTACAGTACCATTATAATCCCATTTCTTTTCTAAAATCTGTCTTATACTAAAAATCTGATCTGTTGTAGACCTGTTTCTTCTAAATGCACATTGATGATCTCCTAGAATGTCATCAATATAGGGAGTAAGTCTGCTTACTAATATATTTGTTAGAATTTTGTACGAAGTTGAAAGTAATGAGATGTCCCTGTAGTTGTTGCAATCAGTTTTATCTCCTTTCTTATAAATTGGTACGATAATTGATTCCTTCCATTCATCTGGAAGAGCTTCTTTTTCCCAAATCATAGTAAGCAACCAGCGTTTCTTGTCCATCAATTTTTCTCCCCCTGATTTTATCAGTTCTGCTGGGATCTCATCTGAACCTGATGCTTTATACATCTTCAATTTTTCAATTGCCATTTCAACCTCTAATGCACTTGGCTCTGCGACTAGCATTTCTGCTGTCTGTAACTTATCCTCCTCAATGTCCTGTTCTGTATGTACATTTAATAGCTGATTAAAATAACTTTTCCATCTATTTAATATACTCTTGGAATCTGCAATCATATCCCCATTTTCATTCCGAATTATGTTTGTTCTAGCCTGAAACCCTTTCTTCTCTATACTAATTCCCTGATATAATTCTCTAATGTTCCTATTTTTTGCATTCATTTCAAGATCATTAATCTCCTCTCTCAAATATTCCCTCTTCTTACTCTTTAGTAACTTGGTGGTTTCCCGTCTAACACTACCCAATTGCTCTAAATTTACCTCATATGGCTCGTGTAACCATTTCATTTTTGCTAGCTTTCTTTTCTTTACGATGTCGGCACATTCCTCATCAAACCATTTCTTGTTTTGCCTCTTTTTTAAACAACCAATGCTTTCTGATGCTGACAATTTAATAGTATCTCTTATAGCCTCCCATTCTTTATTTATATCAGTTTCTTCTTCGTTTGGCACATTGTCATCTGAAGATTCCAGTACTTCAAATCTATTAGCAATTTTGATTTGGTATTCTTGCCGCATTTCATCATTTTTCAAGTTTTTTAATTCATATTTTACAGAATCATCTTTAGCGTTTGTTCCTCTCATAATAACCTACTGAACCATAATCCTTTACTTGTATGTCATACTTTGGAGGTAAATAAACCCATGACCAAACTGTACCTTTTACTGTTTTACACCTCTGAATGAGCGTTTTCCATGAACTATCTAAATCACACCTCAAACTCCATTCGATAAAAAAAGTGACCTATCTGGTATTTCTCTGTATCTTTCTTATTTTGTTTTTGTCTGGCGTAGGTTGTTAGTTAGGTCATATTTCGATTAGGTTTTTGCCCTCTATTCTGGAGTTTTAAAAATAAAATTCATTGTAATTTTAAATTTGCATAATTTAAAAGTAATTTTAATTGATAAAATTATTAATACATTCATTTTTAAGTTAACATTACATAAAAAATACGATCGAACGATAATTTTAAAATTAATAGAGGTTAAGTAACAAAACTATCAAAATGTTTAAAAAATGTTTAAAAATGTTTATAACTTAAGGATAGTTTTTATATTTATATAGTTGATAATATTTTACAGTTAATAGCCTAATAATATTTGTTTTCAATATAATTTAATTTGACGTGATATAATTTTGAGATCCAAAACATGAACATTCTGTTAAAAGTATCTTGGAAGACAAAGTGTCTTGAGAATGTCTTTCAGCAGTCAAGAAGGAGAAATAATTGTATGACGTAGGATACACTGAGCACAAATTTGGCAGTACCCATTTTACAGTGACCTGCATTCCCCAACCTTGACATCCACACCATCGCGCTTTCACTTTTTGTTCATTTATGTAACCGAACATCGATATTTCCTTCCTTCCCTCCCAATCAACGTCGACATATGATTAGAAACCTTTTTTATCTGCGTTATCATTAATATAATTTATCATCATTAGAGCATTTGTATGCAAAATAAAGTACTAAATATGCATGAAAAATATAGAAAATATGCATCCTAAATATGCAAAAACAGATTGTATAAAAATCAAATAAATTATTTGCTTTATGGATAATCTTGGCTTAATATTGACTGTTACAACAGATAAGGAAGGTTTTCATGAGATTTTCTTGTGCGAAGCTCCCTCCATCTGTCAGAAGGTTTTATACAATGAAAATATCCTTTTACATCACATGATATCACAGGTGCATGTGAAAACACCACAGTTCTTCTTCAGTGAATTCCTTTTCGGTTACTGTTTTTTCACTATCAACAGAGAGCATTTTGCTAATTTGACAAATTCTGTTGTAGCCAGGATTTTTATTTAATACTTCACAAAGCTTATCAAATGCGATTTTAACAATACCGTAATGTTATTTCTCAAGGCCACGGGTATTCCCCTTTTACACAGTTTTTTTTTATTAAATGCCACCTGTTTGTCACTCGAAATTTCAGGTATTCTCTCCTGGCATTGGCGAATTGTAACCCACTTCTGAGGTTCGGGCGCCTGGAAGACGCGGTTACGCTGCCCCAACGATATGATGGGTGATGACGATGGGTAAATGATGCGCCAGGAGAAGCCTTAAATATATTCTATTCTATTAATCCTAAACTTAATTTAATTAGGTGAATATGATATTGATGATAATGATGGCCAGATGTTGTTCCGGGACCGTTTGGGCCTTAAAGTAGCCTGACGTTTGTCTTACAGATGAGGAAAAACCCCGGAAAAAACTTCACCCAGGAAACTTGTCCCGAGCGGGGATCGAACCCGGGCCCGCTGCGTGACAAAGCAGTACACTACCTCGAGACCACAGCGGTGGACATTTTACACAGATGTAAATATACACGTTACGCTTAAATCCAATTGATTGTAGAGTCTTTATTAATTTAAAAAAATTAATAATTAATTAATTAATTAATTACTAGTAATTAGCTGAATGGAAAATTATAATTTAATGCCTCCCTAGGAGTAAAATATGCATTTATGCATTAAAAATCTAAAATAAGCATTTTCCCTGGGAATATACATTTCTATGCATTATCAAATACCGCTCAAATTGTCTGTGAAGGGACCACTTAACATGTAAATAATTTCCGCATACTTTTTAATGCGTGAAACAAAACATGCATTTCGCATACAAATCCGGGCTCTAATCATCATATACTCTCTGTTCACAAACTCACATATTAAATATCTGCATTGGAAACCATATGTATGGATAAAAAATAAAGTTACTTTGAATTCATCAGATATTTTTATTTTTTATCACAACAGTCTTATAATTGGAAGTGTTCTATCTTGTATAATGTTTCAGAATTTTCTTTGCACTGTGACAAGTATTTAATGAATAACGTTATTATTATTATTATTATTATTATTATTATTATTATTATTATTAGTATTATTATCATTCCTTACCTGTAAGACAAATGTCAGGAATCTTAGGGCCCAACAGTCCCCGAAAATCATCCGGCCATCATCATCATCCTTATCATTATCATCACCATCCTTCACTGGTGTGGAAAGTAATGGGAAGATACCACACCTATAATACCCTAGTAAAGCTGCAAAACATAGCATAAAATGCTATGATTGCAGTCAAAGACCTGCCCTCGGGAAAAATTACTATGAATGGATGGATCATCATCGTCACGAATTAACGCGTAAGAAGACCAATGTATTAATCTAAATACTTATATTTCATAGAAAAAATCGATTGAAATTAATTTATTTTCTGATACTTTATTTTAACTCTAGTAGGGTCATCAAAAAGGCCTATATATTTTTTAAACTATACATTTCATAATTTTAATAGAATAATAAGGCCTATTGGTAGTTTTATACCACTGACAAAATAATAATAAATGAAGATATCCCCAAACATAAATATTTACTTCACTTTTTCAAAGTTCATAATTTTTACTACGCCTAATATTAGACTTAATTATTTTGTAAATATAAAACCAATTTTCATTTTGTCGGAAGTGTATTTCATGTAATAATGTTTATTATAATGTTTGCCTAGGGCGAGGAATTTAGTAAAGCTAGGTGGCCAAAAATTATGGCATTTCAAGCTGTAGATCCTGTCAGAAGTAAAATTGTACTGGACAATAAAATTTTGGAGCAGGTGAATAATTTTACATATCTAGGATGCAATATCTCATATGAAGAAGAAAAAGATGTAAATGCAAAAATATCTAAATTTTTAAGAATTTTAGGGTTAATAAATTCTATCTTCAAGCACAGTTAGTCCAAAAGCATTCAAGACTGAAAGTGTATAAAACACTGGCTCTTCCAACTCTTTTGTATGGTAGCGAAGTATGGACGTTGAAACAGAAAGATATACAGAGACTTAGATCTGCTGAAATGAGATATCTTCGGAGGACTGCAGGATACACACTACTAGATCACAAAAAAAATGAAGACATCTTAGAAGAATTACACATGGAATCTTTAGAAAACAAAATTTCTGATTATAAGTCAAGATGGATGTAACATGTTCATCGAATGGAAGATCACAGAATACCCAAACAAATGTTAAGATATCAACCTGCAGGAAGAAGAAGACCAGGACGTCCACTCAAAAGACTTCTGGATGGTGTTTCTCTTGAGGCCGAAACAGGTCGTCAACAAATGGCCTAAATTCGTGAATGTACTATGATGATGATGAGGTGGCCAGTACCGGGATTTGACCCGAAAGATATGTTTTATTATTACTCTTTTTGTTAAATAAGTTATGTTGTTTTGATTAAATTATTTTAGATTCTTCTCCCACATGGAGGCTGAGTGGACTCTATACCAAAATGGTTGGTTGGTATCTAATGTCGAGCACTTGATAATGAAATCATTCGCTCTCTTGCACTCCAATATTTAGCAGAAAGGCTGGTCTCTTCTACAAAAGCTGGACAACGGAGGAGATGGTTTCTTTCCATATCTTCATTTAAATTGCAAAAAGGGCATTTAGGTGAATCTGTTATGCCAATTCTGTGTAGGTGTTTATTCAAGCAGTCATGTCCCGTTAGCAGTCTGAATGTTGCTACTGCAGATTTTCTTTGTAATGTAGTAATGTCATAAGCTTGTAGATTTTCCCATTCCTTTCCAGATGTTTTGGTGGTGTATTCTTCTCTAAGTTTATTGATGTATTTATTTGAGATAACTCTATACCAAAATAAAAACATATATGGTATGACCGGGAATCAAGTCGAGGAATCCAGAGGCGGGCATATTGATTCGTCCTGGATTTTATATTTAATGCCTTTTTTCCCCTCTGAAGGAATAAAATAAAAATCAATGATGTAGATACAAGGTTTATGAAAAATGCATATTTTGCCAATTAGTAACTATTGTGTGTTTTTTTACCTAAAATTTGTCATTATTTTTATTTTACTGTGCAAGTGGTAATTTTATCCATTTGTACAAAAAAATACAATTTTAAATTAAATTTACGTAACTCGGCCCATTTCAAGATTGCAGAAATTTTATTAGAGCATAGAAAAATCTAAAAAACAAGACAATTTTGCTTTGTGGCCTATAGGCATAAATTGATTTACTACAGATGATTAACTTTCCATTTGTCCTGCCCATTGCAGTCTACGAGACTTAACTGTTGTTATTACATCTGGATTGCCATAAACATCGGGTAGCTCAATATTTTGTAGTCTTCTCCATTCACCTGTATTTCTCCTCTCTTTGGCCCATCTTAAATAGTATGCTGTACATTTGTAAAAGCCTAGATCAGTATTTTAAAATTTGTTTTACAGTTTTAAAGCTTATTTTAGGTGCCTATTTCTATGTTTTAAAGCCTAAAATATTCGAGATTAGTAATAATATAAATGCTAATAATAGAAATTAGTTTAAATAAAGCCTAGGAATTACAAATACCCCGTATGTTAGAAAATGTTCCTGATCCTGGAAAGTAGACCACAATGTCCGGTGTTTGTTAGCGCCACGGAGTATGACATCATTTTCCTAGATATTTAACTTCTTGCAAAGCAAATGCACCAGATAAAATATGATTCTGTTTACAGGGGAAGTGCGTAATTTTAATGACGGGACGCACATTTGTATCAGTGAACTGAAATAGACCATATGACGTATCAAATTATAGGAAGGAAATCTCGTCACTTACTGATAACTTGCTGATTTTATTATCTGTCGGTAATTTGATTCCAAGTTGCCCTCTCTCTTCCCTGAATATGATTTCCATATGTCATTTCATATGAAATGAGAAAACCATCCAAATATATTTTTATTCGGCTCATTATGAATTAAGCGTTTCGACCTGTTACCGTCTCAACGCTTAATTTTCAAATCAAGGCGATCTTATTCTTACTTTTGTACGGAGTAAATCAACAGAAATAATAATTTACTTGCTTACTCTTCGACTCTATAGTCCTTGATGAGATTTGGCCTCCTTCACAACCTTCTTCCATTCCTCTCTTTGCTGTGCCAATCTTCTCCAACCTCTTATCCGTATTTTTCCAAATTTTTATCTACATCCTGCAGCCATTTCTTTCTCGGTCTCCCCATTCTTTTAATTCGTATAATATTGTCGTCTAGTAGACTTTTGGGTATCCTGTTGTTCTACATGACCTAACCACCCTAGCCGTAAAGACTTTACATATCTCACAATATCTCCTCATCCCATTATTTATTCAATCGCTGTATTATGCCTTACTCTCCATACCTCATTTTCATAGAAATAAATACTTTATTCGCCCAAAAGAATTGTAAAATTTTAAATAAGTTGGCTGGAAAGAGTGAGATGGGTACACCAGTTTATACAGTTTCTGTTATGTTATGACTATACCGCCATACTGTCCTTACAACTTCATTTACAAATGTAGTTTTGCCGTTGTCTTAATTTTGTACAAAAATCAACATTAACAGTTTGTATGACCCGATATTTCGAAACATTAAAAAAATCGTATTATTAATATATAGTACAATATGGGGACATGATTTAGCGTAGTTGGTTAATGCAACACGTTATAAGCCGGAAGATCAAGGGTTCGAATCCCGATGGGGTCAGGGTTTTCAAATAGATCTAAACCATGTTCCTAGGCTAACTTAAATGAGTACCAAACGTTGGTTTTGGTGGTAAAGGCCTTAAATGAGTACCAAAGTTGGTTTTGGTGGTAAAGGCGGGTGTCACACAGGGCTGAAAACCAGGCTGACATGTTGTGTCGATTATCTAGAAAGCTTCCTACCATCCAAATGGCTTTCTAAGACCTGTAGTGGCTTCACTTTGTCTTTTAATACAATTTAACATGACATAATATAATGTTATGTAATATATACATATTCTTAAATTCAAAGGCATACAAGATTCCGCCAATATAAAACACTTGCACGTCTATTATTCATCTATACCAGTGAGGCGTGGGGGACAATAAGAAAAACTGACGGTAAGATACTACCAGCAGGGCGAGAGAAGGCTGCAGAATGTTCATTGGAGACTGGGAACGTTCTGGAAGAATTGAAAATTAATTCAATTGTTCCAGTATAGGCTTCAGTCGAAGGAACATGCAGAGATGATGTCTTCTCAAATATGGCTGAAACTAATTCAAAAGTGACATAGAAATTCGGGAACACTTAAAAAGCGTTTTCATGATACCTTAACGCGCTCACTAAGGTCTAATACTTGAAGGAAAATGAGACGATATTTAATATATATAATTACCTTTAGATGTATCTAGCAGATTGTGTTTCTGTATATGTGTGTGTGTGTGTTTTTTTTTCTCACGTGCCTGATTTAATTTTAATTCATATTTTAATGGGTCCTGATAATGAAAATCCAATTCAGAATTTGTGTCTCTATGATTAAGGAAAACCAGGAAAGCCCCTCAGTCAAGTTATCACAGGGGCTTGAAGTCGATGCACCTCAAACGCTACTGCCTGTTCCAACTCGCTCGATAATTATATTTTATTAAATGACTAGTTATAATAAGACATGTTTAGTCTCGTAGACTGCGATGGGCAGGACATGTGGCTTGAGGCACGAATGGGGAATGAAAGAGGAGCATGGAAACTCCCTTGTAGGAAAATCAGAGGGAAAGCTTCCAGTTAGTAGGCCAAGAATGAGGCGAGAGAATAGCATTTAGCACGATTTGAGGAAAGTAGATTATACTGGGGAATTGGAAAACATTAGCTCAGGATGGCTTCTGTCCGCGCAGCCATGAACGTATGGGTTCGATAGTGCCAGTGAGTTAGTTTCAAAAAGTGTGATGAGGAATGGAGATCAGGAGAATTTAAGTATTTAATTACTCAAAAATATGTAAATAAACGTGTTGCTAATATTATTGTGGTGTATCAGAACACAGTATATTCTAATTAAGAAAGGAAGGTGTTAAGGCTGGTGAAATTCTTTGTGCTAAGAACCATAAATATCACTGTGACGATTTTGATAGGAGGGCGATTCGGGATTAAGTAGGGATATTTATAAAAAATAGTTCCTACACCTACAAAACTCCACGAGGAAATAAAAAAATAGACTTCACCTGTCACGTAGACACATTAAGGAAGTTTCTTGGAATGGAAGCTGCGATGAAAACAGTTTTGTCATATTAGTAGAGAAGTGTGGATTGTCCGTCAGACTCAGAACTAACACGCCCGCTCAGCGTCTAAATGAAGGTAAATTATAGTACAATCCTTCATGATATAATGTATTGAGTATGAAATACCTACTGCTTTCATTCACTTCATCTTTGGACTATACCAGTATGAGTAAGTCATTGGAATCGTGGAACAAATTCCGCTCCCTAATGATCACTGATTTCTTTGTTGGCTGTGGGTGGTACGTATTAAGTTTTTTTTTTTTTTTGGAGTATATAAGTAGGCTGTGTATTGCTATTGTTGAGAATAGTCATGTGTTTTTGTATGAGGTCACTGATTCCTGTCATTTTATTTTGTTTAAAGGGTAGTCTTTGATATATGATATGTCTAAATACAGCGAGTACTAACGTTTTCAAAACAAACATGGATAAACATTAACGGAACACTGAGAATAAATTTTTGTTGGTATCGCCGCTGAAGAAAGTATTAAGAAAATTATGGTTTTGTAATTATATAAAGGTATGGATGCTCAGATTACAAGGCATTTCGCAGATTTTGATGATTTTTTGAATACTTCGAGAAGAGAATTTATGAAAAAGTGGACCTCAAAATTTAATGCTAATGCTAAACCTTCAGATTTCCAATCTATTAAAACATTAGGAACGGGTTCTTTTGGTCGAGTCATGCTTGTCACACATATAAAATCTAGAAAACCCTACGCAATGAAAATAATGGAGAAGGAACATATAGTCAGAATGAAACAAGTTCAGCATACGCATAACGAAATTAGAATTTTAGATGCAATTAACTTCCAGTTTATTGTGCGTTTGGACTATTATTTTAAAGATAATGTATATATTTATATGGTTTTGCCGTTTATTAACGGGGGAGAAATGTTTACACACTTGAGGAATATGAAGAAATTTGATGAGCAACTTTCTAAGTTTTATGCTGCTCAAGTTACTTTGGCATTAGAATATTTACATTTTATGGGACTAATTTATCGTGATTTAAAACCAGAAAATATACTCATAGACAAAGATGGTTTTTTAAAGGTAACAGATTTAGGCTTTTGCAAGAAAATTGATGATGAAAGGACGTACACACTGTGTGGTACTCCTGAATATCTTGCTCCTGAGGTCATCCTGAGTCAAGGTTATAGTTTTTCAGTAGATTGGTGGGCTTTAGGAGTTTTAATGTATGAAATGACTGCTGGTTACCCACCATTTTATGCAAAAGATCCTATGAGAATTTATGAGAAAATTGTATCGGGAAGATTTAGCTGTCCGGCTGGATTCTCTAAACCTCTGAAAGACTTACTTAATCACATGCTACAAGTAGACAGAAGCAAAAGATTTGGAGTACTTGTGGGTGGAACTAAGAATATTAAATCACACACGTGGTTTAAAGCGTTCGATTGGGAAGGGTTACTAATGAGAAAAACTAGACCACCATTTGTACCTAAAGTGTCAAGTGGAGACGACGCTTCAAATTTTGATGCATATGAAGAAGAAGTTCTAAGGACGTCACCGATTGAAGAATATGCTGATGAATTTAAAAAAATTGTCGCTGCGTGATTTTTAAAACAGAAATAAAGTATACCAATCCATATTGCGAAAACATATGAGTTTTTAAGACCAATTTCCACTGCATACTGGCAACATTACTAAACATCATGACATCTGCATCCAAGTGAAAATGCATGAAAAGTAAGTGGTAAGTATACTGATATTATTTTTATAGTAACTAATTTATATCTTAAAATATATCTGGACCATGCGATAATAAGGAAATATGTGGGCTATTAGAAAACTATTATAACAAAATTGCAGATTTTTAAAGTTAAGATTTTAATTTAGTTCTAGACTGAAATATGTCTTTAAAGTCACTTTTATTAATATAACTTTATTTATGTACGCCACAAGTTGTTCTTTTCAGTTGGAGAACATTAATTTTTCCAGGAAGCTGAAAAATGTCGAAATACCGTAATAATTAATATTATATTAGTAATCATTTAAAAATATATTATTGTAATACACACAAATAATTTTTAAGAGATTCTTAGAAAATAATAGTACAGTAATTCGTATAATTTTATTCGTCGTTAATCTTTGAAATTAGTTTAAATTTACTGCAAACCATAACATTTATGGTATTTGAAACCACTCATAATTTTATCTTTTATTATAAACTAGCGTACCCGGCAGACGTTGTCCTGCCCGAACGTTCAATTCTCATGTCATGGGCGGACGATAAAAATGTTACTTTTTTACCATAAAATTCAGCAATTAGGACATAATTAGATATTATTAAATAAGTTCGCAAGAAAACTTCTTACATCCTTCTGTTGTAGCTCAAGAAGTGTGAATGATGACGTCACATAGTCATGAACATTAGAATTGTACCCTCCTTTGCAGATAAGTTAAGAACCGTCATATAACAATTATATTAGAGTGAAAAAAAAAAAAGATAAATTGATGAGAGTGAGTCAAAACAGTTTTTTTTTTCAGCTAGATTTCATTTCTGGCCCACTGTGCACCGGTCCCATACTGGCCGACATTCCATTACAAAAATTTCTTCCCCCGTAGAGACTCAAACCACCGTAAGTCCCGTAGTTCTGCGCCAAGACTTCTTGCCTTAACCACTCGGCTACGGCGCGAGACTGTTGGTATTAATGAAAGACAAAATGGTTATTGTGAGTTATCCGTAAGAGATTAGGGACTCTTGGTATCAATGAAAGACAAAAATGGTTTTTGTGAGTTATCCGTAAGAGATAAACATATGCTGTCGCGGACTTTTTTGTAGAGCTTTTTGAGATATTCAATTCTGTGTACATTAATTTTGTGTATTTCTTATGGTTTAGGCAGCGTAAGCCATTTAAGCGTCCAAAGAGCTACTTTGTTCAAAAAGGGTGATTTTAAGGGTGTACGAGTTGAGTATCACAACTCTCTTAGAGCCTATGTTCATCCCGGGAATCTCCTGAACATTTTGCAAAAAAACCCCATCACAATCGGATTAACGGTATGGCCGCGCATAAAGTACGAACAAACAAATATACAAACATTAATTTTTATATATAAGATTTGGTATACGCTATAAACGTTTTCTTTCTGACAATGAGGAATTCATGAAATGATATAGACTAATCATATCGTAGGCTACTATTTAAAAAAAATCAATGCATCTGTACGGTGCAATATGTCCGAGATTAATATGAAATTATTTAATATGACCTGCATTCCAATGGAAAGTAATAAAATACGTAAAATGATTAATTTCCATTTATATCGACATATTTTCAATAGCATTTGGTTGGTCTTTCCGCAACATATCATTAGATCATTATGAATTTGTGGTGTTTTTTTGTTAAAATATATTAGGTTAAGGCTTGCCATTCTGCTAAAAACAAGCGAACTCATTTTATCGTTTCCTTTCTAATGTTGCGGAAATTGTGGTCTATTTTAGGGTCAGTTGAGTTTACTGAAAAGTGACGTAATTAAAAATAACTAGATTTTAGTAATGTCATTAATATTGCCTTTTCTTATTATTTTGCCTCTTTCAGTTCTGTAAAAAAAGTTATCTGTACACTTATTATTATTATTATTATTATTATTATTATTATTATTATTATTATTATTATTATTAACATGTCCATAGTCGTACCTCGTACGCAAGCAGGCCTTGGCTCGATCTCTGGTCGGGACAGGTATTATGGCTGAGGTCTTCTTTTTGGAGTTTTTCTTCACCCGTATGACAAATATTAGGAAACATTTAGGCCCAAATAGTCCTCTCACAGGTCATCAGAATCATCGATATAATATTCGCCTTGTTAAACATGGTCTATGAATGAATAAATGAGTGAATGGTGTGTCTTGTATTAAATATGTCTCGGAGGTGATCCTGGTACTGAGCTGATTACTGATACAGATCCTTGTGTAGTCAAAAGAGTATGTGTGTGATCCAGAGTTAAAAATTATCTCCCGACAAGTCGTGTCCCTATAAGACCCAAGTGGGCATATTAAAGCACCTATTATAAAGGAAAGGCAATCCAAGGTAAAAAAGATAAATTATTAATAAAATGCATATAAAATGACAAAGGATAATACGTAATTTAGAGAACAAATTGCGACAAATCTTCAATTGAGAATAAATTAAAAGTTAAAGGCTTTCGGAAGAGAGAGATAATTCAAAATATTTCAAATGGAAATGATTAAAGGTGGAAAGAAAATTGAAAATCTAATAGTCTATTATAAATAGTGATCCCATATTGATGATAGCGAGGGTTTCGGATACATCCTTTGAGAGCACTTAAAACAATTTCCTTTAGAATATGTTAATAAGATATAATTTGTTACACTTTTTGCGAAGAACGATGCTATAATAACTCTGGCTTCAGCCAGCAAACCGAAAACTTCGATTTCCGAAAGGCTGGATTTCTATTTATATAAGGGAATTATTGGTTCGTAAATGTTTATCTATCACTATCTCTTGTGGTAGATTTGCATGTGTCTCAAAAATAATTGTGGAATCGTGAATATAAGCAGATTTTTAAAATGGCAATATGCCGAAAGCTTCTCTATGTGGCTAATCCTTGGACTTCTTCGAACGTGGTAAATTCTACTTCTTCCGAATGCTTCTGTTAGGATGAGATGGATTTTGGCGTAAATTTAGTAAAATCTCGTCGTACTGATAGAAAACAATAATATGAGAAATTGTTTCAATCTCACTGAGGCAACGCCTAAAGGGTTTATAAATTCTTAGTTATAAAAGAACTGAATATACAATAATAAATAAACTTAGTGAAATCACCGAAATGAATACATTCAAATAATATAATACATATTAGACAGCAGTGTGAACTTCAGTTGTTGGGTACTGGATCACCAAGAAGAGAATGGTATGGAGTGAACATGTTAACTGAATGCGAAGAGATGATAAGGGACATCTCTCCGAAAATGAGAAAGAACCCGGAGTCTCCGTAAAAGGTTGCTGGGTTCTTGCCGTAATTTAAAATATCAGACATCCATCCTATACTGAAGAAAAATAATAATTAACTAAGAGCTAAAATGTAGTACAATTTGCTGAAAGTGTGTAAAATATTAGTTTTTTTTTACAACTGAGAGTGTGGTTGCATGCACCATTCAATTTAATGTCATTTGAAGCACTTGTCGTTGAAGCATTGCACACACAGACATTGAGGTTAAGTGCCACCATGTACTGTAGTCGAAACAGAGATCAATTTACAGCAAGTAAATATGAAATGACATTAATGATACGCTAGTGGTACTTGTCTAATGGAGATGATGGTTGGATTGAGTACCACAATCATTTGCTTGATCAATGAGTACTTTACTGTAGGGCTGTGGTCACAGTTGTTAAGTATAAATTCGCTACGTTTTAGGGAAGCACTTTTTAACAGAGAACATCCACTATTATTACTAGATACCAAGAAACAAATATCTTTGTAACTTGGAAACTATAACGGAGTCCTGGGTTACCAACTTCTTCGCAGTGTGCAGAAGGCTTGGAGAATGATCACACTACAGTTAACAAATTTTGGTTATTTTTCGACTAAATGTATTCTCTGTGACCACAGATATATAACTCACTGATACTATAATCGAATCTGCAGGTTCATGGCCGCGCGAATATAATCCCTATACTGAACTAATTTTTCAATCATTCCTTGTATAATTCATCTCCAATAAATCATGGTTAATATTATTCTTCATCTCATTCTCTTCTGCATTCTGAACACTCCCCTTGGGTTTTCCTACAAGAAGATTCCATGCTCCTCTTTTATTCCTCATTTGTACCGCATGTCCTGCCCATTACAATCTATTAGATTTAACTGTTCTTCTTAAATCTGGATTCCCATAAAAATCATGTAGTTCCTCCATTCATCTATCAGCCTTTATTTGGTCAAAAAAATGGCTACTAATAACTTTATTCTCAAATACTCGTAATATTTTTTCCTCCCTTAAAGTAAAAGATGACGTTGCACATCCATATATCTAGAAGAATATATATATATATATATATATATATAGGCCTATAGATTTATAATATATATAGTTGTAGTCCAATATTATGTAGTTGAGTCATTTTGGTTCCATAGACAATTCTCTACTAATCGCTTATCCTATATTACCATAATTTCGAAAGCAGTAGGCTATCTATACGCGCCATTGGTTAATGTGAGTTATTGCTGGACGGTATTTAAATTAAGTTTAAATGAGATAAATTATCATAAACACTTATATAATGGTTTACAATGTTGTCAGTTTTATTTTAAACGTCTAGCATGCTTGAGTAGCAACTGGAGTATTAACATATCACGTTGTCAAAATCCTACAATGTTAAGAAAACAATTTTAAGGGAAAATTTACTTGGAAATTGACTCATTTTACCATTTTCGTCTTATTACCTGTGATCACAGATAATATGTTCTCTTCGCAGGCTTCGTTTTGATGAGACATTATTCTTACATAAAGAATGTTGTTATACAAGTAGGCTAATTTTAAGCTTTATGCTTAGCCTTAGATATAATCAATCTTTAATTGCATTTCTGGGTGAGATTTTGAACGACCAACGATTATTCGTAATATATTTATAAGCAAAACTTAATAAATAGACTAGAACTCCGAGTTATGATCGATAAGGTGGTTAATTTATGATTGATTACTCCATCTAGTCGCATCTTACTATAGTTTAAAGTGAAACAGTGACAGTCTTCGCTGTAATTTTTTCAACATGTATATCAAAAAGAAACATTCTAAACATTCTGAATATTTTAACTATCAAAAAAAGCTGGACAGTCATCTCACCATTTAAATATTTTCAGATCAACTCGGGTTAAGATTACTGCTTAATTTATTTTGAAAAAGTTTATCTATTTTTTGTATTTTATTTAACGTGTTATTTTTCATTATGTTTTAAATACTAACTAACTAACTCACTGGCTCTATCTAACCCATAGGTTCATGGCTGCGCAGACATAAGCTTTCCATACATTCCTATCCAGAGCTGTTTTCCAATCATCCCCTTATAATCTACTACCCTCAGATCCTAGTTATTGTTATTCTCCCACCTCATTCTTGGTAAACCAACTGGACATTTTCCTCTGATTTTCCTACAAGAAGCTTCCATGCCCTCTTACATTTCCCATTCGTGCCACATGTCCTGCCATCGCAATCTACGAAACTTAACTGTTCTTTTTATATCTGGTTTCCTATAAAGATCATGTAGTTCACTGTTATGCACTCTTCTCCATTCGCTGTCTGTTCATCTCTCTTTGGTCTAAAAATTATCCTAAGAACTTTATCCTCAAATACTCGCAATCTTTTCTCCTCCCTTGAAGTAAGCGTCCATGTGTGGGATTAAGATTGCTGCCTAATTTTTGTTGGCAGTGAAATAGATTCTTACAGTTGGTACCTTTATTCAACGTCCCTTTTAACAAATAAGATCATCGGCATCGCAGTTCAAAACTTGGAGTTTTATAAAAGAAAGTAGAACAGAAGTAGGTAGTCTTCATGGTAGGAATAATATAAAGGATGGGGATAAGAAGACGGAGGTACCACCAGCAGCAGATGTTCCTGATCCTACGTACCTATAGCTGCAGTAAAGGAGATGAAAAGGAATAATTTTGTAGCAAAGATCGTATATTTTGATTATTGGATTCTTAATAAAGAGGCAATTTTTAATTACGAAACGGTTAAAATGACATCACTAACAAGATAACTTCTCCCAAAGAAAAAATGGAAAATCTTTAAACTTTCAGAGTTTATTTTTTTAATGTTGGAAGAAATTAATGTAATGTTACTATCGTAATGCGAACTAAGGGGATTCAAATTTTGGAGAATTTTCTTTCGAACGCCTAATACATATGCAACTCTCCAGCCATATATACCCTTCGGTGTTTTGCACTCTCATCATTGTACTGGGCGTCAGACTCAGACTGTTCAATTTCTGTTTAGGCAACCAAATAACCGTCGAATATGCTGTAAGCATTGAGTGGTTTCGCAGATGATGGGTAAACTGTTCATGCGAATGTAACATATAATGAATCAAATAATATAAAACATTTTCTGATTCAGTACTAGTGTTCTTATTTATTATTTGTACAGGTAGTTGCATGAAATCTGCGACACGAACTAATTGAGCGTAAGAATTTCAGTAACGAACGGTATTCTTTTTCTACCCCTAATTGTGTTACGCGGGATGTCTACAACATTGTATAAACGGCTTGAGTATTGTTAAAAGTAGATTAGTACATTATTAATTTATATTTTAAAATGTTCCTACACATGCGTCATTACATTTCACAATCATTTTCGCTTTTGGATCTACTGGTATCGTACCATAAAGTAATATCTTTACATACTGAGTCTCCGTAACAACTGCAAATGAAGGATATATGGAAAAATCAGGTAACACGCTTTTCCATGAAATCTAGAAAATGAACTTTCAATTATACAACGTACCTGCTTTTTTTTTTACCTGTATGCCGAACTTTTAAAGTAAATAAACTCATGGCTAAATTGTTTATTTACTGTTTGACAACATTTCTAAAAAAATAGTAATTTCCATGCAGAATCTAATAGCACCTCAAACTCCATGTTAACAAAAAAAAGCGACTTACTTGGTTCTTTCTCTATACCCTTCAAATGATGAAGGTGAATATTTCATCTGCAAGTTTTGCGTCCACCACTGTAGAAGATTTCTCTTTGTATTTAAAATTGTGTACTTTTTCTCGCACGAATGCTAGAACTGCATATAGATTGTAACTAACTATCTAACTAACTTCTGGCACCCATAGATTTATGGCCGCGCGGACATAAGCTCTCCACACATCCCTATCCTGAGATGTTTTCTCATCATCCCCTGTATAATCTACTTGCCTCAAATCATGGTTGATGGTATTCTCCCACCTACTGTATATACAGTATTTAACTTGTCCACTTCTTTGCAAATGAAATACAATGTAAAAATAATAACACAAATAATTAGAGTTCACCAATGAAACTACAGTATGTAGTGTGTTTCCTCTCCCACACGGACAACTAGACGTAGCAGCACACACACCACCAAACCATTAATCACTAAATTACTTACTGATTGCTATCCAAGAACACAATTTCAATGGAAGTTTGCCTCTAGCATTTTCACACTTGGGCCTAGAAGTCAACAATTCATTGTTACCAACGTACGCTAAAATTCAATACGGTATGTTCTGACACTACGTCAACGTGTATGCATGAAAATTCCATAATGGTACCTATAGCGGTTGCACAAATACAGGCAATCGTAAAATAATTTCGCAAAATTTGGGGCCCCACAACTTGCGTCCCGAATCATTCCGAAATACAACATTGCTCTAGTGTTTGTTTCAACAAACAAAGAATTCACGGTGAATTTTAAATAACGATGATCCAATTTTTCCATGGGAAACAGTTCCCTTATAGTAATTATTGTTATCATTTTCTAACGTCAATCAACTGACAGTCCATGTACATTTGGCTGGAAAACATAAATCTTTTACTCTTCAGGTAATATTCTGATATTTGTATTATTGTTTCGTCTTAATGTTGTGTCGTCTTGGAAGAGGCCCTGACATTAAGCTGATCATTCATTCGAGGAAGCCCTCTATCTCATGTGTGGTCAAGAAACTATGTATGTGATCCATAGTTTAAATCCCTCTCCCGATAGGTCGTGCCACTGTAAAGGTACGTACACATATGCGCGCCGCGAACACGAACGGCGCGCGCGCGTGTTATGTTCGTCGAAATGATTAATTTCAACGAACCTCCTGCGATCCTTAGGAAACCCACAAACCTTCAGTAGACATTTTGCAGAGCAGGTGTAACCAACCATGTCTATTTCCTTTCCGTTCTCCCGCTTGTCTGCATTCTTTCCCAAAAATAGGGACTTTTTTTTTAAATGCCACGGGACGCGGGACAAATTGTTAAAAATCGGGACTGTCCCGCCAAAATCGGGACGTCTGGTCACGCTTATTACTTATTATATCTTACAACTTTATTTATACTTTTTCAAATATTATAGCATTAAAGGAATTAAAAAAATATATATGATTTGTATATATATATATATATATTTTTATGTTTAAAATTATTAAGAATCTATCTCACCATAACATGGCCTTAATTTTTAATAAAGATGTACATGATTATTATACTAGAGGTTGTACTTTATTGCACAAAGATACTAGTTTCTCAAAAAAAAGGTATAAAAGGGATTCGTTATGCATTAATCAACCATTACAATAACTTACCTATTGAATATCACATTTCACGAATGTTAAACATTTTTCTAATTGTATTAAAAAATATTTTTTCTCATTGCTTTCTTAGTTAATTTTGTTAATTTTATTATTATTAATATTATCCTGTTTACATATTGTATTTATATGTGTATATATATTGTGCATCTATAGTAGTTTGTATTACTTAAACTTATGCCTGAATTTGTTTTCTTGTTTTTATTGTTAATTGTTTTATGGCCATTATTTTTTTGTATATTGCCCCTTAACATGAGCAGTCTTTGGAGTCTGAAGAAATAAATAAATAATTAGTAATAAATGTGTTTATATATTGTATTGTTTTGTGATACTTCATGCATAATATTATGAAATGAACGTCTTAAATAAATAATGTTTTCTAAATAATTCTAATTTATTCATACAATTACAGTACACACGAAAAAAAACACATAACATTGAAAAAAAACAGGCATCTCCTTTCAATTATTTTTTAAAATGATCCTTATGTTGAGGATTCCACAATAGCGGCGTTCGCGCGCACCTTAAAACCCCGTCCAAATCTGACGAACATGGGGTGGGGCGCGCGCGCCGCGCGGCGCGGCGCGCAAGTGTGTACGTACCTTAAGGCCCGGGTGGCGTGTGGCACGTAAAGTACCTATAAAGCTGAGAGTTTAAACTGCGTTAATGGAATGGAATTTGTGTTATTGACAGGGTAATATTATAAGTTTCACAATTGATTTGCAAGTTCTTAAACAATAAACAGCATATTTAGACAAAATTAGCTAGTGTCACGAAATCTTATCAGCCACTTATGTTGAAATAGCTTCATAATTTTCCTTAGAAATAAGTTATTTTTTTCAACAAGCACCCAATTTCAAGCTGCTTATTAGACACTTTTATGTTTATGTTAATCATTCTTATGATGAAAGGAGGATTCTGTATAGGCTGTAATTTAACTGAAATTGCGTTTACCTGCCAGTTTAAAATAATTAATAATTGGATTCGTAATTGTGTGCATCACAGAATATAACGATATAGCTTAAATAAATAGCAACTTGTATTAATTTTCAACTTGTTCATTAAATCATAATAACAGCTGTCTTTTTTATGTGTTTAAGCCTGGTTGAGCGTCATTTTTCAGCAGAAATTATTATTTTTTAAACCTTTTAGAAGGCATTATTTCCTTTCTCAGATGCAGAGGGTCCGGGTTAGATCACCGATAGGGACAAGTTTCTTCAGTGAGATATTTTCCTTACCTATGAGATATATGTTAGAAAAATGTAAAGGACAAATAGTCCCCGAAAAACATCTAGCCATCAGAATCATCTATATCATATTAGCTCTGTTTAGTATTAAAATATACAGTCAATATGCCCAATTCACCAATTAATGTTTAAAATGGTCAACATGTTTCTACAGCTAAGCTATCATCCTCAAGACAGGTATTGATTGAAGACAAAATTGGTAATGAATAAACAAAATCAACTATAAACAAACTACGTCACATGACGCAATCAATCACAAGTAAACAGTATAACATAATAAAACTAATCATCTTTCCTTTAAAGAAAAGAGGGCGCTGTATGGAATAGGGTCCTTGTCTTTATTCATGATTTTATCATTATTTTTATAAATTTACAAACTTTCAAGGACGTCGAGGAATTTGTTTTGTATGATATACTATATAGGCCTATCTTAAATGTTCGTATTGAATCGAAGGTGGCCCTGAAATTGAGCTTATCAATCATCCAGGCAAGCCTCCATATTCTTGTGTGGTCAAAAAGTAAGCGTGTGATCCAGAGTCTAGAGTTTAAAATGTTCTGCAGACAGATGTCCATCCCTGTAAGGTCCGGGAGGCATGAGGTACGTAAAGTACCCATAAAGGAAGACGTTAAACCAAGGAAAAGAAAGAAAGAGAATAATTACTTAGTTCATTGTAACAAATGTTTTATTTATTTATTTTTAATGTTCTCGCATTTGATATACGTATTGCCATTCACGGATTTGCATCCCATACAATGTTGTTAAGTTTGTACCAAAATCATTTAACTTTACTCACTTTATTACATTTAATTTCTTTATAATAGAGCCACTTTCTTGAAACATAAGACGCTCTGAAGAGATTCGTTGTAAGTGGGCAGTCAAATAGTCATGGCCTGATACAACAATTGCAATGTCTGCACATACGACATTGCGAATTTATAAAATTACGTAGTATCAATGTCTTAGGTCAATGGAAACGTTTTTACGCCAATTAATTTTATTTCAATCTGTGTCTCTATTCAGTTTTACAAAAAGTTACTGTAATATTCAGAAAAAAAACAGAAGTAATTTTCTCGACATATAAAAAAACTATGACAACCTTATTTGATAATTTTACAAGTATGGGTAATCAATCAAAATTAAATGGGCATAAATGAGTTCAGTTCATATTATCAAATGGTTAAAATAATAAAATACGTACTTCAAATATCACTCAACAAAGTAAAATTTCAGTAAAAAAAAACTTTGATGACCTTTCGGAACGTGCTCCGCCATCAACAAGGTACTACATGTTTTCAATTGATATTTTAATATTTTTATAGTAAGCTCAATGGTGGTGCATAACGACTTTTAGAAGTATTGAATCATATCATCAGTACGTATTTCATTATAAGGAAAAAAAATTACAAGTAAACCACCAAGGGTAATCAATCAAAATTAAATGGGCATAAATGAGTTCAGTTCATATTATCAAATGGTTAAAATAATAAAATACGAACTTCAAATATCACTCAACATAGTAAAATTTCAGTAAAAAAAACTTTGATGACCTTTCGGAACGTGCTCCGCCATCAACAAGGTACTACATGTTTTCAATTGATATTTTAATATTTTTATAGTAAGCTCAATTGTGGTGCATAACGACTTTTAGAAGTATTGAATCATATCATCAGTACATATCTCATTATAAGGCAAAAAAAAAATAAAGGCTATTTCACGATACAAAAATATATTTTTAATAGTTGTGATAGAATTTGCATTTTATTGGGATACAATATGTTCATCGAATGGAAGATCACAGAATACCCAAACTAATGTTAAGATATCAACCTGCAGGAAGAAGAAGACCAGGACGTCCACTCAAAAGACTTCTGGATGGTGTTTCTCTTGAGGCCGAAACAGGTCAACAAATGGCCTAAATTCGTGAATGTACTATGATGATGATGATGAGTTTGTAAATTGCTAGTGCTGATTAAAACTACTTTAATTGTTATAAGTGGTAATGCAAATGTCTGATGACACATTCATAACTCTAAGTTTATGCTATGATAATCACTGTTCATTCCTAAATGACAATCTATGAATATTGGAATAACACTTAACAATAACATATGCTACAACATATGGGCACATTATAAGCTTAGAATGAGTTAGTTTGGTTACCTTTTTAATTTTAAAACCGATGTAGATTATTATTGTAGTTTTTAAAGTATTCCTTAAGTAATCAATTGAGTTGGTGTTTACTTGATGAAAATCCATATTTATTAATTAAATAAAAATAAAACGTAGTTTTATTTGATTTTCATATTTATTATATAATTCAGTGACAGCTGTTTCGGTACACTGTACCTTCTTCAGACATGTTAACAAATTATGAATTGTGTTCCAACTGATCTAATCAACAGCTGTCACTGAATTATATAATACATATGAAAATCAAATAAAACTACGTTTTATTTTTATTTAATTAATATTCCTTAAGTTGTTGTAGGCCTATCCATAATTTGTAGCTATTTTCCAACGTAATGTACTCTTGTTGTTAATATAGCGTTTTTTAAGATTATTTATATTTCAACTTCTTCTCCAGTCTTTATGTATGTTTCCTACTTTCTTCGGTTAAAACACACACACACACATATATATATACCTCACGTCGTTACATATTGTTACAAACTTTTTGAATTATTATGTTTTTTTCTTTGAATTGCTGTATAGACTGTAATTTGAACTAGAATCACCTGATTAACTTTTATTGACATGTTTTGGATATCTTATTTTTATTATATTTTATCTTCAAATTTCCCTAACAACCTAAATATTCCATTCGAGCAAGATCATTGTAAGCATTTATTTTATTTGTACTTTTATATCAGTTGTTAAGTTGATATATACAGTTCATATTGATATTTATTTAGGCTTATTAAAAAAGTTATGTATACATTGCAAGGATTAAAAATATTTTACGATTCGTTTCGATCCTTGTGACATAGTTAGGGCCTATTTAACTATTATGAGACAGCTACTTGTATTATAGCATATTATGAAAGAATATGTTAATTAAATGTTAGAATTGCAGTTTATGGACCTTCTTTTAAATTAAAGATTTTTATTGGAATATACATTAACTTCCCTTAATCTAAGGCAGTTTTCCTTATTTTCTTCTGTAAATTTCCTAATGTTCATATTTCCCAATAAAAATAGGCTATATATAACTTATCGCAAGGGCGCAAATGTAAGTAGGCCTATATAAAATTTGCATGTTCCATCACTCATGTCAGTCCTACATTCTCTGATTGGTAAATTCATTTATTGTAAGAAGTATATAATAACAGTACTGACTTATCAAATATAAAACACATTTAATTCATTTCGCATTAAATTATATTTTATGTTGATAATCAAATTACAAGTAAAGTAAGTGATTAACAAGGAAGATGCAGGCTGACCCTAGGCCTATCGCACCGTGACAGGCAAGCTGACATGAAATTAATGGCGAGTATGGAGAAGTGGTGGAATGAAATGTTGCGGAAGAAAACGCGAGAAACTACATTAAATCTGCTTTGTCTCCGATTCGTCCGTCACAATCCACATCGAGTGACCAAGAAGCGAACTCGGGACACAGAGGTGAAGGGCGAGTGTGTATCACTTGCGCCACGGAACCTCACATTAAATTATAACAATCTCACTGCCACTCACGGAGGTTCATGTCCTTGCGTACCAGGCTCTGCATACCTCCCCGTCCTAGGCTAATGTTTTCCAATTATTATTATTATTATTATTATTATTATTATTATTATTATTATTATTATTATTATTATTATTATTATTATTATTATTATCTGTATAATTTACCTCCCTCAAATCATGGTTAATGTTATTTTCTCATCTCATTCTTGGCCTACCTACGGGGCACTTTTCCTTGGGTTTTCCTACAATAAGTTTATATTACTCTCTTTAGTTTCCCATTCATGAAACATATCCTGCCCGTCACAATCCACGAGACTTTTCTTATTACATCTGATTTCTCATAATGATCACTTAGCTCACTGTTATGAACATTTCTCGGTTCACCTGTCTGTTCATTTCTCTTTGGTTCAAGAAATGTCCTAAGAACTTCACTCTCAGATACTCGTAACCTTTCTTCCTCCATTAAATTAAGAGTCCCTGTAACTGGTAAAGTTTCCTGTAATGCATAATAACATGCGTTGGTAGAGTTTAGCATACAACTTAAATTGTATTTAAACTAATTGAAAACATGGCATTAAAATCCAAGTAAATGTATTAATAAACTCGATTACATGCAAGTTTTGATTTTCCTTACGTAAAAGCGGAGATCGTTACCGGATATGGTTTACAAAAGCAATATTGTGGCAGTGAAGGAACAGAGAGGCGGACGTCCGGCGCTGCTGCCTCTATTACGTCATCAGCGTACTACAGCGACGCTACCTATTTATAGCGTCCAACACACTTTGTACCCTCTTCCTCTATTTGCAGGATTGTACATACCAAGTCATGCGTGTAATGCTATTAATACTTCAGTAGTTAAAAATACTCTGTTCATTTCGAACTGAAATTTATATCAGTTTATTATCAACTTTTTTATATATTTTTCCCCTTAATACCCTTATAGTTCATATTGATATCCGAATTTTGCGATTTCTCCCTGCTTTTCAACAATTTTTTAAAATAAAAAAGAGCTATAAATTATTTCCAAGCCTATCTATGAAAACGTATCGAGTAGGAGTTAAAATGTTCACATTTGAATAGGCCGTTAACAAGCCATAAAGTTCATAGGATGTAAGGGCTAAAAGGTCCATGCATATTCTCCGATTCGGGTGAGTTTAACTTCATTGCCGAAATTAATTTATGGAAATCAAGGAGCATCCCAGGGCCGGTCATGACAAACGAGTGAAGAAAATCTTAAAGACATAACAACGAAACTACAGTTTCTTTTTACCGACATAATATTTTATTTAGTGACACAAAAAATAGTCTAACTTTTTATTTATTTTATTTTCCTTAGTTTAACTTCTTCCTTTGTAGGTACTTTTAAGTGTCTCTACGCATCCCAGCTCTTTTAGGAATTTTTAAATTATGCTTCAAATACATACTTATTTTTTATTTGACCATGCAAGGACATAGAGGGCATCCAGGATGAGTGATCAGCTCAATGCTCGAGACACCATGAACATTTAAGAGAGGACACACCATTCACTAACACATTCATACCAAGGCGAATATGAAAGGGTGATTATGATGTCCAAATGGTCATCGAAGGCTTGGTTTCTTCATATTAGGTGATCAAAAATCTCGCCCAGGAAACTTGTTCCGACTAGTGATCGAACTTGCGCCTGTTGCATCCAAAGCAACGGCGTTACCTAGGGACCACAATGGTGAACGCATAGTCTATTATTTATTTTAAAAAAGTAAGTAATAATCGGCCGCGGTGGACTAGTGGTTATGCTCCATGCCTCTGGTCCCACGGGTCGCGGGTTCAAACCCGGCCGGGGTAGATGGATTTTTTTAGGATGGAAAAATCGAAGGAGCGAGTCCTCCGGGAGGGATTTTAAGCCGTGGGTCCCGAGTCTGAAGATTTTCAGGCTCGTAAAAGATCCTTAAGCCTGAATGAAAAGGCCTCTAAGCAAAATTTACCGAATTTTCCCGTCCTAGTACTACCTTGGTTTCCTAGATGTCAGTATGAGGCGGAACGCTGACCACTGACCACTCAAATTACATCTATACGAAAACAAGTGTAACTAAATTAGTATGGTTTAAATCCTTCCCTGTAGGGGGAGAGACCCTAAATCTCTGTTAAGGGAAACATGGGCTTACAAGAAACAAGAAGAAAGTAATCAACTTTTATAAGATTCATGATGTGTTCTGTTGAGGTTTATTCAAAATTAATATAAAATTATAGAATATTCACCTGAAAGGTCCGTCTCCTCAACTTAATTAATCATTTAACTGTAGCGCTTTCGGGACTTGTCCCATCATCGGCAGGATTCAAAACTGGTGAAACACCAGTGAATATTCTATAATTTTATATTAATTAAGAAGAAAGTAAGTAATTATTTTTTTAGATACGCTCTTGTGTCAGTAAATGTTATATATGATGATTAATATAATTCAAAAACAAAAACTTGTACAAAAACATAAGTTGGTGCCGTAAACGTTTTTGTGTAGACTCTACTAATTAAAAAAAACTATTTTGTTCAATTTGTTATATGTGTGCACATGAGTGTGAATTTGAGCGTGTACAGTTTTGTGTTTGCTAACGGGCTTTTTTAACAATAAGTATTTATGATTGAACATTATCATATGTCTTGTGACATAGATAAGAATCATTATATGGCGCCAAAAGTTTACGCTGCATTTTTTGTTTCCTCTCTTTGTTTCTCGTCATAGGAGTGTCTGTAAACTAGTAAAAATAAATTCAGGAAGTTGTAAATAAACAAGAATGACAAAAGATAGTATTCTTACTGACACAATTATTAATTTTAATTATAAATAAAACAATAATAGCATCGCCTCAGGAATATAGTATTCAAATGAACTTTCATTCTCTTTTGACTGTTTAACAATGTTCAAAATCTTAGGAAAACCACGGCTTTCCTGTCATCGAAGGAAGAACTTGATTGTAATTTCTTTATTCCGAGTCATTTCAACTTTAAAAAATTCGTAATATCATTAGAGACAACAAGTTGCTGCTTTTTCTTCTTCCTCTTATCTAATTTAACCTTTCACCTTATAAGTACTTTTTTCATGTCACAGCCACCCGGGCCTTACAGTCGGGAGAGGAATTAAAATTATGGATCACTACTCTTTTTGACTACACCGATTTCCGATTGAGGGTCTTTCCACTTTTCAGCGGTTGCCCTTTTACCAGCCGGCTGCTGGCCCTTCACATCCACATGTGTCAATCACAGAGATAGATGATCAACAGTCAGTGTAGGGGTGACATGTGGTTAGCATGTCGAGTCCGCTAGCCGTTATAGCTGGTTCCTCAACCTGGAGCCGCTACTTATTGTAGCTACCCAATTGCCTCACGATGCTGGGTGGGCACCGGTCCCATACTGGGCGAAATACCATGAGAAAATGTCTTCCCCCATGGAGACTCGAACCAGCGCAAGTCCCGTAGCTCTGCGCCAAGGCTTCCTACCTTAACCGCTCGGCTACGGCGCGGGACTTTTTGACTACACAAGAACAAATACAGTATATCGACTTACCAGTTATTACGATAATAGTGAAGAGGCATTTCAAATGTGAATCAGTGCTTAGAAGTTATTCTAAGATAAACTAAACTTATAATTGTATGCACAATTATCGCGTGTAGCACACAACACAGAGATAGAGTTGTCTTTCAGGTCTATACTAGGGGTTGTAATGTACAGTGAGAGATAGTGCTTAGGTTATAAGACGAGAAATAAGTAACGGTCCCAAAACGTATTTAACCGTGCGCGAAGTATAAGAATGTATAAACAAGGAAGACATAAAAAAATACAAATATAACACAAATTATAGTAGGCCTATCATGAAACGAAAAAAAATAATAAAATACTGATTACATTTACTGTGAGTTATTAAACTACCGCAAAATGACATATAACTTTAAGTATTTATTTTAAAACTGTATAATTTTCATACTAGAATCAAATAAGTTATAAATCAGTTTGCACAGAATGCAGTATGAAGAACTGAACTGTATAAAAAAAATATATTTTTTGCATACTGTATATAAAATACGCAACTTCATGGCACGAGACTTTGAAAGCCCCTGGCCTACCAGCTGGCTATTATTATGTGTTAATTACAGAGATTATAATCATTCAGTCAGTATGGGGGTGACATGTGGTCAGCATATCGGTCTCCCAGCCGTTATATCTGGTTTTCTTAACCTAGATTCGATACTTATTGTAGCTTCCCAAATTCTCACGATGTTGGATTCGCACCGGTCCGATAATGGCCGAAATTGCATGAGAAATATTCTTCCCAATGGGGACTGTAACTAGCGAAAGTCACAGCTCTGTATTATCGTCTCACTATGATGCTTAACAAGCGGCTCGCTTTGTTTCCCCGCAGCTGTTATATGTTATTAAAATACAAAGATCTCGACTGCCGCGACTACGACGATGTTGCCACATTGCTATTCTTCCCTCAGTTTCAATTAAAACTCGGAACGATGTGCAACATTCGATCCAGTTATAAAATTGTATACCGTAATTAATTGTATAATTATCAATTATTTATTATGATATATAACTAGAATAATAATACCATATCTACATATTATATTAGTTTATATATAAGTGATTTCAACATGTGGCGGCCATGGGACAAAATTTCAGACCGAACACTTTAATAATAATAATAATAATAATAATAATAATAATAATAACAATAAATATAATAATATTTTCAGCATGATTTTGTATGGATATTAAAATTATGTAATAATGTTGGAATTAAATTATTTAATAAATAAATACGTATATAATTTTAATTTTAAAACTTAAACAATACCAAATAATAACATAAAAATTAAATAATAACATAAATAATCAGTAATAATCGCCCTTAGCGCTATGAGAAACCTGACAACACCGCATGTCAAGCATTGCCGCGCGGTACCCGCTTTTATATAAACTGTTAACCATCAGAGTGAGGTTATAATACCAAGATATCATTCATTAAACCAGATGACTAAGGCGCGGGACTTTCACATATATTACGATATATTTATATCTTGTATACACAATAATGTTTAAATTAAATAAGTAAATAATTTTAGTCGATTTTTTCGGACCTCTTGTATACACAATAAAATAATTTAGCTGATGTTTAAAAATAAATAATTTTTGTCACTTACTTCAGACCACAAGCCGTTCAGTTCTGTTTATTTTGTTTTACTTTACTAGTATTATTAGAGGTTTAGAATGTTATTTGCTACCGTTCACTTGATATTTTTTTATCCATACTATTCCGATATGTAGAATGTAATTAAACACTCTCTTTTGGGTTTCTGAACGTTAAAGAGAGTTGTCTATGGAGAGATGTAAAAAAGTAACCCATAATAAGAAATATACAGGGTGTAACAAGACCTCATCCGACAAAATGATAGGGATGATAGGCCATGCAGAGAGGATCATTTTTTGTGAAGGAACATGTAGTCGCAAACACGTCGTTTGCAAGTTATGTGCAGATGAAGGTGTTCACCCGTAAGGGTCGGAATTTAATATAAACAATTGTACCGTATCATTTTATTGAAAAAGGCATGTTTTTACGTGTGCAAACAGTCGATCCTGTACATGTTTGATATCGTCGCAGCTATGATCGACCAGCACGGTCGAGCATGGCAGGATTATTTTTTGACGTCGTCAAAACACTATTGTTTAAACACTTACTGTAAAAACATGCATTTTCAGTAAAATGATACGTGTACAATTGTTTGTATTCAATTCCGACCCTTACGGGTGAACACCTTCATCTGCACACAACTCATGAACGACGTGTTTGCGACTATATGTTCCTTCACAAAAAATGATCCTCTGCCTGGCCTATCTTCCGTATCATTTTCCCAGTGAGGTCCTGTTACGCCATGTGTATATATATATATATATATATATATATATATATATATATATATGTGTGTGTGTGTGTGTGTGTGTGTGTGTGGTGTGTGTGTGTGTGTGTGTGTGTGTGTGTGTGTGTGTGTGTGTGTGTGTGAGTGTATGTGTGTGTGTGTCTTAATCTAATTATCTGGCATTATTATATTTTTGTGTTATTCATACGAACACTTAGCTTTAAATATATAATTATATATATTACATAATTCAGTATGATTACTTTAAAGTTTGACCATAACGTGCCAATATTGAAGTTCAGGTTCTCATTTTCAGGAATAATGAAAATTTCAATTATAAATAGTCTTTATACATAAAAATCTGCCCTAGCAGTTATATCGTTGTACCTGTAATATTTCGAATCCAAGAAATGATTGAATTTAACTTCGAAAAATTACATTTTTATTTCATATAAATTATTTATAACAAATATGGGTTTTGAAGGACTATTTTCCTAAATCAGCTAAACTAGCTTTATCATATAGTAAGTAAAGTATCCCGTAAAGTTAATAACTCTATTTTAAATAGTTTTTAAATAAAGTTTTCCAATAGGTTGAAAATTTATTTTTTCTTAAATTATTTCACCATGAGTTGTTAAAATATAAAAAACACACACACATATAATGATAATCACACACACACACACACACACACACACACACATATAATGTTTATAATTCAGGGTGAAATAATTGAAGAAAAGAATACATTTTCAACCTATTGGAAAACTTTATTCAGAAACAGTATATATATATATATATGTATGTGTGTGTGTGTGTATGTGTGTGTGTGTGTGTGTGATAATTTAAGAAAGAAATTAATTTTCGACCTATTGGTATATTTTTATTTTATAAACTATTTAACTATGTAAGGTAGGACTTAATATATAGTAAATGTACCATAATTAATACGACAAATTTTATTAATGTCAGCTAATTAGAATGAGGGATATATTTTGTATCACAAGCTACTTTTTACCCTTCTTTATAGAAGACTCCCCTTAAGTGACAAATTTGATTGACAGTGTCAGGAGAGTGGTCAGGTCAGTTGGTTGCTGACGTAATGAAGCTTGAGAGTGGTCAGTGCCTGCAGATTCCTGTTTTCAAGCAAGTCTAACGGCGTCACCTTCATGAATGATGAGGTGGTAATATGTTGCAAAAGCCTCTATTAAGCTGCAAGGTTAATCAAACAAAAGAACAAGTTCTCAAAGTGAACCATTCTCTACTTCCCTCATATTTTAATGTCGTTATGTTCATACCCCATATTTATTATCAACTGCATCTGTGTGGTAGATAACGATTCTCGTTTAGATCTGTAGATTTATTGAATTTCTTGGAAGTGGTATCTTTCTTTTATGCAATTAAATGTAAAATCATCGCCATTAACGCTATTATCTTCATTACCATCATCATCAACAAAATTATTATTAGAACTTCACTCTAATATATCTACATTTCTGTTTATCTTCTTTTCCCACCCACATACGGTATATCCCCCAATGCTGATTTTTATTAGATAATCCAGCTATATGATATACCTACTATTTTAGTTACGTATCTTTCTAGCTTGTTATCTTACCTCTTTTTGTTCATGCACATTCTGTATCTCAGCCATGTAATTTTTGAAGTTTTAATTACTCATATTATCGGATCATACTATAAGTTTAGTACTTCTCGTCTTAAAATGAAGTACAGTGATACTATTTTTATACCACTACAGACCTTAGGGGGGGGGGCAGTAGGAGGTTAAGACTCCCATCTTTCCAGACAATCGGCACTGGATGTCAGCCGGGTTGACAGCGCTGCCTGATGGCCGCCTTTATGTCTGCCACTCATTTATATTAGAGCCTGAGTCCGTCCGAGTCTTGTCGTTAACTTGCATTACAGTTATTTTCTTAAATACCGTAAAGAATCTATTTGTTAGAATTATATCTATATGTTTTGAGACCACCTAGAACATTATTTTAGAGAACATTAATGGATCTTCCTGCTTATGAGTAGGGAAAGGGCTTTTATTTACTGAAAGGTGAGATTAGTATGATGTTTATAGCCTATAAATAGAACATAATTATATATTCCGTAATTAAAAAATAATAGTCGGTCCTGATGGACTGGTAGTGACCATGCTCGTCCCTAGTTTCACAGTTCTGTAGGTCTCGATGGATTTTTCAGGGCGTAAATATCCTGAGCATGGCTACCTTCGGAAGGGAAGTAAAGCCGTGATTCTGTGTCGTGGATTTAAAACGTAAAGCCTAGAAAAAGAGAAGACTTCTGAGTAAGATTTGTCAGACCAGATTCGAATTGCGACACTAATGATCTCAACTGATTCTAGAGCGCCGTTAAATAAAATATAAAATAATGGGAAATAGCCAAATTAAATATCATAATAAGTTACCGCATATCATAAAACCATCGGGTGTCTTTTATAAAAGTTATTTTTTAAACTGTAAACAAGTTATTTTCAATGGATTAGAAGAAAAGTATTATTACATATTATACAATGCTTTTAGACCATAAAACTCCGTTCTCTAGTTATAAACATGTCGGTCATTAAAAGAGTACAATGTTTATGTATCATATAGATAAAATTGACTTTTTATACACAGTCTTTCTAATTAATTTTAGTGATTTTAAAATTGTATAATATATAAGTTATATATAACATCTTCAATTGATATAATGCCTGAAACCTATTAACTTGTAAAACTTTATCAACCCGAGCTGATATCATTGGCGGAATGTGACAATTATTGATGGAGTGCTAATTATTTCACAATATTCTCTAAAATATGACGTCTTTCATTATTATACAATTGCGTAGGCTTTATTTGTATTTTTTTATACGTTGTAAATCAAGGTTCCTAGTTTGATGTAACCGATGTTCGTATACAACGAAGTTATTTCAATAAATAATTTAAAATAAGTTGTACTTCTCATAAAATTACATAGTCGACTACAGAAACAAAGTCTACACTATGATTATGATTTCACAATATTTTAATTGATTCTTTAATTATATTAATTTATTTCATTTCATATTTTAAACAGTATTAAGATCGATTGATTATTTTTATATACAACTGATAGATTAGTACATTAAGGAACTAACTAACTCACTGACTCTATCTAACCTGCAGGTTCATGGCCGCACGGACATAAACTCTCCATACATCCTTATACTGAGCTAATGTTTACCAATCATCCTCTGTATAATCTACTTCCCTCAAATCATGGTTAATGTAATTCTCCCGCATCATTCTTTTTCTGCCAATTGGGGATTTTCCCCTGGTTTTCCTACTAGAAGATTCCATGCATCTCTTTCACTCTCCATCCGTGTCACATCTCCTGCTCATCGCAGGAGACTTAACTGTACTTATTATATCAGGTTTCCTATAGAGATCCTGTAGCTCACTGTTATGTAAGTCTTCTCCATTCAGCTATATGTACATCTCTCTTTGTCCGATAAGTTTTCCTAAGAACTTTATTTCCAAATACTCTTAATCTTATTTTCTCCCTTAAAGTGAGAGTCGATGTTTCGCATCCATATAATATAACTTGGAAATGACAGTTTTACATATTTCTCAATTTAACGTTTTTTTTTCAAAAGAGTTGGGACAAGAGTCCCTGTAGTGCATTAATTTTATTTTTTATAGTGTTTTTATATACAACCGGCAGATTAGTACCTTACATTTCATGATTTTTTTCATCTAAAATTGATAGGGGCTGTCTAGGTGTATAATTTATCTTGCTGTGTTTATATTTTATTTGTGTTATGTATTTAATTATCACTAATATTATTAAGTTTTTTAAATATTGCACTTATCATTGTTAGTTTGACCAAATGTTAATTTAGTATCTAATATTATAATTGTGTTGTTGTAACATGTCTCTCCTCGTTGAGTGCAAGAGAAGGCCACATGTCCTTAACTCCACCAAGCTAGATATATATAATATAAACCCTTGGTTGTGGTTTAGGTTTTGCTTCTCCAGTCGATTGATTATGTTTTTCGTATATAAAGTCGAGCAGTTGTCAAGGTGACATTTGTCAATTGGACGCCATATTTAGAAGAGAGATTTGAAAATTTAATGAATGATGGACAGAGGAGATAACTATATCTACCGATATTGTCATTAAATAAAAAGGTAAAATTATCCGATTACACGCCATAAGAGGTTCTTGGGGTAGTAGGAAGTTAATGACCCCCACCATTACAAACATCGGCTCGAGATGTCATTCGTGTTGTCAATCCAGCATGATGACAGTTTTTATTCCAGAACATATCTAAAACTCATTTCCGTTAGAGGTTGAGTCGATCTCAGAGCCATAATACTGTCAACATTTTTAGGCCAGTTTAAAATACATAGCGCATTACCTTAACTAACTACGACATGTCCTCATATCGTCATTAAGATTATAAAAAAGGTTAAAATAGGAGATTCTGCTATACCAATTATTCGATACACATGCTTGTATCTCAGATCCATAATTCTGTCAGAATGTTTAGGCCAGTTTAAAATGCGTGGCGTATTACCTTAACTAACTATGACGTGCATATCGTTATTAAGATTGCAGAAAAGTTAAAATAGGAGATTCAGCTATACCAGTTATTCGATACACATGCTTGTAGAGACAATCGTGACATGGTAGCTGTTAATGGAGGTTTTCTCAAACATTCCGGTACAATAATCTGATATGCCAGATCGTCTCCCAACGTTTTCGTGTTGTTTCTCAGCATTATAAGTTTTAATCAATATGTTAAATGTTTATATTTATTAATATTTATTGAATCATAAGATATATGTTGATATAATTTTTGGAATGATTGTACTGCTGTTAAACCAGACATTCGTTAATATAGAGGTGGGAATTGAAAAGCTAATAAATTTTTGTACAGAAACGTCTTATTTCATGCTTGAGAGAATACCAAAAATCTATGACTATATAGAACTATGTCTTCACTTGCCTTTTGAAAGGTGATATAGGACTAATCAACTTTTTCAAAGCTTTGAGAAAATGCAATCGATTCTGGCCGGATTTGAAGCCACGGCGATCCAAAATTAATATATATATATATATATATATTCAACTTGTGGAAAGAAACGGGAAGCTACCACACCTATATATCCCTAGTAAAGCGCAAACGTGGCATGATGAGTCTTTCCACGGTAAAAGACTCCAGACGTAAATTATCCCCCTCATTCGGATGCCCGGATGGGGATACTGCGGAAGGGAACATTGTTTTACATTTGGAAAGAGTGGAGAATGCTGAGTTTGCAGTGAAAGACCTGCTCTTGAGCATAACACTATGAATGAATGAATATTCAACTACCGCTGTGATGTCGAGGCAACTTTCCTCGTACGCAGCAGGCTCGGGTTCGATTCCGCTCAGGACAAGTTTCCAGTGAGTGAGATTTTTTCGGAATTTCCCCCTCACTCTAAGGCAAATATCGGGGAAGTTTAAGACCCAATGATCCCAGAACATAATCTGGTTATCGCAGTCATCCATATCATATTCTCTTTGTTTAGTATGAGTATACTATATTAGATGATGGTATGTCTTGTCTCAAATGTTTGGTTTGCCATTGAATTGATCACTCATCTAAGGAGACCCTCCATGTCCTTGTGTGGTAAAAAAAAGTATGTGTAATGTAGAGTAGTTAAAAATCCTCTCCGGACAGATTGCGTATCTTAAGGCCCATGTAGCGTGGGACATGTAAAAGTATTTATAAAGGGAGAGGTTATATATGATATTATACTAAGGTAAAGACTGAGAGAGAGAGAGAGAGAGAGAGAGAGAGAGAGAGAGAGAGAGAGAGAGAGAGAGAGAGAGAGAGTACCGTAGTTAATATTGAATCTTTAAAGTCGTATGTATCGTCGCCCTACTTTATGTTTAACGTATTGTCTTATGATGTTTACTTATTTTTTCTTCTTCTTCTGCTTCTATTAGGCTACCCTACAACTATTATGCCTATTGATATAGAAGTCCCTTGGCATACCTTCCGGCTGCTAGTCTCACTTGTGCCATTTAGAGAAGTGACAATCACTCAGCTAATATAGGGATTGACATGTGGCCAGAATTATTGAGTCCTGCAGACTTCATAGCTGTTTTTTAAACCTTCAGCCGCTACTAATTGTAGCTATCCAAATTATTCGTCGGATGCTGGGTGGGCACCATTCCCATAATGGCCGAATTTATTCCATGAAGAAAATTCTTCCCCCATGGAACCCTCAAGGAACTATGTATAGTACCTACCTAGAGCTCTCGGCTACGACAGGGGACATTACTGTCCATATTACAACCAGCAAAGTACAATACCATAGACTGCTCAGCTACGGTAGGGGACGTTACTGCTTCTACTGCATTCAGCAAGGTACAATACCATAGACCGCTCAGCTACGGCAGGGGACATTGATGCTTCTACTGCAATCAGGAAGGTACAATACCATAGACCGCTCAGCTACAGCAGGGGACATTACTGCTTCAACTACAGTCAGCAAGGTACAATACATTACACCGCTCAGCTACGGTTGGGGACATTACCTCTTCTACTACGATTAGACGGTACAATACCTTAGACCGCTCAGCTACGGTTGGGGACATTACTACTTCTACTACAATCAGCAAGGTACAATACTTTATACCGGTAGTCTATTGTAGGGAATATTACTGCTTCAACTGCAATCAGCAAGGTACAATACTTTAGACCGGTCGTATACTGCAGGGGACATTACTGCTTCTATTACAATCAGCAAGGTACAATACTTCAGACCAATCGTCTGCTGCAAGGTACATTATTGATTCTACTACAATCAGCAAGGTACAATACTTTAGACCGGTTGTCTACTGCAAGGGACATTACTGCTTCAACTAAAATCAGCAAGGTACAATACTTTAGACCGGTCGTCTACTGCAAGGGACATTACTGCTTCAACTAAAATCAGCAAGGTACAATACTTTAGACCGGTCGTCTACTGCAAGGGACATTACTGCTTCTACTATAATGCACAAGGTACAATACTTTAGACCGGTCGTCTACTGCAAGGGACATTACTGCTTCTACTATAATGCACAAGGTACAATACTTTAGACCGGTTGTCTACTGCAAGGGACATTACTGCTTCAACTAAAATCAGCAAGGTACAATACTTTAGACCGGTCGTCTACTGCAAGGGACATTACTGCTTCAACTACAATCAGCAAGGTGCAATACTTTAGACCGGTCATCTACTGCAAGGGACATTACTGCTTCAACTACAATCAGCAAGGTGCAATACTTTAGATCGGTCGTCTACTGCAAGGGACATTACTGCTTCAACTACAATCAGCAAGGTACAATACTTTAGACCGGTTGTCTACTGCAAGGGACATTACTGCTTGTACTAAAATCAGCAAGGTACAATACTTTAGACCGGTCGTCTACTACAGGAGACATTACTGATTTTACTACAGTCAGCAAGGTACAATACCTTAGACCGCTCAGCTACGGTTGGGGACATGATTGCTTCTACTATAATGCACAAGGTACAATACTTTAGACCGATCGTCTACTGCAGGGGACATTGCTGCTCCAATTAGAACTTATTGTTTGTACAGAAATCTGTAATTGTTCAGTTTCCTTCCGATAGCAATAGTTATGCCAGCGCTTTCTAAGATCCCTCCTCATTTAATAATGGTACCTTGCTGTTCTCTCGTCATTCGGTTCAATTCTAGTTTTGTTCTTGTCCATTCCTTGATGTTGTATTTTGTATGATTTTTAATACGTCAGGATAAGGCGGCTTTGTTGTGTAATATGACGTATTTGTGCAATTCAACCCGAATGCCTAAGAATAGAATTGTCAAAATATGGGAAGTAATTGAGAGTTAATTGAAACAGCTTGTTGAAATTTCATAACACAGCCTTGTGCAATGCACCTGTACATTGAGGTCACTTCTCATGTTTAGCTGTGTAATGGTTTCTAATCGGATCAAGTGCGGCAATAAATGCAATTGTTTTATTTCGATGAGCTTGCATGTCTACTCTGACATCTTATATTATATTTTGTAACTGTAGCTACAATATTGTTAATAGCCACAACTATTTATTTAATATTATCTAAAATTATAGGATTTTTAACTTCATTTTTTCTGTTAATTTCACACTTTTTAGATACCGGTAATGAAATTGATTAATATCTTTTGGAAAGGTAATATAAAATGTCATAAGAGATTTCCTCTGAAGAGTGAAGGTATCATTTGTGTCTTATTCAAACATAAAGTCAAATGAGAAATAACCAATTCTAATTTACAGACATTGGAATAAATACCTGTCATTTTATGCAAAACTTCAGATTCAACAGTGGATGCTTTTTTGCAAAGTAGACAAATTAAAAAATATATATCTTTTAAATATAGGTATGTTGACTTGAATTTTTGTGGACTATACTTCTTGGTATGTGAGTTAACTGATCTTTTATTCATGATAAGGACGGTCAAAGTTACAATACTGTAAGTCATATTTTCTTTGTTTCCATGCTAAATAAATCTATTCTAAAATCTAAAATAAATTAATGCAAAAAGTAATACATTCTAAAACAAAATTGTTATAGGATTGATTTAATTTGTGTAATGAATTTAATGGTTACAATTTTACTGCGTCCACCACTATGGGCTCGGGGTAGCGTCGCTGCCTCGTACGTAGTGGGCTCGGATTCGATCCCCGGTCGGGACAAGTTACGTGGGTGACTTTTTTCTGAGTTTTTTATCTTTAACAGGTTTTTATCGGGGTTTTTCCTCACCTGTAAGACAAATGTCAGGAAAACTTTAAGGCCCAAACGGTCCCAGAAATCATCATCATCATCCTTCACCGGTGTGGAAAGCAACGGGAAGCTACCACACCTACAATTACCTAGTAAATAGCAAGCGTAGCATGAAAATGCTATGATTGCAGTGAAGGACCTGCCTTCGGGCAGAATTACTATGGAAGACAACTGTCAAGTATCGTTAAAGCCCAAAACGGTCCCTTGACGTCATCTGATCATCATTATCATATTCGTCGAATTTAATATGAATGTGTGTGTGAATTGTGTGTTTCGCGTTAATATTGTGATGTCTTGGAGTAGGCCCTGACATTGAGCTGATCACTCATTCTCGGAGGCCCTCCGTGCCCTTTTGTGGTAAAAAAAATGTGTGTATGATCCACAGTTTAAAACCTCTCTCCCGACAAGTCGTGCCAATGTAAGACCTGGGTGGCGTGTGGCAGTAAAAAGTACCTATAATGTGAGGGGTTAAACCAAACAAATGGAATGGAACAGAACAATTTTACTGCTGACAAAAATTACTTACACCACTGTAACTAGAGTCCGTACATATTTACTAAATAGTAAACTAGTTTATGTCGTCGGTCTTATTTTTAAAATTATATAAAATATTTTAAATGAAACTATCAGCGTTTGTTAGAAACCAACTGATATATTTTCAATTGCACAAAGATTAATATTGTAATTAAAATTGTCCCATTAAGGACAAAAACGAGTTCAGAGAGGATGAAGTCTATAGTCTACATCTCACGTGGTGAGCTACCTAAGAGATAAGTGCATGCTTGGGATTTTTCATTTAATTCACCATCTGCGCTTTTTTCATTTTGTTCACTTAATTAGTTGTAACAAACATTTTCGGTCATTGTTCACTTGTCTTATTAAATCTTTCCAGCCCTTCTTACTTGTGCTCTTCTTGATCAATGGCTTCCTCTGCATTCTTTAATAAGATTAGCCCGTTTTCATCTTGGTCTTCCGCGAGATGTTTTGCTAACGTGAGGGTCCCTCAGTGCTTATTGCAATTGTTTTATCACCGCAATGCTAATATATTGAATTTTGACCTTGTCAGATGACAACGATATTCAGGTATTCAAGTTATAGTGACAAAACATATATTTATACGAATAGGCCTAGGTCTATAAATTATATTTTTTATTTGAACTTTTAATTTATTTTGAACATATTTATATAATAATAGTGTTCGCGAAGTGGTCGAAATTCGACCATAATCATAATTGAATCAGAAAATTTTATACCTCACAAAATATGTATATTTATGTTGGAGTGAATAACTGATGATAGGGGTGATAGTATTCTAAATTAGCATCCAGTATCGTGAGAAATTTGGGTAGCTACAACACGTAGCTGCTTCATGTTGAAAAAAACTAGCTACAACGGTTGTGGACCCGACATGCTGATCACGTGCAAGCCTACACCCCTACACTGGCAGAATCATCGTCTACCCCTGTAATTTTCATATGTAGAGTATTATTCCCCATAGTTTAAATTGGAGCTTTGGAGCTGGATTTTAGTGATTTGCAGTTAAAAACGGCTGATATTTTTTTGGACATGACCTTTGTACAACACATGCTTCTCTGGAAGAAATTCAGCTCTTGCACCTTGGAGATTTTCCATAAACACTGCCTTGCAGTTAAAAACTGCAGAACTGTTTTCAATTTTTTATTGATAACACCAAAGCTCGTCAATAGCTACTAAACAAAAAAATCGGCTCACAAACAGAGGAGAAAGTGGTACTTAACTGTTTTGTCCTTGCCAATTTATATACAGGTATTAACATATTTATACAATACTTGCGGACCCGGCAGACGTTGTCTTGCTCGAACGGACAATTCTCGTGTCATGACCGGACGATAAAATTATGTTACTTTTTTTTTAGTATACAATTCACTAATTAATACGTTCGCAAGAAAACTCCTCACTGTCATCTGTTGTGGCTCAAGAAGCTTGTATTATGACGCCACATTGTTGTCGCGTGGAATATGTCGGCAATGCAGATGCCTATATATCTGACATAAAAAATTCTATTGCGCAATTGCAGATTCACCTACCAGGTCCATTTGCAATCCAAACCATCCAGGGATCCACTCAAACACACACACACACACACACAAAATTTCATTAAAATCTGTCCAGTCGTTTAGGCTGTTTTTAATTTTGGATTTCAAGTAAACTTCCATTTATAATTGTCTGATTTCTCACTTTTGGTTAATATCTACTTCGGTTTATTTTAACAGAATATACTGAGTTTCGTTGTGAAACATCGAGAGCGATTTTTTAATTTTCACTTAATGTAAACTCCTACACCTAATTGTTTTAAAGAGTCCACTTGTGAATCTAAAACATCCAGGGACCCACTCATGCACACACAAAACATTTAATCAAAATCGGTGCAGTTGTTTAGACAGTTTTTAATTTCGGCTTTTAAGTAAACCTCCACTTCTAATTGTCGGATTCCGCTCATGTTTTGGCAATACCTACCTCGGTCTATTTTAATAGGACATACTGAGTTTCATTGTGAAACATCGAAAATTGACCGCTAGAGCGATTTTAAATTTTCACTTCAGGTGAAATCCTACACCTAATGTATTTAATACACAAGTGATCTTCTTGGTGATATAATATTAAAATATATATGTAGTCAATATGCCCATTTCACCAATTAATGTTTTAAAATGGTCAACAAGTTTGTACAGCCAAGCTGTCATTCTCAAGACCAGATATCTGGTCTTGAGAATGACAGCTTGGCTGTAGAAATTTGTTGACCATTTTAAAACATTAATTGGTGAAATGGGCATATTGACTACATATATATTTTACTACACCTAATGGTTTTAGAGGATCCAAATGTGAATTTAAGCCATCCAGGAACCCACTCAAACACGCACAAAAAATTACATCAGAATCGGTCGAGTCATAGGCATTTTTTTATTTCGGATTTCAAGTAAACTTCCATTTCTAAAGGTTTTATTTCGCTGATTTTTGGGTAGTGCATGCTTCGGTTTATTTTAATAGGTTATTCCGAGTTTTGTTGTGAAACATCGAAAATTGCGATCGCAAGAGTGATTTTTAAATGTTCGTTTCAGGTGAACTCCTGTAACTAATGATTTTAGAATATAATAGATAACGGCTAAACACTTGCCGCATCTTAAACCCTGTATATATACAAATTTTCACGAAGATCGGTTGAACTGTTTAGAAGACAGACACACGTACATTAATTTATACATATATATGTCCACCGCTGTGGTCTCGAGGTAGCGTGCTGCCTTGTCACGCAGCGGGCCCGGGCTCGATCCCCGGTCGGGGCAGTTTTTCTGGGTGCGGTTTTTATCGGGGTTTTTCCTCGCCTGTAAGACAAATGTCAGGAAAACTTTAAGGCCCAAACGGTCCCCGAAATCATATCGCCATCATCATCATCATCCTTATCATCATCATCCTTCACCGGTGTGGAAAGCAACGGGAAGCTACCACACCTACAATTCCCTAGTAAAGCTGCAAGCATAGCATGAAAATGCTATGATTGCAGTGAAGGACCTGCCTTCGGGCAGAATTTCTATGGATGGATGGGTTATGAGATGTAGCGAGAACTCTGTCTTCACTGCCATCTGGTAGCTAGCTACTATAACAAGTAAGCAAATTAAAGAGAATACTTTTACTTTATAGCAGTGACGCTTTATCGATGTTATATGTTATATATATATATATATATATATATATATATATATATATATATATATATATATATATAGGAATATAGATAGATTAGATACATAGATTAAGGTGTTTATTTGTATAATAGCCTAAGCTGTCCATAACTTAAACTCCAGCCAGTATAGGAGTGACGTGGTCAGAATGTCGAGTACCATAGCGATTATAGCTGGTTTTCTCAATCTGTAGCTGCTACTTATTATATCTTCCCGAATTGGGTGGACAGCGGTTCCATAAATGCCGAAATTCCGTTAAAAAAGCATTCCCCATGAAGACCCGGACCCATAGATCTTCACCAAGGCATTAGGCCTTACTCCAATCGGCTATGATGCGGAATTAAATTGTCCATGATTAAACCTATTAATCTCACGATATAAGTGTATGGAGAGCGGTCATGAATCTCCGAGTTTGGTATTAGTAGTGAGTTAATAGTTAATACCATTAATCTCCGCTTATTCTGACCACAGCTGTAGGCTATTACCCTAAGCTTTATTATTCGAATTAAAATATACACATGCACGATTTATTCCGAAAACCTAATTTTAGATCAGAATACTCAGTACTAGTGTAATTGAACATCGCAAACAATTTTAATAGTGTATTGAATTCTCTACGGGATATTTACCCCTATGTTATATTGAAGTGTGTGTGACATTACATGGGGATTCACACAAAAACTGACCACGTGCCGAGGTCAGGGCTACTGCCGAGAATCGATTTGTTTATATGCCAAAGGCATATTTGTAACAACCAGAGATCTATTAACCTATCATTTATATACTCATGGTCATGACGTCATGACTAATGTTTACCACACATACACAGATCAAGAATCTATACGAGAGTTTGTAGAAAAATATCCACTCCTGACGCTGGTTTTATTTCACTCTCTTAAATAAATTAATCCGTGGCATGACAGTTGCGAAACGCAAAGATCAAAAGAGGTAGTTGGTGTTACTCTCTAGCAGATGGCAATATAGCTAGACACGTAGTTTGCGTAATGCTGATTCTTGACCGTATTTCATGAGTCACTCACGAGTCTGACAGAATTAGATCCAATACTAAAATTAGAAAAAAAATTCTGTGTTATAGCCGGAAATCGAACCCGGTCCCTGGAATGCCAGCCAGTTATGTTAATCGTTGTGGTATTTTTCTTTCTTAATATGTTATGAGGAATATTTTATATAAATTGTATGTATTCTAAATAATTAAACTAACACAAACGACACTCTAATATGACAATGCTGTACCATTAAAATTCTTTCCAATACCCAAGAATAACAATAAATTGCAAACTTAATGAAGTTAATAACAAACGCTAACGAATTGATTAATTTATAATATACAAGTATTGAAAAAAACATCGACAACGGAGGTGAGGTGGTGTATTGAGATATGCTGATCATTTTTAATAAGGTACCAATGCCCGGAAATGGTGCATTTTCACACTATGACTAATTAATTATGTCTCAAGATCAGTGCTCGAAAGATTTGAAGACTCATTACTTGAAAAAACGCCGACAACGGAGGTGAAGTGGTATATTCAGATATGCTGATTATTTTTAATGAGGTACCCATGTCCGGAAATGATGCGTAGCTAACTTCTCAAGAATTCCGTTAGTTTGATTTTAAGACTCAATACTTGACAGTACTGTCACAGTCGCATCACGTTTTCAAAATATCCACCTCCATATGCAAAGCGTACATCGGCCATGTAGTGATTGGCGCACACGTTCATATACGCCTGCCCTCGTTTGAATTGTTTCTGCAGCAGCGTGGATTCGGTCTGTAAGATCCATATGTGACTACTGGAGTCTAATAAACAGACTGTTTCATGTCACCCCACGAAACGTAGCCGAGAGGGTTAAAATCAGGTGGTCTCGGAGGTCATGGGACTTGTACCTCTTGACCTTGATATGTGGTATCCAAATGTCTCCTCACATTGGCATCGAAGTGAGTTGGAGCTTCGTCGTGTTGCAGCCACATTCCTTTGCGAAGCCACATTCCGTACCTGTGAGGTGTTATCAAGTAATGAGTCTTCAAATCCTTCGAATTAACACTGATCTTAATTAATTAGTCATAGTGTGAAAACGCATCACTTCCGGACATGGGTACCTTATTAAAAAATGATCAGCGTATCTCAATATACCACCTCACCTCCGTTGTCCGTGTTTTTTTTTTTTCAAGTATTGAGTCTTCAAATCCTTCGAACGAACACTGATCTTAATTAATTAGTCATAGCGTGAAAACGCATCATTTCCGGACATGGGCCCCTTATTAAAAATGATCAGCATATCTCAATATACCACCTCACCTCCGTTGTCGGTGTTTTCGTTTTGCAACACCTGTATATAATACGTCAGTGTTCGAGTTATCTCCGAGTTGGCCAAGGCATTGATCTCATCACTTTTTAAAGGAAGGCCCTCCATGTCCTTGTGATATTGAAAAAGTATATGTGTGATCAAGAGTTTAAAATTCTGTCCCTAGATCGTATCCCATTAAGGTCTGGATGACAAGATGCATTTAAAAGTATCTACAAAGGGAGAGGTAAAACTAATATAAAGGAGAATAATATATTTAATCAGTATAAAATACATTTGTTTTTCTAATTTTAAATTTCATTAAAAACGAGGAGCGTTCAGATTTCACTCCTCTCCCTCTCTTTACCTTAGTACGTAGACTTCTCTTTAACATCTAAGGTAATTAGTGTAATTAGCGTAACAATTTAAATCTGGGCATGAAACATCCGATTAATTTTTCTCCGATTTTTTTTTTTTTTTTTTTTTTTTTTTTTTTTTTAGGTTTGATGTTCTCTTATGTGCCGTATTTGTACGATTCGAACCTTCCGAAGGAACCATGCTCAGGATTTTCACTCCCTGAAAAATTGTTCGACCCCAGCCGGGTTTGAACCTTGAATCTCGGAACTAGAAGCGAGAACGGTAGCTACTAGTCCAGCAGGGCCAACAATCTTTACCTTAGTTTAACATTTCCCTTTGTAGGCACTTTTACATGCTTCACGCCAATCGGCGCCTATAGGAACACGTAAGGATTTTCACTCTAGATCACTTATACACTATTTTGAACGCACAAGAACCTGCAGGTCCTCCCAAGATGAGCGATGAACTTAGAGCCGAAGTAACGTATGAGATAAAACGAACATTTAAGACAAGATAAACCACTCATACATACTTGCTAAACAAGACGAATATGATATGGATGATTCTGATGGCCAGATTTTGTTCATGGACTATTTGGGCCTTCACGTTGTTTCTTTAAATGTGTCTTAAGCTAAGGAAAAACCCTCATGAAATTTGTTCCTACTGCAGATCGAACTCAGGCCCGCTGCATCTGAGAGCTCACAGCTTTGGACAGGTTAAATAAATATTCTATTTCCTAAATGTAACAAAATATCCAGAAGTTTCAGATACCAGTATTCTTATCATTGAAGGTAACGATCTTGCATTAGTTTTTACCGTTAATTTCCTTTCCAAAAGAGATTCCACTACAGGCCTGAGGAGGTCCTTGGGGAAATAGAAAGTTAAGACTCTCATCGTTTCTAAGACGATCGGCACTAGAAATGAACCAGGTTGTCAGCCCTGTCCACCTTCACCACTAGAACAAATATGTATATTCATTTCCGTTAGAACATGAGTCGACCCAAGGGTCAGGGAGCTCCCAGAAGTTTTAGGTCAGTTTAAAAATCCTAACTTCATTGGGACTCCAGTCCCAGACCTTTCGGTTTCAGACACACATAAAAATTTGAACTAGAATTTTTGAGATCATGCAATGTAAATTCATGTCACCATCAATATGATATTGTTAACCAGAGTATACATTATAAAGTGATTAAGTTGCCCGGCCTGTTTATGCTCGTTCAACCGATAATTTCAACTGATAAAATGTAAACATTCCGTAAATTTAAACTTTCTGTAAAATGTTTATATTCTGAGCCGCGTTACATAACTAAAAAAGCAATCACGCAGGAAAAAAACGGAAGTTTCACTATTTTAAATAAACATTAGCAAGTTAACTTACGGGTGCTGCAGTGAATCCCAAGAAAAATGCGCATCCATTATATATAAAACATGATTTTTTATTACTTTTATAGTGTATTGTCTTCTTGTTCTCCAGAACTCTGTATAAACCACGCATATTTAAATGACTTATCTGATTGTCTTACCAAAATTGCATATTATTTCTGTCTCTTTTGAATTGTGATGCAGATTACATTTTTTAAAACAATTTAAAAGTTACGTTTTTATTCGTTTATGACTCATCATCGATCTAAGACATTGGTCCGGATATTGCATTCATAACAATTCTTAGTTCTTGTGCCCACTTACATTTATCGTAATTTTTCAAATTCCTTAGTTATATTCTACAAATATATTCGCTGATTTTAATTTATTTATTTATATATTTTACAATGTCAGTTGAACACGAATTTGCATTTTTCTGGAGGAAGTCCATTCTATACAAATTGTATTAAAAAATAAAATAAATAAAACACTTAAAATCATAATGCCAGCTACTAGTAGTAGGTGGGGACACGCCGTAGCGTAGTGGTTAAGGCACTGCGCTACAAGCCGGAAGGTCGAGGGTTCAAGTCCCGGTGAGGTCAGGATTTTTAAACTGACCCAAACCTTCTGGCGGCATATGGCCCTGGGGTCGACTCAATCTCTAACGAAAATGAGTACCAGATGCTTGTTCTGGGGGTAAAGGTGACCGTCACGCAGGGCTGACAACCCTGCTGACATCAAGTGCCGATTGTCCAGAAAAAGTGGGAGCCTTAACCTCCTACTACCCCAAGGGCCTCCTGAGGCCTGTAGTGGAATTACTTACTTTACTTTTACTAGTAGTAGGTGACGACTGGCATCATACAGCGTGCTGCATACTGGAACCAATTACGTCTCTCGGCAACAAATACCTTTGTGGCTATCGAGATGGTGTTTTAAAACTTAATCTAACATATTTGCCGGCAAGATGTGAGTGATGTCTTGTCAGAACTCATTACTGAATGTACTAAACTTTTAAAAACATATGATAAAATTCCGTTGAGGCATCATTCAAATATAAAAATATTTTATAACATTGTGAAAATTAATTGATACCTGTTTAAGTGCCGTCTTCCTCAAAGACTTTGCTCAATCATCAGAAGAAGAAAGGCAAAATATTTTAATTTGTTTTTAGCCTGACTGGCTGAAAGCTGAAATGATACACGATTCATGAATATAATTCTCCGGAAATAAAATAGTTTCCCATTCGGATCTCCAAGAGGGAACTACTTCAGGGGATCCATGGCAGAATCCACGTGGCCATGAATCTCCGGGCTCAAAAGTGGCACAGAGTTAGTTATATCGAAGTTTGTTATAAAAAGTTTACCTGTGACAAATGTATACAGTATTATTATTTTCCTCCGACTTTCTCTATCTTCCATTTCCGCCTCTAGAAGTTATTTTTCTTTCCTGTAGCCATGTGTGTTTATGTCTACATCTTCATCTACTTTCCTGTGGCATCCATTCTAATATATTCTTTTGAGTTTTCATCCAATAGAAAAACATACGGAAATGCATGAGCTTCCTGGTATTAAATGCTCATTAATGAGGGGTATTGACTTGTGAGCCAAACAAAGAAGAAAATTTGAAATGGGAAAGTTTTATAAGACCAATAAAATTAAAACTGGTAGGACACATTCAAAGGATGGATCAAGTACATATAACAAAACAGTTATTAACATACAAGCCAGAGGGAAGATGTATGGGACGTCTAAGAGCACTTTTCTGCATGAGACTGGAACTAACCTTTTTTAAAGATTTATTAATCCACTGTATACATTAGGATACAATTATTGAAAGTTATTATCATCTGCGATAACCTTTTGCAGGTCAATCCGTGAAAAATATGAAAGTTAAAACATAATTTACATTAAATCGTTGTACAAATTATGTCGTCTTTAAAAATATAACATTCGCCTAATTACTGAACTTATGAAGAAATGTGGAATACATTAGTATCTTTGATGAAGATTATGTAATGTTTGTATGTATTGTTTGTAACTTATGAAGGACGGAGCATTCTCAGTCACTTCCTCTTGATCCACCTCAGGGCACACTGTCTCTTTTGGTTAAACTCTAATCATTCACAGTAAAACTATAGTGGTTTACTATGTTCTGATACAAATATATATATCTTAAATTCTTTAATTTATTTTCTCTCTCTTCCTCATTATTTATTTTTCACTTTCTCACTCACTTTCCCCTTCCTTCTCTCTCTTTCCTTTTCTCTATTTCTTTCTCTCCATCTTTTCCTTTCAATCATTCTCTCTACATTTTCATTTTCTCTTTCTCCTTTCTTTATATACTTACCTTCCATGTGTTTCCCCTCCTCTCTCTTTCACTAGCTTTCTCTCTATATTTCCCTTTCTCTTTCTTTCGACATTTACCTTTTCTCTTTCTATATATATATATATATATATATATATACTTTCTATCTATAGTTCTCTTTCTCTCTCTGTGTATTTATTTCTTTCTCTCTCTCTCTCTCTCATCTTTTTTTTGTTTTTTTTTTCTCTTTATCTTTCTCTCTTTCTCTTTCTCTCTCCATTAGTTTTTTGGCTACCAAAACTAGAATGCTTGAGTTCGTTTTGAGGTTGAAAGTATGACTTAATTTGTATTGGTGCATTAGGCACATATCACTTTCTACCTCTGAGACTGTGTATTGCTACGTAATAAATAATAACAACACCAACAGAAAAGGCTTTAACTTTTCGTGGCTCAATATCTCTACGCGTCACAGCCCTTCCGGGTTCTGTAGGGAGTCGATTTATGGAGAAATTATTTTAACTCTGGATAGCATACATACTTTCTTGAATACATAAGGGCGTGGAGGGTCTCTCCGGATAAGTGATGCGGTGATTACTTGGATTATCTTCGAAAACAACACGTACATTTAAGAAAGGCACTCATAACTTCAAACTAAACAAAGCGTATACTCGTATAGGTGATTATGAAGGTCAGGTGATGTTAGAGAATTTTGCGATCCTAACTTTGTCTTGCGGTAAGGAAAAAAGCTGAGAAAACCTCAACCAGATAACTTTCTCCGTACATTACTGCGATGGATGGGTTTATATCTTGCTTCTTAATTTTATACAAATCCGTCATTTTTATCGATGTTTTCCAAATTAAACTTAATGTGCTACTCATGTTGCTTTATAACCACCTCATTAGGTCCATCTCCTTAATCAGTTATTTTAACATCTGTTATAAACTACAGTTTCAAGCGTATAACATGAGTTGATCCAGTCTGTCTGCTCTTTAAGTTCATTACACTAACAGATTTTCAAAGGAGTATTATCTGCAACAAAAACAATATTGTTCTCAGTTGAAATTTTTATGCTAAGTACTTTCGCCTCATATAGTTTCTCAATGAAGGAATTTTTTAGTCCAGTTCTTTCATATAAATCTAATTTGATTTCAAAAAGTATAACAATAATAATAAATTGTATTCAAAAATACAATTTTGTACACAGTATTGACAACCGAATGAGCAAGTCCTCGTGTTGGGGTGCAGTTCAGTTACAGAAGTAGTACATATAGAATATATACATTACAGAGTTTTAGTTAAAGGCAGAGGGTATATATATATATATATATATATATATATATATACACATTTAGAAGCCAGATTCAAGATAAAAATAAATTCGGGCACATAATAAATAAAAAATGAATAATACAAAGGAGAATAAAATAAACAAAAGAATATAGAATAGATTAATTATGTTTTGTGATCCCTTAGAGTTTGGGCAGCTAGAGGTCTATGTAATCACATTTCCGTAAATTAATTAATTCATTAATGTGTGTCTAATTATATAAAACATATTATTTTAAATGTATGCTTAAAAATTAAGTAAAGAATTAATACAATGGCCTACAGAATTGATAAATACGTTAAAATTGAAGTAAAATCAAAGTAAATGTCAATAAAATGGCTAATAAATTCCGCTCTATGCATTATAAAACATATTACAATATTGTATTACACATGATTCAATAAATCTAGTTAATAACTAATCTTGCTAATGATAGCCTCGCTATCGAAACGCATTGACTATTTTAATATTTTGGGTTGATGATTTGGGTTTTATTGATAATGTATAATACAATTTTATTATCACCAAGAAGTTCATATTTATTAATATAATATGTACAAAAATTCGAATCCTACCTAAGAAAATATTCAGGCTCGTCCTAATCCTATTATTTTTTCCCTTTCTTGAAATGTTTCCTCTTCCCATTATTGGACTACAAATATAACAGCCTTAGACAGTAAACAATTTCTAGATATATTTTATTAGGATTTCCATGGTGTCTCATTTACTCTAGTGATTATGGAAAATCCGTACAAATTTTCAGATTGAATACAGGACTTTCCAATTCGCTAATCCGGTTTGTTACCAAAGAGTCATCTCGATAATATATTAATGAGATAACCTAACCAAAAGGTTATCTCTCCACGAATACGGTTATTTTAAGTTGTTTACTTTTTCATAACAAACGTTTTGATTATTAGTCAAAAATGTATATATTTTGACTAGACGATTTGTCAAAAGATTGCATACACTTCTGAGATGAAGAAGACGTACGTATCCCAATTTGCATAGTAGATCTGTACCAATATAAATCCAACATATGAGAATCGTGTATTTTTTCAGGTGAATGGCATTTGCTGTAACACAGTTCATTAAGTAATGTTAAATTTAAATTAGCTAAATAATCTTTATAGCCATACAATTGTACAGTATTACATTAGTAGGTTATAATACCACATATTTAAATATAATTTAAATCCCGTTATATTCGTAGATAATGTTATCAGTAAGGAAACAAAAGGTTTTATTTCTTCCCGGACAAATTGGAACGGTGATTACGTATACAAGGTTTTATTCTGCCCTAGGTGTTCTGTCACCTGTTACGAGGACATTTGTCTACTAAAAACTCTAAAACTTATTATTTAAACTGTAAATAATCATATTACAAACAAATACAGTGTATTCGTTTATTTTAACTTACAAAATCTTATGTACAATACAGTACGTATCGTTTATTATGAGTACTTACTAAAGAAAGTTGAAAAAATATATGTTTTTACCCTTCCCTCTCTCTCTCTCTCTCTCTCTCTCTCTCTCTCTCTCTCTCTCTCTCTGTCTCTCTCTGTCTCTCTCTCTCTCTCTCTCTCCTCTCCTCTCTCTCTCTCTCTCTCTCCATCTCTCTCTCTCTCTCTCTCTGTCTCTCTCTGTCTCTCTCTGTCTCTCTCTGCCTCGGCTCTCTCCACTCTCTCTCTCTCTCTGTCTCTCTCTCTCCTGTCTCCCTCTCGTCTCCCACCTCTCCCCCCCTATGTAAGATAAATGTTCGGCAAAACTTTAAAACATCAAATAATCCCTGAGATCAATTTGTTCGTCATAATCGCCCTTACCAACATTCATCCGTTATCAATACACTACTGACATGGTGTACTTTTCCCGTAAATATTAGTTTGAATAACCGATGTGGCTCTATGCAACTAATCACGTCCGTGGAGGATTGTTCAGAATTCCTTGAGTGTCAAAATTGAAGTAGGCCTATATCGATTGAGATGGGGCCAACGACCGATGCGTAGTGGTTAGCCGCAACTGTGCGCTACAAGCCGGAAGGTCGGAGGGTTCAAGTCACGGTGGGGTCAGGATTTTTAAACTGACCTCCAACACATTCTGGCCGGCACTATTCCCCTGGGGTCGACGTCAGCCTCTAACTGAAATAAGTCACCTACCTCTTGTTATGGGGGTAGCGGCCGGTCAAACGTCAGGCCCTATGGCTTGACAAACCGGCTGAACCTCAAGTCACGATTGTCCCAATAAAAAGGGGAGCCTTAACCTCCCACTACCCCAAGGGCCTCCTGAGGCCTGTAGTGGGAATACTTTACTTTATATGATTGAGATTAAAGTAATTTTCTGACAGTTCGTGTTCGTGTAGCCCGGCGCGTGGGGGAGTAAAATTACTTTGAAAGGGATAGGTTAAACTAAGGAAAAGAAAGAAATAATCTATATGGAATTTAGTTAAATGACGCCAGATTTCTAAAATAATTCAGATAATGTATGAGACCTCTGGCTCAAAAAAGGCTTAAGACACATTTTAGTAAATTTTGATGTTACAACCTACTCCCGATATCTATAGACCGTGTGGAAAATTATCTTTACTTGTGGGCAATATACTGAATAGGTTATATAACTCTATTATGATCTAAAATTGAATTTTGTTTATGCAGTCCTGTGCCATAGTCGAGTGATTAAGGCAAGATACCTTGGCGCAGAGCTACGGGACCTGCGCTGGTTCGAGTCTCCATGGGAAAGAAATTTTCTCGTGAAATTTCGGCCAATATGGAACCGGTACGTCCCGCGCCGTAGCCGAGCGGTTAAAGTAGGAAGCCTTGGCGCAGAGCTACGGGACTTGCGCTGGTTCGCGTCTCCATGGGGGAAGAAATTTTCTCATGGTATTTCGGCCAGTATGGGACCGGTGCCCACCCAGCATCGTGAGGTAATTGGGTAGCTACAATAAGTAGCGGCTCCAGGTTGAGGAACCAGCTATAACGGCTGGGGGACTCGACATGCTAACCACATGTCACCCCTACACTGGCTGTTGATCATCTACCTCTGTGATTGACACATGTGGATGTGAAGGGCCAGCAGCCGGCTGATAAAAGGGCAACCGCTGAAAAGTGGAAAGACCCTCAATCGGAATGGAACCGGTACCTACCGAGCATCGTGAGGAATTTGGGTAGCTACAACAATAAGTAGCGGCTCCAGGTTGAGAAAAGCAGCTAAAACGGTTGGAGTATCCGACATGTTGACCACTTATCACCCATACACTGGCTGGATGATCGTCTACCTCTGTGATTAACACGTGTAAATGTGAGGCCAGCAGCCGGATGCTCGGCCCAGGGCTTTGTAGGAGTTTTTTTTTTTAGAGTTTTATGTTGAAACCATAAATTACATTTCCTTATCTTTGGTTAAAACATGAAAAAAAGTTTTTTTTTAATTAAAAATGTAATTTTAATATCATGAATTTCAAATTTTGTAGGGATTTACTCGTTGGTTTCTATACTTTAGGGAAAAATACGAATGACTGAATAAAATAAACATTTAATTTCATGAATTTAAGTTTTTTTTGGAACTTACTCGTTAGTTTCTATACTTTAGGCCCATAAGGAACTAAATGCCTCACAGAATGGATATGAACTTGCTAGCATCTTAATATTTTAAATTAAACATTCTGAATATGACTTCCTTCGGAAGAGAAGTATGACCTTGAGTTCTGTATTATAGATGTACTGCATGTAAAATAACCTCAAGCCTGAAATAAAAGCAAAATGTTTGAGCCTTTCACATCCATATTTGAATTGCAACGGTAATGACACCTGGGTTGTTAAAAGCCAATGATAAAAATACTAATATATATATATATATTTATTTATTTATTTATTCATTCATTCATTTATAATAATTTGTGGTACAGGTTATTATATTGAATATTGAATTTAAACCTTTTTTAGAGCTTGTATTCAATCCTATAAAAAAAACTGCGAGTATTAAAAAAATAATTTTACTACCTGTTTTCAAGAAGTCATAATTAATGTACCCAAAGATTAAAATGCAGTAATTTATTTAAAATATTGGCATTTAACAAAAAAATAAACATTCCAATACCGGTAGCGGTTTTAAAGTCAAGGAATGTCGTATTGGTATCAACATACAAAATGCTTAACATTTTCATGTCTAATTTTATTTTATCAAAATGTGGATTACATTTTTAAAATAGTAAAATTGTGATATGGTAATAAATACATTTAAATTACAATAAAATTTGCAATGGGTCAAGGTCATTCACGTGCTCTGATTCACTCAGAAAGTGGAGAAACTTCAAACAAGACTCTCTAAGAATGCGTGAACCAAGCAGGAGCTCATTGTATTTCCCATTAGATACCTATAATTAGAAACGCTTTCTTTTAATGAGTTTTTACAATAACAAAAATTGTCTTCCATTGTGAATTATTATTGTAAGAATTATGCAACATCGACGGTCCTAACAACCGAGTTCTTAATATACCTAACATCCTGTCCTTTTAAAGCTTTTAACAATTATTAAACATAATTAAATAAGGTCCTCTTTAATGAATAAACAGCCTTTTCCATAGACAAGGCAATCACAGTGATTTTTTTTTGCTCATATTCAATATTAATTTACATAAAAATTAATTTTGGTATTAGCTTGTCGACATTTAAATCTCAATTGAATCCATGAATGGAGAATGTAATTGTTATTTTTAAACGTGTACTATATATATATATATATATATATATATATATATATATATATATATATATATATCCATCCATAGTAATTCTGCCCGAAGGCAGGTCCTTCACTGCAATCACAGCATTTTCATGCTATGCTTGCAGCTTTACTAGGGAAATGCAGGTGTGGTAGCTTCCCGTTGTTTTCCACACCGGTGAAGGATGATGATGATGATGGTGATGATAATGAGAAGTATGATGATGATGGTGATGACCATATGATTTCGGGGACCGTTTGGGCCTTAAAGTTTTCCTGACATTTGTCTTACAGGTGAGGAAAAACTCCGATAGAAACCTCACCCAGAAAAACTGCCCCGACCGGGGATCGAACCCGGGCCCGCTGCGTGACAAGGCAGCACGCTACCTCGAGACCACAGCGGTGGACATATATATATATATATATATATATATATAATCCATAGTAATTCTGCCCGAGGGCAGGTCTTTCACCGCAATCATAGCATTTTCATGCTATGCTTTGCAGCTTTACTAGGGATTTATAGGTGTGGTAGCTTCCCGTTGCTTTCCACACCGGTGAAGGATGATGATGATAATGATAAAGATGATGATGATGATGATGATGATGATGATGGTCGGATGATTTTCGGGGATCTTTGGGCTCTAAGCATCCTGATATTTGTCTTACAGATGAGGAAAAACCTATATATATATATATATATATATATATATATATATATATATATTTCTAAAGGGAGTGTACTTCATTATCATTTCTTCTAATTCATTCTCGGAAATAGCAGACTAATGTGTTAACGCTAATAATTAAACATGCAAGTACTGCCAAGTCGGATGTAATCTGTTAAATTTAAATGCCATTTTTTGTCTCGGGTAAAACGTGAATATTTTTTAGGTTATATTAAAAATAGATAACATTATTCCTCTATCGATCAATTCAATTTATTATTAGTATGGGAGAGATTAAGTGAAATATTGTGTGTTAATTTGGATTTAGTATGTAAACTAATAAATAGGCTATGTGGAGTGATGCTTTCTTGGTGTTGTAATAACAAAATGTTGTTGCAGTTGAAAATAGAAAAGTATAACTATCAGTCTAGATATATTAATGAAAGAGAAAATATATCACTTTACTTGGATTAATATTATTATTTATTTTTTACAGGTATGTGGAGTCACACATTAGCGGATAATGGTAACGTAGTATTAAATAACATTTAATTTGGTGATGTGTCCTAAGACAGAACAAATAAAACTTCCCCTAAAAATTGCAATTATTTCTAAAATGAATAGTATTCGGAAATAGAAATAGCTTATTTTTAAACCGGTATTATGTGTGTTCTAATGCCACCCACTGCATTTTCCCTGCTTTGGGTTTTCCGCTAGCGGATGAATAGCGTGAATGTGGTCTATGTTAAATTTATCCACAGCTTTAGCTGATCACTTCACGTAGATGACTGCACTTGTATTGTATACAGAAAGGAGTGAGGGATGGGTGTATAGTGTGTGTTGTATGAGGCTGAAGAAGGGAGAAAATGATACTCGAAGCTGGTGTGTAGTCTACTCCTGTCGAAAAATACCCTAACTGAACTAAAATAGCAATACGCAGTTTTTCATTGTTTTAATGAGACTTCAATCACACTTTAAGTTTAAAATTGACCCATGTTTAACGCTCCTTTTTAAACTTTATATTTGATAAAATATTCCATATACAGCGGACACTTTTTAATTGGAACTCAAGGGGGGATTTTTCAAAATTCGAATTATCAAAACTTCGAATTAACAAACGACAATTTATTTTTGCTTTAAATTTTTTAACTCCCAACTTTTCTACAATTCTTCGGCTTTGGCGCGTACTAATGGACCAGTCAATTGTACGTTACGATCACGTGATTGTTTGAACTATTTGAACACACACTCATCAACTTCAGGAAATTCACCCCCTCTTATTTGTTTCCTACTTCCACCACTTTGTAGGTTCCAACTCTGTTATTTTTTCTTTATTCTTTATGTAGGTGAATAAAATGTTCGGCAGTATTCCATATTCCTTGGCAATATCACACTTCTTCTTTGTTCCTTTTTCTACTTCCCTGAGCACTTCAATTTTTTTTTTTGCTAATGTTAAACTGGTGTACACTCCGTGTTTCGACATTGTGAATTGAGTCACTTAACACATTCGTATTGAGTTAAGTAAAAGTAAGGGAGGGTACATGCATTATTCTCAGTTTTTGGGCTATGGGTGAAGGGTGGATGTCTATGTACTGTACCCAACGATACAAAGCGCTGGACAATACGGTCCAGTTCGCTTGCCATCTAATAGAGCTTTAAAATAAGCAACTATGAATACGGGCACTAGATGAATGCTTGGAATATTTCAACCATATTTAAACTTTTATAGAATTCGGATACTTTTTTCATCATCAATAAATTGAATTGTGGAATCGAATTATCCAAATATTGGCTTCAAAGCGTCGAATTAAACATGGATTTTTAACATTGTTTTAAATAGGAGTTTCCAGGGGATTGTACTTATATTCGAATTACCCAATTATTCGAATTATCGAATTTCGAATTAACCGGTATCCACTGTAGTATAATATAGCATACTGCAAATTTGAACGTTACTGAATATACTTGACTCTCACCTATTCAACTGGTTTCCTTGCATCCGTCAACCGCACAAAATCAGGCGTTCGATGCTTGCACTGAAAGAGCATAGCGTGATCCAGAAATATGGTCGCGTTTTCTATTAAAGATAATTCACTGTAATATAAATCGGTGCACTCCTTTTCTTCTACCCTATATATATTAAAAGTGGTTTGTTTACATATCAAAATTGTAATAACACCAAAACTCCTGTAATGAAAGGGTATACAGTTATTTTCGCGTATTCAACAAGTAACAAACAAGTATACCAAGTTAATGGTACAAAAATGTTGGTGAAGATAAATTGATGTATGGACATGTTATCATTTTCTTTATCAGTGATCTTTGCTATTGTAAAATTAGCTGTTATTGATATTTCATGTCAATATTCTGTACATATATTGTGAGCAAGTGTAATAAGTTACGTAAATATATTCAATATTGGGAAAACTACCGAAAAACCGGCAACTTTTGAGCAAGTATAATAAATTATATAAACATGTTCAGTTTAATCATAATATACCTGTCTTCTTTTATGTTTTACAGTTAAAAAGTTGATTATTTTCCATTTATTCATTACATGGGTGAATATAGCAAATGTGGGAATATTTGACCAATCTTGCTAAAGAGGAAATAAAAGATACATGTACAGAGATTTCATGAGAGAACATACAAATGTGTTCAGAGCAGATGAAAAATCAAATAGTACTTTTAAATTGTAAAAATGGGATAAATATAGGCTTATATTTTTTTTTCATAGTGAGACAAGATGAAGCAAAATAAGGTAAAGTTAGATTATATTCTCCACAAGATGAATTGGTTGGACTTTAACTTTATAGGCCTATGTATCGTAAAATTGATTCGTTCAAGAGATTATCTTCGTAAAATATTCGTTCTTGAAAATTCACTAAAAATAAAAAAGAATAGATGAGAGTAAGAAGGAAAATATGTCATATTTTAGCCATTCTAAAACTAGGAAGTTTTAATGGATATTTATTAATGTCATATATTAATTAAAAAACAGTGTTCTATGGTTAATCACAAAGATTATAATATCACATTAGAGATCTTTTCATGAAGTTTTTAGCTTAAGCTTCAAAATGTATTTTTTTATTAACTCCTTAAAACTGCATTCTATAGAAACGTTCCCTTCTTACTCTCGCCCTTCAATTATTGTTTCACACACACACACACACACACACACACACATACATACAGCTCAGACCTATAAGGAAAAAACATTCTGTATTTGGTAGAAGATTGTAAACTGAGTATTTTAAGACAGGGAACCAATAGTCGGAAATGCATATTTCAGACTTCATATGTTGCCTACCTCGCTGTACAGCAGACACCAGAGATATTTGAATAAGTGCGGCAAAATGTTATGCTCCCGTGTTAAGCATATATATTGACCCTACTGGTCGCCAATTTGAACACTTGTTGCAAACTATATGTTCGTAGTTGATGGTGTTGCTACGAGGTATAATTTGTTTAATGCCATAAAAATAAAGTATGTATTTCCAACCTTAGTTCCTATTTAAAAATACTCAGTTTACAGTCCTCTACCATCTGTATAATGTTGATGCAAAATATTTGAGACATTCTGTGTATAACTTATATATACAGAGTGAATCCAAACTCTTCCGACGAACTTTCTTAAGTTGTTCAGGGATTTTCTTCTGAATATTTTGAAACGAGGAACTCGTGGTTTCCGATGGCTCATTGCCGAGCAGTTTTATTGTTTTCGTTTTGATTCAACCACCTTTGTATCTGTTTGCTAGGAATAGCCTATATCCCGCTGATAATTCGCAGGTGTATGTCGTTTCAACATGATAAGACACCAGAACATTTTTCAGTAATTGTTGGGGAATATCTTGATGAACAGTTGTGGTGGTCCTGTTCCATGGCCAGTTCGATCACTTGATCTTACACCCATGGACTTTTTCTTCTGGAGTCATGTGAAGATTCCGGTATGACTCTTGTAGAAATGTGAATGAATGTGGTTGCTAGAATTGTAGCAGCCACTGATCATGTGCGCTTATCTTCTTTTATCGTAGAGCGTGTGCGACAGTACAGAGGGATCGCTGTGAAGTTTGTAATGGCCATGGTGGTGGAGATTTTGAACAGTTACTTTAAACAATGTAACAGTGTAATATTGAAAACAATAATTTTCTGAGTAAACAGATACAAAGGTGGTTGATTTATTTATTAAAAGAACATTACTCAGTAATGAGCCATAGGACATCATGGGTTCCTTAGTTCTATATCAGAACATTCAGGAATCACCTCTGAACAACTATTCATAGTTTGTAAAATGAAATAAATATGTTGTGTTGTGTATTTCCTGTGCAGCCACTATATGAATTATGTATTTGCAAACTCATACCCGGAAACAAATTATTATTTTTAACGTATTTTGCTTCAGACTGTGCCGACTTACACATTATTCATTTCATCTCTCTGGGTACAAGAACATGAATTGCAAATAAATTTGTTTTATTTTCCTTATGAATATTTGAGGCTTAAATAAATATTGTAACTTAATTCAGATCGGGGTCATGTCACCTCCGCAGGTGTTAATTTCGCTTATTCGTTGCGCGTGTTGCCTGAGTTGTAATTTTGAAAGCTTGTTTAAAACAAAGAAGTTTTGCTTTCGAATTTCTCTTGAATTTCTACTCATAGTTAAATATAAGGTTGTATTGCCTCAATCCTCTAAAACAACTAAACTAAAATTACTGTGTGATGCAAATGGTAAAGTGTAAATAAATAAATGTTTTTGTTATACAAAATAGATTATCTATATATTTCAGGAAAATTGTGATTGATAATAATAAAATTTGCTAGAATTGGGCATGCTTTTTTCTCAATTAAAACGTATTTTGACATCTATAAAAAAATTTAGAATTCAAGTTTAAAAATTGCAAGAATTGTGAGAAGGATCAGATAAATATTTTAAGAATATTTGGAAGCTTGTGGCGTATGTTACTCAATTTAAAAATTATAAGGAGTTTTCAAATAGAACCCACATTCTTATGCGATTTGTAAAGAAAAATAAGTCATTTCTATTTAGAATGATTATTTCTTCTTAGTGTGAAAACGTATATATTAATGTAACAGAATAGTAAGTTTTATCTTTAAATGCATTATTAAAAAAACTCAAGAAATAACATGCGTAACCAAATACTTTTGGGGGGAAAATATTGTATATAGAAACAAAACTATAAAAGATATGTGCAATATAATGTATGTGCATATACCGCTGAATTCAAAGTATGTAGTGTATCTGAAGATTGGGTAATGAACATTATAAGATATAACATTACAACATTCCAAAATTTCTTACTTTGCGATAGTTGCTTAAAATGATGTTTAGGAAGTTAAATAATGTCTATACTTGACATTTATATAGACACGACTTTCGATAATATTCATTTCGAAAATAAAACTAAACAGACATTTTCTATAAAATTATATTTCTCTATTGCATTTAGTCCGATCTGAATGTTTTTCTGGTGTTCAGCTGGGATAGGTGGAAAGTAAGATAACGATTAGGAAACGCTCTTTAAATGCGGGACTATTTTATGAGTAATAATACTTTAGTTATTAATATACAGATTTTCAATGTTTACACATCTTTCCGTGCCTAATGTTTTATTTTCCTTCTCCATTCGTTCCTATCCATCCACCCCATGTCCTCCACCCTCTTGTTATCGTTCCAGATTTTATTTTTTGCATCCACGAGTTTCGAGGTCTTTATTTCTTTCTCTTCCAGGTGACACCATTCCAATGTTTTTCAGGGTAACATTTCTTCTTGCATTATATAATAGTAAGTAAAATAACAAGAAGAATAGGCATACATATTAATACCTTTTTTTCGGTACACACACACACTTGAAAGAATCAATTTCTATCTGTTTTGTATATCTATGCAGTTAAATTGTGTGTGTGTGTGTGTGTGTGTGTGTGTGTGTGTGTGTGTGTATATATAAATTGTATAGGCCTATCAGTTTTCATAGTTTGTATGACAAAATAAGCATCAGTCACGAATAAAGTGCAAATATTATAGTTAATGATTGTAGTAAGGAAAATGTCCCGCCCCTTAGCCGAGCGGTTTAAGGCATGATGCCTTGGTGTACAGCTACATGACTTGCACGGGTTCGACGCCCCATTGAGAAAGAAATTTTCTCATGGAATTTCAAACAGTATGGGACCGGTGCTCATCCGGCATCTTGAGGAATTTGTGTAGTTAAAATAAATAGCATCTCCAGGTTGAGAAAACCAGCTATAATGCCTGATGAACCCGATATGCTGACCACGGGTCACTCCAACGCTGACTAGATGATCGTCCACCTCTGAGATTAACACATGTTGATATGAGGCCAATAGTTGGCTGGTAGGCGAAGGGCCTTCTAGCCCTGTCGCGCCTTGGAATAGTAAGGAAAATGAATAATCCATCCGAGCCTTTATTAGAATCCCATTAATTAGCTAAGTAAATAATGCCACTTGGCGCAGACTGACAATAGACTTATATTTGTAGCATTTGCCCCTTGGTGCACAGCAAGAGTTCTCACTTGTTTGCTTTTTTTTTTTCGTAAAAACTGTTATTAAATCTGAAAATCGCCCACTAAGATTGCAAGTCTACGATAATAATGAGACATGCAACACTTCAAGCTTTTACAATGTAACATTAGTTATTTATACAATTCTACTAAATTGAAGTTTTTATTATACGAAAGAAACATGACATTATTTCAAGATTAAGACATTTAACTTAAGCCCATGGGGATAAGTTTAGTTTATATTACCACCACCATCATCGTCATTTTACTTTGAGACGTTTGGGCACCTTATGTCATATGCCATCCGGAACGTTTGGTTCCATACAAAACTCTGCGTCCAGTGGGTAGCCAAGAATGAAATGGGGAAAAATACTAATCATGCTTTGAGGGGTTAGGAGGCCCTTGAGGTAGTGGGAGGTTAAGGCTCCCGCCTTTTTTAGTTAGTCGGCATGAGAACTGCGTGACGGATGCTTCCCAGATTAAGGGCCTGGTACTCGTTTCCGTTGGAGGCTGAGGCGACAGTGGTGTCGCCAGAAGGTTTAGGCTAGTTTAAAAATCCCGACTCTATTAGGTTCCGAACTCCCGACCTTCCGGCTTGTAGCGTATTGCCTTAACCAACTACGCTACTGCGTGCCCCGGTGAAGTAAACTGGGAATGACCGGAAATAATTAGGTCAGGATAGGGATGCATGGAAAGAATATATTAATGTGGGAATGAACCTCTGGGTTCGATAATGCCAGTTAGTTAGCTATTTATCAGAACTGATACTGTCATATGTTTGTACATTTTTTATTATTCTAATTAATTGTATCTGGTAAATTTATTGATGATGAAATTTTTGGACCAAAAAGAGATGGACAGGTGAATGGAGAAAACTACATAATAGTGAGCTATATGATATGTATAGGAAGCCAGATATAATAAAAAACAGTTAAGTCTCTTAGACTGCGATGGGTAGGACATGTGGCACGAATGGGAATGAAAGATGTGCATGGAAGCTTCTTGTCGGAAAACCAGAAGGAAACACCCAGTTGACAGACCAAGAATGATGTGGAAGAATAACATTATCCATGATTTGAGGGAAGTCGATTATACTGGGAATAATTGGAAACCATTAGCTCAGGATGGGATGTATGGAGAGCTTATGCCCTCTCGACCATGAACCTAGGGTTCGATAGAGCCAATGAGTTAGAGTTAAATTAGCAAAAATGATACCCAACATTTGCATAACAAACTGAGAGAAACAATTAACAGTCCGGGTCAGATTGGTTGGCCACCGGTTACGAATTTTTAATCGCCCGATGTTTTCAAGTAATTTAAAATATTGATTAAGCAAAGTAATGCAATTACTCGAAAACTGAAATCGAGGATATAACATACGAATGATAATAGGTCGGAACAAAAGAGAAAGCTGCAGTCCCAGGTATAAAAAAACCCAGCTTTAAAATTTTGTGTAGGTCAACATAGAATTCTTTTTTGTTGCTTCATAAGTTTGAAAATAAATTTATTCTGGTATTTTTGTCTCTTGAGTCCCTTCTCTTTTTCTCTCCCTCTCTTATTTTCTTTCTCTCTTTCTTTCTCCCATTTCATGTTTCGGTCTATAAGGGATGAGAACGAGTAACAGAGAAATTTTCACAAAAGGAAAAACTCAATTATTTATACCGATAACCTATTACAGTGTAAATAGGTATCATTAATCTAAAGGTTTGAGATAGGAAAGTCATATTAGTGGCAGTATAAAAACTTTAAAATATTTTATTGCAAAACTCTTCGAGAATAGAGGATTGATAATACAGTAAAAGTTGCTCAAAGCGGAATCGCATGGGACCATTTTTTTCCACATTGGACAAAATTCCGCATTATAAAAAACTAAAACTTATTAATAATCTTAGATTATAGAGTACCGTATATGTGTTTTTTTATGTACAATCTTTGAAAAAATGATGGCGCAACTCTTGATGATGGAAAGTTAAAGAGTTTTGAAGAGCGATTCACACCAGTACGTTGTTACATGTTCTGACTCGTTTGATTATAAAGCCGGACGGCATAAGTCTCTCTTCATGCAGCATTCGTATCGTTCGCTTCAATGAAGCAGTCGGTAAGATGATCTTTTTCCGACCACGCGGGCCCACGTTCGATTCTTGTCAGGTATATTTTTTATTTATTATTATTTAATAACGTCGTTAATTTTCATAATGCCTACATGTTACCAGGCTACGTTATATAAATAAGTTTGTATTGGAATTATTCCCGTTCGGAACAGGTTCCTGTGTGAGATTTCTTCGGGGTTTTTCCTCACCTGTAAGATAAATGTCAGGAAGCCTAGGGCCCAACGGTCCTTGAAAATCATCCGGCCATCATCATCATCATCATTTTCATAATTATTCTTAACCGGTGTGGAAAGAAACGGTAAGCTACCACACCTACGCTTCCCTAGTAAAGCTGCAAAGCTTAGCATGAAAATGCTATGATTGCAGTGAAAGACCTGCCCTAGGGCAGAATTGCTATGGAATGGAATATATGGAAATAAATAAATTAAAGGAAACAGCTCATATATATAGAAAATGAATAACGATTGTAACGTCTCATTACTTTGTTTACAAAGCACATGGCATAATAAAATTATTTATTTCCATTACTAATACGAAATGTGTCTGATTAATTTAAATTAAGTTAATATCTAATTTCATTATACAAGTAAGTCCTGAAGTACTGCAACGCTTCATACAGAGAATTTCTACTAGAGATGGTTGTGGTCTAGTGTAGAGAGCTTCTGTTTCCCGTGCATGAGGTCGCGTGTTCCATCCTGCTGTCATGCTTTTTTACACGCTTTATATTAGTTTGCCCTGTATCTGTCTATGTAACGGACCTGTATCTATGTAACGGAATCTTTGAACACGATTTTCATCCACATAAAAACGTTCGATCGACTTGAAACTTTGTATATTTGTAAAGGACCCATGACAAATTTAATTTTTTTTTCTAAAATCCTGGCCAGAATCATCAGAAAAAATAAATAAATAAAAACTGGTATAATAGGTTGTAGACTTATCGACTTTTTAGTCAATCGTGGTATATAATTGCACCATAAGTCGCTTGTTCAAATCCAGGCTGCAGGATTTTTTTAGAAAAGTATTAAGCAATTAACCTTTCATGGGATTCGGGTTTATGACAATCAGTTAAACTAAAAATTAAAATAATAAATAATAGTTTAGAAAAACTAAAACAATACGCTTTATTAGAAAACCAAACTAAAAAATAAATAATAGTTTAAAAAAACTAAAACAACACGCTTTATTAGAAACCGAAATAAAAAAATTAAAATAATTTTAATTTCCAACACGCTTGGGATAAAATTAAAGTGGTCAACAAAAAAATAACCTCCAACACATCTACAATAAAACTAGAGTTATCTAAAAAAATAATTTTACCATCAAAAGCGGGGGGTGCTTTTTATGGTTTTTACGTTTTCTTCTTAGAGACTTTACTTTTACCAATATCTGTTTATTATCAAATATATTAATTGATATAGAGCACCACACGCTTTTGATGGTAAAATTATTTTTTTTTTGTAGATAACTCTAGTTTTATTCTAGATGTGTTGGTGATGATATTTTTTGTTGATCACTTTAATTTTATCCCAAGCGTGTTGGAAATTAAAATTATTTTTCATTTTTTAGTTCGGTTTTCTAATAAAGCGTGTTGTTTTAGTTTTTTTAAAATATGATTTATTTTCTCTCTCTCTCTCTCTCTCTCTTTCTCTCTCTCTCTCGTCCTTATTTCAATTAATTTTCTGTTTTGTTTAATTTATTTTGCTTTGTTTTATTTTTAGTATTTACCGCACAGCTTATTTACATGAGATTGTTTTCCTTGCACGACACACAACGAAATGGAACGGATTTAGTTTTTCAAATAGTCGTATCGTATACTTGTGAACTAAATAGCTGATCTCTGTTGATGCGCAGTGGATTCGTTCTGAGTCTTGAAAATTATCTGTGCGCCATCAATTATTTCAAAGGCTGTACCTTGGATTAATTGTAGTTCCGCTGCTTTTGAAAAGTGAAGTATAGTATGTATGAGCGACTTCGACGGTAATGCGCGAAAAGAAGTCCCATTTCGTCAGCGTTAAAACTGTGTCTTAGGCGCGTATCCTGAAATTCAAGTATGCAGTGTCGGTTTTTGCTCACTGACTACACTCTTGTCCACATTCTTTGATTCCCTGCAAATTTCATTCCACACTACATTGTGCCGTCTTTTACGGTAAAATTGCCCAGCCAACCTGAAGATTCCTTGAAATCGTTATTCCCTTAGAGATTTAACAAGAGCTAGAGCTTGACTTTGGAGCATCGGTCCGGAAATGTTTGGAGATTTATCTTCAATCTCTTTTAATTTTTTGCTTAATGAGAATGATACATACGTTTCAGCCATCTTTATTCCGTAAAGAACGCTACATGTGAAAGATCGGTCTCAGAACTTCACTAATTTAAGATGTTATAGTGCAATTGCTATTTGCAAGACAGTCTTTCGCATAACCGGTGTTCAATGAGGCCGAATCTATATAAGTTGAATCTATATAGTAAAAGCTCCTTATTTGCGGGGAATATGTTCCGCAAATATGCCGCGAATACAGAAACCGCGAATATGGAATGCTAATTTTTATGGGTATATATACGTTCCAAGGTTACAGAATAAAATAAAAATTATCAAAATAAGTTAATGAGAGATTTTGAACAATTTCTATTAATTATTACTGTCAGGTTTAGGCAAGAACTTAAAGAACTTAGTATTTTTTTTCTGTTTTGCCGCTTTTAAAAGGTCTTTCAATTAAGATTGATATTCGACTGTGAATTCTGCGATATAATTCCTTGTTTTGTCTTCGGATTTTTTGATCCATTAACATTGAAACAGCGTGATATAGACGCAAACGACTCGTCAACACATATAAACGGTCAAGCAATTTAATTTTTGCTGTAAGCAGCAACACTAATTTTTTTCTCTTCGGTACTAATTATTTTTGTTTCCTTTTACTCGACATTATAAACTGGGAACAAAGCACAAGAGACACGTGTTATTCAATCAAAATTATTGCAACAAACAAGTTGAAACAATAATATACTGATCGTTGCGATGGAGGCATTTATCAAAGTACATACGGCATGTCAAATACAACAGCTTTTAACAATGAACTTTAGGGTAGTGACAATTAGGCTTTGTTTTGTTTTGATATTTATTTGTCCATTTGGTTTGAATCACTATTTGTAAAAGCCGTCTTGGCACCTGACTGCAGTAAAAAAAAGACTGATGGTTAATAAATATATATATATACCTTTTCGCTTTATATTTTTTTTATGAATTGTGTAGAAATATAATTCCGTTTCTGCTTTGGACAGATTCCGTTTTATGCAAAATAAATACATGTAAAATTACTATTATTTCGCTGGGACCAATAAATGTGTTCACATTGGACAGATTTCCGCATTATTCACGTTCGGATTCAACAAGTTTTACAGTATATAGTATTTTGTGGGAGACTAATATGCTGATGCTTCTTACGTAACAAATATTAGAACAGCGGATTCCAAAATATCAACTCGCGAAGCCCGTTTTAGAATATATATTTTTTTATGGCGGCGACTTTGTAGGCTTACCCTATGTCTTAGAAGTAAGTATTCCGGAGGGAGGAACATGGGATATTGTAAGGAAATATAAAGTTATACGCCTATCTAAATCTCAATATTCAATTTCACACTGCCTATGGATTGAAATTATATTTTAAACATTTTGAATTTTTTTAATGTCACCAGATTGTCATCTATGACATTTCAGGCTTTCTCCCCGCAATGGGCGGAATTGTATTCCATTTGTTAGGTTGGTATACCTGGAAGGAAGAGTTAAGTTTCTCCGATGATGTAATGGGTGACATGTGATAATGAAGCGCTAGGAAAATCCTGACCCTAAATGCCAGACCATGGGCAATCCATCAAATTGCAAATTAGATATATTCCAATTCAAATTCTACCCCCTTAAAAATAAATTCCTTTAAAGAAAAATGCCTATGGTCTGACCGGGAATCGAACCCGGACCTTATGAACTGTAGTCAGGAACTTTGACCACTAAGCCCATGAGGCTGATCTTAATAATTCTATTGTTAAGTACCACCAATATTGATATTGACAAAACTTGATGTTACGTAAAAGTGCTTCTGAAGCTCGATGAAGTCCGTCACGCAGGAACTGCGTTAAGTAAGCGAATTACTCAGCAAGTATAATTTATTTTGCAGGTTTACTTACTATATTTTTATCTTCTTAATTAAATTGTGTGTTTAGTTACACTGGGAGAAAACAAACATAGCGGCCGCTAGATAAAGGTAAAGTGATCCCACTACAGGCCTCAGGAGGCCCTTGGGGTAGTAGGAGGTTAAGGCTCCTACTTTTTCTTGACAATCGGCACTTGATGTCAGCCCTGCGTGACGGCCGCCTTTACCCCAGAACAAGCTTCTGGTACTCATTTAAGTTAGAGGCTGAGTCGACCCCAGGGTCATAGTGCCGCCAGAAGGTTTGGGTCAGTTTAAAAATCCTGACCCCACCGGGACTCGAACCCTTGACCTTCCGGCTTGTAGCGCAGTGCCTTAACCACTACGCTACGGCGTGCCCCCAATTATAATAGTTATCTTATTTTGATTCTACTTGTTTCTTATTCTAACATGTTCTTGGTGCAGCCGCGAAGCACTTCGCGGAGCACAGATTGCGAACAGCTGCATTATTAGAATATCCTGCAATGAAGTCCCTGTTTTTATAAGATGAAATCAAGATAATTATCTGCTTAATTGTGTCATTCTATTCTTAACACATAGGAAAGAAAACAAGGAAAATAAAGCAGTAGAACTGGCTAGTGTTACGCGTGATTTTCAGAATAGTGTGACGATGTAATTTTCATTTCTTTCTCATGTTACAGTTGAGGTAATAGCACGCAGGTTGTTAATTGCCCCCTCTTGTGAAAATTATTTGCTACTTTATTTCTTATCTCGAGTTTTTTCTTCTGCTCCAAGAAATTCTGCATAATTTCCCCCAAAATTACATACTATAATGAATTACAGTCTTGCTTTGTAACGCTAGACCTGTATATGGCTCGCTAATAATGACCGATATTTTTATTTCGATGTTACTCGTATATAGACTCTTCAACATCTTTATCATGTCGCATCTAGGATATTTGGATATACACAAGCACATTAATTTAAAACTCTAACTCCGTGCCGCGAGAGGCCTAGAAAGCCTTTGACCTACCAGCCGGCTGCTGGCCTCACATCCACATTTGTTAATCACAGAGGTGGACGATCATACAGTTAGTGTAGGGGGACTTTTGTTCAGCATGTCGAATCCTCACCCGTTAGAGCCGGTTTTATCAACCTGGAGCTGCTGCTTATTTGAGAACTTCCACGGAAAACAGTAGTCGCTCAATTGAGATTAACAATGGGTCACGATTGCTCTTGCGAAACACCTGCACAAGATTAATATATTGTTACATTAAATTAATTTTATCGAACCACCTGAAGAAGGAATGAATGACGAAACCTCAGCCAATTGTACAACTGTTAAACAGGAAATATCCAGAACTTCAAAATTCTGGAGAGAAAGACTACTTGATACTATACCACGAATATGTTTAGAAATAGGCTAGAGTAAGACTTGGCAGTTTTAGATCGTATTCGAATGGTCGCGGGTTCAAATTTCATGTTTGAGATTTCCCCTGGTTTTCCTCACTCGTCAAAGCAAAATAATGGGTTGGAATTTCATTACCAGAACACGTTTGATCATAATAGCCATTTCATAGTAGCCTATCATTAAATTATTTTATGAACTTATTAAAAAAAGCATACATAAAACACAACGAAACGAACAACACACACATGCTCAACACGCTTGAGGATTCTAGAACAAATATAACCTTGGATATTAAAGCGTCTATAAATAAAATAAGGAGAAAATCTGAGTGTAATTCTTATACTTTATTATTATAATGAATAAAAACTGATGAATTGAGAGTTGTCTGATGCAATGCAGTTATCTTCTGTTATTACATAAGTTAAAAACGTTTAAAATTCATTAAAGTAGCATAATAATAGTAAACAGTGGCCGTAGTTGGTTTCTAAAATGGAAATAACACAGGGTTTATGTAATGACACAGCAATGTGTCGAGTTCAGCTGTTGCAATGACGTCAAAAGATATTGAGCGAGTCTTCCTCAATTGAACACATCAGGTAGGTCTATACTGGAAAACTAATTTGCCCTGTTGTATTCACACCTCTGAACTAAATTTATACACTTGTATGACGTCCGCGTTTTCCATTTATATTGTCCATACCACGTATCCGTGTTTATAGCTTATGCATAAATATTGGCAGTTCAAAAAAGGAAAAGTATATATATATATATATATATATATATATATAAATATAAAAATAATAATAAAAATTATTGACTGAACAAGTCAATAATTTATTCTCACCAATGTGAAAAGACCCAAACTTCATTTTTTTTTTTCCGTTTTTGTTTTATTACTTTGCATAGTTAAGGTAGTCACACTTCTACTCTTCATTGGAAATAAATTCTGACTGCATCTTTGTTAAATTACACGTAGAAAACCAACCCAATTCAGCGAGAAGAAAAAAATAATTTCTGTAAAATTCAGTTTTCTGGAATTAGAGGGCTTTACATTGAGTGATATGTAAAGGCTTCTAATTCCAGAAAACTTAATTTTACAAAAAGTTATTTTTCTTTGAGAATTAGGCCTATATGTAGGGAAGGAAAATTAATGTTTGCACTGGGATGCCTAGGTTGCGTAGTGGATAACGCACTAACGTATAAAGTTAGAGGTCCGGTTTCAAATCCCGGTTCAGGCATTAGTTTTTCTTTTGATTATATATCCATCCATCTATCCATAGTGATTCTGCCCGAAGGCAGGTCTTTCACTGCAATCATAGCATTTTCATGGTATGCTTTGCAGCTTTACTAGGGGATTATAGGTGCAATAGCTTCCCGTTGCTTTCCACACCGGTGAAGGATGATGTTGATAATGATAAGAATGATTATGATGGCCGGATGATTTCCGGGAACCTTTGGACCCAAAGCTTCCTGACATTTGTCTTGCAGGTGCGGAAAAAACCCAAAAAAAAACTCACCCAGGAGCCTGTCCCGACCGGGAATCGAACCCGAGCCCGCTGCGTGACAAGGCAGCACGCTACCTCGAGATCACAGCGATAGACTCATATATATATATATATATATATATATATATATATACACTTTTAGAAAATACAAATATTAAATGGAATTTCATATAGGCCTACGAAAATTTAACATTAGATAATCAATTAAACATGTCGATTTCCTTTCGAAATTATAATAATTGCTAATAGTTTAAAAACTCTTGTGAGCAGTATATCAATTTCTCATTTCATATATATATATATATATATATGTGTGTGTGTGTAATTTGGAATGCCTTGCCAATCTCCTTAGAAAACTAAAGTCTGTTAATAATGAACCTACGAGTTTCGATACTGCCAGTGAGTCAGTTATAAGAATATACTTAAGTCATCGTTTCCCAAACTGTGGTCCGCGAACCCCAAGTATTTCAAGAGGTTCGCCGAAACTTTTCTATAATGGCGAGTTTCGAGTTTAGGTCTATTATTGTTCCCTTCATTTCTGCAGCGTTGTAATAATAATAATAATAATAATAATAATAATAATAATATAATTATTATTTTTATTTTAAAATTAAATGAATCCTATAATGCTCCTTGTAACATCGGGAATATATCTCATTATTTCCACAATAAATTAATATGTAGGCCTACCGCGAATGCCTGATTTACAGTTATGTAACAACATTAGGAATGCGTTAGATTTCGCTACAACTAGGCCTACAAGTTGTGTAACTTTTAAGCCATAACTAGATTAACTTTAGGTTTAACCGTTAAGGATTAGGTTAATTTAAGGTTATTAAACCTTTTGCTTGGAATTACATTTTGTGCGTGTCTGCAGTATGTATATTTAAAGGTCGATGTTTCACTCAACTCAGATCGTGTGGAAAGGGTTCGCGAGTCGAAAAAGGTTGGGAACCGCTGACTTAAGTAATGGTTAGTTTTTATTGCCTGTTTACGATAAACTAATTGTGCAGTTTTATAACAATAGAACCGGTAGATAAAATAATTGAGTGTATTGTGTTTGTAACTGTATTTATGTACTGAGTAATTCACTTGCGTCATTGTTTTACTTCTCTAATTGAATTCGCATACCGTATATACGCTGTATGGTTTGGTACATTCAGTGAGAGTATAGATTATTCTTTTGTTGAGAGAGCAGTTCAGGTTATGGCAAATTAAACTGTATGCAGTCAGTAATAATTTATTGTTGCATTACATTAAAAACATTCCTTGATAAATAATTCTATGGCTACATATATCAGTTTATAAACATGATATTGTGTAAATCAAAACACCGCTATGATTTATATGTTTAAATAATTGTTTGTCAAGTTGTATTGGAGTGGTCAGCCGTTTTGATCTGGAGATAGTGTTGCTGCCTTATACGTAGGATGCTCGTGTTCGATCACCGATCGGGACAAATTTCCTTGGCATTTTTTTTATCTGTAAGACAAATGTGAGGAAACTTTGAAGTCCAAATGGTCCCCAAATATTATATGGCTATCATAATCATCATATTCACCATGTTTAGTATTAACGTATATTATGTGAATGATGTGTTCCGTCGTAATTATTGTTTCAGAGTGAAGGGATCACTCATTCGGAGAAACCCTCCAGATTCGTAGACTGTGGTCAAAAAAGTATACGTGTGATCCAAAGTTTAAAATCTCTCTCCGGACAAGTAGTGACATTGTACATCCCTGCTTGAGTTAAGAGCGAAGTGGACTGATGCAGGACGCGTCGCGGACGGCGAGTGTGAGCATTATCCAGTCTGCGAATTCGGGAGTTGTATTACTTCCCTATAGTTTAAATGAGAGAATTGTCGCTAGATTTTCGGCCTTCCAATTAAAAACGGCAATTTTTTTTTTTGAAGACGGCCTTTGTAGACTACATCAAAACGCTTCTCTGGAATACATTTCAAGGTAGGCTTCGGCTTGCAATGGTTTAGAGTTCTCTTGTTAGATTTAAATAAAATGTTATAATTCACTAGCGTTTCTGGTGACTTTCTGTACAGATACTACCATTTAGCTTAGTAAATAGAGTTACCACTAAACATTAATAAGGTGTGAAAAAAAGTTGAGATACGTATTTTTTGGTAAGGACGACAGTATAGCATACCAGTGCAACATCAAACTAAATTTCGATAATAAATTCAACTATTATAACCGATAACGTTCAAGATGGCTTCTTATTTTGTTTAGATTCCCCCTGTCCAACAACGCCCAACCCGTTCCAACAATGTCGTCTAAATTATGATTATGAAGGAGTATGTGACAATCTGTTGCTGTCCCTGTACCAACAGTTTCTCTCTAATAACAATGTGAGATGCAAGGCAACTTTCGTTAAGGTGGTCATCAAGGCAAACTGTGGGAAACTGTATGTAGGGGAGTAAATATAACATTTAGGACCCCAATAAAGTAATATTAAGGTGATTTGCAATCTGGACTGGACCTAGCATGAGAACATGCGTAAGGAAACTCGTACAACAGGTTCAGCGCAGGAAATAGCACAAAGCCACTGTAGTTACAATCCCTTTGGTGTCTATTTCAAAAGAAAGAAAATTCCTTTTGTTTGGTTTTACCACTACTACAATAATAGTGGGGATGCCGGTAGTAGTACACCACTGATAGGTCCACGTTTTGGTATTTTCCGGCTCTCGGGAACAAATCGCAAAATATAGATAATTTTAATGAAGTCCAGATAATAAAACTAGTTAAAAATATTATTTACTTTTCCATCCATCCATCCATCCATCCATCCAATGGCTTATTGGCTCAAATTCGATATTTGGCCTTCCTTAATCGTTTTTATTTTGCGCGGCAAGCCTTCAGTTGCGACACTTAAATACGTTTGCAAGCATCTTCCTAATTACCATCCTTCCATCCTTTTTTTTTTTTTCGGTCTTCCAACTCATCTGTTCCCCATAAAGCTTGCTGTAAGCACTTTTTTGGTGCTCGGTCTTATTGAGAGTCTTTGTACATGGCCAGCCCATTCGAATTCCTTTAATTTAATGAAAGTGTCAAGGTCATTGTATTTGTCGTACAATACTTTGTTGTATTGTATTCTCCACTGACCATTAATATTTATCTGTCCAAATATTTTCGGAGACATTTTTCAAAATTATTTATTTACATATACAAAATTAAAATTTATGTTTGTTGTTACTATGTTTCACTTTTATGCTTGTTCATTATAAATGGCGTATTTTTGGAATTTTAATTTTAAGTAGTCTTATGATATAGTATCCTGCTGGAGTTTGGAATTCCTAAAAATTTAGTTAGACTAAATGGCACAAAGAGTAGGGTGCGTGTAGGCAAACAGTTTTCGTTACTTTTGAAATCCACAGTGGGTTGAAGCAAGGAGATGCACTATCTCCTCTACTATTTATTTTTGTACTACAGCATGCCATTAAATCTTTAGAGAATGAAGAAGGCCTACAATTCGATGGTATTAATAAGTTGTTAGTTTATGCTGATGATGTAGTACTGTTGGGCGATAGCGGGGAGATACTAAAGGCCAATACGCACACACTATTGAGTAACACTAAGAAATTGGGATTGGAAGTAAATATCAATAAAACTAAATATATGGTCACACATAAAAATACATTATATAATGGAAATACAGCTAATGACAAATGAGGGAAATTTTGAGGAGGTGGCTGAATTCAAATGCCTAGGAACAATAATCACAAATAGGAATGAGATGCACAAAGAAATTAAACATAGGCTCAGTTCTGGAAATGCGTGTTACTATGCATTACAGAGACTCTTGACGTCCCAACTCCTTTAAAAAAATGTTAAACTGGAAATATATAAAACTATTATTCTACCAGTTATATTATATGGATGCGAAACATGGACTCTTACTTTAAGGGAGGAAAGGAGATTTCGAGTATTTGAGAATAAAGTACTAAGAAACATTTTTTGGACCAAAGAAAGATGAACAGACAAGTGAATGGAGAAAACTACAGAACTGTGAGCTACATGGTCTTTATGGGAAGCCAGATATAATGATAACAGTTAAGTCTCTAGACTGCGATGGGCAGGACATGTGACACGAATGAAGAATGAAAGACGTGAATGGAAGCTTCTTGTAGGAGAACCAGAAGGAAAACGCCCAGTTGGTAGACCAAGAATGAGGTGGGAGGATAACATTAAGTATGATTTGAGGGAAATAGATTATACAGGGGATGATTGAAAAACATTAGCTCAGGATAGGGATGTATAGAGAGCCTACGTCCGCGAAGCCATGAACCTACGTGTTCGATAGTGTCAGTGAGTTAGAGTTAGTTAGGTAGTTTTATAAACTATAATACAAGAGTTCTTTTCGAAATACAATAGTTTAACTTGTAATGAAACAAATAAGAAAACTTTTAAATATACTCCTATAATCTCACAGAAATTTTATTTCTGTATGCAGTAGTGTGACAAAATTTAACATTTTTTACATTGCTCCTATAAAAGAATGGGACACACCATAGCGTAATTTGATTAAAGCAATACGCTTACAGCCCGGAAGAATGCGGATTAGATTTCGGATGGTGTCAGGATTTTTAAATTGGCCTAAATCTTACGACGGCACCATAACTGATCGAGTGGCAAAGTCTTTAAGGGCTTAACTCTGTCATAAAATAAATGCATTATTATTATTATTATTATTATTATTATTATTATATTATTATTATTATCATTACTATTATTATTATTATTATTATTATTATTATTATTATTATTATTATTATTATTATTATTATTATTATTATTATTAGCAGCTTTGGGGTCCCCTCGGCCTCTGATGGTAATGAGTACCAGACGTAGGGATGTTTTGGGGGTAAAGGGTCCGTCTCGCAAGACTTGACAATCAGTTGAAATATCGTGTCGTTTGTCTAGAAAGTAACATCTTTAGCCTCCTACTACCCCAAGAGCCTCCTAAATCTGTGGTGGAATCACTTTACCTATAAAGGAACTGATCTGGTACTTATATCAGCTAGACTATTTAAAAAATAGAGCACTTATTATATTATGATTTCAAGCATTTTAATTTTTTTTAATTCACTTCTCTCCATATAGATTTCAAATCTAATATATAAAAATGGCGCTTAAATGGCTTATGCTCCCTAAACCATAACAAATGTACAAAATTAATGTACACAGAATAGAATATCTAAAAAAAACTCTACAAAAAAGTCCGCGACAGCATAATGTTTATCTTTTACGGATAACTCAAAATATCATTTTTTGTCTTTCATTGATGCCAAGAAGATCGGATAAGTAGATTACCGGACAAATGTGCACTGCCGTATCGTTCATTCGATTATGATGGGGCTTCTTGCAAACGTTCAGGATGTTTCCCGGGAAGGTTATAGACTATAAGAGAGTTTTAATGCTCAAGCCCTTCACCCTTAAAAATCACCCTTTGTAGTGAAAAAGTAAAATAAAAGTGGCTTTTTGTACGCTTAAATGGCTGACGCTGCCTAAACCATAACAAATAATGTACACAGAATTTAATATTTCAAAATACTCTACAAAAAAGCCCGCGACAGCATATGTTTAACTTTTATGGATAACTCAACAATAACCATTTTTGTCTTTCATTGATGCCTGGAAGATCGGGATAAATAGAATCCCGGGGAAGCAAAGCAGCAGCACGGATAACTCAAAATACGAATTTTGTCTTTCAGGTCATTTATGCCAAATACGTCGGGATACGTAGATTCCCGGGCAATCAGCGGGGTATCTAAACATAATAACGATATAAATTTATAATTATTTTCCCCTTTACTTATTCAACTAAACTTCATCATCATCATCATAGTACATTCACGAATTTAGGCCATTTGTTGACCTGTTTCGGCCTCAAGAGAAACACCATCCAGAAGTCTTTTGAGTGGACGTCCTGGTCTTCTTCTTCCTGCAGGTTGATCTTAACATTTGTTTGGGTATTCTGTGATCTTCCATTCGATGAACATGTTGCATCCATCTTGACTTATAATCAGAAATTTTGTTTTCTAAAGATTCCATGTGTAATTCTTCTAAGATGTCTTCATTTTTTTTTTTTTTTCGTGTTGAGACTTGAAAGTAGTTTTGAAGTTCCTTAGGACAGGTTACTGGCCTGACGCTAAGTAGTCCAGTGGTAGGGCTGCTACCTTTTAGTCTCTGGACAGACATTTTCAACTAAACTTAAGAAGACATAATTTATTTAGGCGTAGCAACGCACGCCGCGTATTAGCTAGTAATTTATAAATTTTCTATCCAAAGGAGATTCTTTCAACATAACCTCATTGTTTTTTAATCCCATATATTCAACCAACACAAACGTATGATACATAGAATGTAAATGGTTTACTCTGTTTGTAATAATATGAATCCACCAAAGTGAGTTTTAGACTGATATTACTATACATTGGAAAGTAGAAATCATCCTGTATGAGCATGTAGTCACTGATAAGACAATTGATAATTGTTAAGACACTTTGCAAATCAACACAGAACCCGCAAATTAAGGAGTTCCGATGCGGTGCGTCACAGTTCAGAATCTGAGCTTTAATTGTCATCGGCCTCTTTAAATGTTAGATTAATGATGGTACAGTACTAGAAAATAGGAAAGCGTTTGGAAGGATTCCAAGGCCGGAAATCAGAACCCCACTACATGAATTGCAAGTAGGGCAAGTGTCCATATATAGATTTAAGTCAAAGTAATATTTTACTTTCACAATTCAATAAGTTATTTCCTCCGAATAAGGTTGTAATTAGTAAAAACCTTTCTGAAAAAAAAATTATAGCCTTTACAGAATTTCTTAGCTACAAAATTGCAATATTGACACTTTTCAAACCAACTTTTGGCATTAATAAATTTTAAATTTATATAAATTGTATATTGTAGATAAAAACTACCGGTATTTCTTCTTCTTCTTTTCCTTCTGTAGGTAGGGCTTACTTTCACGTGTCCCATGTCATCCGGACCTTACTATCGGAGAAAGGATTTTTTAATTTTGATCAGTTTTGGGCCACACAGGACATGAAGAGCCTTCCCGAGTGATCAGCCTAGTGCTAGTGCCACTTTCGAGACAACACGAACATTTAGGTCAAGATATAGCATTCATAAAATACAATCATACTAAACAAGGAAAATCTAATCTCAGACATAGCGAACCCGGTTCAATGCCTGGTCAGGACAAGTTTCCTGAGTGATTTTTTTTTCGTGGTTTTACCGTCACTTGTAAGACAAATTTCAGATAACTTTAATACCCAACTTGACTACAAATACCATCTGGCTAATACAACCATCCATATAATATTGTCGCTAGGAAATGGAAATCTCTTAAATCCATTTCCACAAATTTTACATGAAAAAAAAAACAGAAATTACACATAAATTGATTAAACCAATTTTGATTTTTACCGCTAGATGGTGTCACATTATAGAACACTTACGGATTTTGTACAAATTACACGGCACTGGGTGAAATTTAGTCAGCATTAATAAAATCCTTTAATAATAAGCAATTTAGTGCATTTGCATGGTTTATCAAGGTCATGATGTTAGCAGGTTTTCATTGCCCACTATAATATTCGACTCTTTTACTCGTAGTACATTAATGTGTGGATAAATAGGTATTCTTGTCTTAAATGTTTGTATTTTCTAGGAGGTGGCCGCGGTAATAAGCATATACCTTCTATTTTCTTTGTGTGGTCAAAAAGTTATCCAGAGTTAAAAAACACCCTTTAATGATAAGTCATGCCCCTGTAAAGTCCTGGTGGCTTGAGGCACATAAAAGTACATACAAGAGGAGAGGTTAAACTACGGAAAAGAGATGAAAGAGAGAAAGATTATATATATATATAATCAGTCTTCACGGACGATGTTCCGATATTACATCTGTTCAGCCCAGCGCTTTCTTGGTCTTCCTACCGATCTTCGTCCTCCAAGATTATACGTCAGTGCCATCTTTGGATTGCTATCCTCTGTCATTCTTTGCGGATGTTCTATCCAAATGTTCCTGTGTTCTTCTATTTGTTGAAGAAGTGGTTGTACTTTTAGTTCTCATTTCTAATGTGTTCTTCCTTGTACAACTTTTCACAGCCTGTAAGGAAGCTCATTTCCGCTGCCTGAATTTTACTTTTTTTTTCTTTTTCCTTCAAGACCCAGGCCTCACTTCCATATATCGCCACTGGTAGTGCCATCGTTGAGTAAAATCTTAGCTGCGTACCCTTTCTTTGTTCTTCAGTTTCGTCTGATTGTTGCACAAATATGTTGAAATTTCTGCATTGTCTTATTTATATCTTTTTCTTCTTCGTAAGTTATATCACAGCCCAATTACTGGAAGTGTGAAACCTGTTCCAACACTTTATCCTCTATTACTATTTTTATTCTTACTGGATGCCTTCCGTGGAACGTCATTATTTTAGCCTGACCTCTCTGTCAAAACATAATATATTCAATGTTTTATTTCTTCCAATTTTTAACCCCTTATCAACTAATTGTTTCCATTCATCAAGAATATCGTCTAAATATTGGGGAAAGGCTACACCCCTGTTTTAAACCACATTTGGTTCTAATTTCTTCTGTTAAATGTCCATTTATTTCATTTACCATTTTTGTATCTTTATATAAACTCTGAATAGTTTTTATTAGGTGTATCGGGTATGTTTTTTTTTTTTTGCATTATCTTCCATAATAAAAGGCGGTTTAAGTTAAGGAGTTAAGATGACAATTTTTAGGTGAAATTTAAATTTACCTTATACTATTTTTGATGAAGCTATGAAATCTAATTAGTAAAGTAGGATTAACTTTTATAATATGCATGATGTGTTCCGTTGAGGTATTATTCAAAATTAATATATAATTATGGAATATTCACCTGAAAGGTCCGTCTCCTCAACTTAATTAATCAAATCCTGCCGATGATGGGACAAGTCCCGAAAGCGCTACAGTTAAATGATTAATTAAGTTGAGGAGACGGACCTTTCAGGTGAATATTCCATAATTATATATTAATTTTAAAGTAGGATTAGATACCCTATTATTTATGAATTAAAAGTTCACTTTTTCGAAGGCGTTTCTAGGTCCATAAAGGCCATGTGGGTTTCTACATTTAACTCTCTTTTTTTTTTCCCCTGTAATCTGCTTCATTGTAAAAACATTGTCCATATATAATTTTTTCCCATGGCGCGACAGGCCTAGAAGGCCCTTAGCCTACCAGCCGGCTGCTGGTCTCACATCCAAATGTGTCAATGACAGAGGTAGATGATCATCTAGCCAGTGTAGAGGTGACATGTAGTCAGCATGTCGAGTCCCCAGCCTCACGATGCTGCGCCAAGGCTTCCTGCCTTAACCACTCGGCTAGGGCGCGGGACTTCAACATATGATCTACCTAGTCTAAATCCACTCTGTTCCTCACTGATTTGCACATTACTCAATACTTTCCATCTGGAATTAATAATTCTTGCAGAAGTTTTATACATAACATTTAGTAAACTTATCCCTCTGTAGTTCTTACACTCATTTGTTTGCCCTTTCTTAAACATTGAAATAGTTTTTTACAACTTTCCATTCTTCTGGATTTTTTCTTCTCTATCACATATTCAATAAATGTAGTAATTGTAATATTAATCCACCATATTTAATGTCCACCGCTGTGGTCTCGAGGTAGCTTGCTGCCTTGTCACGCAGCGGGCCCTGGTTCGATCCCCGGTCTGGGCAGTTTTTCTGGGTGAGGTTTTTATCGGGGTTTTTCCTCACCTGTAAGACAAATGTCAGGAAAACTTTAAGGCTCAAACGGTCTCCGAAATCATATGGCCACCATCATCATCATCCTTCACCGGTGTGGAAAGCAACGGGAAGCTACCACACCTACAATTCCCTAGTAAAGCTGCAAAGCATAGCATGAAAATGCTATGATTGCAGTGAAAAACCTGCCCTCGGGCAGAATTACTATGGATGGATATTTAAATAGTTCTATTGTGATTTTATCTATACCCGGAGACTTTCTATTTTTTATGGCATCTTGCAGTTCCTCTAATGTTATTAAATCTACTGTTATTTCCTCTTGTTCTTGTTATATGTATATGTATATAAAGTTAATCTATAAATACTTAAATGTAACTAAATAAAAATATCTTGTAACATCGGAAAATATTGTTTGTAAGATTTGTGTAGCGTGGGTTATGTCATCTTGTTTGCAACCAGACACTGCAATGCATTGCAAGGGTCATGGTCACAGAAATCTCTCATCAACACAACACCACTCCCACAGCCATTTTGTTCAAACCAGATTGTCATAATGGTTTTACCCAGCGAGTTGCCTCAGGTGGTAGACTCGTATTCGGGAGGTCCCGGATACCGACCAGCTCGAGATTTTTCCCTGGTTTTCCTCAATTGTCAAGCATGTGCCAGGTCGGAGGATATTTCATTACCAGGGCCCATTTACCCATTTTATATAGGCTATTTAAAAAATAAACCAGTTAATTTTCACCAGAACACATGCTATAATATACATATTATATAACCGACCCAATACAGCCAAAATTTCTAGATACGATGAGAACTTGGATATTAAAACATCTAAAAATATGGATAAAGTATTTTCCCCTTATTTTTTCTCTCTCTCTCTCTCTCTCTCTCTCTCTCTCTCTCTCTCTCTCTCTCTCTCTCTATATATATATATATATATATATATATATATATACACTATTTTTTTTAAATTCATTCATTCATAGTGTTCTGTCCAAGAGCTGGTATTTCACTGCAAACTCAGCATTCTCCACTCTTTCCTTAACTCAGCTTTCCTTTTTGTATCCGCATACAACCATTTATTTTAATATTCTCTATCATCTGATCTATTTTTCTGCCTCTAACTTTCTTTCCGTTGACCATTACTTCTAGGGCATCTGTCAGCAGGCAGTTTCTTCATAGCCAGTGGCCAATCCAATTTATTTTCCTCTTCTTTATGAGTTCCAGCATTGTTCTTCCTTCACCCACTCTCTAGCACATCTTTAATTGCTGTATATTATTTTGAAATGCTAAAAATAATTAAAAAATAGCCTAAACATTGAGAAAACATTATACAAATATAACTATTGTATCACTTTATAAATTTATTTTGCGAGCCTCTAATACATAAGTTACTGTGTTATATGCTGTATATTGCTGGCAAAATTAAGTGCACATGATTTACTCTTTGAACTTTCTGTGAAGATAAGTTTCATAACTTTAGTTACATAAATATTTAAAAAATAATTTACAATATGATTTATTTAATGTCAGGAAACTTTAAGGCCCAGACGGTCCCTTGAGATTAATCTGTCCATTATAATCACCATTACAATATTCATCATATTTAGAATTATTTATTTATTGTCAAGGACCAAATGGTCCCTTGAACATCATCTGTCCATCATAATCACTGTTATAATATTCACCATGTTCAGTATGACACGTTGTGTTGTCTCGGAGGAGACCTGACATTGAGCTGATCACTCATTCGGGGAGGCCCTCCATGTCCTTGTGTGGTCAGAAAAGTAGGTGTGATACACAATTTAAAATCCCGCTCCTGACAGATCGTGCCAATGTTAGGTCCGGGTGGTGTGTGGCATGTAGAAGGTGAGAGATTGAACTGAGGTAAAGAAGAAGAAAAATAAGCTTTTCTTCAATATAATGCTTGGTTGATATTGAATTATTAATCGTGTGTTAATCTGCTTAATAACAATTTGTCGTTAATTAAGTGCGGAATTGTGTAATATTGTTAATGACCTCATCATAAATTACCCCATATATATATATAGTAATTCTGCCCGAAGACAGGTCCTTCACTGCAATCATAGCATTTTCATGCTATGCTTGCAGCTTTACTAGGGAATTGTATGTGTGGTAGCTTCCCGTTGCTTTCCACGCCGGTGAAGGATGATGATGATAATGATAAGGATGATTATGATGGCAATATGATTTCGGGGGACCGTTTGGGCCTTAAAGTTTTCCTGATATTTGTCTTACAGGTGAGGAAAAACCCCGATAAAAACCTCACCCAGAAAAACTGCCCCGACCGGGGATCGAACCCGGGCCCGCTGCGAGACTACAGTGGTGGACTATATGTATATATATATATATATATATATATATGTCAAAAAATGAGTTATAACATCGATAAAAAGTGTCACTGCTATAAAGTAAAAATATTCTCTTTAATTTGCTTACTTGTGATAGGAGCTACCAGATGGCAGTGGACACCGAGTTCCCACTACATCTAGTAATAATAAAATATATATATATATATATATATATATATATATATATATGAATGTTTGTACTAGACTTACTCGGTAGCGTAATTGGTAGCACACTGGGATATAAATCCAGAGGTCCGGGTTCAAGCCCTGTCCGAGCATATATATATATATATATATATATATATATATATATATATATATATAAGGTAATACCCGGCATACGGTGTTACGCCTAAATAAATCAAAATGTGTTTTTACCTTTAGTTGAATAAGCGAAAGGGAAAATATATATATATAAATTTATATCATAATTATTTTTAGATACCCCGTGCTGTTTACCCGGCGTTGGTCGGAAATATACGTAGTCCAATGTACTTGGCATAAATGATCTGAAAGACTAAATTTGTTGTTTTGAGTTATCCGTAAAAGAATACCCGCTGTGTGCTGCTATGCTTTCCCGGACATCTACTTATTCCGATCTTCTTGGCATCAATAAAAGACAAAAATGGTTATTACGAATTATTATATATTTTTTTAGATATTCAATTTTGTGCATATTGATTTGGTTTATTTATTATGGTTTAGGCAGAGTAAGCCATTTAAGCGTACAAAAATACTTTTTTTTTTTTTTTTCATTTTTCACTACAAAGGATGATTTTTAAGGGTGAAGGGCTAGAGCATTAAAACTCTCTTATAGACTATAACGTTCCCGGGAAAATCCTGAACATTTTTGCATAAATCCCCATCACAATCGGATAAACGGTATGGCAGCGCACGTTTGCCCCTGAATCTGTTATCCCGATCTTCTTGGCATCAATGAAAGACAAAAATGGCTATTTTGAGTTATCTGTAAAATATAAACATATGCTGTCGCTGACTTTTTTGTAGAATTTTTTTTAGATATCAATCCTGTGTACATTAATTTGGTGTATTTGTTATGGTTTAGGGAGCGTAAGCCATATAAGCGTCAAAAAAGGGACCCTTTTTTCACGTTTTTCACTTTTTTAAGGGTATAGGAGTTGGGTATCACAACTCTCTTATAGCCTATGTTCATTCCGGGAATATGCTGAACATTTTGCAAAAAAGCCCATCACAATCGGATGAACGGTATGGCAGCGCATAAAATACGAACAAACAAACATGCATTTTTATATATTAGATATATATTTTTTCCCTGCAATTTTCGAGCTTCGAGTTCCGTTCTAGGCGGACAGATGACATTAATGTTGTCTACTTTTAATTTACACACTACTTCGGCAGACCAAGTTAGGTTCAGGATCTGTATTTGTATTGTGTACGGAGATGAGTGTATGTTTAAGTGTATGATTGTTGTGTGTTATGTGAGGGATGCCGAAGAGAAGGGGAAAGTGAAACTCGGTACCGGAACATAACCTAATCCTGTCGAAAAACACCAAGGAGACTACTAGGGCTTAAAATCATCATCCGATAGACGAATTGCCGTCAACAGTTGTACATAACTTCTCAACTAAGGAGAGGTTTGGTTATAATACAGGGGGGGGGGTGTACAATCTAGCGATTAAAACTTGTATACAACCACCCCTACCTTAGATCCGAAATTGAAAACTGTGCGATTGATATTATCCAACCCACCAGAAATAGAACCCGGGCCCGACATTCAGCTATTAAAACTTGTACACTACCACCCCTTCTAGATTCGAGATTAAAAATTGTACAATTAATATTATCCGACCCACCGAAAATCGAACCCGGATCCGATAGTCAGAAAGCAGGCTTGTACCAACTGAGATAGCGCGGTGGATTTTTATGATTTTTTGTTACACGGTAAATTATTTTCTCGTAAGATTAAAAGTAACTGTATAAGGTTTGGATGTATTATACTAAAATAGGTTACCTTTTAATGATATAATATTGGAATAGAGAGTTCCCCGTGGGCTATGATTGTCACACGGCGAATTCTGTAACAGGGTCATGGGTAGCCCCTCGGTTATTCCTGGCCTCTAGCAGCATATTCTTTGCCGCCTAATTTATAGAGTAGTCCTCTCCTTGCTGAACAGGTTGTAGAGTTATCGTTTCAATATTACATACCGTTGCCAAAAGTCTTTATAAAAACTAGAAAATGTTATTCTACCGCTTGTTTATGTATATGTTTAACTCTACAATAGGGGAAACGAATTTAATGTAACCTAAGATACATTTTTGATCGGCGGGAAAAAGCACATAAATAAAATATTGTGATTTTTTGTTTTTTATATCTTATTTATTTTATGTTATGATCTTAATGTAATTTTTTCTATAAGTAATATTTTTCACTAGTTGAATGAAAGAAAATGCCTTGTGGCCTTAAGGCTGCCAGTTTAAAAAAAAAATAATAATATTTATTATTATTATTATTATTATTAGTATTATCATTATTATCATTAATCTGCAACTTAACCTATAGGCTATCTTATGGTCTAAGCACATATATGAAATCTGCAAATTATTATCACTCTAATAAGTGAATAAATAATACTTACTCTCATTATATTTCAATTCCATTGAAGATAATTAAAAAATAGTCTCTTGAAAAGTTAACAATTTTGACTTATGTGTTTTCCCGCCGGTCAAAGAGGAAGCTTCATGTGTAAGCCTTAATAAGGCTTGTTCTACTAGTCTCACTCTTTTAGCACTGTTGAACCCATCGCGTCTTCCGTCTGCTAACAGTTAATAACGAAATATGTGCTTGCATACAGCTTAGCTATCTTATTAATGCTATATAATTAGTGGAAACAGGCTATGAAAATAAATCAATAATTTTGAGTGTTTTTAATGATGCTTCTTTTTGGACATAATTCTCATTATATTAATAATATTTGATTTAAGCGTTGTTAAATGTTTATTAATTATATCAATGCAGTTATAATGTACGGTAATAACTTTTGTTGACTATTGGACGCCATATGTTAGCACATAAGTACATATATTATTAAAAATATTACATTCACGCCTATTCAGAATTAGAAAACTCGAAAAATTATGTTCATTTACATTGTTTTGAATATGAAAATGACTATAAATGGAATTATATATTTTTAAATTGAATCTTGATTTTTAAAATACATTAGTATTGTTTTTCATTTATTTAGTTAATTATTTCACCCAATATTATTAGAAACTCGTAGACTGCGATGGGCAGGATATGTGGCACGAATGGGGAATGAAAGACGTGCATGGAAGCTTCTTGTTGAAAAAACCCCCAGTTGGTAAACCAAGAATGAGGTGAGATAATAACATTAACTATGTTTGAGGGAAGTAAATCATACAGGGGAAGATTGAAAAACATTAGCTCAGGATAATAATAATAATAATAATAATAATAATAGCTTTATTTTACCTGGCAGAGTTAAGGCCTTAAGGCCTTGTCTACCACTCAACCAGGTTTAAAAAAAAAATACAAACAAAAAATAGTCTTAAATCTAAATTACAAGATATATTTATAAACGATTACAAGTTATGAATACAATACAATTAATATTTATAATGTATTTTGATTTACTCTAAATTTAACGAATTAAATATATAATATGTACAATATATATAAAAAACAGGAAAAGATTAATGACATAGTATAAAATTAAATAAATAGAGAAAAATTAATTATTAGACAACAGGATAGGGATGTATGGAGAGCTTATGTCCGCGCTGCCATGAACCTACGGGTTCGATAGTGCCAGTGAGTTAGTTCATTTAGAAAATCTGTATTTTTATGCTATCATTAAAGAAATGTTGAATAATTTCACCTAAAGCAGGAAAAGTATCTTATCATACATGAAATTGATGCTTCAACATTCTTAAACTTCGTGTTTAATATTTTACTTTTCCTTTTAAGTTGTATACCTTATCATACAAATTAACTTCCTTTGTTCCGATATAATTATACTTTTATCATCATAGCTATCTTTTTAACAGTTGGCACAAAAATAGCTATAGAAAATACTTATATCTTGTGATGAATACTCAATGAAAACTGGAGACGCAAAAAAGAAATAATACCAGAAGAAAAAAACGGACCTACACTCTAACTCTATGTTCTCAGACATTGAACTTACAAATCACAATATTTCAGTTGTAGATTGCAGTGATTAGTGCTCGTCATATTTTAAGGAAACTTGTGAACTTCATAAATAAGACATATATGTTGAATTGAAAGTAACCAGCTGATATGTTATTTTCATCCTTATAGCTAATTTTATTTACGGTGTTTTAAACCATGACTGTAGAACAAAGGAAATTGTGACAACGGACGAAAACTACGATGATATGATTATAATGTATAAATACATTTTTAAAGAAAAAAACATTTGAATTTCATCATTATCATCATGAACTTATTTAGGTTTAGGTCGTTTGAGCCTGTTCGTATGAGATCTCAAGATGTGGTTCGTCAGTACATCTTCATTTTGGTCTTCTTGTATCTCGAATTCCTGTAGGTTGATACTGCAATGCTAATTTAGACATGTTGTAACCAATTGCTTTGATAATTCAGAATTTCTTCAACTACATTTTTTGAACTTTAAATTTAACATTTGAATTTAAGATATAAAAATACGAATTTTGTAACATTTTTTGTGGTCTATCGATATTAGTAAAAAAAATGGGGATAACAAATGGCTACACAATATCAATACTTCTGGGATATCTTCGAATACATCTCGTACTACCGACGTATTGGCCAACAAGTTTGTTAAGTTTCTGTTATATAGGCCTACTTACTTCCCATGAATTGCAATCCATAATAACACTTAACAATAAACCGTGCTACACAAAACGATCAAATGTAAGGTTAGGTTATTTTCGTTACATTTTTAAGTTGTACACTGATATGAATTAGTATTTTAGTTTTTAGATATTCCCGTAAGTTTGATATTCTAATTCATATATGTTCCATATTGTTAATAGGCAATATTGTTTTAAGGTTATTTCTATCTCAATTTCTCATTCAGTTTTTACATATTTTCATTACTTTACTCTGTCAGTTTATATATATGTATACTAAAGTTGTATCGAATAATGACACTGTACTGAACTTAAGGCCATCCTGACAATTTTACGAACTTTCACTTCTGCTATTAAACTAAAACTGCATCTGCAGAAGAATGATCCCCCAATTTTATATTTGTTTGAACCCCTCTTTCTTCCCCAGGGGCGCCAGGCCTGTCTGGCCTTGGATTATTGCTTATTGCAAAACTTTCCTAGTGCCCTATGTGTGTGTGTATATATATATATATATATATATATATATATATAGGGTATATATATATTGCTTAGGTAATTTTTCACAAACTGTGCAATAATTTGTGTTTTTTGGTATTTTCCTTACTTTATTCTGACAAAAAGAACATACATTATCCATCCATAGTAATTCTGCCCGAAGGCAGGTCTTTCACTGCAATAATAGCATTATCATGCTATGCTTGCAGCTTTACTAGGGAATTGTAGGTGTGGTATCCTCCCGTTGTTTTCCACACCGGTGAAGGATGATAATGATGATGATGATGACCATATGATTTCGGGGACCGTTTGGGCCTTAAAGTTTTCCTGAAATTTGTCTTACAGGTGAGGAAAAACCCTGTTAAAAACCTCACCCAGAAAAACTGCCCCGACCGGGGATCGAACTCGGGCCCGCTGCGTGACAAGGCAGCACACTACCTCGAAGACCACAGCGATGGACATTATATATTATAACGGTCGTTATTTACATACTACTACAATAATTATTATTAGGCCTATTTGTGTTTTTTTAAGTGTACCTTCGAATTACTGCAGACTGTCATTTTCACTAGAATTCCCAAAAAAATATCAGTGTTTACATGTACCTATATAAGAATGTGTATCTATCTAGTAGAAAGGAATAAAAATAAGAAGATGGAAATTAAAATGAGGTTATATTATTTTACAAAAGAAACTAGTTTTTGTTCGCTTGCTATAATGGAGGTCACGCATTGGATGAGTTAGGTGTGTAGAGCACTTTCGATGTTTGTATCAATTTTCTGGTTACTCGCTACTTTAATTGCCATATGAAAGTCATCGCTGCGAGAGTAATTAGAATGTGATGCTCTTGCTAGTGAAACTGCTATCTTCCGCCTCGCAGCGCCTGCCTGGATTCGCTTTCAGTAACTTCTTCTTTCATTCACTTCGCGCTATGACTAGAGTGAAAATAATTCAATAATCTCAGCTTTCAACTGCACGCTTGTTTCTAGTCATTATTATGATAAAAAATTCTCAGTATGAATTAATTTGAAATGAAGGTAGATATTGTTGAAGATAACGAAAGTCTTATCTCTGTCTGTTAGTTTAGGTTGTATTCCATCTAATGCAACAACATAGTTTTTCTTCTTCTTCTTCTTCTTCTTCTTCCTTTCATGTGATAGACCTAGTGATCTGTTACGATCTCAATCCAACGTTTGAAGGGTCTGCCCAAAGATCTCTTGCCTGATGGCTGGTAATTTAAGATCTGACGTGGTATTCTTGTTCTGCTCATTCTTCGTACGTGAGATTTCCAGTGTTTCTGTATATTTGTACATATTCCATGACTGATTCTGTGTGTAATTCTTTGAGAATCTCAGAATTCCTTTTATGGTCTGTCCTTGAATAGCCCGCAGTACGTCTCATAAATTTCATTTCTGCCGCAGTTAGTCTTTGTTCATCTACACTGCGAATTGTCCAGGCCTCACTGCCGTAACATAATATGGGTCTGGCCAGTGTTTTATAAATTCTAGTTCGTGTGTGTTGCTGTACTGTGTTTGGCTTGAAAATATTATTTATAATTCCTGTTACTCTGTTAAATTTTATAATGTTTTATAGTTTGTCTTAAGCTACAGAATACCACCAGATTGTTTCAAGACTGTAATTAAGAATTACTAATCCTAAGCAAAAATGATGATACCATAATTTATTTTTATTTTTTAGAAAATTGTTATAATAAATGTATCCCTTCTTTAAAAACAAAACAGAAAAAAATATTTTCATATAGGCTCGTTGAGCTCCAGCCTACCCAAACATTTGTAAAGTTTATAATGGGATTGTTATCGAACAGGCGGTATCGTTTGAATCTCGAGGGAGATCACAAGTTCAAATCCCGGTACCGACCAACTTGATTAAGGTTTTTGCCTGGTTTTCCTCAATCGTCGAGGCGAATGCTGAGTTGGAATCTCATTGGTAGAATCCTTTTCATCACAATCGCCTTTTCACAGTACCATTAAAAATATATACATTTAGACGCTATATGATCTTAGAAGTTAAAAATGTGTTTATATATGTAAGAAATTAATTAATTTTCTTGTAAATAATCTACTGAATAAGTAAGATTTTAGTTGCCATTATCTTGTTAAATGGTTATTGATATTAACCTACAAGATGGACAAGAAAACAAGGAAATGTTAAATGTGTTAAAGTTTACTAAATTCAATATGAATTATATTAAATAAATTATAAAAATGAACGTAATAACTCAGTATTCGACTATTTTTTAATCATCGTAGACCTTGCAGATTGTTATCCAGTTTCAACGTTCTGTTACGTGTTGATTATCGTTTCTTGTGAGAATTCTGTAGAGAGGGACTTGTCAATTTGAATTTCCCATTTAGTATGTTTTACAATTTCCATTCCTTCCAGAATATTTATTTTATAGTTATTACCTTTTCAAGTATTAACGTAAATGATTATTGTATGGATTTTATGGTCTGTTTCTATTATGTATTTTGTGTAGGCTAGATTTTCCTTCCCCGTAAATGTTTAAAATATTAATTATTATTGTTATAAAATCAATGATTCTTCGATTAGCCTACAGGATTTATTCCAACTAACATCTTATTTTTTATCTAAATCTACTATTTTGTTTGGTAATATGGGATTATTTTTGATTACGAGTTTTGTACGCAATCATGATGCTTTTGTCATAATTTTAAAAGGATTTTCGCTAATTTTATAGATTAGTTTCCTGTATAAGTTTAAATTATTTTCATTCTTGTTTAGTATTTCTCTAATTTAGTTATGCCTATATTTGTTGTATTGTATTTTTTTATTAATTTGTTAATAAAATTGTTTGTTTGTCGTATGCATTCATGTATTCGACGTCTAATCTAATATATAAAAATATTTGTTTGTTTGTTTGTTTGTTCGTACTTTATGCGCGTCCATACCGTTGATCCAATTGTGATGGGGCTTTTTGCAAAATGTTCAGGAGATTCCCGGGATGAACGTAGGCTATAAGAGAGTTGCGATACTCAACTCCTACACCCTTAAAAACCCCCCTTTGTGGTGGAAAACGTGAAAAAAGTAGCTTTTTGGACGCTTAAATGGCTTACGCTGCCTAAACCATAAGAAATACACAAAATTAATGTACACAGAATTGAATATCTCAAAAAGCTCTACAAAAACGTCCGCGGCAGCATATATTTATCTCTTACGGATAACTCACAATAGCCATTTTTGTCTTTCATTGATGCCAAGAAGATCCAGACAAGTAACGTAGATTCCTGTGTAAGCATAGTATCACATGGCGGGTATTCTTTTACGGAAAACCCATAACGAATTTTGTCTTTTAGCTCATTTATGCCAAGAAGATCGAGATAATTAGATTCCCGGACTACACCGGATAATCAGTACGGGGAATCATAAATTAATTACGATATACATTTATACTTATTTTTAATTTAGCTTATTCATCTAATCATAAGAAGTACATTATTTTTTGTCTTTCAGATCATTTATGCCAAGAAGATCGGGATGAGTAGATTACCGGACAACCCGGGTAAACAGCACGGGGTATCTAAAAATAATTACGATATAAATGTTTCCTTTTACTTATTTAATTAAACATGAAACACATTAATTTTCTATTTCAGCTCATTTATGTCAAAAAGATCGGGATAAGTAGATTCCCGGACAACGCCGGATAATCAGAACGGGGTATCTAAAAATATAAATTTATAATTATTTTTCCTTCTACTTATTCATCTAAACATAAAATACATTAATTTTCATTTATTTAGGCGTAGCAGCGCACGCCTGGTGTTAGCTAGTATTTTATATAACTTACGCCTATTGTTTTACTGTAATTATATTATTACAATGTATTATTAAATATATTAGTGAATAGTTGTTATTAATACTGAAATTGTTTAATTTACATAGGCCTATGTATTTTTTTCTAAAATATATTTTTAACAGTTCTTCTCCTTCACTATTTTAAAAGCCCGTTTGTATGTCTCTCGTTGTTGGAGTTCAAATTACAAACCTCATGTTTTGCAGGTTCATTTGACGTAGAAAATATCAATGACTAAGTTACTTTAATAAAATATAGCAATTTCTGACATATTTAAACATTAAATAAAAAATGAAAAAATCTAGCCTATGTCGAAAAACTATTGCGGGATTAAAACTAAGGTTTATGCAGTGCATGAAAAAAAAAAAAGTTCATCAAAAACTCCATAGCGAGACAAGCCTAGAATGATTTTGGCCTCCAGTTGGCTGCTAGCATCACATCCACATGTTTAATCACAGAGGCGGACGATCATTCAGCCAGTATAGGAGTGACATATGGTCAGCATGTCGTGTCCTCCAGCAGTTATAACTGCGTGGGGCCGCTACTTATTGTAGCTATCCAGATTGCACAAGATGCTGGGTCCCATATTGACCGAAATTTCATAAGAAAAAAATTTCCTCATGGGGATTCAAATCAGTGAAAATCTCGTAGCTCTGGACTACTACTACTACTACTACTACTACTACTACTACTACTACTACTACTACTACTACTACTACTACTACTAATAATAATAATAATAATAATAATAATAATATTATTATTATTATTATTTTATTAGGAATATTCCACAATACAGTGTTTCTCCTTCAACCCAAAGTGATTTGTCGCCAGAGGTTCCTGTCTAAAGCATCTTCTTCCCTCAGATCTCCAGCTTCCATACTTTTCCTCACTCCATTTATCCGACATTCTCTATGTCTGCCTCTTCCACTTATTCCATTAGCTTTCCAATCAAGGATCTTCTTTGGTATTCTATCTTCTTCCATTCTTATGAGGTGTCCATACCACTTCAAACGATTTTCTTCTATTTTTTTCTGTTTTTTTTAACTTGCATAATTTTCCTTATTGTGCTGTTTCTGACTTTATTCCTTCTTGAAATTCTTGTCGATCGCCTCCAAAAATCAATTTCTACTGCTAACAGCTTGTTGGCTTGTTTTCTACCTATTGCCCTGGTTTCGGATCCATATAATAAAATGCTTTGTAACACAACTTGAAAGATAGTTTTCTTCGTCCTATATATTATATTTCTATTTCAAAGCACTGAGTTCAATATACCAATGATTATGCTCCCATCTGTTATCCTTCTTTCAATTTATGTAATTGAATTCTCATTTTTATCAATAATAATAGTAATAATAATAATAATAATAACAAATATTTTGAAGTTTCTGATACTATCTTATTATTTTAATATCAGTATAATTATGTGTAATTCTGGTAGATTATGAATTTGAAGCAAATTTTATTTCTGAAATGTAAATTATTTATTGTTGTTATATGACACTTATAACAGTTGTAATTGTCTCGAAATTGAAAGTAAAATGTTTCTGGAACGTGGAACTCGTCAGTTCAGTAAGATTTATTTTAGTACATTTTTTTCCGCAGTAGGATGCACTTGCTTTGTATTATAGTGCTTAATAGCCTAATTAAGAAAATTATTCCCCTTTCCCCTTCTTCCATTTATTGAGTATCGCAGGAAAACACGTCCCCTACTTTTCCTTTTTTATGGGCGGCTAACTTCGGTATCTCCGATAACACACGACTACGTCCGAAGTGTATAACGTCAAGTGAGTCACTGTGCCACTCAGTTTCGCTCGCTAGTTGGCTCGTGGATGTGGAAGCGACAGAGCCTATCTGTGAAATTAAGCTCTCATTTACTCGTGTTTTGATAGCTGACTTGACAGGCGTGTGTAAACAGCGTGTGTGTTTTTGTGAGTGCTCTTTGGAATGCGATATGGATATGTGTTGTAGAGAGTGTTTGTGAAATTTTTAAAACATGTTGGAAGTTGATACCATGGATACAGACAACAGTTGTGTGCCCTTGGATTTGAGCTTGAACTCTGCGGCACGAGGTAAATGTACCTCATCGCCCGAAATGAGTCCCCTCAGAGATTATTGTACGGATTCAGATGATTCCGATGGACAGTCAGGGCGTTTGTCGCCCGGAGGAAAAAACTGCAAAGCGTACAAGAAATCTCTCATGCGACGATACCGTAAGTACTTGTTTGTTGAAATTTTTATTTCCTTTAGTTGCGCGAGTGAATATTCATAGATTTTCGGCAAACTAGATTTATTTGAACGTAAGTACCGTAATGAATAACTTTTAAAAGTTAGAAAAAATATTCCAGTTAAAAACGATTGTTGGCAAGAAGATTTGAAATAATTATATTTTAAAATAGGACCGAGTTGCTAGCAGGATTCATTATTATGCAATAATTTAGTTCTATAAAACGTGCGATGCGTGACTTTCTTTCCCTTTCCTTTTTGTTACTTGATTGTATGTATCTGAGGGGAGAGGAATATTGTGAAATATAAAATAATTAAGATGCTGCACAGAAATACAAATGTCAGTTTGACCTGAACTTGAGCCGAATGTTAGTGGGGTGTAGTGGGAGGGCGGGAAATGGGTGACCTGGTTTCGGAGTGACAGAGAAAGTGAAGTGTGCAGCAGGTATACACACTGTAGGGTGGCTTTCCAGGAGGGTTCTAGCCAGGTAGTCTGCCATGTCCCTGACCTATAAAATAACCAAACAAAGAATATAAAGGTTTCCCCTTTTCGTTTTCTATTTTTTCCTCCTTCCATATAAGGAACAAGTGCTTGTTTGTGATTTTACGATGGGTCTAAAAATCTCCTAATTGTATCCTATAAGAGAGGTGTCTTGTTTACTTTTAAGTATTTCCGCACTAGGGGAAAAATACTGACCATATTTCACTTCCTTTCCCATGGGTTAGGTAGAATAACACATTTTATGTGGAGATTGGGCTTTTATTTTTTTTCTGAATAGTAACCTACTTTTATTACCGGCAATTCTTTTTGACCCTGTTGGGTCATGTAAAGGTTTTCTTTGCTTTCATACACTTCAGAAAAATCTTACTTTCGAATCCTCCCAATCCATAAATGCCTTTGCCATTTTAGCATTGCCAGCCCAGCTGTTTTACACTCTTTCAACTGATCTTATGTTCTATAGAGAAATTGTGTCAATTCAACCACAAAAAATTCACATTTGATAAATTTAATTATATTAGGGCATTTAAATAAGATGATATTTAATTAGAAAAGGGCACAATTATGAGTTTTAACACCATATAGACGACAATAAATTGACTAGCTGTATTGATAAATAATTTTAATTACTGCAATGTTTCAACAAACTCTCAAAAAAGGATTTATGTTTAAGAGATTCCACAAAATACTGTGTGAATAATATATATAATGTGGGAAGCTACCACACCTACAATTCCCTAGTAAAGCTGCAAGCATAGCATGAAAATGCTATGATTGCAGTGAAGGACCTGCCTTCGGGCAAAATTACTATGGATGGATATATAAAATTCACCCTTACACATTTCATATTGTAGGTTAAATTAGCAATGTAACAAGTTTTAAAAAAGTTAGGTTTTACGATTTAACTAGCAAGATCCCACATCTCATCAGTTATTACATTTTTTATTCAAATGCAGTATTTCAGTGTCGGTATTCGTTGGCTAATGGTATTAAGAAATTTTAAAATTAACTTTCGCCTTCCAGCGTAATATTCTTCTTAATGTGAACTCCTAAATATGTATCTCAAAGCAATTATACAGACTGATTTTCCTTAACTAATGTCTGATCTGAAAGAAAGAAAATATATTTTATAATTAATCATAGGGCCTACTGTATTAGATTTCGTCTGAGTGACGCCGAATATTGTTGCATTAATATATTTTTAAAGAAACTAATGTAAATAGCATTTATAGAAAACTATTCAAATTTGCTAATTTCTTACGAATTAATTTGATTGAATATTTAATTAAAATGTCATTATTTTAATTGTTGTTAGGAATTAAATTGTGACAATATTTAACATTTGGACTCATTAAATAAATATGTAGAAAATGCTTATAATTGTTGTAATGTTAGATTTATTGAGACGTGAAAGAATCCTATTGCTAGTTTGGAATTCTAGCTCTCGGAAACCCTATTGACTGTATAGAGAAATATCAAATAACTGAATATTTCCTGCAATTAGCATTTGTGAGCTTCTGTACTTCGCAATGAAATACAAGTTTTCAAGTCTGTTATAATCTATGTATTGGAAAATGAAATATTTAAGATTAAACTTTTTTCGAAAATCGTCGAACTACTACCGGTAAATTGACTTTATGTACTTCATGGAGTTTATTGGTCGTATAATCCCTAATTAAACCCGTAGTTATGTAACTTTAAACATTTTGTATTTAATTTTAATTACGCCTTAACATCAAGGTCTATCGCATCTTAGAATCGTTAGGCATAATAAGTATAACTATCAGTTTGTGTTTTTCTGCTGTGTATTTGTAACGTGTTTTTAAACAAAGCCATTATGATAGGGATGATTGTGATGGCCACATAATGCTCATGGATTATTTGAACCTTAAAGTTTCCTGACATTTTTCTTACAGATGAGGGTTAAAAAAATCTCGCCTATAAAACTTACTTATCTTGTGCGGGATAAAATGTGGGTCCGCTGCCTCTAGGGCAAGTAGTAGAACGTTCTTCTTCTTCTTATGCTTCATGAAATTAGGCCTTTTGACCTGTTTTCACATCAAGTGGGATTTAATGAATCCTCCCATCTTGTAAATGGGCGTCCAACATTTCTATGTTCTATTGGTTTGTACTTTAGTAACAGCTGAGGGATTCTATCTGTAGAACGTACATGCCTAATATACATATTTAATGCAAATAGTAGAGCTGTAGGGAAAGAAGCGGTTCTATATAAAGCATTGATGTCAGCTAATGCAGTAATATGATTAATTCAGTAGAAAATATTCTAAACGTGACAAAAAAAATATTCTTGCTTCCTCTAAAGGTCCAACTTTTCACTGTTCTACGATAATCATAAAACGGCACAAAACACCCATTTGGCAGAAACAGGTCAAATAACAGAGGGTGTAAAAAAGAAAGTTTATAACTATATAGGATTTTGAAGGCCATAGGTACTCGTTTCCCTTTTCAAAGATTAAATTATATTTCTAGGGGAAAAAATCTCAGGGTACTATTGTTATATTTTTTGTCAGGCACTTGTATGCCTGTGTCCCACGCCGGTTTCCGGTGATTTCCCCCATAAGAATAGAATAGAATGCTATCCGCCCCACCTCACCCCTGACTTGTTGCTGCTTCTGACGTCACGTGATGCACTGTCTGAAAATAGTTGAGGGCAGCGTCCCATCGCATCGATTCTGGCCTTGAGATTCCGCAAAGCGCGCAAACTCGGCGCTCCCGTCATCCACCACTTCATTATAATGAAAATTGATTACCTTAACATGATAATTTGTCTTTTTGATAAAATAAAGTGACTCCCTTCGAAATAATCGTCGATTAGATTAAAGAATGAAGGAATGCTCGAATCTGGTTTCTAGGACGCGGACAGCTAGATCGAATCTTCAGTTTCAACTGTAAGCCAAACTGAGATCAGTTTTAGCACCAGGTGGTATTGTCACTAAGTCATCGCCAATTACCATAAAAATGCTTGCAGGTAAGTAACCCTACTGCTGTGCGGTAGATGTTGGAATAATATGGATAATACTGATCCAGACAGTCACATGATTTTCATTTGGAACTACATCCGTGGTTATACCTAATTTTTATATAAGGGTCTGCAATTCAGAACTTGTAAAATTCATAATATTCTGTTCTTTTTTCAAAACTTCAATTTCCTTAAGAAAGAAACCAGCGTCATGGGCTAGTGGACAGAGATTCTAACTACAGTTCACGAAAGGAATTATTCTTTCATTATCATTAAACACCTATTGTATCATTGGGATAACGTACCGTCTTCCAGACGCCCCAACTTAAGAAATGGGTTATATTTCCGCCAATGCCAGGAGTGAATACCAGAAATGTCATAAAGACAACTTGTTGGCATTAGTAAAAAAAAATCTTTAAAAAGATGAATATTGAATTTGTAAGAATTACGCCGTCCTATGAAACGCTGGAGGGAAAATTTTTTATAGGATCGTAACAGGCCTTGGCCTAATACTTGGAAGGAAGGAAGAAGAAGAATAATTACGCTTCATTCTTAGAAATAATCAGTTTTCCGTAATTTCTATCGACATTCTGGTAATCTAAAAACTAATATCAAACTAATTTTGAGATGCAATCAGCAGCATTATAGGGAGCGCCGAGGGACGAATAAAGAACATATGATTCAACTTCTTCTTCATGACTGATACATATACTGTATAGTAGTCCAAATGTTCCTTAGGATAAATAGAACAGCTTTTAAAACTCAAAAGTTTGAATAAGTGTTAAATAAGAAACTTCCCAGAACATTGTTGTATTTTCAAGACGAATACGAAAATATTTTTCCATGCTGTCCATAATTTCATTCACGAAATAGTATTTTGAAAGGCTATTTACTTAATTAAATGTTTAATAAGGATTGTTAGTACAATGGAAATAAGTTACGTACGTTATTTATATTTTTTACCAATGTCACCAGGTTGTTTTTATGTCATTTCTGGTAACTTTTTTCTGGCATGGCGGAATTTAACCCACTTGTTAACTCGGGGGGGGGACTAGAAGGAGGGGTTACGTTATCCCGATGACATATGTGATGAATGATAATAGAGTACCAATCGAGTCCTTAAACGTAAACGCCTAAATCCAGACCATAGGCAATCACAGGAATAATTCCCTTTAAGAAAAAAATCGTATGATCTGGCCGGGAATCGAACCCGTGATCCCAAGCATTGTAGTAAGAAGCTCTTACTGCTAGCCCACGAGTCTAGTCAGGCTATTTATATAATATAATTTAATTGAACGTATCGTGTAACAGTGTTTTGGTGGAACGATCTTCTGTGTTCTGTACCTTAAAATCAGACATAAGTTACTTGAGAGTCAGGTTCGATAATTGATGTAAAATATTGGCTCAGGATGTAAGGAGAGCTTATATCCGCGCGGCCATGTACTTACGGGTTCGATAGTGTCAGTGAGTGTGTTAGTTCAGGTTCGTCAATTTACGAACAATTGCGCATCAGGTCTGACAACTTTTTAGACAATATTCCAGTGATAAATAATTGACTCAAACTCACACGGATTGTAAATTGGATTGATCAAACATTTATAGTCAAACGGGTAAATTGATCAAAACAAAGAATTTTTATTTTTCACATTTTTACCGATCCTCCATTGGCAGAATGAAGGTAATTTTGGAGTATGTAATTGATGTATTTCATATCTCCTTTTCCCTTTTCTTCAAAATTTGATTGAGATATAATAAATAAATGTTATAAATAATACTTATTTTTAAGCGGAGACTTTGTCCAAAGCAGATAAAATGTGTGAAAGGGTTTGACCCGTTTCCCGAGGAAGAATGACTAAGCCAATGGCTGGGGAAGTCATGACTCAACACCAGGGAGGGGGTGGTCTGGTCCAGCAAGTAAAATCGTTGTTGCCATGACGACGGGATGCATGGTGCTCATTTCACTGTTGTAATTAGTTTGACCAGGCATGAGCGCATATGTAATTAATTGGTACCAGTTGAACACTGGGTCCGCATGTATTACAACTACACGAGTTTGTTATGTTATTGGAATGGGTGATTGTTGCATATAAAGTCTCTATAGAGTCCTGATTAACAATAAAAATATTACATGTAGCCCTATACGTCATCAGATGGATAAGTTTATTATGTTTGCTATTATTTTATTTAGCAATGAGGGAAATTTTGAAGAAGTGACTGATTCAAATACGTAGGAACGCTAATTACAAATAGGAATGAGATCCACAAAGAAATTAAACATAGGCCTAGGCTCAATTCTAGAAATGCATGCTATTATGCATTAAGGGACTCTTCTCTAAAAAAAACGTTAAACCGAAAAAAATAAAACTGTTACTTTCCCAGTTATATCAGGAAAAAAATTAAACTGTTACTTTCCCAGTTATATTAGGCCTATATGGATGCGAAACATGGAATCTTACTTTTAGGGAGGAGAAAAGTTTACGATTATTTGAGAATAAACTTCTTAGACATTTTTTTGGACCAAAGAGAGAGTAATAAATGGGCGAATGCAGAAGAATGAATAACAGTGAGCTACATGATATTTAGGCCAATAGGAAATCAGATATAACAAGAAGAGTAACGAATGAAAGAGAGGCATGTAAGAGCTTCTTGTAAGAAAACCAGAGAGAAAACGCCCAGTTGGCTGGTAGACCAAGAATGAGGTGGGAAAATAACATTAATCATATTTTGAGGGAAGTAGATTTTACAGGGATGATTGGAAAACATTAGCTAAGGATAGAAATGTATGGAAAGCTTATGTCCGCGCAGCCATGAACTTACGAGATCGATAGCGTCGCAATTCAAATCTGGACGTGAAATAACTTGAAATGTTGTTCATAGATAATTTTTTTCAGGCTTGAAAAGTTTTGAAAAGTCTCCACTTATTTAAATAAAATTGATCGTTTTAATTAAAATACAGAGCATTTAAGATGAAAAATTAAATGAGAAAGCTACTGAGTTTAACGCTTTTTAGATTTACTACTTCCTGGGTGATTTTTTTCGGGGTTTTCATTACCTGTAATACAAATGTCAGGAAACTTTAAGGCCCAAACAGTCCTCCAACATCACAATCATATTCGCCGTGTTTAGTGTCAGTGGTGTGTTGTGATGTCTTTGAGGAGGCCCTAACATTGAGCTTAGCATTCAATCGGGCAGGCCCTCCATCTCCTTTAGTTATTAAAAAAAGTATGTGTTAACAGTTAAATAAAATCCCTTACCCGAGTCTTGCCATTCTAAGGCCTGGGGGGCGTGTGACTTGTAAAAGTAGCCTGTGTGTAAGGTGAATGATTAAACTGAGATAAAGAAGTACAAAAAGACGAAGAAAATACGTCACACAATTCCAATATACCAGTATAGTAAAAGAGAACACTTCTTTGCTTACACGGAAGACAAACTGTGCTAATTTGCGCAAAGTGGGTAAAGACAACCGGATACAATTAATTTGCGCCTCTGCCTTCTATATCCGTATGCAATTTTCATTGGATTACGTAACTTTAAAAGGTCTGTTTTCTATGGCACATTTTCATATCTCTGTTTGACAAACCGAAACAGTAAAGTCTGCTTACAAAGATATATCAATGTATTATTTTAATTCCTCATTCAGCATAAGGCAGTGGATTTTATTTCGAATCCTGTTTGATACATTCCCTGATTTTAAATAGTTTTAAAAGATTTACGCATACATCTTAAAAATGCCATGAAATCCCCTATAATACAGGCTTAGAAGACCCTTGGTATACGAGCCGGCTTCTGGCCTCATCTCCACTTGTCAATCACAGTAATCGATAATCTTCCAGCCAGTATAGTGATGCCATGTGAGCTTTTTAAAGAGCACCTAAGCTGTTGCAGCTTCTTTTTTTTCTTAATTTGAAGCCGGCATTTAACGTAGAATATGCTGGGTGGACACCGGTCCCATACACAGATGGAAATGCCATGGGGATTTTAAACAGGTCAAATGAAGATTAGGGATTGTTATAAATAGATTAAATATATTTATATAATAAATTGAATAACTTAATGCATTCGAAAATTCCAAAAAATCCACAACATTTTCGAAAATTGGCTCAAAAATCGGCATTGTCTTATAGAGACTCGATCCAACATGCGTTCCATAGATCTGCGCCAAGACATGATGACTTAAATCGCTCGGTCACAGAAATGTTGTGTATACATAAAACATTTATCTGCTGACATAGTCACTTTTACTTTAGAGCAATAAACAGCAAATTTTTATTTAATTAATACAATAACATGACTTACCACATTTTGTGCATTTCTGTAGTATTTGTCTTTTAATGCAGTAAACTGTGTTTGAATTAAGGGTGCAATTTAAAAGCAATTTCGACACACACACGTAATAGTGAACCTGTATCCCGGACGCGCTGCATCATACATTTAAATGATCGTATTTATGTTTAACGTGTATTGCTAGCGCACAATGAACATTACAATCTCACTGTGGACTCGAGGTAGCGTGCTGCCTTGTCACGCAGTGTGCCCGGTTCGATCCCCGGTCGGAACAAGTTTCCTGGGTGAGGATTTTTCCGGGTTTTTTTCTCACTTGTAAAACAAATCTCAGGAAACTTTAAGGCCCAAACGGTCCCCTAACATCATACGGCCATCATAATCATAATTCATATTCTCCTTAGGCTATATTAAGTTTGAAATTAAGGATTCTATTGACGCACCACTATCATCATCATCATCATCATCAAATTCACCTATCATATCACCGGGGCAGCCGTAACCCAGCCTTCCAGGCGCCCCAACCTCAGAAGTGGGTTACAATTACACCAATGCCAGGAGAGAATACCAGGAATGTCGAAATTATAAGCTGGGACATTGAATAAAAAAACAATTGACGATTAAATACCTGTTGTATGAAAAGTTACAGTTTTTACTAAGGAAAGTTTTATAAATGAAAATATTTCGACATCTGAGGAATTTTTATTCAATGAGACGTTTTGTAGAGTTATCGATATGAAAACAATAATAGCCTAATAGCTGTAACCTGTATCTTGAAGTTTTCCTCAATTCTGATAAGTGCACTCGGTTCTGTGAAGTTTTCCTCATATCCTCATATCAAATCAATGTAATCGATTGTGTTCCTGTCGAATATGTGAAGACATATTTATATGAAATAAAATTTAACACTTAAATTGTGCGAAACGTAATTAAGCATAAGTAAAGTAGAGTAAAGTAGTCCCACTACAGGCCTCAGGAGGCCCTTCGGGTAGTAGGAGGTTAAGGCTCCCACTTTTTCTGGACAATCGGCACTTGATGTCAGCTGGGTTGTCAGCCCTGCGTGACGGCCGCCTTTACCTCCTGAACAAGCGTCTGGTACTCATTTCCGTTAGACACTGAATCGACCCCAGGGCCATAGTGCCGCCAAAAGGTTTGGGTCAGTTTAAAAATCCTGACCCACCGGAACTTGAACCCTCGACCTTCCAGCTTGTAGCGCAGTGCCTTAGCCACTACGCTACGGCGCGCCCCACATTAGGCATAAACGTTCATTTAAATGTGTTTGACCAGAATGAAAATAAGTAGGTTAATGCATAAGACATGCTGTTATTAACTTAATATTGTGTTTTTTTTTTTTCATTTTGCACAAATTTAAAACAAATTATATTAATTCGTTTTCTATATTTTAATTTGAAAGTGTTAAATATAAATGAAAGTATTTATCTTACAAAGATGCATTGCCAATTCAAAAGTTTCGAGGTGTAGTTTAAAATAATAACTAACTAATTAACTGGCACTATCGAACCCGTTGGTTCATGGCCGCGCGCCGCGCAGACATAAGCTCTCCATACACCCCTATCCTGAGCTAATGCTTTCCAATCATTCTCTGTATAAACTACTTCCCTCAAATCATAGTTAATGCTATTCTCCCACCTCATTTTTGGTCTACCAACTGGACGTTTTCCCTCTGGTTTTCCTACAAGAAGCTTCCACCCTTTTTTTCATTCCACATACATGCCACATGTCCTACCCATAGCAGTCTACGAGACTTAACTGTTATTATATCTGGCTTCCTATAAAGACCATGTAGTTCACTGTTATGTAGTCTTCTCCATTCACTTGTCTGTTCATCTCTCTTTGGTCCAAAAATTTTCCTAAGTACTTTATCCTCAAATACTCGTAATCTCCGTTCTTCCCTTAAAGTAAGAGTCCATGTTTCGCACCCATATAATATAACTGGTAGAATAATAGTTTTATATATTTTCAGTTTAACGTTTTTTGAAAGGAGTTGGGACATCAAAAGTCTCTGTAAGGCATAATAGCACGCATTTTCAGAATTGAGCCTATGTTGTTTAAAATATTAATAATAATAATAATAATAATAATATTAATAATAATAATCCGCGATAGGACGTTTGTTGTTTAGAATATTTATAATCCATCTCTTTCGTAGAAATCCTTGGTGACTTCGCAAGTAAGCCACAGTCATTGTAGTGGTGAGCACTTAATTTCACCGAGAAGACTCGGAAGTGCAGAGCTAACATTAGCCTACTTTCACTCGTGAGGAATTAGTTTGGCATTCGTTGGGCTTTTCCTGATCAAGAATGTCGTTCTTATGTTCAGTCCGTTTGTCTTCTTTAGATCGTAGATTAATTATATGTTGTTCCAAATTGCATTTCTGTTTTAAGTTACACTTAAAATGCACTGTGTTGCCATTAAATAAATAACGTCAGCTCGTGTCCAACTCAGGGTCGGGTCGAAGGACGAGATGAGCCCCTTATATAGGTCTGCGAGGGTGCCGGCCGACTACGCCAGACACACCATCACGGGGGCAGATAAACGAAATGAAATTAATGAGGTGAATATGGAGGCATAATGGAATTAAATTGTGGCAGTGGAAAACGGGAGAAACCCCCGAGAAAAAAACCCTGCCCAAGCTCCGTTTCGTCCACCACGAAATATGTTCCTATTACTATATGAAATTTTGATAATATGATGGATACATCTTCGTTTTTCATATAATTCGGGCCTGTAATTTAATTATGATTTCTAGTTCGGAATTTAAGGAAATTAACAATAGGTAATTTTAGCGATGGGAATCGAAACCACAGTACACACGTAGATGTTAAACGCTTACTTTCTATAAGCCTATTCTAAATTATTGTAGGCCTATATTATATAAAATAAAATTATACAACAATAACAGTTTTCTTTTAAATTGAAAAGGAAACAAATTTCTTCCAGCTTTTAACCAATTAATTAGAATCGATGCCCAATCATATTAATTAGAAAGCCAAAATATAGTGGTTTAATCCGATGAGAATCATTGTGCGTATCATACGTCATAGACTTTTAGGTGGTAAAAGTTATAGGCCCTAATTTACGCGATCATGAATTTAACAACTTTTTATGTTGATTATACTTTTTTATATAGTTATGTATTTATATTTATTGTCACTGCATGTAGCTGTGTTCACTGTCATTCCATTGATACCAGAGTTTTTTTTTCTTGTTTTTATTTCATGTGATGGATTGATTACTTAGTTGATACTACAACTTGCAATATTGATTGCGAATATAGGCCTAATCTAATAAATGAAATATCCTTTTGATAAAATTGATTCAGTGTTCTATTTATGAACCTACCGGTATCACTTTAGGCTTTGGCTTTATGGCTTTGATACAGAACTCCGGGTGTACGCTTGCCGACTCCCCATGAGGGAAGCAATTTTCTCATGGAATTTCGGCCAGTATGGGACCGAGGTATACCCAGTATTGTGCGGAATTTGGGTAGCTACAATTAGTATCCCGACACGCTGACTACAAGTCATCCTTATACGGCCTAGATAACCGTCCACCTTTGTCATTAATACACATGGATTGTGAGGCCAGCAGCCAATTACGGACCTTCTAGGCCTGTTGCGTCATAGAGTTTTTTATCGCTTAAAAATCTGTCCCTGATGCTCGTCTACAGGCCTATTTTTTGTATCAAACTTGTACGTTAATGGATGCGCAGGTAATGAGAGTTACGCAACCCCGCCGGAAGTGGGCACTTGGTTGGCTGCCTAACCGGATTACACGGGCACCAACCTGACAAATACTATCTCCCTTATAGATACCAACATATATTCACATTACTGGTAATCGAATCAAGTCAGGCTTCGGATTATCCTAGTCCATTGGAAATTATATGAGAATGTAGAAAAGAAAATTCTCAACTTTTCTTCATTTGTTTTGCAGTGGTCTCTAGGTAGCGTGCTGCCTTGTCACACAGCGGACCCGGGTTCAGTCCTCGGTCGGGACAAGTTTCCTGGGTGAGGTTTTTTCGAGGGTTTTCGTTACCTGTAAGACAAATGTCAGGAAACTTTAAGGCCCAAACGGTTCCCGAACATTATCTGGCCATCATTACTATCATTATCATATTCACCTCATTAGATTAAGTTTAGTTCAAGGCCTCTCCTGGCGCTTCATTACCATCATCACCTTTCATATCATCGGGGCAGCTTAACCCCGCATTCCACGCGCCCCAATCTCAGAAGTGGGTTACAAGTACGCAATGCCAGGAGAGAATAACAAAAATGTCGTAATGAAAATCTGGTGGCATTGATTAAAAAAATACATGATAGCTTCATGAGCAAGAGCTTTCGGATAGAGTCGTGCAACAATGTTCTGCTTATTATGAATACCCTACGAGTTCCCTTTTGTTATTACTTACATCATTTAACCAATATAATGAACTCGTGAATCTTCATTTGAATAACATTTTAGTTAACAGTGATACGTATTGAACCATATAATTATAAAATATATATCTTTAAGGTCCACTTCCAGAGTATACGTATATCAATTTTGTTTAATGAATATAAGTTGTTAGTTACACGTTTCATTGACAGAAAATTGTACAAGTTAATTAATTGATATTTAAAGACGTCCTTCGGATAAGGATGTAATCAATAATTTTACGAGTCATTTTTTTATGGAACACAATGGTATAACGATCACCAACATGACATGCGATAGCATTGTACAATTAATTATTGAGTGTTCTGGTGAAGTAAACAAAGGCCTAAATAACAGTAGTTTGATGTTCATTTAAACCCTCAGAAATGTCTTGGCTGATGACAGAATACCCCCTCTTTTCATTATCGAAACACTTAAATGATGGTTTTTAATTGCATAGGCCGCAATCTAGGGTCATGTGTAGCCAATTTAGAGCTATTTTATGATCTAGGAAAACAGAAATGAAATATTGTATCTATTTTTAAATCGATAATTAAATTATTAATTATACGACATTAGCGTAATATGATTTGCAAATAAATGCATAAAAAGTTATTCCCAGTAAATAATTTCACGACCTAGTATCCTTATACAATCTTATGATTAGAAATCAAATCATCATTATTGGTTGTTGAAGACATATAGGCCTACAGGGTGTTCCAAAATTATGGACGGGGTTTCAAAGTTATTTAATTTCCTTTACATGATATATAAGAACAAAAGTTATATGGGAATAAAGAGAAACTCTTCGAGTTTTCATAACATACTTTATAAGTGTTCGATGTGAGCACCTTTCCTCACAAGGCACACATCTAGCCGATCGTCGAATTCCTCCAAAACCTTGGTCAGCATATTTGGAGTAATGAATTCAACAGCAGCAACAATCCTTCTTCTCAAGTCTGGAAGGTCGATGGGAAGTGGTGGTATGTACACATGGTCCTTCACATACCCCTACAGGAAGAAATCACAAATCGGGAGACCGTGGAGGGTATGGAAATGAATCATGTTATCCGGATCGACGCGTCATTTGGTGTTCGTGGACGTCCTGGACTTTTCCTTTTACAAATACATCTAGTTGTTTCTGTTTATACTATCGACGGATAATTTTATCTGTCGGAGGATCAATTCCAAATTGCCGTCGGAAAGCTCGCTGCACTGCAACAATTGAACCAGACCTCGCAAATTGCAATACACAGAATGGCTTCTGTACAGGAATCGCCATTTTCACAAATTTAACGCTGACGACGTAATAATGGCAAGAAACAAATTACTGCATACAGGACATTAAACTTTCACAGTTTTTCTTTGATTATAACAAATAATCACGCATTCAATTTCGTTTGTAAAGCTATACCAACTACTTTAAACCCCGTCCCTTCATTTTGGAACACGTGTGTATACACACACACACACACACACATACACACACTCATACTTATATATATGATATGAAAAGAAAAATGAATATATATATATATATATATATATATATAAAGTCCACCGCTGTGGAGGTATGTACACATGCCTTGTCACGCAGCGGGCCCGGGTTTGTTTCCCGGTCGGGACAGGCTCCTGGGTGAGGTTTTTTTTCGGGCTTTTTCCTCACGTGTAAGACAAATGTCAGGAAGCTTAGGGCCCAATGGTACCCGAAAATCATCCGGCCATCACCATGATCCTTATCATTATCATCATCCTTCACAGGTGTTGAAAGCAACGGGAAGGTACCACACATATAATTCCCTAGTAAAGCTGCAAAGCATAGCATGAAAATGCTATGATTGCAGTGAAAGACCTGCCTTCGAACAGAATTACTATGGATGGATGGATATATAAAAATAGTAAAAAAAACTAAATCTTTATCATGACATCAGTTTTTATAATTTCTGTTTCTATGACAACTGTAAAATTTATATATCTACCGCCACCTTTTCCAAAAAAATAATCATTGGTGTAGATTTTCAGCTATTTAATAACTGCCATGAAAACAGTGTAAGCTAATGCTGTGATGGTGTTACAGATTTTGTTTTTGCAATTTATTGATGATTTGAAAATTAAAACCAGTATGTATACGATTAAATTGTTGATCGTACATTATTTGACTGTGTATTTTAAGTACATTTGAACACTTGTCTTTTAATGTCACACTCAATAACGATGAAAAATTGCTTCAAAATTGAATTATTGCATTGAATACGATTGTTTAGATTCTTGTAACTTTTTTGAATAATAAATATTAGTGTAAATTTAGATGTGTAAAATAAATTGGCTGGATGATGGTAGCGTATAATTTAAAATAGAGTGTATTGTGTAACTGGCGCTGTGTGTATTTGGCAGCTCCCTGCCAAGGCCTCTCGGTTTGCTGTGCGCGTGTACTTTTCCTGGTTGTTGTCACGCTCATCGAACGTCGCTCGCTCGCTACTTCCGCGTTACAACCGGGGTTCAAGGCCGCACCTGTTTCATAGATTCGGCTGCCTGTCTCGGATTCCCTTCCAGTTTCTTTTGCTTTTCCTGGTTCTCTTATGACAGTAATATATTATGATCATGTGTCGTTAAGTCTTCTTAGAATAATCATTATAAATATTATAAGTCAAGACTTTTCTGTGCTTCCTTTCTAGAGTATGAGGACTATAAAAGTGAATCGAGATGCATCCACTATTTTCTTTATTCCTTCTAATGTTAAATCAGCTTCGTATATACAAAATCCCTTCGTTTAGGTTATTATTGCTTTCTTTGGTTTCTGAAGTTCAAACCTTCAAACCCGGCCAGAGTCGACAGATTTTTAAGATCCTAAGAATCCTGAGTATGGCTTTCATTTAAAGAGAAGTAACGATTGCTTTCCGTATTATACATTTCCGATACATAAAATAACACTAAGTCTGAAATAAGAGTCCTCTGAGAAAAATTTAATCGGCCCTTTCACACGAACATTTAATTTTGGACGCTAAAAGTCCTGAGTTGTTAGGAATATCATGGAATAAAATAATTCCAAATACTTATTATATTTAAGCTAACTTCCTCATAACATTTAGTTCTGGATATAACCCATCCGTTCACAAATGAGGAAATTTCCAAATGTTATACTTCTTATTCTAGAAAGTTTACTTTTGATTAGAATTTAGATAGAATTGGATTATGTTAAAACTAAGATTACTTATAGAGTAGGCTATTTGTTTTGTTAATAATCTAGTTGTAATGTATAATACCTATATTTATTCTAATGTCAGAGAAATATTTTCAAGTGCAAATCATTGCCTTCTGAAGTTCAGAAATTAAAATTTTGGAATTTGGGTTTTTAATTGAAAGCTGTTTTAATAGTAGATGTTGCTGATTAAAAAAATGTTCATCAACTTTTTAATAGGTTATCTGTGTTTGAAGGCTAGTTTTCCAGTTAATCTATTTTGGAGATGTGTTTATGGCCAAGTACCAACATTGGGACGCTTTTTATTGAGAGATTAATAATAAAATATAATAAAACCGAATTTAAAGACAATTTCAAGTATATGCATTTAATTACTAAATGTTCACAAAACAGGAATTGAAAAGTTGATGTGGGTTTGCCTAATGTAACTAATGCAGTGGTGTTTATTACATTCCGGTATTTTCCTTTCTATGCCGACATAAAGTTATATATTATCTATTGCGGATACGAGTTTCAAATTTACCAACATTCTCAAGTTCTCTGTCCTTCATTTCTTAATAGTCCTTTCACTTACTTTAACAGAGTTTCAGTTAATTGTTGTCCGTGCGCAAACATACATTATTCCATTAGTGATGGTTGACATAGTTCAATCAATGTTTTTTTTTTGTGATAATGTAGGTTTGTCAGACTTGTGTTATTCTATAACCTATGTAGTATTGCCTTGCATCGTTGGTCTATCAAGTAGGCCTATTAAAGCAAATATCAGCCAAAATGCTTAACAACAAAAGTCTATCTAATTACTATGATGAAAAAAGGAAAACGTAAGCTACGTCTATTTAAACTGTATTTACTTTTTTCTTCAATATGTTCAAGACTATAGGAAATTTATTTTAGCATGTTAGAAGACGATTGATCATAGACTAAATGTTTGAGCATTTAATAAATAAATAATGTTTAATATCCGAACTTGTATCATTATTTTAAATAACATTATTAGTTCAAAATTGACTTAATAGTGAATTAATTTACTTTTAATTCTATATCAAACCACTAACTAAACTCGATGACACTATCGAGCCCGCAGGTTTGTGGACGCGCGGATATTAGCCCTCCATACATCTCTATCCTATGCCAACATTTTCCAACCATTCCTTCTATATAATTCAACTCTCTGCAGTCATGCTTAATGTTATTCTCCTACCTCATTCGTGGTCTACCTACTGGACACTTTCCCTCTGGTTTTCCTACAAGAAATGGATACCCCTCTTGTATTCCCCAATCGTGCCATATTATCTGCCCATCGCAATCTAGGAACTTGATTATTCTTATTACGTCTGGTTTCTCATAAGGATCATATAGCTTACTGTTATTTAAATTTCTCTCTTCACCTGTCTGTTCGTCCCTCTTTGGTCCAAAGCACTTTATTCTCAAATACCCATAATCTTTTCTCTTTTATTAAAGTAAGAGACCCTGTTTCGGATCCATATAATATAATTGGAAGAATTACCGCTTTGTAAATATTTAGCTTTTTGTAGGTAACTTGTGACAAGAGACATTGTAATGCATAATAAGATGCGTTACCAGAGTTGAGTCAGTACAGTTTGGGTATGTAGAAGAAATTAAGCAAAATGTGTATTTGGAATGAGGAGCACGTAAGGGTATAGATATCCGGATGAGATAGTGAATGAGAGAACAAAAAAATACCCAGAAAATAATGTTTTTTTGTCGTATACTTGAAATTAATCAACCGAGATGTGAGAGACCTCTTGTGAAACTATCCATAAAAAATAAATCCAGTAGTTATATGAACCATCCTGTCTATATGAGTCAGTTGATACTTCCGATATGAATCGAATTGATTAGAATGAGAAAATGTAGATGGGTGAAAAAGGGCGAGAAAGTTAGATGGTAGCAGAATGGATCGATGGGCTGCAGGGTCCTCCCCTAGCTTGTTGACGTCAGTCGTGCACATTGATTCAGATGACGTCAGACACCCCTCTGCATCTACTCTATAAATACACTTCACTTTCAGCACAAGGCCGACAAATTGTTCCTCTATTCTTTACTTCTCATCACATAAACGATTGTTTTACTCATTTTAAACACGCGCATGCTCACGATATTTTATTGTATTACTTACTATTTTTAAGGGGTTCGACACTCAGTGGGGTTGGGAATTTTAATTTAATATTTTCAGTCTCCGGGCAAGGAAGATAGAGACGTACAATATTTAATCGCTAAATTATGCACCAGTTAAAGCTCATAGACAACGTTGGGCAGGACATGTGGCACAAATGGGAAATGAAAGACGGGAATGAAAACTTCTTGTAGGAAAACCAAAATGAAATCGACCAGTAGGAAGGCCAAGAATAAGATGGCACGATAAGATTAACTATGATTTGAGGGAAATGAGCTATATAGGAAATGAATTGAAAGCATTAGCTGAAGATAGGGATGTACGGAGAGCTTATGTACGCAGACCATGAACTTCGAGTTTGATAGTGCCAGTGAGTTAGATTGTTAGATGCTTGGATTAAATTTGAAAAATCCTTCCCCACTACATATGTTGAGTCCATTTGATCGGAACTGTAACCCTGGATAACTTTGGTGTTTTTCGATACGAGTAGACCACGTACCGGCACTACATTTCTTCATCTTGTTCTCTGCTACATTTATCTTACACTACTTTCTGTGCACAATACAAGAATATATTATCTACATAAAGTGGTCTGCCGAATTGGTAGATAAATTGAAAGCTGATCGCATTAATGGCATATATTCCCTGAAACCAGAAGAATGAAAAATACTGAGGGTGGCATTGTAACACACTGAAATATTGTCCAAAAAGGCATCTATTTTGTTTTCCTTATAAAATTGAATATAATTTAATTCCTAGCTGTACCAACTGCTTCTTCCTGAACATTATTTTTTTCACTTTTGATTGTTCTTGTGTATGGTGAATCTAAAGGATCGCTCTCCGTCCGTTGAGTTAACTGTCTTGTGAGTAAATAGGTGACGTCATCAATCTTGAATATACGTTAAAAAACAGCTTTGTACGTTTGCAAGTATTATTCTCGCCAAGACTTGCTGAACCCGTATATTTGAAGTTATGTAAACTAGGCATCCTTGATTCTTCGTCCATATTATTCTCTAATGGCAACTTGCCGCATATTTTCGAGATGAATTATAAATTGAACCTTTTCTTGTCATTAGTACAAGTCTGATAACTTGAATCTTTGTTTACAGTACACTAAAATTACGGGTTCGATCATGCCAATCAGTTAAATATATAATCAGTCACTACTCACTGAAGTCTAGAGTGTTTATAATATTTTTTTTGTTTATTAATTTAATAGAGCAGATTTAAAATACATAACTTCAAAACAGGGGCACGCCGCAGCATAGTGGTTAAGGAAGTGAGCTACAAACCGGAAGGTCAAGGGTTCGAGTCCCGGTGGGGTCAGGCATTTTAACTGGTCTAAACCTTCTCGTGGCACCATGGTTCTGTGGTCGACTCAGCCTCTAACGGAAATGAGTAGCAGACGCTTGTTGTGGGAGTAAAGGCGGCCGTAACGCAGGGCTGACACACAAGTGCCGATTGTCTAGAAAAAGTGGGAGCCTTAACCTCCTACTTCCCCAAGGGTCCCCTAAGGCCTGTAGTGGGTTCACTTTACCTTTACTTGAAATACTTTCCACATGTCAATTAAAAATAGTTATTTTCTGTTAAGTTTTCGTAACATATCCTATATGGGAATTTTATTTTTCAGGTCAAATATCATTGGAACTATTAAAAACCTAAACATTGCACAATATTTCATGAAGAATCTCATTTCAGTAAATTCTTCCTTGGATCAATGTAGAAACGACAAGTTGTGATTTTTAATTTAATTTAATTGTTTTCACGTTTGTAGGAAACTGCAATAAATTATACCTGGAAATGAAACGAACTGATAAAAAACTGTTTATCGGACTAATTTTATCTATAAATATTTCTGCAGGCTATAGAATTTAATTGTCACCATTTCCAAGATTTTACAGCCATTGGTTCTAACGATCTTGTGGAGTCAAAATATATATTTATATTTGTTTCAAAGTCAGGTTTTAGCAGCTAATAATACAGGATTCCCACAAAACACCTATCGGGTTTCGAACACATGTAACTTTCGTTTAATAAAACTCTGAAATGAGAAACTTGTACCAATGGAAAGAGAAACTCGTCTAGTATATGGCATGCCCAAAAGGACGGTGCGCCCCCACTTTTTCAAAATTAAGTCAGATTGGAGCTCAAGACTTAATTTTTTGTGGGGTTAAAGCCACCTAATAGTCTTCCAATTATTTTGTTATGTGTTTACAGATTGTAAATTGTAAGGTCCTCTAATATAATTAAAATATTGTGTAGAAGTATTATTCTTGTATTAACTGGACTAGGCGGCTCCGTGGCCCAAGCGCTTAGACCTTCCCCTCTAACAGTCTGCAGATCGAGTCTCTGTCACTCCATATGTGTTTCGTGGTGAACGAAACAGAGCTTGGGCAGGTTTTTCTCGGAGTTTCTCCCATTTTCCCATGCCACAAATTTCATTTCTCCATTCTCAACTCATCCATTTCGTTTCATTTCGTTTATCCGCCCTTTGACGGTCCGTCAGGCGTGGCCGGCCAGCACCCTTCTCGTTCAGACCTCTATAAATACAGGGGCTTCATCTCATCCCTCGACCCGTCCCTGAGTTGCACACGAGTTGAGAATATTGTATTTACTATGTATTTGTTGGACTCGCTACACTGTCCATAATTCTTTGATCGGCGGGAAAGGGTATAGGCCTATAAGTCAAAATAGTGATCTTTGGAGGAAACTTATCTTCAACATATAATTAAAATTTAACGACTATGAGTATTATTTTCATCTGTCCGGGTCAGAAATTTTCTGATTTCACTTATTATAATAATAATAATAATAATAATAATAATAATAATAATAATAATAATAATGATGATGATGCTTTATTTTAGCTGGCAGAGTTAAGGCCATAAGGCCTTCTCTTCCACTCAACCAGCGAATAGTAGAATTATACAAAAATTAGATACATATTACAATTTTAAGATATTAAAATACAGACTAAACAAAATACAATCATGATGTGATCTAATACTAGCTAATACTAACAGAAAACATAGAATATAATAAAATTAAAATGATACAAAATAAAGTAAGTAGATTCCTAGATGATTATTAATAGAATGCTCTATATAGTTGTTATGCAGTTAATGTTTTCATTGTGTCGAACTTAAGATATCAGTTAATTTTTATTTAAATAATGATAGCGATTGACAGTCCCTGACATGACTGGGAAGTGAGTTCCATGCTCTAGTCATAGATATTGTATAAGATTCAGAGTACAGACAGGTCCTGTGTTGTGGTATCAAAAGTAAAGAAGAGTCTTGTGATCTTGTTCCTAAATTGCGATGAGCCGATAAATTTTGAAAACGTGTTGTTAAATAACTTGGTAAATATGTGTGCAGAATTTGGAATAGTAAGGTATGTGAATGTAAAGTTCTTCTGTCATTTAGGCGTAGCCATGATAAAGCCTGAAACGAAGGAGACACGTGGTCATAACGACGGAGATTGAATATAAATGGAATGCACGCATTATGAGCACGCTGTAGTCTGTCAGATAGATATGTGCTTGAACCACAAAGAGGATATGCCCTAACAGTGATTTTGATTATTTAATAAGAAACATAAATATTTAGCGTCTACCGCTGTGGTCCCGGGTTCGATTCCCGGTCGGGACAGGCTCCTGGATGTTTTTTTTTCGGGGTTTTCCTCACCTGTAAGACAAATGTCAAGAATATTTGGGCCCAACTGTCCCCGAAAATCATGCGGCCATCATCATCATCATCCTTCACCGGTGTGGAAAGCAACGGGAAGCTACCATACCTACAATTCCCTAGTAAAGCTGCAAAACATAGCATGAAAATGCTATGATTGCAGTGAAAGACCTGCCCTCGGGCAGAATTACTATGGATGGAAATATATAGCCAAATAAATATTATAAAAAAGTCAGTAAAATAAATCTCTCCTGTTAATAAAATGTCAATTTAAAAAAATGAATAATTTATTATATCAAGCATTATCTGTGTAAAGACTAAAGAAAATAAAAACAGCCGTGTAGCGTTTATTTCCTAAAATGTTTGTACTACTAAATACATATTTTAAGTTTCAGGAGCCGGCTGTTAGGCAAAGGGCTATAGAGATAATTTTTTTAATTTATCCTACAAATTCGAAGAACAAGTGTATTTGTTATGTCCTACCCGACCTGCACTATTATTTTCACATAACTACTGAATTATTAAAAAATTGGTAATAAGATTGCTTATTAAATCTTGAACACAGACATAGCAGAGAAATGAATTGTAAAGCATTTGTAATCGGTCGACTGCTGCCTCGTAATGTACATTTTATTGCTTTTTACATGGCACATTAAACGTAATATTACAAATGACCATGGAACCATGTTGTAGACCTACTTCATGTAGGAAACATTGAACCTGGTATTGTTCGGTGTCGATTATCCATTGTGCTCTGGCTCTACTACATGAAATAGATTTAGTTTAAACATACATTGGTTTTCATTTATAAAATGTCCAATTTAAAATCCATCCCTTCAGCAACACAGTAATCGTATAATTGAATTATTTTTCACTAGTAGTTTTCAAATATAGATCAAAATAAGATTGTAGCTTAGTTGAAGTTGTTTCAATCATTTTGTTGTCTCAATAAAGAATAGTATAAGTAAGCTTATTTAGTAAAATTTATATTCAAGTTTTGCAACTCTTCCACAGTTGATTACTTTCCTTCCGTTCTTGATAGTAAATCCTGTGGAATTGCTCTTGAAGGTACAATATTATGTAATAGCCGCAATTTATAAATCCTCTTTCACCTAAGGTACATTAGGGTTTGAAGACAATAGTCAGGAACACACAAAAATTCGAAGATAAATAAAAATAATATATTGGATTAAGATACACAAAAAATTGGTTATAGTTTTATTTAGATTTGTGCAATATTGTGCTGTAGTAATTGAAAAAAAAATGTAGATATTAAACGAAAAAAATCAGGTCCGGACTATTGTGTTCCAATGCCACCCATTGCATTTTTCAGGCTTCCGGGTTGATCCAGATAAGTATGAAGAAAAACACCAGTTAGATATAACAACAAAGATTCTTTATAAGCGCTAATATGAGATTAGGAGAGAGGGCCACGCCAAATTTTGAATAATAATAATAATAATAATAATAATAATAATAATTATTATTATTATTATTATTATTATTATTATTATTATTATTATTATTATTATGATAGAAAATATTGTACGGGGATATAATGTATTGTTTAGTGCAACAAAGTAATGGCATAGGCGGAGATTTGATAAGGTTGGATATGTGATGTTGGAGACGTACTGTAATTGGGACATAGTTTAATTGAGAATACATGGCACGTCACGCCAGTTTGCTGACCCACTTTTATGCTGAGCTAGGCTGCTGTATTGCAACAATTGATTGGTCAACGTAAATCACAAAACGGCACCACATCCTGCACTTGTCATTGGTTGCATTACAGCGTCCTTGCCACCACTGATTCATTTTCACTTTTATTATTTCTTTTCCTTCCTATCTTGTTTTTTTTTTTAATTTCTCTTGTTGCAACTCAGGAATTCCATTGACTCCGCGGGTCTTTAAACAATGTCCTTCTATTTGTGCATAACTCTTGACTCATGGAGGAGGGTCTTAAGATGCTCAATGACATTGTATTTTCATATCTATAGAAAAAGCACTGGAAAAGCAAAATATTGGTCTTTACCAGAATAATGTTGTATATTCAAGTAAAAAGTCTTGTGCTAAATGAAAATGCTGGTAAAATATAGTATCGCGCACGTGTAAGAAAATTGACATATCTAAAAATACCAGATTTTACAACTCAATCCTCTCAGTTTATGACTGGAAAAATTAGAGCGGGAGAGGGATGTATGGAGAGCTCATGTCTCCGTGGCCGTGAACCTCTTCGAGAGTGCCAATGAGTGAATTAATTATCTCTGCCTATTTACGTCTTGGTTTGAAGGGGTTTACGCATTTATGTACTTTTTATTGTACATGAATGCGTAAAATCCTTTATAACCAAGATATTTTAGATACGTGACTATTGTTGCGGCTGAGCTATGTGCAAATGCATCTTGAGAGATATCAATTGAATTTACGTAAATATACATTAATACAGACAATAATAAACGTACGAGCCTACCGATACGTTCTTAGACTCCATATGATCAAAGATGTTAAAACATTCTGCAATAAAATTGAAGTAAGAAAATTGACTAATTGCAACCTAGGTAGATCTCTGAGTACCGATATAGACCTCCATGGTATTAACTTAATGTTGTGACTTTTTATTGAAAACTTGGATGGGGAGACAAAAAGTTGATTTTTTTAAATGTTGGTATTATTACGATTTCTTGTTTCTTTGACAATTTTATAGTTCCGTTGCCATCTCCACAATTTTGTTATATTTGTATGTAAGCATGGAACTTCTAACGTCGCCAAATGACAGTTTTAAGCAAACTCAGAAAATGTAAAATGACCTTTATTAGGGGAACTATGACGTGATTGTCAGGGCAGTTAGTGCGAAAATGCATTTGTTTATAATGGGAGTAAAAGCCTATTTCCAAAAGGTAATATCTTTCATATGGCCTATATTTTTCATATGTTTACACCTGTAAAAAAGGTTATCTTCATTAATCAGATAGGTAAACATAAACATTGTTTTATACTGCTATCTTTTATTGATTTTATGACATCGGTCATATATTTCATAAAAAGTCCGGATGTTTTCGGTCAGATTTTTAGTCCGTTTAGATGCAATAACACCACAATGTGAAAAGATTTGGGTCATTACCTCAACAAACGTTTGAATATAAAAATCTGGTCCTTGAAACTGTGGTGTTAGAAATCAACACATGGTGGATATAAGACTTGTGAAACTATATTTTACAAATTGTAAACTTCTTCTTGTAAGCCCATGTTTTCCCTTAACAGAGATTTAGGCACTCTCCCCCTACAGGGAAGAATTTGAACCATACTAATTTAGTTACACTTGTTTTCGTATTGATGTCATTTGAGTAGTCCGTGGTCAGCGTTCCGACATCTAGGAAACCATGGTAGTACTAGGACGGGAAAATTCGTTAAATTTTGCTTAGAGGCCTTTCCATTCAGGCTTAAGGATCTTTTACGAGCCTATAAATCTTCAGACTCGGGACCCACGGCTTGAAGTCCCTCCCGGAGGACTTGCTCCTTGGATTTTTCCATCCTAAAAAAATCTATCGACCCCGGCCGGATTTGAACCCGCGATCCTCGGGACCAGAGGCAAGGAGCATAACTACTAGTCCACCGCGGCCGATAAAATTGTAAACTATGAATCATTAATGGCACATCGCTGTAGTCTATAGTAACGTTGTTGCCTCAGAGAGGCCTGATTTGATCCTTAGTTAGGACAATTTTTTTCCTGGTTGAAGTCTTTTTTTTTTTCACCTGTAGGTAAAAAATCATGAATATTTAAGCCCCAAATAAACTCCGAACACCATTTGCCTTGTTTAGTATGAATATGTAAGTGATGGGTGTGTCTTGTTTTAAATGTTTGTGATGTCTCGGAGATGACCCCACCATTGAGCCTCATCAGAGGAGGCACTCAAGGCCCTTGTGTGATACAGTTTTAAAATCCTCTTCCAACAGATCGCGTCCCTATAAGGCTCGGTGGAGTGAGGCACGTTAAAGCTACTTACCTCTGTATAATCTTGCATCCCGACACGAGGCAAGGGTGCTCCTTTGCGGAAGTTACTTAACGAAGCTAATTTTAATTACTGTTACTTCCCTAAAGATGTCAGCGAAAGACAAGTGGTAACTCATAACAGCAAAGAGGCATACAATAGCAAACTAAGGTATTACTTGGAAAAGGTGAATTAAATTTGCTGCGAGGTTCTAATTTAGGCTTGAGATTCTTTTACGAGCTCGAAAATCTTAAGACTCGGGATTCACGGCTTACAATCGCACACAGAGATTTGTCCCATGGTTTTTGTCACCCTCTCTCTCTTTCTTCATATATATATATATATATATATATATATATATATATATATGATGTCCATTGAACCGCCCGGGTTTGAACCTGCTGCCCTCTGAACGACAGATGCAAGAAACTTAACCTTTGGTCCTCCGAGGCCGATACTTAAAAGTACTTTCAAAGGAAGAATTCTTGATGTTATAAAATACATTTAATATGTATCAAATTCATTATTGAATCAAAAGTTGTGCAAAATCGTGGAGAATAAGCAATGTTGGCACAGATTGGAAATCCTTTGGTTTTCGAGAAAAAAGAGTAAAGTGTAACGAAAGTGATGTTGCGGCGGCGTTAATATCAGACTGAAACTGTAGTCAACGGACGGGTTGGGTCCCACTTTCCCCTGGCCCACTGACACAGTTAGGACTTCCCCTCCAGAGCCAGAGTGTCTAAATGAAAAGTGAAAACCCTCCCAACACAAGCAGTGTGGCCTCGAAACACGTAATCGCAGCACGCGCACTAACGTCATTTCTTGTGGGAGTCCCATCCGCAGCACGGGCACAGACCTCACGTGTTAACCGGATCGCTGCCATTTTACATTAATTAATACATTTAATTAAATATAACAACTAGACTCCATCATGCAGCCATCAGTCTGATTTTACTCCTTTAAAAACTTTATTTCTCCAATGCCAGGGGGACTGTCTTGCCACATTTTGCCATTCTCTTCTGGCATTGGCGTAATTGTAATCCACTATTGAGGTTGGGGTACCTGCAAGACGGAGTTACGTTATCGCGGTGATATGATAGGTGATAAATGTTAATGAAGCCCCAGGAGATCCTTATGTAACCTAAATTTCAAACCACGGACCATTACAGAAATAATTACCTTGAAATAAATTCCTGTGATCTGACGGAGAAACGAACCCGGGACCTCATAAACTGTAGCCAAAAGCTCTAACCACAAGACCATTACGCTGATCAGCTTAAAAATCGAATTTAGAGCCTTTTCTTCTTTTATTCAGTATTATGTGTCCGACTGGGCCTTAGATAAGAAGATTTTAAAATCTGGATCACATACATACTTTTTTACAGCACAAGGACATGGAGGGCATCCCAGATGAGTGATCAGTTGTACCTCCGAGACAACATGAACATTAAGACAAAGCACTCCATTCACTGATACACTCATATTTAACAAGGGAAATATGATAGGATGATTATGTTGACCAAAATCATGTTTGGGGTGTATTTGGGCATTACAATAATTACGTTTTTTATTTAGAGGCAGCGGATTCGTTTAATATTTTTAACTGACTTAAACTGTATATTTAATAATTATTATAAGTTATATATATATATATATATATATATATATATATACATACACACACACACACACCTTGTTATTGGCGAAGGAAATTCTAATCATGTATTTCAACTCTTAAATTGTTAAAACAATTTCTCGTACCAGTTATTTAAATGTGTCGAACCGCAATGAAAACAAACAAAATCTGTAAATTTAAGTTATTACTGAATATTGCGTAATAGAACGCAAATTTAAATGATTTCTACCCCTTTTTTTTTACTCTTTTATCAAAATTATTGGGATACATGAACAATTTAATGGTTAAAGTTCGTTATTGTATTTAGATATGACCATCTACATAAATAACAAGTCATTCTTCAGAGGCCTTGGCTGTAACGGGTATCCTCAAAAAAAAAATTGTAATTTACATTGATTACACGCCGAACAGTGTATTTGTATGAATGGAGCAGTTTGAATATATGCTTTTTTTTTGTATTCAAACAGTAATTCTATTCTTAAGAGATGTTTTTAATTAATTAGCTCTACGCATGCTAAGTATGAATTATGTTTCTTTCAAAACATGTATATAAATAAAAATTCAATCCAAGTTCAAGGTCATCATAGTTATATAATACAATAATATCAACCGAAATAAATCTCCATATTAAATGCAATGAAGAAAATCTTTCAGTGCTTTTCATGCGTTATTCTCTAATAATATAAATATTTTGTGATTAAATACGTTGAGAAAACCAGTAATAATTGCTGGGAATCTGACATGCTGACCATATGGCTGCATGATCGTTCACCTCTGTGATTAACGCATGTAGATGTCAGGGCAGCAGCCGGGCTTTTAGTCCTGTTAGGCCATGAGATTTTATATATGTATTAATTCTGTAAGTTCAGTTTTAACATTATCGCTATTTTTAAAAAATCCAATTACTGAATAAATAAACAAACATTATTTCTCTCTGCGCGGACTTGGGTAATTCCTGTAGAAATTTTCACTTTGAGTCATAGAGGAAGTACTGACACACCCTGAAGATGACCCTTGTGCAATTTCCGGGTACAGAGATACTTGTTTGTCTTTGTGTATTTATTAACGTGGTAACAATATGTAATAAACTAACAATAATATTGGCTCCAAGAGTTCTGAGAACTTTATATGTTGATGGTATTGCGGCTGTACTTAATATTTCATCGAGCTCATCCATAATTATGATAATGGCCCATGAGAACATCCGTCTGCAATCGAAGCAGCTAAGAAGAAGCCCAAGTATCACTGGAATACCAATTGCCATAGACATTTAAATTATTGTAATACACGTGTGCATTGTGCATGTTAAAACGGGCTACAAGTTTCTTGCTATTCTTTTCGATTATATACGAGCTCCTTTTCGATTATCTTAGATTACATATCGTGCTATGAACTTAGTGTAAGTTAAGTAATTTCAGTAGGTGGATATTTCAAGGTTAGAGTGAGTTATTTCTTTCTTTAACTTTTTAAGTCAAATTGCAGAGAGTAGAAAGCTATTTTTGTCAATTGTCAAATTTTGAAAGCGTTTTCATGTTAAATCTAAGTTTTCCAGCAACCTCATAGTCCCGTAAGTTTGCAATCTTATTTCACACATACCGTAATTTAAAAAGTGCTGTAAGCGCATTTTCGAACTTGATATCTCCACCTATATATAAATTACAGACATGCATTTATATCACCGATACAATCTCTAAAACATGTTTTATTTGATCGTCCTATATTCGAAAGACAGGGGATTTTGGTTAAATTAGGCTAACTTTTAAACGATGGAGAGACTTCTTCCTCAATGTGTGAAGTGATTTTTAAGAACCAAAATTATTATAAATGAAATTATGACATTCATAACAATATGTAATATTTTGCTAAAACTTACAGACGAGTTATGTAATTTATAATACTCATTCAAAACCATAAGTCAATATTTGTTTTATAATATCCTAGTATAATATTGTTACAGTACCTTAAGCTACAACCTTAACATGCCTTTGTGGTGAAATAGGATTTCAAAATATTCGGAGATTCAATAAATAAATAATAGCCTATGTCACATAATATAATTCATAGCTACCTTTTTCCCTTTCTGTACTAATAATATAGTTTTTTTTTAGGTTATGTCTACTCCATTTGTAATGTTTTCACAATTTTTTCGTATTTTATTCAGGCCAAAGACCCCCCCCCCCCCACACACACACCACACACACACATATATATATATATATATATATCCTCGCGTCACTGATCACATTCTACAACAGCAATATGTTCGTTTTTTTGTTGTTATTTTGACCCAAAACAACCTATTTGGCAAGTGGTATTAATACACGCTCACTATAGGCCTATATATCAAGCTGTGAGTTGAGTCAAGCAAAATTGTTGCATATGGTCTACAGTAAATATTTATTGGCACTCTTTTATTACCACGGTCGTAGTAAGCACAGCTTATTATTTCAAATCTAATTTCATAGCCTTACTTTGCTTCTTAAATTAAAAAGTTGAATCTGATTTAAACACCTATCTTTATAAGCCAGCCATAATATATAACAAACATAATGTATTTGTTAAATCAACAAACTCGACAAAAAAAATCGATAATATAACGTTTCTTTTCAGCTAAAAATAGTTTTTATGGATACTCTATTTAGGTACAAACTATTATAATACTATCATTCTCCAATAGAATAACTGCAATCCTTGAATTAGGATTAATTTAACAAGGATCTTTTTCGATTGTGCGTACTGGTATGAAATATCAGAATTTTGATAGAGTGATACAGTCGAAATCTGTTCTTGCAGACTGAAATATTTCAACTCATTATTTTTTCCTTCGTCATCGCTATCATCTTCGTTTGTAAGATATATATCCTGTCGAATTAATTTTACTCCTTGAATTTAATTAAAACTATAATCAAATCTATTTTCTCTGATTTTTCTTGACGTCAGCATTGCTGTCTTCATGTAATTTATTTCTGCAAAAAAAAAGTGTACACGCGTAGAAGATTATCCAGAATATATGAAATATAAAGTTATAAAATGCAGTAATCGCGCGGGTTAAAATAAACAGGAGAAACGTAAATCACCTGTCTGTTGTTGATAATATTATGTAACAAAGCGTGAAGGAAAGGAGAGGAGAAAGAGAGAGAGAAAAAGGAAGGAGTGTGGAGTGTCAGAAATAGAAGTCGCTTTCGTTTAGAAATACAGCGATTACAAATATGCGATAAAGCGCACTGAAAGTTGTGGCAAGGTGGTGCTTATCTGGGTCACCTCCTCCTTCCCTCCTCTTCACTCCTCAATCTAGAGAACAAGTTGTTTCCGCTGCTGAAAGAATGTCTCAACTGTCAGAACACTTATTTTATTCTCTGACCCATAATTTTGCTGCCTCCAGCTTCAAATGAGATTTGACACTAAAAGTTTGTTGCTATTATTACTCTCTGAACTTCAAAAGTGTATTATGTGCAATGCGTTTTTTCAATATTATACTTAAAAAATACTATTATTTTACCAATTATATATAAATTATAAAATGAAATTATTGATATTAATCTGGTAATTTCACAGAATTTGTCGTTGATTCATTAGAATCGTTCAATTAAATGAACTGAACACTTTTAAATACAGCGCAACATTATGTAAGCCACCCATGCATACATGTACAGACATAAAGCTGGAGATCCTGGTTCAAATCCCCATTCAGGCAATTTTTTTCTTTAGTTGTATTAACCATTGTATGCGGATGGCAAGCCTGGGTATATAAATTTCAATATTAAACTCATTATGTTAGTTATTACAGCAGCGCTTAAGATTTATTTACTTTGAAGCTAATAATAATTTACTAACATTAAAAAGCTAATAAAAGTGACCCACTCTAACCTAAATATATATTTTTAGGTTATTATTTAGGTCGTATTTCGTGTGATCAACTTTAAAGTATGTGGATTGACTCTGAATAAATCCATTCATAAAACAATAGATAACGTAATCGTTAATTGAAATTAACTAGTTCATTGGAATAATTCGTTCGCAGAAAGCAATAAATTTTGTGAACTTGCATTTATTTAATTTGGATATATTATATGTTTAAAAAATGTTTCATTATTTAATTGAAAAAACAAAACACCCTTAACTTTGTATGTAGGCGTACATACGTCCATACGTCTGTTAGACATGTTTATTATCCTAATTTAAAATATTTCCATTTAAAAATAACAATTTATTGTATTACTTATTATTATTATTATTATTATTATTGTTATTACAATGCCGCAGTCATGAGGGAAACAATAATAGGCCTATCGTTGAAACCCGCCATTAGAGAAAAGTTTTGGCGAACCCCTTGCAAATATTTTGCGAACCCCCTCGAGGTTCGCGAACCACAGGTTGGGAAACGATGCCTTAGGCGGTAGCATTTGACCAACCTAACTGGAAGTTAGTTTTCCTAAATCACCAATCCATATTTTAAAGTTTGGATATTATCAGGACACATTTCACCATTTACTATTTCATAATATCATATATAGGCCCTTTATATATATAAAGAACAAAGTCATGAAATGAATATCGACCTACTCTATATGACCTAGATGTTAAAGCCGTCCTTAAATAAAAAACTCAATATACAATAATAACTTTCAGTTGCGCATGATTTTGTTTTCTCTGTGGTCCGACATATATCTAGCACAAGAAATTACTAGTGATTCGCCAATTTAAGTAGGCCTATTAATATTCTGATATCGAAATGTTATACCGTGTCCAGGCTAGAGAGAGACAAGAAATAATTGCCCACCATTTAATAACATGAGGGAATTTTATTATTTTACATATGATGCAGGAACTTTCCTATATTTTATTTTTATTTATAACTACAGTGCTATAAATCTATACAAAAATCCCAAAAAATAACGAAGAAAAACGCACTTTTATTATAGATTAGATAAAAGATTTGTCGCCGCATTGGTCTAGTAGTTATGTTCCTTGCCTCTAGTCCCGAGTGTCGCGGGTTCAAACCGGCCGGGGTCGATAGATTTTTAGGACGGAAAAATCCAAGGGACAATCCTCCGGGAGGGACTTTGAGCCGTGGGTCCCGAGTCTGAAAACTTTCACGCTAGCGTGAATAAAAATGCCGTTGTGCAAAATTTAACCGACATTTATCCATCCAAGTAATACCTTAGTTGCCTACAGATGTCTCATTGAGGCAATGTGCTAACCACATGTCACTCGTTGACATCTGTAGGTAAATAAACGTAAATAAAATTAGCTTGTTAAATTTCCGCTAGGGAAGCATGCAGGACTTTATGTGGTGTATACGTTAATACGTACAAATTTAAGAAACACGTAAGCTATATGAGCAAGACTCTCGTATTCAGAAAATTATAAAATTGTTTGAGAGGAGAATGTATTTAAATACAAAGTAAGCCTATACCAGTTTATTTATTAAAACTATTTTAAAGTAATATGATTTGTTAAAAGAACTGGAATGGGAGTAAGAGGACTGGAGGACATGGATTGGATGGAGAGAGACGAGCGGAGAAGAAAAATAAAACTTTAGGCACAGAAAGATGTGTAAACATTAAAATTCTGTATGTAAATAAATGATTTGTTAAAATAAATAATATAATTTCTTGATATTTGTGACCTAGACACGGCGCTTTCACTACTTCGTTTGTTCATACTATAGTTGGATTCCTTTGGTAACTAAATTAATCAAATTACTATCAGCCAAGACACAATTTTTGCTAACAATTTTACTTATTACTTGGAGTTATATTGAATGTGCCTAGGGATATTTTATATTCGTTAAGGAAACTGCATTTATTGAAACCTGTTTTGCTCGATTGTATAATTAGATGAGTTTTCCTCTGATAATCTTGAAGATAACAATTTAATTTTGTAGTCTATTCAACTACTTTTACTTTCTTTTGATTTCGTCTCTCCCTCCCTCTTTACCTTAGTTTAACCTCTACCTTTATAGTTACCTTTACATTCCCCATGATATCCTGGCTTACAGGGATACCTGTCGGAAGAGGATTTTCAATTTTGGATCATCCATTTATACTTTTTTACCCATACAAGGGCCTTCCAGGATGAGACAACACGAACATTTAGGACAAGGCTTACCATTCGCTTAATCATTCACATTAAACAAGGCGAATATGATTGATGATCGTGATGGCCAGATGATGTTCGGAGATAATTTGGGTCTTAAAGTTTCCCAAAATTTGTCTTGTAAGTGGGGAAAAAAACCCGAAAAAAACTTCACCCAGAAAATTTGTTCTGACCGGGCATCGAACTAGATCCCATTCCTTACGAGGAAACGACGCTACCACGAGACCACAGGGTTTACTCCTTTCGATTTAATATCATAATGTTATTCTTTAAATAGGACATCTTCGAGGTTTTGTAAAATGTTAAGAATTTTGAAAAGAAAATTCTCCGAAACGCTCTGCTAAATTTTGCAAGTAATAGCAATGTCTGCAGTATTGTACGAAAGTGAGACTCGGGCGTTAACTAAATATAAATTAACATATTAAAATAGATGATAAAATAAGCAAGAATAATTAACTTCATTATTAAATTCTTGAAAATAGAACTATTTAAACCAGCAAACCAATAGATAACAGAAAAACAGGCAATCTTATAGAAAGCCAAAGAATGAAGGAATAAGGACGAACCAACATTCGTTGAAAGATGGTTGAAACCCCATTTTTTCCCCGGGATCAGGCAGAAAAGCCTAACCCTTCAGGCGAAGGACATTTAATTAGCTGCGCTAGGAACCTAAGGAAATAAATTGTTCAGAAGTCCAAGGTGTTCAACAAATGAGGATGTAATGCCTAATAAGAAAAGGCTATACAATTCAAGAAAGTAGGATCAATACCCGATGAGGAAATTTGATAATTTGAAACGAAAGTTTATTTCTTGCAATCTTAGGAATTGCAATCAGGATTTAAAATAATTTCGAATAATATATTTTTATCTTAATTTCATTGCAAGATATTCATAGTTTTTAACCTTACTAAAGTGATCGCGCTCTAAATTTCATTAACTTTGTACTAAACCCGCAATATTTTGATTCAGATTTTTTGAACACATGTAATGTAATGTTATTCGATAAACGTATAAAACTATCAAATTATTTTAAATGTCGTTTGAAAATAAAAACATTTATTTTGTTTTGTTATGAATAGGTTATAAATGTGTAATTACTTGATACGCGGCACGTTAAATACAAATTTAGTGCACGTTTTTTAAATGCATTTAACATGTGGACAGATTAATTTGATAACACGTAACCAATATAAATTTTTCTAGAAGCTCTGTTGAATTTTTCTGTTATCTTAAATTCAAAAGTAATAAAAATTAAACATTTATTCATAAATGCAACATTAAGTACGTAACCTCAGTACTGTACTTGCGAGTAAATATAGTAAATTAAGTAATTTATTATTAGTATGAGAAGATATACATATTGGTCATCCCTAAGTGTGGGCCCCAATGCGTACACGGAAATGGTTGCGTCAGGGCTGAATTCATTTCCCCACTGCTGTGAGGGGGAAATTGGGTAAGTGGGTCGCCACTACTCGTGGGGCCGTGAGAGTGAACGTCCAGTGCATTACTAATAAAGCACTCAAATCTCTTCACTTTTCCGCCAAATTCCAGATTATATTTAAACATCTCGTTGTTATTACTCTGAAAGCATTTTAACCTAGCTTAATAGCATTTTAATTCGTCCCATAATAACTTCATCAAATTATCGCAACTGTTTCGTAATTATTCATCAGTCTTCTGATGTTTTCTTTAGTCTGTTATCCATAATGACTACGCCAACGCAAGGTTTGAATTACATTTTTTAACCTATGAATTACATTTTACTAATCAATAATGATAAATTCAAAAGGAAGTTTACCTCATTTGTCACAGCGATTTGTCCCTTCTTGTATCTTTGCTTAAGCGACTTTTTGTTGTAACTCAATATGCTAAATTTGTGATAATATGTAAAACCGATAGCTAAATTAACTTGAAACATCCACATATCTGGAAACTCGATTAGCAAATTCTTTTCCTCCTATTATGGCAGGTTTGGTCTAATGTTTCCTAATTTTTTTACACATAAATGAATAACAGAAGGGGTAACTAATCCTATATACATACGGGTTTCAGCGCTAAAACCAAAGAAATGATTGATCCTCAAATCACTTGTAAAAATTAAAATGTCATTGAAATTATATTATAGATATTTTTAATATAATGTATTACATTATTATTAACATATTACAATCATATAATTTTCTATTATTTTTCATAATGCAAATAATTATGTTTCGAGACATTTGTCAACCTGCATTCTGGAGTTACAATTATTTAAATTGATCATGATCTAGTTTCTAATTAATTAATACTGTACAAATATATCATTCTGTTAATAAGCTGTAAACATTGTTTTAATTTTGCGTAGGGCCTATTTCTCCTCCTTTCCCTTCCCATTGCACACACACACACACACACACACACATACATAGCCTTATATATATTACCGCGGTGATCTAGTGGTTATATTCTTCTAGTCTCGAGAGGTTCAAACCCAGCCGGGGTCGGTGGATTTTAAAAATCCAAGGGACAATTCCTCCGGGTTAGACTTCAAGTCGTGGGTCACGATTCTGAATATTTACGGGCTCGTAAAAGAACCTCAAAGATTAAAATAAGTACCACTGAGCGAAATTTAATCGACTTTTACCATCCATGTAATATCTTAGTTGCTTACTAGATGTCTCATTAGGTGATGTACTGCTGACCACATATCCGTTACTGACGTCTGTATATATATATAAATGTTTGGGATGAAATTTGCTTGCTATTCATCATTTAAACTTGGGAGCTTAACAGTAGGACTAGATAAATTAACACAATCCCTTTTGTGATTTTTTGCATTGTTGGCAGATCAGTGTTTAGTAGGTCACCAGGAAAGAAAGGGGAGGGGACTGGAATATACCTGCTCAATACTGCAGGTAGTAGAGAGATCCCAAAGCTTCCAGCAGGTGCTTTCTGGGGGATGGGCAGGTTCGTCGCGCCATATCGACCTGTGTCGGGGCGGGCGGCTGAAAGCGAGAGTGGCTGGGAAAGTGGGTCAGTGGTCCAGCCAGCGAGGCAGCCCGCCTTGCATTGCTGCAGGAAAACATCAAGTTTTTCCTCCATTATATAACTTTTGTTTATCACATTATATGGTTGGTATTTGCTAAACACCGGATTAATGTTAGTTTTCATAATGCAGGACGTTTGTTGCATTAGTAACAACACGAATATGATCCACAAACATTTACAGTACTGTGCACTTTCGAATTTATTAATATGTAGTATGAAAATAATATTTTCGTCTACTGTTTTTGTAATAAACGTAACCTGATGCATTTAGTATGATCTTATGTTACTTTAAATATTTATAACCTAATTCTATTCATTTGTGCATAACCACATAAATATGGTAGGCAAATTAGAAAATTGTATGATGGAACTAGAAAATTCCAGTTAAAACGAATGATTAATAGCCCTGTTCCATGCTTAATTTCAATAATTTTTTATATGTAATGTTTCTTTCAACATCCACATAATTATATAGAAAATTAATTATGATTTCTAATTATCTTTGACACGCAATGTTTCCTATAGATTGCATAATTCTATACTTTTAGGCTATTTCAAAATTCAAATGGGGTCCTCCTCAAAATTTCGCATTTTTACTCAATACATCAATATTCTTTTCTTCTATTCAGTAGTAATCTATATTTTCAGTCTAAATGAGAGAAAACGTTTAATCTAGTTTTTTTGATAACTAAATTATTTATGTCCAGTTGATTTTACTTAAAACTGGTACAAGACCTAAATAAAATATAACTTTTACGAAATTAATATCAGTCCGCAATTTTTAAATGCCCTTAAAATTATATTAAAAATCGGCATTTTATTTTTTACGCAAGAGGCTATATATATATATACCGTACAGGCCACATGGCCTAAAACGAATTTGTTCATGATGATGATATATATATATATATATATATTATATATATATATATATATATATTCATGTTATTTCTGTAGTGGGCTCACATTCTTCATTGATATAAAAATATACCTATTATTTTTTATGTAATGTTAACCGATTTTATGACTGATTTAATTTTACAAGAGCCAAATTGTCTGGAAATGCAGATTGAAGCTTCAAAGTACGTGGGCGTATTTAAACGTTGTCTACTTAGTTATGGAAACAAAGTAAAGAGGTCGCCACTTGTGTTGAGTGGAGATTGTGAATGGAATTCCAGTGGAACACGTAATGAAGCAAAGAGAAAGAGAGAAAAAACAACAGATTTATAGCTCCGGCTTATGAAATTAATTCCACGTTTCCTTTCTCTTCATTTGTTTACATCGTGACATAGAAGTACACTACCCATGGGATAACAGAAACAACAATGTGTGTTTATACTGTATATTTTAAAAGTTACTTTAAACCGCCGTTGAAATTACTGTATGAGGGTCAGTTTCACCAACATAGGTGACTGTATTACGCCAATTTTCCCCGTATATAATGCATAGCTTAAACTGGCGTAATACAGTTACCTCTGTTAATGAAACGGACCCTAAATGGTTAAAGTTATAAAATAAGGACCTGAAACTTCGTCCCCAACAAAGTAAAATTTCAGTTCAAAAACAAAGCCTATCGGAACATGCTGTATCATCAATAGTTAAAACGTAGACTACCTTTTTAACTCCTGATGGTACCACAAGGGTATAATGGGGACGTTTTGTTGGTGCGATGAAGCCTGTAACAGGCTGCAGTACATATGATGATGATATTACCTCCCGTTAGGGGATGTAGGGTATAGACAGAAATGCCTAGCAAAACATGAAATTGTCTTTTTAACTGCTGATAATGGATTGTATTCCGAAAGGCCTTAGAAGTTTATAACCAAATGTTTACTTTGCTGCTTTGCTAAGGCCTCTATGATTAACAGATGTTGATGTGACATCAGAAGCTGACTGTTAGGCATGTCGCGCCATTTTTTAAAGAACGACTGAGATCTCAGGTGCAATATTTTATTGTGTTAATGTTCCAAACTGTATCTGTTCCCGTACATCATCTGATCATCATATTCGCCATGTTTAGTATGAATGTGTGTGTGAATAGTGTGTTTCGTCTTAATGTTGTGTTGTCTCGGAAGAGGCTCTGATATTGAGCTGTTCACTCATTCTAGGTGGCCTTCCATGTCTGTGTGATCAAAAAAGTATGTGTATGATCTATAGTTAAAATCCCAATCCCGACACTGCAAGGCCCGGGTGGCATGTGGCATGTAAAAGTACCTACAAGGTGAGAGGTTAAACTGCATTAATGGAATGGGATACTGTATCGTTCCACTGTTAACACACGGCTCGTTTTTCATATAATTTGGTTATTATTTATATGAAACAATGACAATAACTTTATTAAAAATTTTGTAAAGCACTAACTGTCCCTTTTCTCCTATACGGATGTGAATGCTAGACTTTAACTAAGAAAGAATCTGATGAGGCGAGATTGTTGTTAAAAAACATGAAGATATTAGAAAAGGTTAAATCTAATTATTAGAAAAAATGCATATCACCAAAATTCATACTCTGAACATGATTTGAGTTCTAGATAACAAACCTACAAATAAGAGATTAAGAGGACACCCATCGAAGAAATGGAAGGATTAGTTTGGCACAGACCAGTAGGCCTAAAATGTGCTGTCGTTGATGATGATTTTTTATTCCGTTCCATTTTTCCCAATTTTCCTTTCATTTTTGTAGGATTTACGCCCCCCCCACCCATTTACTTTCAGATTAAATTATAGATAGGATTTTACAAGTAGGTCATCATTATTTTGTTGTTTCTAATTTGGAAGTTGAAGTGAAAAATGACTAATTTATAATGTGGCTATAGCGATTTTCATGTAGAAGATACCGGATGCTTGTTGACCGCCGGTTATTGAGTCTTTCACCTGGGGTGATTGCCAAGTACAGTACAGTAATTACTAACTTCCGTCCGGCAACAGTTTTGAAAGTTGTCTTGAAGCAATTATTGTAGATTCATTTCAAACTCTTGTTTTTCGAATAGAGATTTATTCTTCAAATATTATTTTTTAATTCATTTGGTTTTATTTTGCTTGCTAAATACGATTTTTGTACAGAATTTTAAATGAAATTGTAAATTAATAAAATACACGAGACGATAGCTCTAAAAAAGTAATTGCTGACAGAAGTGTTTCCTATCACTTCCTTTATCATTATACAAAGAGGCACGTGGATAGCGTGAGACAAATTATGTCTTATTTGTAACCGGATTTTGTCGTTTCTCGGTTCAAGTAGCTACTTAAGTGTCCTCTCGAGGCTAAATGAATGCGATTCAAAACAAATTCTAAAGTATAGCCAAAAATCGAACTTGGAAAACCGTGGGGGTGCTGGTGAGACACGCTGTTACATCAGAGAGCCGAAGAGAGAGCCAAAATTAATTTAGGGTCTGTAGGCTAGTACGAAAATTTAATAATATGAAGACGTACAATGCATAATTGATAAAATAATATTTAAATATTAACATAATAATATACATTTTTATAAAGCGCTATAGTTGTCATACACAAGCTGGTTCGGTGATATACATGTTGATGAGATTCTTCCCACTACACATAGCTATGTTAGATTTATATGATCTAAAACATACCAAAGATCTATCTTCAAATTAGATCTTCTAACACATGCCAAAGTTATATATATATATATATTTTTTTTTGCTTGCTCGGGAACTATTTATTTCTTATATCGTACATCTTTCCATACAGTTTAAGTTAGATTTAGATTAGATTTATTTAGCCTGGTGATTAGATTTATTTAGCCTGGTGAATTTATTTAGCCTGGTGATTTATTTGGCCTGGTGATTTGATGGTGCTAACAGCCCGATGTCGGGCCTTGGCCTCCTGTAGTTACCCCTCCAAATCTGCCTATCCAGTGTTTCCTTTTCCAATTCCTCACTCTTCGTATCTTCTTTGCATCCTCGTCCATAGCATCATTTATATGTTCTTCGGCCTTCCTACTCTTCTCTTGCCCTCTATATACGGGATATGTCTATTCTTCATACGATGAACATGCCCTGCCCACTCAAGTCTTTTGAGTTCAACCATCATGGAAATGCATGTTTCCTTATACAGCTCAGATAGCTCACTGTTATATCTACTTCTTCATATGCCACCCTCTTTAATCGGCCCATAAAAAAAATATATCTTCAATTGAAACAAATTAGAATAGATACTTACGTGACCTTTTCTAGATAATGTTGATAAATACGTTTATTGTACCGAATCCTATTAAAGGATAATGAACAGAATGGTTTCATAAGACTCGTAGATCTTTATAGCCGGTTCTTTTATTTAAAATATCTATTTTAAATAAATATATTAAGTTTTATCATTGAATGAGTTTACTCGCGAAGTTTCCGCGGTATGACGTGTATTGGCACGTGCACTAATTAAAAATAACAACGGTTATGTAACAAGTTGTTAATATCGATGTCCACCACAGAATATCCGGGTCATTCCATTCTCTTTGAATTAATGCATACCCTCATAACAAATTACAGAATTTTCAGCCTGTTCTCATCAGTTTTAAGATATTTGTGATAGGACCTACATTTAAAAATCAACTCTTCAATGTTTATAATAAAACAAACTAATCTTGTCAAAATCGATTTATTCTCAATTTGAGAAATGGTAATTAACCGCTGTGGTCTCGAGGTAGCTTCAGTGCCTCTTACGGAGTGGGTCCGGATTCGATCCCCGATCGGTACCATTATCATAATCGTCATGTTTAGTATGAATATGTGTGAATGGTGTGTTTCGTCTTAATGTTGTGTTGCCTGGAAGGAGGCCCTGACATTGAGCTGACCACTGATTCAGGGAGGCCTTTCGTGTCCTTGTACGGTCAAGAAGCTTGTGTTTGATCCATAGTTTCAAATTTCCTTTCCCGGCAGGCCGTGCCACTGTAAGGCCCGGGTGACGTGTGGCATGCAAAAAGTATCTATAAAGTAAGCGGTAAAACAAACAAAATTGAATGGAAATGAGGAATTTAAAAAATAGCTTTGGTAATTTGGCGAAATCTATCGGGTTTAACTTGTACTTCTAATTCTGTATCTAAAAAAAGTATCTCAGTCTGATCCACCCCATAATTTGAACCTATCTTTCGAATGTGATCTCGAATGCTATTAAATCAACTCCTTTGCTATTCTTTTATTATTGACAAATTTTTAAAATTTAATTTATTTATTGAATTTATAATAAAATCTCTGCGCTGAGAACGTATATTGTTCATAATTATGTTTTTGCCCTCCATGGTATCTTTACCTTGTCGTGGTGGAGTGGCTTGCGTGCTTAAATGATCCTGAGAGCTATGCCGGCGGTAGCATTGCTGCCGATAGGGTTACCCATGCCGGACTGGTCGAAGGTGATAAGCCAGACGAAAAAAGTACCTTGGGCGAAAGAGTGACGATCTTTCACCGTAAAAATACAACCGTCAAGAAATGCGGACATGGGTTCATCTGGGGTAAAATTTTCCGGAGGTCAAATAGTCCCCCATTCGGTTCTCCGGGCGGGGACTACTTCAGGGAACCCATGCCAAAGGCTCAAACACAGGGACATGTTCCTAGGAACATGGAATGTTAGGACTTTATACAATAGCGGGGCACTAGAGATATTAACGCGGGAATTAGATAAATCGCCCTTGGATATAGTCGCTTTACAGGAAGTTAGGTGGCCAGGAGAAGGTAGTCAGGAATCAGGAAGCTTTGCATTATACTATGGGGGTGCAGAAAGACCTGCATTTGGAACGGGTTTTTTAGTCAGAAGGAGGATCCTATCCGCTATCCGAGATATTAAGTTTGTTAGTGATAGGATATCATACATAATTCTAAAGGGTAAACGACATGATTTTATAATTGTAAATGTACATGCCCCCACAGAAGATAAAGATGACAAGATCAAGGATGAGTTCTATGAAGAATTAGAATGCTTATTTGATAGCCTTTCACGATATCATATGAAAATTGTCTTAGGAGATTTTAATGCAAAAGTGGGGCGGGAAGATATATTCAAACCAACAATAGGCAAATTCAGTCTTCATGAAGATAGTAACGACAACGGGGTTAGATTAGTCACATTTGCCACATCAAAGAATCTCATTGTTAAGAGCACAACATTTCAGCATAAGGATATTCATAAATACACCTGGACGTCCCCAGATGGAGAAACTCGGAACCAGATAGATCATGTATTAGTGGATAAACGCTGGCACAGTAGCATCATTGATGTTAGATCAGTTAGAGGGACAGACTGCAATTCGGATCATCATCTGGTCAGAGTGAAAATCAGACAACGGCTATCGCTTATGAGAGGAACAAACGCTAAAGATGATTCTGTAAAATATGAATTAAAAAACTTGAAAAATGATGAAATGCGGCAAGAATACCAAATCAAAATAGCTAATAGATTTGAAGTACTGGAATCTTCAGATGACAATGTGGCAAACGAAGAAGAAACTGATATAAATAAAGAATGGGAGGCTATAAGAGATACTATTAAATTGTCAGCATCAGAAAGCATTGGTTGTTTAAAAAAGAGGCAAAACAAGAAATGGTTTGATGAGGAATGTGCCGACATTGTAAAGAAAAGAAAGCTAGCAAAAATGAAATGGTTACACGAGCCAAATGAGGTAAATTTAGAGCAATTGGGTAGTGTTAGACGTGAAACCACCAAGTTACTAAAGAGTAAAAAGAGGGAATATTTGAGAGAGAAGATTAATGATCTTGAAATGAATGCAAAAAATAGGAACATTAGAGAATTATATCAGGGAATTAGTATAGAGAAGAAGGGGTTTCAGGCTAGAACAAACATAATTCGGAATGAAAATGGGGATATGATTGCAGATTCTAGGAGTATATTAAATAGATGAAAGGTTACTTTAATCAGCTATTAAATGTACATACAGAACAGGACATTGAGGAGGATAAGTTACAGACAGCAGAAATGCTAGTCGCAGAGCCAAGTGCATTAGAGGTTGAAATGGCGATTGAAAAATTGAAGATGTATAAAGCATCAGGTTCAGATGAGATCCCAGCAGAACTGATAAAATCAGGGGAGAAAAATTGATGGACAAGATACGCTGGTTGCTTAGTATGATTTGGGAAAAAGAAGCTCTTCCAGATGAATGGAAGGAATCAATTATCGTACCAATTTATAAGAAAGGAGATAAAACTGATTGCAACAACTACAGGGGCATCTCATTACTTTCAACTTCGTACAAAATTCTAACAAATATATTAGTAAGCAGACTTACTCCCTATATTGATGACATTCTAGGAGATCATCAATGTGCATTTAGAAGAAACAGGTCTACAACAGATCAGATTTCAGTATAAGACAGATTTTAGAGAAGAAATGGGAATATAATGGTACTGTACATCAACTATATGTAGACTTCAAAAAAGCATATGATTCAATTAAGAGGGAGAAGTTATATAGTATCCTGCTGGAGTTCGGAATTCCTAAAAAGTTGGTTAGACTTATACGAATGTGTCTAAATGGCTCAAAGAGTAGGGTGCGTGTAGGCAAACAGTTTTCAGACACTTTTGAAATCCAGAATGGGTTGAAGCAAGGAGATGCACTATCTCCTCTACTATTTAATTTTGTACTAGAGCATGCCATTAAATCTTTAGAGAATGAGGAAGGCTTACAACTGAATGGTATTAATAAGCTGTTAGTTTATGCTGATGATGTAGTACTATTGGCCGATAGCGAGGAGATACTAAAGGCCAACACGCACACACTATTGAGTAACACTAAGAAATTAGGACTGGAAGTAAATATCACTAAAACTAAATATATGGTCACACGTAGAAATTCAGTATATAATGGAAATGGACAGCTAATGACAAATGAGGGAAATTTTGAGGAAGTGGCTGAATTCAAATACCTAGGAACAATAATCACAAATAGGAATGAGATGCACAAAGAAATTAAACATAGGCTCAATTCTGGAAATGCATGCTATTATGCATTGCAGAGACTTTTGATGTCCCAACTCCTTTCAAAAAACGTTAAACTGAAAATATATAAAACTATTATTCTACCAGTTATATTATATGGGTGCGAAACATTGGACTCTTACTTTAAGGGAGGAAAGGAGATTACGAGTATTTGAGAATAAAGTTCTTAGGAAAATTTTTGGACCAAAGAGAGATGAACAGACAGGTGAATGGAGAAGACTACATAACAATGAACTACATGGTCTTTATAGGAAGCCAGATATAATAAGAACAGTTAAGTCTCGTAGACTGCGATGGGCAGGACATGTTGCACGTATGGGGAATGAAAGACGTGCATGGAAGCTTCTTGTAGGAAAGCCAGAGGGAAAACGCCCAGTTGGTAGACCAAGAATGAGGTGGGAGAACAACGTTAACTATGATTTGAGGGAAGTAGATTATACAGGGAATGATTGGAAAGCATTAGCTCAGGATAGGGATGTATGGAGAGCTTATGTCCGCGCGGCCATGAACCTTCGGGTTCGATAGTGCCAGTGAGTAAGTAAGTAAGTAATTATGTTTTTGAGAAATATTATTCAGTAATCAATGTTCGGGCATCGGCACTTCAACATTCTGTCTTCACCTTTGACTAAATCACGTTATCAAATTTACGTGTTACTGCTTAATGTCTTAGAGATGTACCTGGAAACTTGCCCTAGTTGTTTGAAAGACGACCAAGTCAAATTGGCCTTTATTTCCAAAAGCAAAATAACTACTTTTTCTGTCCAAAACTGTACTTATATGTATATCGTGGTTAATGACGGTCAAGATGAACCATTAAAATTCTCTCAATCAGCTGTATGATATAAACTAATTTTCATATAAAATGTAATTATCTTCAGATAGGCCTAAGTGGATATGGGAATATCTAGGATCAACACAATGCCAGAAATGTTGTGGAAGGAATTGGAATGGACTGGATTTCCAGCTTAACGAGAACCAGGACATGTACCGTTTGATATATATTTAGCTTTGTTTAACAAATAGTAGGGCTACTATGCCTGAGGGTTCCAGTTCCGACCTAGGTAACTATTACGTAAAAGCGGACTCCACCCCCACTCCGTACTACCACAATTTCCCAAGCTTTGCGTACCCAAAATGTGGGTCAAGGAGAATCCGCGCTTCGTGGCAACACTGTACCCACTTTCCCTTCCGGTGGTGCCATACTTCTTGCATGACTGATTGATCCGTTCACAACTGTTGCGAGACAATTAATTGTGCCGTGCCATGATGTAATTGTGCTAAAATTGATTTTGCGCAACATCCATCGCCGGATCATGGTTCCTTATTTTGATGCAGCAGATGCGATTTAGCTTGGATCATAAACTCTGCTGTCTCAACCATCTGCTCACATATACCCGGATCTCGTGCTCAAACCCGGATCTAAAATGAGATCGGGATAGTTTCGCGTTTGAATTATTATTAAAAATCTAACCAAAACATTTCTAAAAAAAGTTAATACAAATAAAAAATAGGCATATTAGACAACTTCACAATGAAGACTAATTAAAGAAATGTCATTGGACGAATTATTTCAATGTAAAATTAGTAATTCTTTTAAGACCAATTTTTTGCACGTTTGCTTAATTAGAACATAAGGCGTAATGTTAATGTATTTTTATAATGCACTTCCTTAAATTAAGATACGGTATAGTGTTTTATTACATATGACTTTAAGACTATTTAAAATCATTTCCTATAACTTCGATATTTGATTTGTATCAGAAAACACGTGTTTATAGAACCTAACATTTTAATGATGATAATAATGATAATAATAATAATAATTTGTCATCACAATATAGCCTTGCGACATTTTTGGTATTCTCTCTTGGCGTTAGTGCAATTGTAATCCACTTGTAAGTTGGTGAGCCTGGAAGGCGGAGTTTTGTTACCTCTGTGATAAATGATAACGAAGCACCAGGAGAGCCTTTAAACCTAAACTTAATGTAAAGTCCTATAATAATGCATGCTAAAAATTTACTTCAGATCGAAGGATTCTCAGCATTTTTCCCTTTGTGGTATGCTGTGATGGAGTAAACTTTTATGAAAGGAAAATCATAGTTGAATAACAATAAAATTATATCGTTTATGGTAATGGTTCAATTGTAAAGATAGATATTTGGAAATTATTGTTACAAAAGTGTATATATTCTCAATGACACGAGAAGGACGAAAGCTCTGAAACTATTCACCAAGAAAGTTGTGAAATGAGGCTGCATGCCAATCTGGATATGAAAGAGAGAAGACATTCCCTGTTCATTGGAATTGTAGATCAAAATCCGGTTTAAAATAAGTATTTATTTCTCGAATTCTTGCTAGTTATTACAGTATGCACCTTTCTGTCGGCCGCGGTGGTCTAGTGGTTATGTTCCTTGCCTTTAGTCCCTAGGATCCTGGGTTCAAACCCGGCCGCGGTCGATGTATTTTAGAATGGAAAAATCCAAGGAACAATTCATCCGCGAGGTTCTCGAGTCTGAAAATTTTCGGGGGTGTAAAATAATCTCAAGTCTGAATAAAATATATCTGAGCCTTCATCCATCCGAGTAATACCTTAGTTTCCTACTAGATGTCTCGAGGTGATGTATTAACAAGTCCCTCGCTGACATATGTAGGGAAATAAGCGTAACTAGCTTACTCTGGTTAAGAAACCTCCTATCATAAACTCGAGCGGGACGAACGGAGATTACTGCTCCTTTCTAGCGTCCATGATTCGTGCATAGGTGTTCTTATCACCAGTAAGCCCCTATATCTAGAATATTCTCTTTTGAGATTATGTTGAATTAAAGAAGGAAGGAATACTATATAGACTATAAAGACAGTTTTACTGTCGGAAGCCACTCTGCAATGCAAAATATTGCATAGATTTTTGTGAATAGGTTGTTTTCGTCATGACAGAAAGAGGTAATGCTAACAGCTGCTGAATTAGGTGGATGTTCATTGGTTTTGGGTGTTGTGTAAACGGGATGTTTGCCTCCCTCCCAGGTGGTAAGTCTGACGTATCTATTACGTCTCATAAAATAAGCCTAAAAACCAGCTGGGCAAGTGGCCCAGCTGCGCGTGTTCTTACATAACAATTCATTGTCTCCCTACATGGAACAGGGAAAAATAACATTAAAACTGGTTGCATTCATCCTTATAGCAATATATTTGAATAATGATGTACAATAATAAACGTGTTGAAATTTGTTAATTAATTAACATAATTAATTCCTGAATATTTAAATGATACATCTTCCTGATATGTTCTGTTTAAACGATGGTCAAACTAGCACGGTAGCGTGAAGACATACAACTGTGTTTACATAAAATCACAACTCCTGTTTACTTACAATTAGTTTGGAAATTGAAGACAAATAACCTGTGAATCAGGGTTGGTCATGTAATTCTCGCAAACCCAAGAGTTCATCATGAGTTCGTAACTAATGACTGACTAAAATCGTTATGTTGTTCAAATATATATGATGAAAGTTAACAATTAAAATGTACCTGTTGGCAGGTGTCGTCGTCCTCAACTTAGCTAAAATATTGTATATATTTGATATGAATTTTACTAGTATTGATATTATTATTAACACTGCTTCATTATATTTAGATTTTCATTGCGTTTTAATAAAATGTAAGCTTAATCATCAATGTGTGTGTAATGTTCTAATGCTATACCCATTGCACTTTTCATGCTTCGGGTTCCGCACTAGGTGAATATATTATATTAATCTAGTATATGTTCTATTACATGCACCACTTCGGCAGACCACGATACGTAGATTGTGTATATTTATATTGTGTAGTGAGGAGTACAGGAATAGAGTATAATTGTAGTCTCAACATACCTCTTTCTTTGTTAATCTGAAAATTGTATAGGCTACTTAAAAATAAAGATTTTCTTCAACATCTAGGCCCTACTATCCAAAATAACATCGGAGAAGCACCGCATACATTCTCATTCCAATTCAAATAACATATTACTCGTATTAGATTCAGAATCTTGTCATTATTATAGAAAAAAGTGCTTAAATAAAATATTGAACTCCATGATGCTATAGTCCTAGAAGACCATTGGCTTATCAAATGACTGCTGTAACCCCCCCCCTCCAATTTACGTGTGGCATTTGCAGAAGTGATTGATCATTCAGCCATTTCAGAGGTGACATGTGATCACTATGTCGGATCATCCAGCCGTTATAGTTGGATTTCTCAACATGGAGCCTCTATTTACACTAACTACTCAAATTCCTCAATATCTTGGGTGGACACCGGTAACATATAGGCCGAAATTCCATGAGAAAATGTATTTCCCTTGGGGAATCGAAGAAGCGATGTTTTAGACTGCTCGGTTACAACGCGGGACGGATACTCAAATATTTACTGTCAAAATTAATTGAAATTAAGAGAATTTTACGTATCTTAATGTTTTTTTATCGTCTAACTTAGTCAATTTGGTGGTAAAATTCCGTTGAGGCGTTAGTCACAACATAAAATGATGTACCTTGCATACAGTCTCCTCGACTGTTATAATAAATTAAACATTATAGGACCTTCCATCCTCGGCAGAAGGTTGTTTCGCTGATTTGTAATGATCTTGTGTGTACTGGTTGCGTTCTTGTTTTAAATGAACCTTCTCGAAAGGCCTACAATGTTTTATTTATTTTAATAGTTGAGGAACCGCACACAAAATAAGCCTACATAATATTATATTATATTTTTTATATAAAACGTAAAACCTAAATATACATACGTTATTTTAGAATTCCAGCTAATTTAATGTATTTAAATGGACAAGAAAGTATAGTAATGGAAATTAAATTATGGGAAATATAATCTTTTAATTTCAAATAAACAACATATATCCTAATTTAGATTTCTAGTTATACCATATATTTTCTTTGATTAATATTATTGGAGAGATAGGACTCGCCCACTGAATAGTTATTTGATATGAGTATTAACGAATCTGTTTACGAAAACTGAAATTATGATTGTGAGACCGACTTCTCGCAGGTTTTGAGTTTTTGGAGCTGTTGCACAATTTATTTATTTATTTATTATACGTAGAGGCTTCTTACGATCATTGTTAGGAGTTAATAGACTGGATCACCAAAGGAACACTATTACCAGAGGAACTTGGAGTAACAAGTTTAAATGAAGATATACAAAGATACCAACAAGAATGGAAAAATCATCTGAGGAGAATGGCAAGAAATATACTTCCAAAATTGGCATTCCAATATACCCCAACTGGACATAGGGACCAAGGAAGACCAAAACATCGGTGGAAAGATCAAGACCATCTTCACTAGGTTTACCGTACAGGCCATATGGCCTAAAACGAATTTGTTCATGATGATGATGATTATACGTAGAGCTATATTTTGTCCGTAGTTTATAGATTATATAGAATATGGGATAATGCGAATATATTGGCATATTAATTTCACATTATAATATGTCCACATTTTCCCGTTATCCTGTAAATTTCACTTATTACCATATGTACCCAAACTACGTTTGGCATTATTTTTTTATTATAATATAATATCTAGCCTATTTAAGAGAGTTAAACTTTTCTCAATGGGAGGTTGTTAAGAAAATAAAAATACAGTACGTGGAAAATTATTACTCTATAATCGCTGTATTATGAAAATGAATTAAACTGAAGTTGGCTGATTAGCTACTTGAAACTTCGTGTTATGCGAATCTTTGTAATTTTATCTTGTGTGAATTGATAGAAAATACGCTTACGACATGGTTTTATGCAACATCGAGTATCTTCCTGGTCCACTTTAATTGCAGATGTCATTGCTATCTTATCTTTGTTTTCTTCCTTATTGCTCTCATCTATTCAAAGCTCGTAGATAAATTCGGATTACTATTGCAATAAAATAAGAGATTTATTACTGCTCACTCGGCACAATTAAAACCTCTTCTGGAAAAAAATCACGTCTTAATACAGGCTTATGATATTGTAGAAAAACGCAATTGTTTGTATTATTTTAATCACTATAATACGTGACATTTACGTATGTGAATTGACTTTCATAATTTTATAAATCTCACAGACTGTCACTTGCTTTCAATGTCCAAAAATATCTCGCTACACGATATGATACATTGTCGTAAGTTTCTTGAATCGGATAACAAAAGTTTTATTGTTTTGCAGCCATTATAGGTCTACGTATAAGCTGCCAATCACATACTAAGATCTCACTCACTTAAAGCATTGTCGGTCATTTGCATGTAAAACAATTTATAAATTCATATAGGCCTACCCGTAATAAACATTTAAAACAAATAATTATTGCTTCGATACATTGAATTACTTCAGTCAATTATTTTATTTTTTCAACATTGAAGGATTCATTTACAGGGTTCGAACATTTACAGGAGACAGGGACTGAATATATAAACATTTGTTTTCTCCATTTAGAAATAATCACATTACATTGGTTCTAAGAAATGAAGACATCCGTAACAAACTACAAATGGAAACCATAACCACGACCCTAGATGTATGCCTATGTAGAAATTGGTATGATCATGTTATTAGAGTCCCCCAATACAGAATATAGTGAAATATCCCGAAGTATACGCCAAAGGATCAAGAAATATCGTGAGATCTAAGAAACATTAGAGAGATCAGCTGAATCCAGGAAATAGAATAGTCCTTTTTGATATTATATTGGTAGGCCTACTACATATGTTAGGTAGCTACAAGTAGGGGCTACAGTTGAGAACTCTAGCTATATGATATATGCTAACAACCGGTATTGGATTATCGTCCATCTTTGTGATTGATACATGTGGATGTGAAGCCCAGCAGCAGTTAGGTCAAGGGCTTTCTAGGTCTATCACATGTTGGAGATTTTGTATAAATTTGTCATTTATACCACCCTAAAGAGCACATATTTTTAATCTTATGATATACAGTTGGATTTTTTTTGTCTTAGGCCCTTTATACCACGCACTATTCAGTATACTTACAAATAGGATACATGTTTGAAGAATAAATTAAAATTGTGTTGATATTTCGTTTTTAAATTGCATAAAATAGGTTAATAATTTTAAAAAGTTGAACGTTGGAAGTTTAAATCAATGTTGATTAGTATTATTTTTAAAATGTTGTCAGCTATAGAAACAATATTTAACTCATCAACTTGATTTGCGTAACAGTTTATTACGGATCTTATAGAAATAAGATGAGTGGGAAGGATGTGGAAGGTTATATTTACATTATGCAGGAATACGTGAAAATATGGCGTCGGTACTTCCTCATTCATTGATATCATAAAATCCTTCCCATCCGGTTGTAGGTTTGTGAGAGTTTGTCATGCATGCATACCTGGAAACTGGCAATACCCCTCAAGACTTCCTTGATCCGTAAACTATAATATCTAGTAATGCAATGACAATTTTTCTGTTTATACCTCTAGAAATTAATAATTTTACAAGAATGGTCAAAATTAATGAAATAATTTAATCGATTAAAATTATAGTTTGTTCACGACTGTAATTTAATGGTAACGTCGCTGCTTCAGACGCGAGTCCGGGTTCGATCTCCCAGTCAGGGTGTGATATTTTCGGAATTTTTCCTCACTTATAAGACAAATGTGAGGAAATTCTAAGGTCCAAATAGTCTCCAAACGCTTTTGGCCATCATAATCTTTCACATCCTATTCGCCTTGTTTAATAGAGATGTGTGAGCGAATGGTGTATCATGTCCTAAATGTTAGTGTTGTTTCGGAGGTGATCTCAATGTTGAGCTGATGATTCATCCGGGGAGGCCCTCCGTGTCCTTGTATAGTAAAAAATATATATTTGTATGTGATACAAAATTAATATCCAGGATGGGGTAGGGCACATAAAAGTACCTACAAAGTGAGAGGCTAATCCAAGGAAAAGCAAGAACAAATAATTTACTCAGACTGAATTTGTCATATATCGTCTACTTGATTGTTCTTTTTATCGCGTTTTGGATACTAATTTCCTTTTTCAGAAGCAATTGCATAAACATTTTGATACATCCATTTTATAAAATTTTCCAACAACATGATTTTCCATGAGTATAAAATGAAATACAATTTCAGGTAACATACAGCATATTGTCTCATTCTGTGTATTCCACTCACAGACACAAAAGGTAGGCTTTTATTTTCATTTCCTCAATTATTATCTGTAATGATGTTTACTACATACAGTACTTCCCATTAATTATAGACAGGCCTAATAATCATTCCTCTATGATCGCTACTCCTATCAATTATATAACATTTTCATTCGGGCGTTTTTTAATTTTAGTTTTTTGTTTGTTACTGTTATAATTTTCATTATAGGCTTACTCATATATTTCTACATAATCATCAAAATACTGGTACCATTTTCATTGTTTGGCCTCAATTGAAGCTTTTTATTCTTCTTCCGATTACAAATGTGGTTTTAAATCCCGTTCTGCGACATTTGGAACTTGTCTGTCCATCTGCGATATGGTCTTCTTATAGGCCTATTTCTGTATCCACGTGGATTGTTCTTGAGGATTTAAAAAGGTAAATGGGGGCTGGCATTCGTAGTACATACACGCTGTCTCCTATTGAAGCGTAGGTAGTTCCGTATATTTTGTCCACTGTTAAATAACAAAAAAAATAATAATTCCAGAGGTCTTCTTAGATTTGTAAAACTAACTCCATAGTGCGACAGGCCTAGAAGGCCTTTGGGCAGATTTCTACCTCTCTGAATTTGTTCATTCTGCGCTGTAACGTATGTATTGAAAGTTTGCAATTTTACTGCATTTGTGACATGTTAAAACATATGTATAAAGCCTAAAACTTTCATTTTTCATGATGAAGATGTCTATATCAAACATCTTGACCCCGAAAAAAATTAATTAAAATGTTAAATTTAGTTACTATATTGACGTAATATCCAATACTTCACGGAAACCGGTGTTTTACCTACATCGCCGGTTTCAAGTTACAAAGGTATTTTATATTCCTTTCTCCACAGTCTGCTCGTCGTTTGTTTTAGAATGACTTCCTGGGCGTCGTCAAGGGCAATTGTTGTTTGCGTGTGTGTTTGTGTGAGAGAGTGATTTATATATTGAAACATTGTTGCCATCTTATAGTTGTCTCGTTATAATACATGCTAAAGAGTGCGTATGTACTTGGCAACATGGCGCCGACTCTGTCGCTTTCTATCTCTTCAAGGTTATCTCGTCAGTAAGGTCTATGTCCGACAAGTGGGGTAACCTTGTAAGCCTGCGCGCGCACGCGGAAGAAGAAAAAGAAGAAGAGAGAAGAAATGAAAGTTGAACGTGAGAGATAATGGTGGGAGTAAATACATAGCCGTTAGACATTTCGCTTTCCTTAATCCGTTATTATGATTCTTCTTCATCAGCCGATGTCGTTTTGACACAATTAGTGTCCGGAAAAAAATGCTAACTCTAGTTACAATAAAAATACTCGAAGTGGGACACCGCACCGGAATATGGTTTGGCGACGAAAGTTGTGAAAGTGACTTCATAAATCTGTCTCAGACGTCACTCATGTCATTTCAGATTCACAGTTTCAATTATAGCTTAGTTTCTTCGACGAATGTCCGTATAAACTCGAGCAATTTGAATGGCGTACATAACATTTTTACGTACAATTATATTTTTAAATAAAATTTGTTTTAAAAATAACTAGTTTACCTCTAAATTATGTTCATTTTTATTAGTTGTCTTGTTACTCATCTTAAGGCGATGCATTTCCACAGTCGACTGAGCTAATGTTTCTAAAGAACAGCATTGATTTTTAAACCGTTTCTAATTGTGTTTGGTATTTTTAAATATACATTCTTGAAGTAATTGAAGAACGGGAATTAAGGTGGTTTGGACACATACAATAATGGGAGAAGATAAAATTTCGAAAATTATTTTAGAATGGAATGCAAGACAGTCGAAGAAGAAAACATAGGGTCAATTGATATAGATGGGATCGACGAGTATGATAGAATGAAAATAACAGAAGAAAATGCGCAAAACGGATTTTTGGAAAAATAAATTTACTTTAGGTAGAAGGAAAAACTACTGTAGTGTAGAAGAACTCCTAATAATTAAGTAATTATGTACTAAGTTATCATTTCTAATCGAACTTTCTCATTGATGTAACTATAAAGTACAATATTCAAGTGATATGATTAATCCTTATATCTACTATTATTAATATAATGCCTGTTACTATAAAACCTGAACGAATTCCCTCATTTGCTTCTGGTGTAGGAATTTCATCCCTTCCTGTTATTATATTGAATGTATTATAACAATGTAAATGCGTTAACACGATATTCAAGAAACCGATTGCACGTATTTTATAAGATTTTTAAGTGATTGCAGTATATCGGAACGTGTCAATTCCAATTCTGTAAAGTATCACTAACTTTTCAATTTTATAAGCATTTTGTTAAATGTTTATATACTATTTTGCTTATGTAACTATACTCTTAACATGTCGCACTTAATTCTGTACAGGATAACATAAGTAGTAGAAACGATACTTCCAAACCTACAACAGGACGTTCACTATTGGACTACTTATGCTAAAACTAAAACTAATGAGAAATATACATATACCACTTTAACAAATTCACAAAGCAATTTAAAAATTCCCGCACTATAGCCGAGCCATCTAAAACATAATGATTTGGTGCAGAGCTACGGGTCTTGCGCTTCTACAAGTCCCATGGAGAAAAAAGTTCTCTGTTGAGATTTTGGCCGGTATGAGACTGGTAGCCACCCCGCATCGTGATTAATTTAAGAAGCTACGGTTCCACTTTGTGATAAAAGCTATTATGACTGGGAGACCCGTTATGCTGGCCACATGTCACCCCTATACTGGCTGGATGATCGTAACATGTAGATGTGAATTGGCTGATAAGCCAAGGGTCACCTACGCCTATCGCCCCATGGATAATCATTTATAGAACGTATAAAAGTAGTGGTATAAACATTCGGCTTCGCTAGAACTTCACAAGGCCACCCTGAGAAGCGCTGGAAAACTAATTAGGCATTAGGAGACGAAACAACGAAACAAATTTCATTTTTGAATTTGTCGATGATTTCTTGTCGTTATGAATCATTATGACATTTATAAAATAATTATTTCACGTACATTTGAAATTTAGCTGATAAAAATATGCCAGTTATTTTAAAAATAATAAAGGATTATGCGAATAACATTATTTTCATAGCATTTCGCTTGAAAGCGAGATAAACCCAATAAAACAACGATCCTGGTGTAGACTCCGATAACTGATGAAATTCAGATTTTAGGAGACAGTGATGCTTTTTTTTAATAGCCTATTTAAATTTTCAGATCTTTTGATTGCTTAAAAGAATCATTCTTATCTATTAACAAAACCATAATAATCTATTTACTGGTAGAAAAATTAGGTTCATTCAGCCGTCTGTTTTCTACGTTCTGCTATTAAAAAGATGAACTACTTCTCATCCTCTTGTTGAAACTGGGTCATTAATTAGGCATTCGTGATATTTTATTGTTTTTTGCATCAATTAGAACAATACTGTCAATGGTAATATATTTTTTTTAAATATTACCAGTGGCCCGTATTTAAGAATGGAGTGCTTAGGAACATTTTTTAAAAGTCAAAGTGAGACTAAAGGAAGGTAATTAGAGAAAACTACATTACAGTGAGCTGCATAATTTCATATTATCTTATATAAGAATAACTGTTAAGTCTCATATACTGCAATAGACAGGATGAAAGAGGTTCATGATGGAAAGTCCTTTAGGAAAATCAGAGTACGCGCTCAGGAGGTACGCTAAGAATGAGATGGAAAAATAACATTAACTGTTATTTGAGAGAGGTGAATTATATCGTTTCTATGGAGAGCTTATCGCCGTGCGGTCATGCAACTACGGATTTGATAGTGCCAATGAGTTAATATTTGTTTTCTGATATTTGCATTAGCTTAAGTAATTGATATTTTTGTAGATATGTAAAGTTTTTTTTTTTTTGTTGCAGTGGACACGACTGAGCTGCCCGGCCCTCATTCGCTACTGGAGCTGGGACCGGCGTCTCCGTCACCTCCTCCTGTAAAAAGGGAACCTCCGGAGCATAAGGCCCTGCTCCACAACATCCTCAGCCAGCACCCCCACATGGCAACCCCTGCTCATGTGGCCCTCCTCACCGCGCATCGCACTACTCCCTATACCACCTCCACCACAGGTAGCGAATAACATACACTTTACATTACTTTATTGCTACATACTTCCATGTTATCGGATGATTGGATACATAACAGAAATAATTATCTATGATGGAACGAGTAGAATCAGTGAGGTATATAACAGAATATGTGTGATAATATGTGAGTGCATTATTTCAAGGCAAATAAGGAGAGACTGTTGAAGGAACAAATACCAATATCTTAGATTTTCCGCCCCGCGTTGCTACCTAATTGAGGACCACTGTAGATTTCTTTACATGGGTCCGGAAAACCAATGTATTAAACCTCCAGAATATATTCTAGAGAAAGGGTTATTTTTACTTCGATTGCTGTGAATGTCCCATATTTTTAGGTGGTCTAGTTATCTATATTTTATAAATTTCACTGGCAAATGTAAACGTTTACTCTGCTGCCGGACTTCTCTCTCCTCCAGTCACTATAGTTTTACATTTAAACTAAACCATTCTAATAGCCCCTATACAAATTTATCTACTTTGAAATAGTTTTAATTCTATAACAAATTATTATGATTTGTACAATTTTGTAGAAGACGGCATGCACTAAATCATTAATTACCGACGGAAGTTAACCAAATGAGCTAATTCTACCGTTTGAATTGAGAAATATTGCGGTATCATTTACGATGCAGTATTGAACTTAACAGCTATGGGTATTGTTAAATGATAGTATCACTCCAGATGCTAGTGGGAAAATTTCAATTTACCTCTTACTAACCAAAGTTACAAGAATTTGATTATAGCCCAATAATTCTTAGATATTTTACAGCAAAATAAGATAGAATAAAATTATATTCCACACAAGAAATTGTTCTCGCATTTCGGTTCATTAATTTTTTGGGTGTCCAAGTCGTCATAGCACTTTGTCATACTGGAACATTCATTTCTTGAGGTGTCTTTATGCTGTCATTCTTAAAGGCGTATATGATACCATCTATCTTTTTGTGCGATGTTCTCTGCCAAATGGTTCTTGCATCTCCCCTTGTTCTCATATGGTAACATCCAGTTCATCTCTTACTTCTAACTCTGGTTTATGGAACCGGTAGGTTCAATGCCGCAATCATTAAGGCCCTCAAGTTTAGTAACTGATTCCAGCTCATATTTTCGACATATGGCTCCCGAAGATCTCTCACCTGCATCTAGGTGTTTCTCAAGTGTTTCCCATTTTTTAAAAACTTTTTACTTTCGCCTATTAGAGGAACATAACCTCCTCATCTCAATCTTCTAGATTTAGTAACCCCTGTCGTATTAGAGTAACGATACAAATTATGGAGGTCTTCGTTATAAAGTTTAACCCATTGATACCTTTTTTCCTTTAAAACGCAAAACTTCTTCCGTAGAGGAGAGTTGGTAATGCAACAGTTTTGCATTTTTTTACCTAATTTTGTTTTAAAGTGGAATTTAGTAGTCCTAATTTTGCAGACTTGTTTTTCTCTTACACATTTACTTCCTTCTTAAGAAGGAATTCGTAAAAAATCATGTTTTTTTATCTAAATTTTACTTCCAATTAGAGTTATACCATAACGTGCATACGCGTATCGCCCTAAATTCTATTTGTGTAAAAGTTGGAGCTTTTCTATAGTAATTCAAGTTAGCCGAACGTAGCTTGGTTGCAAACCAACACCATCAAAATTACAATAAAAAGAAAATTTGAAGCTGGCATACATTCTGGAGTATAATTATTAAAACTTTAAATTAATGATAATGTGCAAAGTGAAATGTAGTCCTAAATGAACAACCATGAAATATCTCGAATCAAGTGGATACATAACAGAAATAAATGTGTCACATAAATTTAATTATTTTCTGGTGAATTGGGTCGTTCACCGAAGTTAAAGGACAAATAGTTGAAAATGTTGTAAAGTGAAACGGTGTAGTATATAAATGATAAATTCAGTCTGGCGTTTAGCCATACAGCTCCACCTCTCACTGATCCAAAATAACAACATTACCACTGCCTTTTCACCAGGAAATGCTCTTTTTATAAAATAGTCACAGAGATCGAACATCGTTATTTAAACTAAAACTAATCTAAGGGCATTTTATACCTAGGCCTGTATCGTCGTTAATTCGAATAATGAATAGTATTACTGTATTGTCAAAAGAAGCTGTGAACTTTACAGGGGTAGGCCTATAGGAAAACGTTGCCCTCAAGTCTCCAACATGTTCATTCATTTTGTATGTACCCTCTTCAGCCCTGAGGTGGAATTATGACAAATAAAAACTTATTTTGGTTTAATGGATTATTTATCGCAAATTAATATCAATTTTTAAATAATATTTGTTCTTGGATTTTGTGGCCCCAAGAATTCACTTTTTACATGAGTTATCATGTAGAAAATAATATATACATTTTACCAAAAAAGGGGGGGATACATTCCATGAATGATGAGCGTTTATAAGTTATGAATGATACAGTAGGTTTCTATTAAGTTTTTACGAATTATACAGTCCTAACACCTACTATTAATAGTTAGGAATAAATTAAAAATATGGGGATGAAGCATAGTTATGTAACATCATTATATGATCCATTACAACGATCCTGAGTTGTTTATAGAGGTAAAATCAACTTCTCATGCATTATATATGATACAAAGAGACTGAAAATTTATACAAAATTCTTGCATTTATATAAATATGTTAATACACTTACTTTTTACTTCTCATTCATTTTATACATTTTCCTTCTTTTTATTTCTTTCATATTATATAATTTCTCTATAAATCTCAGAGCGTTTGTAGAAAAGTTGATATCCCTGAGAGAGAAAAAAAGTTGATTGATTGTTAAAGTGGGAAAAAAAGAGGAAATAAATAAATTTATTTAATATTTTGGGTCTTTAAATTTATATTGAAGTCTATAATGGTGGTCTGGGGCGTAATCCGGGTTCAATCCTAGCTAAAATATGGGGAGGGGGTTTGAATGAGAACAATTTGAGGCTCGGAGGAAAGTTCAGACTAATAGTTTTTTGTGCCACAGATATTATAATGTAGCCCTATTAAAGAACCTTCAGATATTAAAATAATATAGCTGGAAATATTCCCAGATATAGGAGCTCACATATTTATGCCAATATTGTGATTAGCATCAGAAGAAATTGGTCTGTATACAGGGCCTTATGAAGAGCAGTTGGCGATACGTTGTCTTTAGCTCTGTTGAAAAAAAAAAGATGAAAATTGAAAGAGGATGAAGAGAGAAAGAGTTGATTTTGATCCAATTCCACAGTACAATGGGAAAGTAAGAGATTCAAATACAGAAATTCTAAACAGATGATTGCAGATACAACCCATGAACTACAAGTAATCTGAAATATCCTACTGCAGAAGTTCTGGTATGTGAGATAATTTCTCCCAATGTTTGCCTGTTAAATTTACAAACAACACTCTAATTATAAACCCTTATTAGCAGTTACAGCAGTTAAACCTATATGGAATCCTTTATGAACATAAGTAAATAAACTTAAGAGATAGTTTGGCTTGTAATGCAGAGACTGTAACTTTCCCATGAAGCGTCGGTCTAGATTCCGGAGTTCGCGTGAGCGGAAACCAAAGTGATGACCGCGAAAGTTGCTGTGTGATCTTGGTTCTGCTAAACATTTCCTTTACGACATATTTCTGTATGAGTATTCAGTTGTAAATACTGATCACTACAGTTTTCTTAAAATCTGTTTTCTATGACAAGTTTTTTTTTAAGAAGATAAAAATTAACATTTGTTATTTCACTAAACATCAGGTATATAATATTACGGTAATGATTTTATGTTTTGTTCTGAATGTTATCGCCGCCTTTAGGATACAATTGTAATACTTTGTAGGACCTAATCGAAGTAACTAGTTTTCATTAATTTAAGATTTATGTAAAATTTATGGTACATTTGCCGTAGAACGTTATTTAAAAGGTAGGGCAAGGGAAGGTTGGTTATGGAAGGGCTTGCGAGATGTTTGGTGGGAGAGACACTTCGGACACAGAAGATATTGTTGTCTTCCTCCACAGTTTAAACTGGATGCTGATCTTCAGACTGTTATGAGAGCTTTAGAAAAATGTTATATAATTTTTAACGTCTCTTTTTGTGACATGGTCTAACTGAAGTTTTAAAATGTCCATCATTAAAATACGTCGCCCCCCCTTTATAATTCCAGAACTTGGCGGACCCAAAACGTGTTTTTCGCTTCGTCCATTTAATCCTTGAAAGAGCGAGTATTTTATTTGGATGGATCCTCAACGGCTCATTGCTATAAAACTTACCCCCTCCTATTGCAATAAAGCGAGGGGGTTGATGCATTCAGTGGGGTAGCCTTCCGTACTTAATGCGGGTGAATCTGAGACTGACCCTTCACCTCGTTGGTCATTAATCGTGACAATCATTATGTAGTAAGGGGTCGCCAAGGTCAGTACTGACCAGTCAGGATGACCGTTGCAGACACGGAACGGCGTAATAGGAAGCGGAATATTAGCCATTAACAGTATTGCTCATCCGGTTCTTCGTTCCCACACGAACCTGTGACGGTTAGGCCCCTGTCCACATAACTTCACCAATATTAATATCAGTCAATAGGCTCAGCAGTTGACGTTTTTTTATGCATTGCAAAGGACCGGTGACTCTGCATGATAAATCGTATGAAATGTTTAAGTTTTCCATGCACTGTTTGACTACTTAGACTAGTCCTTGGCAATACAGGTGTTAACAATTTTTTTGTTATTTCTATATTTTAGATTCAATAATTCTAGTCAAAAACTAAACTTGTAACATTTTTTTGTTATTGCAGTAACTCCAGTCATGATCGAACTTTTTAAGAGACAAGACCAATTCTATGCAGTGTGTATTAACAACCGTATTCATGGCACATTAAAAATCCATGCCGTTTTGACAGTCTCAATTATAATTTATACATTTAGTAACTGGTGATTCAGATAGCAAAGGATCGTTTTTATATCCAGATTTAACAATCCATTTAGCGCGTAAGCTGCTATGCCATTAACTACTAGACTTGTATTATTATAATATCAAATACTATGGAAAATATTTAAAATCTTATAAAATCAGGCATGCGAATTATGTCATTGGCATGCATTACCGTTACATTTCAATACCTACGGTAAAATATTAGACCTGTATTTTTGTACAAGTTAGTTATGCGTTTATAATTAATCGAATTTTTATTTTACTATATATATATATATATATATATATATATATATATATATATATATATATATAATCATCAGGTATCATGGCAGCTGCCGCCGTCTTCCGGAAACCAAACGCCATTCCTCTCTGTCTATCCATTGATCTTCCTCCATCCTGTGATATTCATAGCCGCTTGTACCCCTTCTATCCAAGTTTTCTTCGGTCTTCCTCTCTTCCTCCTCTCCATTGGGATCCATTCCATAACAATTTTAGGCAATCTGGCATTCTTTTGACATGTAATATTTTCTTTTCTATAATGCCTATGATATATATGAGACCATATTATATTTTCTCACACAATGTGTTCAGTAATACGGCCGGTGATGAAAATAAATCGTAACATCAAAAGGTCCTAGCTAGCGTTCTAGTTTTGCTCTAAAAGATTACACAATTTCAACATTTTTTTTTTCGATTTTTACCCGTGTTAAATAAATCTGTTAAAAAACAGTGCATTTGAATCAGATGTTAGTCATGAATTCAAGTTCTTTTGACATTGACCTTGATAAAAACGAGTTGGCATGCATATATTTGTCAGGTTATTTTAGGAAATGATAGAGAGTTACATAGTGATGCGGATAAATATTGTCATTTATAATTATTCAAAACTTGAATTCCTTCTGTTAAGGACTTAGATTACTATACACTTTCTGTACATGTCACTTAAATGTCATGGTTAACACATTTCCGAAATGTAGCCAATAAATAAGAAATCTTAATTACAGCTTCATGTATTATATGTCTTACTTTAAAGGGCACTGTTTCCATTTTAAGTACACAAAAATGATATTAACTTAATAATATTAAATTAAAAAACAAAATAGTTAATTTTGTTCTAAACAACTATTTAAGAAGATAAAATAACATTAATCGAATTACTGTGAACTCTCTATTACATTCTTTTTTTTTTTTCTTCCTTCCTTAATTTAACTTTATCTTTATTTTAAGCGCAGAGAGAACAATAATTTTTAATAAATATACGTGAATGGGAATGTTTTATTACTGTTATGCAAACTTTATTTAGTCACTAAGCTTGTCAATTGATAAACATAAATCTATAATTATATAACAGTCCGTGTAAGCCTATAACCCAGTTAAATGCTGGATATTTTTCCATAAACTTCTAGTTATTCTAATGGAGTATCCGGTGCACGATAGGCCTAAGTTTATTGTTAATTCATTTCTAATTTTACGTTTTTCATTGAGAGTTTGAATGTATTATTGGATTGTAAAATTCAGTGTAGGTATATTATGTATAGTAGGCCCTGGTGTTTTAAGATTTAAACTTGCCTATTGCTTAGAAAAAATATGCAAAGGATTTTAATCCTGGTCTAGGTAGCTCATTCAAAACATTTGCATATCAACTGAAAAATCGCTGGTTCAAATCCTGCACAAATGGCTGAAATTAAAATTTATAAAATGCAACAGCATTTCAAAAATTCATACCTACAAAACAAGTCACGATACGCATAGAAGTTATAGCGAATATACGTTAAAAAAGATAATTTAAACCCCGTATTAGTTTTTTTTATATTATTAGACCATGAAAGAAGTATTGGTAGACAATTACAGTAAATTGTAGAGATCATATCCTTCGTATGCCAAATACTAGAATGGTAAACACATCTCTACAGTACAAATGAAGAGGGGTGAAAAATATATGATATACGTAACTCGACAATTAAAGAGATGGCATGAAACATTTTGAAACGAAACAGGTCAGTATGTCTAGCCCTTGATGTCGATATAGATGGTGTTAACATAATTAGGTTATTTCTACCTGGGCATATAAAATTCGTGAAAAGGTTGATCTTAAGATGGACTTCGTGTGCGTATGCCATCTACTTAACATAATTTGAACAATAAAAAATATATCGTATCCCTGCTGTGTTTTCATATTATAAAACATAGGCAGAAGTTGACAGCGGAGTTTATTGAGATAAAACGGGGCATCAAAAACTTACAGAACGACACGTGCATAGACACAAATTAACCCATAACTAATGCCATCGCATTCCATTTTCTTAAGAGATGCACATGTCCAGGAACTCATTCGCTCGCTTGCTTTTCCGAGAACCCAAATCCAATACACTGTTTTGTGGAAATAAGGTACATTAACACTTTTAAAATTCATATTAAAGCACCGTTGAGGTTATGTAATAAGATATAAAATTGGTACCTGGTAAGTCAATCGTCCTCAACTGAATTATTATACTTCATCAAGACTGACTTACCAGGTACCAACTTTATCTTAAGGTATATTAGCTACACATACTTCATAATTAATTGTGAAAATTAATTTGTTCCACAAATTACACTCTATATTTTATTATATAAACTTGCATCAAACATAAAATCACGTGTTAGCTTGTATCTGAAAACGAAATATCGATTGTGCAAACCAGCTTCGCAGTAAGATGAACGGCAAAACGTGATATGCCACTTTTCACACATTAACTAACTCTACTGCCAACAGAAATGGACTACTTGAGAAGATCAGCAAGACATTTAAGATTACAAAAATTAGGAACACTGTAGCCAGGAAGGAAATAAATTTTGTATTATATTTCAATAAATATAGAAAATTATTTTTTTATATGTCACAAGAATGCCGGAGTAAAAATTACCTAAAAATGTTTGATTGGACTCTCAAGCAAAGAAAGAACGAGAGTCGACCAAAGATTACCGGTACTTGGATACAAGAGATTTTTTTTATTATTATCCAGAACCCTATTTCACCTAAGGTACATAAGGTTATATTTTGTCAAATTTATGTCGTTATATAATTTTTCTTTTATCTAAAATTAAAGTTTTTTATGAATTTTATTTATAAAAATATTAAAAAGTCTGTAGTTCTTTTCTGTCATAATCACTTCTGTAATGGGTGGTTTACTTAAACAGGCATTGTTATTTAGAAGACATCATTTCAAGTCTTTAATTCCAGAACACTGGACAATCAAATATAATTTGTTCTACGCTTTGATTGCCAATTCCACAATTACAGCTTGCATTTTCTATGATGTCGAATCTCTGTAGATATTGGCCAAATTTTCCGTGCCCAGTGAGGAATTGTGTTAATATGAAATTTGGAACAATGTGCTTGCATTTTATTCTGTCATAAATACTTGGAAAGAACAGTTGTCTTGTTAATGTACCTGTGGTACTATTGAGCCACACATTGTTCTATCGTGCTATTATATGTTCATTTATTTGTGACTTTAGGAAAGAAATATGACAGAGATCATATGCATACTGTAAACTGGAATCTGCTGCAGACTTGGCTAATATATCCGCACGTTCGTTTCCTAATATCCCGCAATGCCCATGTACCCAAGATAGACAAATATGTTTTGAACTTTTCTTCATTTGTTCCCTAATCTCGAAAGCTATTGGGTTATTGTTATATCTATCATTAATTGCTTTCAGGGCTGTTTGTGAATCACTGTGTATTCGAGAACTTATTTCATTTGTTGCACACCATTTAACAGCTTCTTTTATGGCTAATAATTCTGCCTGAAAAATGGAACATTGTGGAGAAAGTTTGAACAAAGCTGTGGAAATTTCTAATTATTCTTGAACCATCTGTGAAAATGGAATATTGGTGAATTTCTTTGCAGGAGTCCATAATGTAGTGTTTATGTTCAGATGGATATCCCAACCTTATTAATGGTATTGTTTCCTCCAGATGGAAGTGAAAAAGATAATTAGGTATCCAGCGACCTCTCTTGATGTTACTAATACTAGCCCTCATTTCGCAGCTGAGGTACCAGTAGTTCAATATTTGCAACAACAAATGAGCTGCCGCAGTTGATGTTGTACGATATCCTCTGATTATTCTCAAGAGGAATCCATGTGGGATTTGTTCTAGTTTCTTTTCAAACCATCTCTTTGTAGTAAGTCTTGGAAGGCAGCAGCACAGTAGAGAACTAGGGGCTCGAAAGCTCCACGATACAATATTCTCAGTATACCAGAATTAAGACCCCAGGTGGGGGCGAGAGGCTATCATTAGGTTGGAAACTGATTTGCTGGCCTTTGATGCAATATGATTAAAGTGTGGACGAAAAGTTAATTTGTTGTCTAGAATAACCCCTAGGTATTTCAGAGAGTTTGCAAGTTCCAGTCGCACACCATCCATTTCGAGAGTCACAGTTTCAACTTTTCTCCGCCTTGTGGTCAACAACATTGCTGTCGTTTTCGAGGGATTAAACCTCAACTCATCTTTCATATCCCAACTACTAATAGTTCTTAAAGCCTTATTAGTTTTATTTTGTAGCTCAGTGAAATTATTTGATTTAGTTAACAAAAGAGCATCATCCGCATACGCGAATATGATACTGTCTTTTGGGAGAGGTTCCCTCAGTAGATTGTCATACAGTATTACCCAAAATCCTGGGCTGCAGGCCGATCCTTGCGGACATCCTCTTGTGATGTTAGTGGTTACTGTTGCATTACCGATGGTGAGATGAGTTTTGCGATGTCTAAAATAGTCGGCTATTAGATTGTAAATGTTTTTAGGGCAATTTTTAATTTTTAGTTCATTAAGGATTGTCGGCCACCAGGCGTTGTCGAATGCTCCAGTAATATCAAGAGATACAAGAATTCCAATTTCTTTCTTGGAGAAAACTTCCTTCATCCAGTCTACTACCTTACATATGCGTCTTCCATTGAGCGTTGGGGGAGGAATCCAAATTGATTTTCCCTTAATAGATCGTTCTGAAGTAGGTGATGCATTAATCTATCACTGATTAATTTTTCTAGGCATTTACCCATAACAGGAAGTAGGCTAATGGGTCTGTAAGAAGAGATTGAGCATTTATTTTGGGAGTTAGATTTTGGCAATATCTTTACTATTGCCCATTTCCAGCAGTCCGGAAATACTACTAATTCTAAGCATTTGTTAAACAGTGTTGTAAATAAAGTAGGATGCCATATGTGAACTTTTTTAACTATATATTGGCTGATATATGATCCATACCTGGTGGTTTTATTACATTTTGTTTATTAATAACACGATCCACTTTAAAGGAGAAAGTCATGCCGTCGCTAATGTAGGGCGATGTTTCGATAGAAGTACGGATACTCTTCTGTAGATCATCATCAGCTGTATCACTTGGAAATATTTTTTTGGCAAATGCTTTTGCTGTTTCCTTGTTATTTGTAGTAAATCCTTCTTCTGTGTCTAGTGTGGTTAAGATATTGTTATAGTTTTTTGGTTTTTGACAGTATTTGTAGACAATATTCCATGAATTTTTGTGAGTTTTATCTGAGCAAAAATGTTTCCAACTATTTTGTTTAGCCTTAACTATCATTATTCTGTAATCATTTTTATTAACTTGTATTTCTGTTCATACTGTATTCGGAGTAGTTCACAACGTGTTCTTTTCAATCTACGGTAACTTGCTAGCACACGTTTCTCATTATTGCTATATCAGGGGTCCACCAATGGTTTTTTGCAGGTACTGGTGATATCTTACGGAGATGAGCTTCGCATATATTTTATATTATTTTGGTCAATTTAGACACCACATAGTTTACATTGTTTTTTTGTATTGGAAGACCGAACCTGTTCAAGGAGAGGCAGAAGTTGATATGAAACTGCAATATTAAAATTATGCCAGACAACATTTGTTATCCTATATTTACATGTTGATGCATTGGTGTTATTATTCCTTATATGAGAGGAAGTAGTTTCTATTTCTGTAATGAGTAGTTTATGATCCGATAGACTCGGCACAGTTCCGATTGTCCAATTGGAAATAAGATGTGTAAGGGATGTCGTACAAATGGTGATATCAACATAACTGGTATTATCCCCACTAACAAATGTGGGAGTGTCTGTGTTATTAAGAACATGTAAATTATTTACACTGCATAAGTCAACCAACTTTTACCTCGAACATCGTTTATAGAACTGTACCACATTGAGTGTTTTGCGTTAAAATCGCCTGTAAAAAGAATATGTTTTCCTCTTAATTCGGAACAAATCTTACATAGATTTTTTTAAAAATATTATCGAAATCACATAAAGGGTCACAATATACATTACATATATATTTGCATTAACCACCACACAATAATAATAATAGTTTTATTTTAATAATAATAGTTTTATTTTACCTGGCAGAGTTAAGGCCTGAAGGCCTTGTCTACCACTCAACCAGGAGTATAATACTGTGCAATGTTCAGGATTGTTCGACATTTTGTGTTCGATACAAGGGATTAGAAGATCATGGTGGAGAAAATTGATTGCAGCACGGTGATTGGGAAGATAGAAATTAATGGATAAAGTTAAAGTGATATAACTTTGAAAAGGAAGATGTTAACCCTGTTCAATAAAATAATGGCTGATCTATTGCTCGTGTATATTTAACGCGCATTCACGCTCAGCCAATATTCATTTCTGTAAGGTCCATCGGAATATTAATTTCCCGCCTGGGTCTTTTCCCAAAACGGTTTCCCAGAAAAAAAGGGGTGAAGACTTCTATTGTCACTCATTCCAGTCACATGATCTGCTTATATCAATCTTCTAGATAAATTTTTTCTCCATGGCGCGACCAGCCTAGAAGGCCCTCCTTAGTCTACCAACCAGCTGCCGACCTCACAGTCCCAAGTGTCATATACAGAGGTGAAACATTTATTCAGCCAGGATAGGGGTAACATATGGTTAGTATGTCGGGTCTCCTAGCCATTATAGCTGGTTTTCTCAACATGACTCGGGCAGTCTTCGGACAACGATATAATTATATAATTCCTCTTTGTGAAGCTTTCTCCATTCCCCAAGGATTGAATAATCGCCTCGGGATCCTATTTTATTTCCTTAACTTGAAATGCATGCAGGATCTGCATGAAACCCCCCACCACTGAATTGTTTTGTGTACTGTTTCTGAACTTAATTCCTCAGGAAATTACATATTCTTGTATTCTCCCTGTAACTAGTACTTTTCACAGAGCAGTATTGACTTTTATTTCTAAAGAAGTCTCTGAAATTGTCTTCTGTGGTTTATATGAACCTCGTATATAGATGAGAAATCCGTGATTTATATTTTTGAAGGAACGATAACTTTTGCATTCCTTAATATTCCAAAGCTACCTACTTCAAGGTTAATTAATGGCAAGTCTAGAAATATATAAAGTATGTTGTACTTCTATTACCACTTAATTAAATTGTAATGAAATTGCATTTTCAACAACATAAACTTAGTTTTAACACACTAATATATTTCTTTACATTGGGGTCCGTATGATCCCCGGTATGCAGAAGGTATCCAGGATAAGGTGTAGAAATTGGGTATGAATTCTAGGGTTATTGTATGATCATGTTTTACGTCTATAGATTATCACAATTATTATTATTATTTGTTTGTATTTTCTCTGAAGGACATATCAGATATTTTCATCTAGAATTCTCATCAAGCTAGAGAAAAATGGGGATTGAGATATAAGGGAGAAATGCTTATAAAATACTTAGTTGCAGGTACTTATATTCGGAAATGCTTGATTATCATTTATAACCGTTATCACTAAGAGCACGTGCCCCATGTTAAGTCACGTTTTTTTCCTGTTCCTCTCCTTGTTTATTTTAGGTAACAATAAATTACAATAATCTACCTTGACCTTGAAGTTGCATTATTTGTTAAGCTGTTTGCCATGTTTCCGGACTCTCTTCGCTTGATCGATGTGCAAACGCACCAAAGAAAATTCTCTATTTAGTTTAAAGTACACATCAGTACTCATTATCATTAATTTTTATTTTATTTTGTGAAATTCAAGATTCAACAGAGCTATTTAATACTACGACCTTGGAGCCTATGATTAACTTTATGGTTAAACTAGTATATTCTGTAAATTAACTTATTTATTTTTCTTCTTTAGAAGTAGGCCTATATTTTTTATTAGCATCATTACTGATACCTATATGTTATTTCGTAATTAATGTATGTTTTATATAATTGAAATGTCATTCGTTAAGAGTTGTGAAAAATTGTTACAGTATTCAGCAAGGAATTTTGAGTTTCGGTGATCATTTATTTGAGAAAATGTGTTTTTTTATTTAAAAATTGCGTCAAATTCCTATCCATAACTGTAAACTGAGATATTAAATTATTTCTTTTGTTAATCATGATTATGGCTTAAACTTAAGAAAATGTCACCTGTTAATGTCTTAAATAAATTATATTGCATCGAATATATCTTCCTGCCCTGTACTAGCTCTAGTGACCTATTAAGGTCTCATAGATCTTCTAAGTGATCTTCCTAGAGATGTCTTTCCTCTGGGATGATAATTTAAAATTTGAAGACGGATGCGGGTTCGATCCATGCATAGAAGGTGTTTCTGCCAATTATTCCTGTATGTAGATGTGTGTTCCATAACAAGAGATTTTCTCTTTTAATCTCGGGTACCCTTTTGTTCTTAAGAACTTGATTTCACTAGCAGTGACTCTGTTTATATCTATTTTCCCTGTAGTCAAATTTTCGCTTGCATAGGCAAGTTTTATAATTCTATTCAATAAATATTGTCAAGTTGTGGTGAGAAAATCACACTAAAAAGTAATGGAAATTGAACCACTGTTGATTTTTTTTCTAAATTCCGTTCGCATGCCTTAAAACTCGACCATTTGTAGGCAGTTCCCGGTTTTATTTGGTAAACCAATATTACAACATTAGCATTAGGTTTGGTCACTTCTGGTGAGTCATGTCCAGGTAGAACTAGTTGGCATAAAGGGATACCGAAAATATTTTGACCTTTACCCACAACCCTACTTTGTTTGTATTATGAGCATTTTTTTCATTTCCAGTCATTAATGACAGGATGCCGTTTTATTAAATGGCCATCTTTTTACCTGCTATTCACTTTGACGTGTTACCCAAACTTCAGTCATAGGACCTCACATTACTTTATCCTTTCGTTGTAAAAATACTTAATGATCTTATGCATTATGTGATATGATATTTTATGTTTTGGATGGGATTTAGGTTATCATGAGGAAGGAAGAGTTTTTTTTAATGACTTTTAACAAAACATAGGCATTTGAATAGCCTGTGAATACAAAATGTCTAGGACTACAGGTCTATATATATTTTTTAAGTATATAAACACACTAAGTAGTGTGAAAACTAGCGGAACTCTCATTGCGAAAATGCAATTCAAAATTGGATTTTAATTTAAAAAATTAACCATAATTAAAACATAAGGCGACCTATCCCCTACGTATAGACCTCTAAGTTAAAAAAAATTGATATTATCCCATCAACCATTATTATTCTAAAATAACCATTAATCCAACTATTCTGATAATTATGTTATAGTTTTCTTTCCCATACGTCCGATAGTTGTGCAATTGCTGGATCATTACTTCCATATAAGTAAAGATTCTTATTCGAAAATAAAATCTTACTGTCAAATGCTATTTTTCTTTCAGAAAGTTATTAAATAATATATGTAAGTAGCAATTCCCAGTTTATCATCTTATCGCTCAGTTTTTAAAGAAAATAACCATAATATTAGAAATTTTGCGTTTCCCCCCCCTTTTTTTTTGTAAAATGAATTTTGCCAGGATCCCGGCTTTTGCAAAATTATTGGGACTGTACAAAATATGTTTATTGTTTCTTAAGGAAATCGCCTTAATTAACACGGCAAAGCAGATAAAAACAAAAAAAAAAACAAGTGCTAGAATTATACGTAATGTTGCTGTTTGATTTTTAACTTAATACGTAAATCCTCAGTAATTAAAAATACATGCACAAATAAGTATGGAGAATTTTTATAACAATTGCTTGTAAGTATATAAACAATCCCTATCTTTTCACAGGTATTGAAAAATATCCCCGATTTTCATTCATTGAAAGCGTCCTGTCATGCTGATTTATTCTTATCCATTCAATAAATTGGCAATCCCTCCTCTCGGGACAAGCTGCTGTTTTGGTGATTGCGCGAGCATAAGGCATCACGTCACCACCCACTGGCAGTTTTAATTCGTGTCACAAGCAGAAAGGGGTTTTTGCTTGCAGCATCTGTCACAACCCCGCATATTTTTACCACAAGAAGTAACGCAACATCTGCCCTTCCTCGCAATATTATAAACATCTCTTTCATTGTTCGCTAGACACCTGACCTTTTTGCAAATACGGTAACTTATTTGGAAAAAGGGCGTTAACCCTTGCTGTTTGTCCAACATTTCGCATCTGCTGCTGTTAAAAACAAGGTCTGGGTCGCTAAGTCACGTGGTGATAGAGGGCAAGGACAAGGCCAGTCGTGCCGCAGTCCAATTCCAATGATCTGTAATATAAATCTCACAAAATCAAATATTTTAAAATATATTATTTACTTTTAAAAACCATTTTGTACCACCATTGAGGTTACAATTATAAAATCGTACCTGAGATCTCAGTCTCAACTAAAATCTCGGTTAAAACATTTAGTAGAAGGTATTAGAGACATCTCCTGTTGAATACTAGTCCGTATGGTATACAAATTAGTCACCGAAATTAAAAATATCAGCTGCTGGAGATGGAATACGTTTAAGAAAGATCTTCAACGAAGTTTTAGCTGAGATCCCAGATACATTTTTATATTTTTAACAGTTTAGACCTTAAATGCATCTTCATTTTCAATTTTCCATAATATAAATAAACTTGTTTCTAGCCTTCTTCAAGATAATGAAGTCTGAATGATTGTAAATAGTCATTAATAGTTAATTATCATTTCATAATTTACTAAAACTTAATATCAGTGAAATTGTATAATATAAATGAACTTATGATATAAAAATAAAGCCTGTTGGTATATAACAAAAAAAAATCATAAACGAGATATGATCTAACAATGTAACTATCAAAGCTCTTTATCGAAACCTATCTTAAAATTTTGTTGACAAAGTTATCATCTAGTAAGGATTAATGTATAAAAAATCAGCAACGAATTCCAACTATAAGGACCTGAGATCAAGATCGGAATATTTTGTAGCATGACAACTCGGCAAAAGCATTTGAAAAACCAACTATCTCCCGCACTCATTTCAAGTGCTGCCCAAACAAAACGTTTAAATATATATATATATATTTTAATAAATTGGAGTCTATCGATTTCGGTTATTTACAATTAGAATTCGCAGCTTATTTTTCGTCTTTTGCCACAAAACATAATGGAGAAGCTGTCATAAAAATGTCAAGGTAGATTTCGGTATGAGAATGTTGACAGTGCCCTTATAAGACGTATAATAAAAATATCGCGCGTAAATCGTGAAGTTGGTGCATTGTTTTTGAATACATTTCAATTAACGAACAAACTAAAACCGCTGTTTTTAGAAAGCATGTAGAAATATTTTTTTCCAACTGAAGAAGCAAATTAATTGAAACCTCACAAATTCATCACAGGGAAGAGTATTTCTATTTGCTGTATTTCTTCGTCTGTAAATAATAATTCTTAAAGTAGGGATCTTATTTATGTTTCGTTGGCAGATTTAGGGATAACAATAAATTGTAAATGTCGTAATGTTTTAAAGGTAAGGAATAGGTTACTATTCCGCATTCCAGATTTCTACTTACTGTCTGTCTATAAATAGATCAGAGCTTTTCTTTTAAAATTATAGAGGTAGTTAATATATGAAAGTGAAAACAAATTGAGTAACTTTATCAGTGGGCATTAACTGGTTTCAGACGTTTCAATTTAACAATAACATCCTTAAAGAGAACAAAAGATTTTATTGTTCTTTCACTATGATAGCCATATTCTGAATTTAGGATCGAGAACTTCGCAACATGACGATACCTAGAGTTTCGTGTGGCCTAAATTACCCATTATTAACCTATTATATGGGAGAGGTCCACCGCTGTGGTCTCGAGGTAGCTTGCCGTCTTGTCACGCAGCGGGCCCGGGTTCGATCCCCGGTCGGGGCAGTTTTTCTGGGTGAGGTTTTTATCGGGGTTTTTCCTCGCCTGTAAGACAAATGTCAGGAAAACTTTAAGGCCCAAACGGTCCCCGAAATCATATGGCCATAATCCTTATCATCATCATCCTTCACCGGTGTGGAAAGCAACGGGAAGCTACCACACCTACAATTCCCTAGTAAAGCTGTAAGCATAGCATGAAAATGCTATGATTGCAATGAAGGACCTGCCTTCTGCAGAATTACTATGGATGGATATGGGAAAGAAAAACGTAATGAACTCTTTTTTTTTTCTTAATTTTAAATTATGGGTCACATACATACATTTTTGACAACATAAGGAGTGGAGGGTCTCCCCGGATGAGTGAACAGTTCAGCGCCAATACCACCTCCGAGAAAACACAGACATTTAAGAAAAGCCAGATGATTTACACATGCGTTCATACTTAAGGCGAATATGATAGGGTGATTATGATGACCAAATAATGATAGGGTACTATTTTGGCCTTAAAGATTCGCGACATTTATGTTAAAGGTGAGGAAAACCCCCGACAAAATCCTTCAACCAGGAAACTTATCCCGATCGGATTCGAACCCGGGCCCACTGCGTGCAAGGCAATGAGACCATGGCGGTGGACATGAATAAACTTCGCCAAGAACCCGACTACTACTGGCGGGAACCATTCAAACATAACTATATTACCTCTACACCACAATAGCGATCTTCTCATAGTCAGGATTTATGTTTTGTTGGAAGTATTTTCAATGTTTTTAGACTGGTACCTTTTTAATATCAATATAACGTACAGACAATTCACAAAAATCTAACCAAATTTTTCAGTGTGTATCTATGTGACACTTGATTTACTCTTTTATGTGTACTGTTTACATGTTGTCTATATATTTTGACTTGTTTGCTGTTACAGGCTCTCTACCGCCTAGCCCTGCGGATTCCGGCGTCTCGGACGTGGACAGCAGCAGCAGCGGTCACACGTCCAACGACGAGCTCAAGGCGCGCCTCCAGCCCACACCAGGTGAAAATTCAATTTATTTAAATTTACTGTAATATGTATAGCATTCACATAAACACTAATATTGTTCGATCAATATTTAAAACCATTGCTAATCAATTAGTTTTGCGTTATAAGAATACAAATTAATCTATAATATATAGATTTAAAATTGTAAATATACAAATTTTTAAATTTAATTATCAGAGTGCTCAGGTTAATCCAAATTAAGTATAATTCGATTGCTCAAAAGGAACAAGGAATGGGACACGCGAGAAAGGCCAATCAGTGTCTCTCCTGGCAAAATGCAGACGTACGTAACCTTGTATTGTTCGCGTGCCTCGTGTTTAAAACTTTTTTATAATTACTATAGTCGTCCTCGACCTAAATATTGTCCTAAGTTTTAAAGATGAAGAACATTATTTAAGTTTAAACCATTTATGCTCAGTTCAGTAACATAAATATCTTATATGTAACTTGTATAAATGCCAATGATTTTTATGAAGTTAATGATAATTTGCGAAATTGTAACGAATGTAGCAAGACTGTATGTCAGTTGATCACCAGCATCTTTAAATGTGTCTAAAAATAGCTACACCCGCCGAATTTAACATGAACGCCAGTTTTTGATAAATAATTAAATCTGACAGCCAAAAGTACTAAATGTTAGACCTATTATAAATTAAGTAATTCTGTGAAAAAATAAAAGGTGTCTAGGACCAAATCTAAGCTAATTGAGCGTTAAGAATAGTGATAACATTAATAATAATAATAATATTTAATTTTCTATGTATTTAGCATAATCTTTCTGTATCTAAATTTTTTTTGTTCGCCAGATATCTCTATCATTCTAATTTAATTCTTTAGATAATTTCTCTTGCATGGTATCATTGCGATAACAAAACTTTAAGCTGAGATTGATAAGATCTCTTATTTTTAGTGCCGACGGCGAGGACACCGGATAGTCCTGGACCCGGTCATCACGGGTACTCGCAGCTACCACATGGAGGTTTCCTTGCCCCCTTACTACCACCATCATCACCATCAAGCACCACCATCACTCCATCAGTCTAGGAGTAGTCACCAACCACAGCAGCACTACCCGGGCAGACCACCATGTAAGTACCTACAGTTGATTTGTCTTATTTTTCACTCATATTCTATATGTATCATCTCGGCGATTACTTAAATTGTCATAGCGGGATTTAGTGTTTAGTTTCCCACATTCATTGATTGCGTTACAATATATTTAACAATAGCTGATAATTTTCTAGCGCCATGGGGATGATGTTCTCTCATCCATACACAGGGCATAGCTATTCCGTTATAGGTGAAGGTAATCTCCAATTTCTGATCAAGCGGAATTCAAAATAAGTTACGCCTAAACGAATCTGATCAATAAGACGGACTAATGAGGCATTAACAAATTTTGAGATAAGATTTTTTTTGTATAGGTGAATGTATATTCGTCCAACATAGCTCAGAAACCTTTTAAAATGATTTATTCGCCATGAAGTTGTTGGACCATTTCTATAGAACAGAATAACTAATACTTTATAAAATAGTACTGTATAGCGTAGTATTTTTTTTAGATTTAGATTCTTTACTTATTACGTCAGAATTGAGCAAATATATTATTAATAGACTACCAATAAAGTTGATGGTACAATTCCGTTGAGGTGTTAGAGAATATAAAAATGATATATAAAATTATAAAAATTGTACCTTGTTTTGCAGCCCACTGAACTTTAAAATAATTCAAGCATTGTAGTAATTTCGGATAATAGCTGGAGAGTAGCAAACAACCTGCTGAGGATGGGACTGGTCCCGAAAGGTCTACAATGTTTTAATTATTCTATCAGATGAGGGGACTGTAAAACAAGGTACAGTTTTATAATTTTATATTATACTTTTTATATTCTTTAATATATTATTACTCATGCAGGGTAAAACTAGGTAATTTCGTGATTGAAGTTTTCCTGATACTCTATCTATAATGGCGTAGATGACAAGGCAAAGCTAATATTTGGTTACCTTATTTTCTCATAGATGTTATTGAATGTCATCCTGTCAATATATCGGCCCAAAGAGACATCTAGCAGACAACTAAGGTATTACTAGGACGTTTAGGTCGATAAATTTTGCTTAGAGGCTTCTTTATTCAGGCTTAAGGATCTTCTACGACCCTGAAAATTTTCAGACTCGGGACCCACGGCTTAAAGTCCCTCCCGGTGGAATAGATCCTTGGAATTTCCGTTTTCCTGAAACGTTTTAAAAACTAATTAAAACTTCTAATACTTTCTTCATTATTACTTTTTTCATGTGTTTAGGAAGAAGGAATAATGAACATATGAGCATTAAAATTGTACTTACGTAACCGTTAGACTAGTTATTGCTTAGAAAAATATTCCCTATTTATTGTATGTAATCATTAACATTGATGATGGCGTTAAAAATAACATTTTTTTATTATTAACTTTCTCTCCATAGCGCTACAGTCCTCGAAGCTTCTTATCTTACCAATCAGCTGCTGGCCTCGATTACACGTGTTGACGACGGGTCTCCCGCCATTATAGGTGGTTTTACTTAGCCTGGATTCACTAACCCTTCCCATAAACTGGGAGTAATTATTACAAGAGTCTTCCTCCTTGCGAACATGTTCCAGCGCGCATTCCATATTATCCGCCAAGACAGGATATCAAGATCTAGGTACTGGATGAATATTGATTGGACAAAACCACATTAAATATTGAACTAAGAATTATTTACATTCAAATTGTCACAGGTTCATCTTTATATATGACTACAGGGAATAAGTTAAGTTTAAAAAAGGCCTAAATTATTAAAATGTAGTATGACAATCTCCAAAGCCTTCTGCGTACTGTTACGAACTCGGTAACCCAGTTTCAGAGTTTGTTTCTTGGTAACTGTAAAGAATGTGCATGTTCTCGATTTAAAAAATGCTCCTTTGAAAAGTGTTATTATTTATTTCCTGTTTATACAAATATATGCCTCATCTTTGAAATTAAATGCTATTCAGAATTACAGTAAATACACAATTTTAATTAATGTGAGTTTAAAAATAATCATTGCGACGTTTTTCTGTTCCTCAAATAAAATAATTCTCAATTTTATATTGTTGAATGCAAACTATTTTTATTATATAATTTATATAAAGCGTTAAAATATAGACTAACAGTTTTTTTGGCGAAATGTGAATTCCTAGTTTAAATTAACAAAGACATAAAATATTAGTAAACAAAGTTGGAAGATGTTGGTATTATTAGTTAAACTGAAAGTGATTATTATAATAGTTTATTCTCAGAATTTCTGATATAATAGTGACTTGAAATTCGAGTTCTCCAGTAAATTCCTCACGTTATTCACGTCCACTCGTTGTGACGTAATGTTCTTCTCGTGATCCAACTAGCATGAAATTGTGCAAAACCGTGACTTCCAATTTTGGGAAGAAATTTAAATGTCAGTGGAATGCGATCAATCTCATTTTATAGTTAACAAAAGTAAACTATGTTCCTTTACGATTATTTCGAATAATACTGTGTTACACCTATGGGTGAATTGTGCGTTTGTGCAGTGTTTTTGAAAACAGGCACTGTAATAAAAATGAAAGTTTTCAATTTATTGAGAAGTTTACAATAATGTAGAATATTTACTAGAGCTCCTTCATGATGATCCTGGACCTACACCCTGCTGTTGGTCTTAAACACACGTGTCCACTAAATGGGTGTCATGTGGTTAGCATGTCGAATCCCCCAGACGTTATAGCTATTTTCCTCAACCTGGAACTTATACTAATATTACCGTAGCTACAAATTCTTCACGATGCGGATGGGCATCGGTCTCGAAATTCTATGAAAAAATCTTTTCCGTAGGGATTCGAACCAGCACGTGACCGTAGCTCTACATCAGATACTTCAGATCGTCGTTTCCCAACCTGTGAAATATTTCATGGGGTTCGCCAAAACTTTTCAGTAATGGCGGGTTTCAAGGTTAGGTCTATTATTGTTTCCTTCATTTCTGCAGTATTGTTATAATAATAATAATAATAATAATAATAATAATAATAATAATAATAATAATAATATAATGCGTAGTATTATTGTTATTATTATTGTTGTTATTTTAAAATTAAATTAATCCTACAATGCCCCTTGTTACATATGTGTAACATGGGAGATTTATCACATTAATTTCACGAATGCCTAATTTATAGTTATGTAACAACGTTAGTAATACATTTGATTTCGCTACAACTAGGCCTACACATTGTGTAACTTTTAAGCCTTAACTAGGGTAACTTTAGGTTTTAACCGTTAAGGGTTAAGTTAATTTAAGGTTATTAAACATTTCGCTTGTAATTAAATTTTATGCTACTGTTGGTATATTTAAAAGTTCGCCCAGCTCAGATCTTCGTGGAAGGGGTTCGCGAGTCGAAAATGGTTGAGAACCGCTTTCCTTAGATCATCAGTTACGGCGCGGAACAGAAGATTTACAATTCCGCGAATGTAAAGGTCTGAGTCATTTAATCATAAAATGGCTTAGGCGTGAAAATATTTTGTTCTTCAATATATTAAATATAGTTTAACATCTCAAACTTTTGTTCATTTCCAGTTAAAAATATGTCGAGATGTAAATGTCCGTTCGAGTTTCTATTGTGAAGAACAGGAGTAACGTGTTTCCTCTGATCGCGGCACCAATGCTATGCACAGTAGACCATTGGTGGGGCTGCCACCTGAAAGCTTCAGGTCCAGCCCAAAAGTTTAAATTTTATAAAACAATGGCAGTCCCTGTACTTTTGTATGGGAGTGAATCTTGGATTATCACTATCAAACAAGAAAGTAAAATCCAAGCAGCCGAGATGAAATTTTTAAGAAAAGTAAAAGGATGCACTAGAATGGATCAGATAAGAAACGAGGATATCCGTGAAGAACTGCAGATCTACTCCATAGAAGAAAATATATTTGACAACAAGATTCAGTGGAAAGAACACGTAGAAAGAATGGAAGAAAGCAGATTACCGAATAAAATCTTACATTATTTTCCGAGAGGAAGAAGAGATGTCGGACGTCCTCGGAAGAAATGGTCTTCGATCTATTAGTGAAGACGGAACAGGCAACTAATGCCTAAACCATGAAGTGAAGAAGAAGAAGAGATATAAAAGTTCAACATAGTCTAATAGTATCAATTTTGTGAGTTATCAGAAATTACAGGATATGCTAACCATCTAATCACTCATTTAAATTTATAAAAAGAAAAATAGTTACCAAAACTAAAAAAAGTCAACCTTTGTATGTAGGCCTATATTTGAGAGTATCACAGTACTAGTAAAACACTTGAAATTGGTCCAGTACTTTAAACGTTATTGAATTAATTTTAAAGCCCATTAATTGGAATTAATGCAAAAAAAAACGATTGGACATGTGAACCAATTACAATGGCTAATGTCAATAGAGCCGCGGTTATCCAAGCCCCGACTAACCGAGTTCCGGGTTAATCGAGCTAGTAAAAGAATCCCCTTTAGCCACATTGAAGGATGCAAAGCGATAGAAAAGGCCATCGAGTACCTGGACCAACATTTAGTGACAACTTCAACAGACCTACTGCTACAACAATTGCGTGAAACGGCGGCAAAGAAGCAAGTTCCGTTTTAAACAGAAAACACTTCTCTGGACTTTTGAAGAAATAACTTTTTTAAACTGGAACATGTATGTATTATGTCTTTTTTATTTCACAATACAATAGATGCCATTTTTCACATCTTTAAACACGTTTCCATTAATTTCACCAGTTTACCATACGTTTCCCTCTCGATTTTTGGCAGAGTCCGTGTAATTCGAGTTTTCTACCATCCGAGATACCCTCGGTCCACATTACCTCGGATAATCGAGGTTCTACTGTCTTTTCAAATGTATTACGAAAGAAGCATCGCTGAGGTCACTATGTAAAAAATAAAATTGTTACTTAAGATCTCAATCGTCTTCAACTAGGTAAAATGTTGTAAAATACTTTCGGAAGAACAAGCTGGAAATGGAATATATGTTCCTCCTTTCGGTACCAATTTTATTTGTTAACTTTTAATAGCATGATGCTTAGGAAATTTTAAGCTACAATATATACCAGTACTGTATTAAATGAAATGTACCACATATTTTAGCAAAGGGAGCGCCGATATTGTAAACTAACGCACAACTATGTACGTTTTTAATGTGAGCCGCGCTACAACAACGTCCTCCCCCAGTTTCAGTTCGAAATTTGTTAACTACAAATTGTAATATAGTTGTAGTCTCGAATAAAGATCCATACACATACAGCCTAAAGAAATGTATGTATCTACAGGCCTATATCTTTATTGTGGCTGATCGCAATGTTTTCTATTGTTTAATTTTTAATTAATAGGTCTACGTTATAAAGAAATCTCTTTTAATGCCCACTTGCCATCTAGAGCTTTCTGTTTGCCTTGAATCAAAATTAAATATAAAATAAAATGAAAGTTAATGCCAATGATTTCTTAAAATTATTTTTGTTCTAATTATTGTTGCATTTGTTCTGTATTTTTGTTTGAAGCTTGAATGAACCTTTGATGATAATTGTTTACCAAAATTATTTACGTTCAGCTTGCGCAATTATACATTTAAAAAAAACAAATAATTATTTTGTCTGGAGCACATAACTTTGTCTTTACAAAAGTTGAATTTGATATACAAAGTATTAAATTTATCTGTTTTGCACTTTTCACCTCCGGGTAGTAGATTTATCATTCAGATAGTAATTATGAATAAATTATAATAAATACAGGAACAAATTTAAAGTCATTAACGGAAATACTGTACTTTGATATGCAAATTTTGTAGTAACAGCAGAGGGTAAATTTGGCAAAAAAAATCAACTCCACATAAAACAATTACATTAACTTTTCAGTATTTTTCCTCCAGCAAGTCAGAGTACTTCAGTTTTTCTATTGTCTTCCTGAAGAAATTATTTTCTGCCGGTTTTTATGTAAGAATCAAATATTTTTAAAGGGCTTGACATATAAACCATACAAATTATAAAGTTGTTCCATGGAATTTTCATTTTACTACCATAATTATTTTGAGGAGTAGATTCACCAATCTACCTAATGGTATTGAACACAGAATAAATCCTCCCTCTTGAATAACAAACTTTTGCCGTTACTTCATATGAAGTCTACAACAGAATATTATTGGGACTTTGGAGATTTAAAATAGAAATTAATTGATATTCTTAAATAAAATGAGAATTGTCGTGGACGCATCCGCGTTGAAATGAGCGGGCAGGAAGACGCGCGAATTGGAAGGGAGGTGGTATGGATTGGGAACAGCCGTCTGCTGACGCACTACCTGGGGAGTGATCCCGCTGGATTGAGCAGCGGCTGGCGGGGCGAAGTACCGACTCAAGGTCTTCTGGAGAAAATAGCGCATGATGAAGAGGGGAGGGCAAACTTATTATGGACCATCTCATCAACTCCTCCAACAGGGAAATGCCAATCGTGTTCCCAGAATCCTTTCCCAGGAAATTGTTTTCATGTTTCGAGTGCAGCAAATAATTTAGGAATGTGTGATTTTGTATATATGCAAGTTTCGGTATTTTTAGGTTCCGGAGATTATGTGTCAAGATATGTTTTTATTTTATTGATAAGTTGACTATGTAAACATGAGAAATTGCAACAGTTACAAATAATCCACTGTATAACTACTCCCTTCTTGTCATCTCCAAATGAAGAATTTCAAACCCAGAGGTTTGATACCTCAACAATTATTATGAAAACACTTCATTTTTCATAATTTCATAATTATTCGCCTTCAAATATCCCCCAAATAATTATTTGCAAGATAATTAAGCATAGATTAGAGACCTTTCGAGAATCCGGTAAGTTATTATAGGTCTGTAATATTATATAATAACCTCTCTCCCTTGATAAATCAGATTCATAATACTCTAATAAGTCCTATAGTCAGACCGTTGGATTTTTATTATGTAATTTGATACAGGAAAATAATAAAAATACATTGTTAGTAAGGTGCTAATTTTGTATGCAAAGTATCTAATCCCTTGTCATAATAAATATGCCATTTTATAATATGAATAATGTACCCGTCGTGCTAGCTTACGTGATAGCATGCCTGCTTCCTGACTAGCGAGTCCTGGTTTGATACCAGAAGGGGTTGATCATTTTAATTATAACATTTTCAATCTCGTGGCTAAAAGGGGTGATGGTTACAACTTTTAATCGTTAGATTGTGCACCAGATACCTGAATTCAATTCCAAACCTCTGCGGAATGCATATGTTGAAAAATCACCAGGTTTTATCTTCTCTCGTTATATCCTCTCGCACGAATGTACACGACACAAACTCTTAAAAACATACACTTATCCCACACTCCTCATCCACTTGAAATCACCTATGTAACGTGGTCTGCCGAAGTTGTGCAGACGCATGAAAAATCTAGTGGGCTCTATTGGAACACATAATATGCATCTGTGAGAATTTTTTTCTTCTAATGGCATGAATTTAAAATTACCGTAGTGGAATATGGTATTTTAATTCAAGAAAATAATTCTTATCGTTTTGTAAAAAAAATATTCAAATAAGGAGATTCATTTTAGATTTTATACTAATGGGATTTATATTAATAATTGTAGAAATTAAATAACTTTGGATTTTTTTTTTTCAAGTTTAGAATCGGAGATTTGTTTATTTGCGAAGAAGGCGATCTTCCCAAGGCGGATAGACCTACTGTATATAATAGCATGGCATTTACATATTAACTTTTTTCTGTACAGGTAAGCAATAGAAAAAAATCTCGTCCATATGAGGATAAATTTAATGTAGTTTAAACATAAAATCAATATAGATTAGTGATAAGATTTGACTATACTGCCACAGTGTAAAACGAAATTATTTTATCGATTTTATTTTGTAAATTATACGATTTATTCTTATATTTTCTTAAATAAGTAGTCTTCTTGACAAGTTGAGATTAAATAATATAAGTGATTAATAGACATTCTTATTGGAAGAAATTAAATACCTTACAATTTAGCAGTAAATACTTGAGACGAAATTATAAATACTTTCTTCGTACATAAATGCTGTAACATTTCGTTCTGTTAAAACTCTTAAATTGTATGAAATAATTAGATTTTACTAAGTGCTAAAAAGTTTTGGCACAAAATGGTTGATTATATCGCAAGAAGATGAAGCGCCAATTAAATGGCAGAGTTAGTCTTTACGTAACCCTTCTCTCTCCTTTTAATATTTATGTATCGATAACAGGGAATGAGTGGGGTGGTAACGCAAGTTATGTTGTCGGCGTGCAGGGAGCGCTAGTGTACTGTGCGCAGGCGCAATTCCTTGTTGACCTTCAGCCGGGCTCTAGAAAGTCAGTGTGTCGTTGAACCAGGCCATCATAACCAAGGCATTGCGGAACTGACACGTGATCGCCAAGCGCTTCGTGTGGGCGAGCTCGGAAAAAAAAATGTTGCACGAACCTTTAAGGACAGGAAATGGATTAGACTATTTGCTAGCTTAATTAAAATTGTATTATTCTAAATACAATATATTTGCAAATATCAGTTTATTTTAAATTATATATTTTGTTTACAAAATAATGAGCCTATGTCCGTGAATTCGTGGCTTCGTTGATGTTTTATATAGTATTGTGGAATGTAAATCTGAAATTGAAATTCATGAGTGAATTTACGCGCGCACCACACTACACACATGCATATTAATGTGGATAGTTTACAAAATGAAACTGTAGCAATTGAATTAAACATTAAAAATTTACTATCATTAATATCTATGAAAGATTCTTGTTAGGTATTAAATTACATTAAAATATCTAGGTATAATTTTGGCGCATGCTTGGCATTTTGATTTATTAGATTTTTATATATTTCTTTCAATGTAATGTGTTTTATTTCATTCAGTGTTTGAAACATGGATAACTTTTATTCAAATAAATATTATTGATAATGGACGTACACACTTTGGAACATGTATATTTATTGTATTATGAAGTGTAATCAGAAAGTAAGAGAAATTACTTAAAATGAACCCTTAAGGACAGATGAAAATTAACTTGAAACTAAGTGCAACTGAGTGTAGCTAATTAATTATATTAGTCTAATGAAAATCCAGTAAAATATTTGTTTGATACATATCACATTTTGAGATTAAATATGAAAATATAAATATGCATCATGTTCCCTATACAATTTCGTGATATTTTAAATTGGCTATTCTGTAGGAAATGACATTTATAAACTGTAGTCACACGTATACTAGGCCTAACTACATTATATTTTCATATAAATAGCGTAAACATAAATTTAACTAAGATAAAATACAAATAATGTTATTATAGTTTAATAGAATTTCCAGATAAACATATTGTTAATAAAATAAGATCCAGTAGGCCTATGACAATGGTGAGACAGAAAAGCGTCTGGTGGTCTTGGTTCGATCCCGGATAGCGGAAAGATTGAGGTTTTTCTTCACTGATACGTATCCTATCTGCCTTCTAAAATGAGTAATGGGGGCATTTTGTTAGTAAAGTCGGCTACTTAGTCTTAAATTATTTTTAGTGCTGTTGATCAATTATTGGGTCCTATGTGTCCACGCCAAATGTACCTTCATGATCTATTAAAGCGGTACATTTACATTTATATGGTAATGACATTAAAAAACGATCAATTAGCTCTTTTAATGATATAAAACTAAATTTACTGGTTTGAGATGGGCAGAAATTTAATAAGAGAAAATATTAACTAAAAACTTTTGAAAGGATATTTAACTGAAGATAGAAGAGAGTAAGGAAGACGATATCGGATGGAAGGCCCAGATATGACATTGATGAACCTGACAGATGAAAAAGAAAAGAGTCTAAATGGCCATTGTTCGATCCCGGACAGCGAAGAGAGAGAGATTTTTTCACTCATTCCTGTCCTGGGGTTCACTCAGCCTCCTAATATGAATATCCGCATTAAGAAAGTGGAGGATTGTGACAATGGATTATTTTGTAAAAGAACGTAAAAACGAATTGTTGTGTAACTGAAGATTTTAATTTTTAATTAGTAATGTAAACGAATTTTACATACTGTGTTTTTTTCTAAAAGAATGCAATTTTAATGACTATTCAAGAGTTTGTAAGAACATAAAACGTCACTTAATAATATTGATGTCATATCTGAGAAACTTAAACTTTCGCTTGTGTGCCATATGTGCAATGACGGTTTCGATTTCTATGCGGAGTAGGCATTGAAGTTGGTTAACGGATGTGTAAAAGAAATTTAAGAAAGCGAACTATATTATTGTTTTTCCTCACCGTAAGACAAATTTCAGGGAATTTTAAGGTTCAAACGGTTCCTGATCACCATCTGGCCATAATAATCATCATATACGCTTGGTGGCATTGGACAAAAATAAATAATCATTTGATTATGCATAATAAAATGTCTGTAATCTGATTTACACGACAAGAAATTTTCCAGATACAACTAACGTATATTAATAAACAGGATCATCTTGGTGATAATAAAAATGCATTACATGTTATCAATAAAACCCAAAGCACCAAACCAGAATATTAAAATAGTGAACTCATTTAGATAGCGAGGTTATCTTTATCAAACTAGTTATTGATTTGTCAATCAATAACTTGTCTTGATAATGACAGCCTCGCTATCGAAATGCGTTGACTATTTTAACATTTTGATTTGGTGATTTAGGCTTTATTGATAATGTGTAATACAACTAATATATTTTATTATTATTATTATTATTATTAAATCTTGGGCTGTTCTTCTCACAACAAAAGAACGGAATAAATAAAGGTAGAGCAATAATGATGAATGGAGTCTTATGGAACAGACATAATGTAACCAGAAGAAAGAAGTTACAAATATATAATTCAATAGTGAGAAATACTGTCACATATGGAGCTGAAGTTTGGAAATTCAACAAAAAAACTTATATCGATGTAAATGGATTTCTTGAGGAGATCAACAAGATGTTCAAAATTAGAAAAGTAAGAAATGCTGTCATACAAATATATATATTCAATAGTATATTAAATTAGATATAAGCAATTAAATTGATATGGGCACGCACGACGAATGCAAGAAGAAAGGTTATCCAGGAAAACATTAGAATAGTATCCACCTGGAAGAAGAAGGAAAAGAAGACCTCGAAACTCGATGCAAGAAATAAGAACTGGAATGAGAACAAGAGGACTGGAGGAAATGAAGTGGATGGATAGAGATGAGTGGAGAAGAAAAATAAAACTTTAGGCTCAGAAAGTTGTGCAAACATTAAAAATCTGTATATAACAAAAATATATATTTTACTTGCCAAAATGTTCACTAATTGATAGGTAATTCATTAAAACACAAACTTTTCATTACACTTATTTGGATCTTAGTTTACGGTAACCAGGAACAAATTTAGAGAATAAAAGTCAGTATAACGTACATCTGGTTAATAGGACCAGATTCTTTACTGGGTTAAAAGTTGTAGTCCCGACAAGTTCCTGTTAAGTGAATATAAAACTCTGCCGTTATTCAACATGAAGCACAATATTGAAATAAAACTAAAAAAATTAAAAACGAAGGCGTATGTTGCGTGTCGATTTTCAGTCGAGCATGAAAAGTATGTCACATATCAGCCACATAATGTGTTATTTTTTAACTCGCAATATGTAATCTTCATGTTGTGATACGTTATCAAATAGGAAGGCGAAGTTCAGGGTTAGAAAAATACGCAGATAAGGTGTCATTGCTCTTGTGCAGTACCGACCTTGGATGTGATGTGCACATGAAGCAGGTGCGATTGGCTAATACAAGTGGCTCTTATGATAAAAAACACTTATCCAAATTAAACAAGGAATTAGTTTGCAATATCTCATTTTTATGATTACTGCAAATAACTACAGTACCTCCTATTGTTTTTATAAACGTCTGACGACATTATGAGGATATTTTTTTTGTCATGTTTGAGGAAAATATTTTAATTATTAAGTTATAAAACTCGTATGCTTATAATCCACGAAGCGATTATAATTTCTACTTTAAAAAGGGTTTTGATTATTATTATTATTATTATTATTATTATTATTATTATTATTAATCTTTATCTTTGTAACGGGGTTTCATGGAGATTGAAATGCTCGAGCAAAATTATGTGAAAATGAAGAAAAGTAAAAAAAAAAAACTATAATTTACATAGTGGCCCCATATTAGGGCCTATATGTAGGAATAATATTTCATATCAACAGCTTTCTTTAAAACCTAGCAGAATCCAAGTCTAATTTTCCTCGGATTCGATATGTATACATAGACTCAATGGCGCGAATGCTATAAGGTCCTTGGCCTTTAACCCGACTGCTGCCATCACATCCATATTTACCATTTACAGAAGTAGATGATTGTTCAACCACTATATGGGGATGTATTCAGCATGTCGCAGGTTGAGAAAATCAACTATAACGGCTGTGGGACTTAACATGCTGATAACATGTCACTCCTACACTGGTTATACGATCGTCCACCTCTGTAAATGATACACGTGGATGTGAGGTCTAATCTTGTGGAGCCATGGAGAGAGTCAGCATGTCGAGCCCTCCAGCCGTTATAGCTGATTTTTTTATCCTGATATATATATATATATATATATATGTTTGTTTTGCTGAATATAAACACAGGGTACTGACTAAGCCCTAAATATCCTAGAAGCGATGTGACCTGGATGTTAAAACATCTATAAATAAGAATTAAATAATAAATAATTTATAATTAGTTTTCCTTCTCTCCTGTAACATTAGCTTTTTTAGATATTATTATTAGGCTATTATTATTATTATTATTATTATTCAACATCAAGGATAAGACCTTAAGGTCTGTTCCGATCTCATATTATTATTATTATTATTATTATTATTTAATGGCTGTATTATACCGCTTCACTTCATATTACATAATTAGCACCGTTATTCGATTTACTAAAAAGTAAAGGAAACCTGTTTTAATCTAGAAAAGTAACATATATTTTAATTGTGGAGCTTATTGACCGCCATTATGATTATTATTTTGGATCTCAATTTAAATTACCTCGTTCGTCTTACATCATATAGTGGACATTTTGTAACGCACAAATTATATATATATATATATATATATATATATATATATATCCACCGCTGTGGTCTCGAGGTCATGCAGCGGGCCCGGGTTCGATCCCCGGTCGGGACAATCTTCCTGGGTGAGGTTTTTTCGGGGTTTTTCCTCACCTGTAAGACAAATGTCAGAAAACTCAGGGCCTAACGGTCCCCGAAAATCATCCGGCCATCATCATCGTCCTTATCATTATCATCACCATCCTTCACCGGTATGGAAAGCAACGGGAAGCTACCACACCTATAATTCCCTAGTAAAGCTGTAAAACATAGCACGAAAATGCTATGGTTGCAATGAAAGACCTGCCCTCGGGCAGAATTACTATGGATGGATGTATGGATATATATATTTGATAACACATGCACAGTATTTTAGGATTAGTGTGTGTTTAGAAGTTAGATAGCAATTTTCCCTTTCTGCATTCCACTGATCACTATTAGTAAACTTCACGAAAGTCTCGATTATACGTAAAAAAAAAGCATAAAAATGCACGCGCATTTGAATGTAGGTCTAGGTCAATTCATATATACGTTACAATTTCGTTTTCACCAATGGTTTTTGGTGACGCATCTATTCTTTACAATAATATGGCAAAGAAAGTGTTCTCATTGCTTAATTGGCCATGTCAACATTAACTTTCACACGAATGTTACAAGAAAATACAAGGCATACTTCCACTTTACCTATCTAATAAAAATTGTGATAATTGTAGGTTTGGACATTATTTTAGAGCCAACTGGTTATTTTATCTTTAAAAAAGTAACAAAGCAGTTGATTTTAGACTGACACAGATTCATAAAATGTTAAATATGGCATTTCCGGGAATAAATTTAAATTGAAATGTGTGTAGGCTATCTATTTTTAAATTAAACCGTTAAAATAACGACTTTCAAGCTTTTTTTTACAATGTACCCTAGATTTTCAAGATTATCCACGTGGATAAGATTTGGTGTTGCCGGTGGATTAATGGTTACCAAAGTTTGTGGATTCAAACCCGGCTGTGATCGATTGAGTTTTCAGGGCGAAAATCCTAATTGTTTTTAGTTCACTTTCAGAAGGGACTTAAAGTTGTGTGTCTCGTGTAATTTATTTAATGGACTATAAAAGTACTCAAACCTGAAAAAAGGGCATCTGTAATCAGCAGCTCTCTTTGCTCTTTCATAATTGCCACACTGTTGAGCATAGTTAAGTAACGTACATGGATAATATTAGTTTAAACTTGACGATTGAATGTTTGTGGATGGATGAGATGGAGGCAATTCAAGTTCAGTCATTCATTTACAGGACGTAAAAGTACCTCAAGCTTGGAGAGAAAAAAAAAGGCCTCTATGTGTGCTCTTTCATGCCCAGATCCGAATTGCGACACTTTTAACATCAGCTGTTAAAGAGCGTCGTTAAATAAAACAAAATACATGGATAATATTAGTTAGAACTTCACCTTTTAATGTTTATGGATTAAGATGGAGGTTTAAAAAGCAATCCAAGTTGAGGCAGATGTAAAGTAGAACGGACGCAAGATTTACTTTCATTATAAAATGGAGAGTTGTTAAGATGTAAGTAGGCCGCCATTAAGCAGGAAACTCTTCTCGACATTCCTGAGGGTGTCCTGCTGCTGAACAAAGAAAAGTGAGTGACCAGACCAAGGTCATAAGCGAACGCGTCGGAAACCATACTTCCTGAGACTGGGAGGAAGTGTACAGAGATACACGTTCTAAAATCTCTGCGGGCGCGAGTATTCCAGATCATTCTTATGGAGAAATATAATAAATAAATTAATTAAAATAGTTGAAAACATAATTTTCAGAGCCTTATTATTACAAAGTAGATGTTCTATAAATAAAGTAATTTGCTATTTGAACCAAACATCTCCACTGACCTGGGAATAAAGATTTTTTAGATCGCAGCACAGGTTGTTACGACTACATCTCAATATAGCATATACAGTTTTCTGCGAAAGTACGAATTTTCGGCCTTAGTCCATCTGTCTTACACCAGAGTTTGATCTCGACTAAGATAGATTTTTTTTTTCCTGAACAAAATTCGAAAGCGCAGCTTTTTTTCGGAGGGAAAGTTAAAAGTTATATACTACGTTTGACATATGTGTGGCATATTAAATAACTATTGATGATATATGATATTTATTTATTTAAATTGGATCATTAACAATTAAATTCATGGATGTAAGAAATAAAACTGGAATTAGAACAAGAGAACATGGAGAGGATGGATTGAGACGATTGAAGAAGGAAAATAAAACTTTAGGCACAAAAATATGTGTAAATATCGAAAATCTCTATATATATATAAATCAATTTAAATTGTCAATAGTTTACTGAATTATGGTAACCAACACATTCAATTTTGTAATACAACTATTACTATAAGACCTGTTGTGACAAATGGAACCAACTAGAGAATCGGATATTACATACACATGGAGAATATATTTCAATAAAGAAAGAACTTCGAAAAAAAACGCAAAATTGTTATAAATTTCATAAAATCCCAGAGATTAAAGTGGATTGGACGTGGACATAAGAATGGAGGACGATATACTCGTTAAACATATATTTAAAAGGAAACCACAACTAGACAAACGAAAGAAAGCAATACCAAAATACAGGTGGGATGACAATGTGCGAACATGTTTAACATCTACGAAAATTAATAATTGAAGGACCTGTAATCGGTACAAGAATAAATAGTTGAGAAACCAAAAAATTAATAAAATGACTATAAATTAGCTAATGAAAAAATAATATATCAATACTTTTATAATCGTATATAGTGCGAAAATATTACTTTTAACAAGGATCGTGAAAATCGATTCTTTCTTCATAATTGATCATATCCGAAACGTCATCAAATAATTCTTGTGTATTTTTGTTGTAACTTATATACTCTAGGATTAAATTGAAAGTGAATTTATTAATCACATTCACTATTAATGCATTATGCATAATCAGTTTTGGTAACCTAAACTTAGGTTACTTCAGTGATATGTTAATAATAAACTTGTTGAACATCAGGTTCACCTCTGGTTGTGAGATTTGGGGGTTCAAACTAGCCCAGGACCATTGGATTTTTTTTTCAGGGTGTGAAAATTGTGAGTAGAGCTTCCTAGGAAAATCGTGGTCCCCATGTCGTATATTTATGGAAAGAAAAATAACCTCAAGCGTGAGCAAAATATATTTCATGACCGGACTTAACATACGGCGCTAATGACCCGAGTTGTTAAATAATAGTGAATATATTGGAATGACCAAAGAACGAATCACTTATTTTATGTCCATATCGAAGGAAAATATAAACAATTTGAATTCTCGTCAGGTTTGATGCAATTTCTTGCACTATAAATTAATGTAAGAACGCTAATATCTCTGTTATTTTTTTAAATTTTGTAATAAAATTATTAAAATAAAATTCTGACGATATATGGAAATTTAGAAAGGAAAAATAAAATTATATGGCAGTAGTTGTGGACATTCCGTCGTCGATCCAAGTAGCACGATAACCTACTTGCACTACCAAGCGAGACGGTTTGCTACTGTGCGGTGCTACCTATCGCTTTGCGGCACAGTTGCACTTACAAGTTTCCATTATTACAATTAGTTTTCTTCAGTATAGGTTGAGATTACTTTGTTAGCAATTAATTTTCCTGTGAGAATAAAAATGATTATACAATAGAGCGAGGGAGATAAGACGCATTGTATAGTAACTGTCATGCGAATGAAACGGAAGTTAGGTGCTTGTTTTTCTTCACGGTACGTGACGGCATCGTACTCACTCAACCGGCACGAAAACGTGCGCATGCTCTACTCCCCCCCTTCTTTTCATGAAGGAAAGAAGTATCAAAACTTGAACTCCAAATCTTTCTTTAAAAAAAATATGGTTTTATTGAGTTTATATTGTAGATCTATATTAAATTTATCGAACTATATAAGATTAAATACACATGTTTGGATACAAAATTATTTTCTTCTGTAAAATTTATTATGCGGCCAGTTTTCATAATTAATATGGGCATTTATTAGATAGCCTATAGGACTGCACATCAAGACAGATTTTAATTATGCTTCTCAAATGTATTCTGCAAAATACCCGAGCGGTTCAAGGTTTGGAGCACGGGACTTGTTTTTCATGGGGAAAACAATTTCTTATGGGATTTCGGTCGGTGCTCACCCAGCATCGCGACGTGACGAATTAGGGTAGCTGCAATAATTAGCGGCTGCAGGCTGAGGAAACCAGCTAGAGGATCCGATATGTGTGATTTGGGATAATATAGAACGCCGTTTTATTAATTAGGACTAATTTGACTATGTTTCGAGTAAGAGTTAAACATTTTAGACATAAATTGTATTGGAAAATGCACTCCACGTAAATTCGATTCTGTGTTTGCATATATACGTATATGTCCATCGCTGTAGTCTCCGGGCAGCGGGCCAAGGTTCGATCCCTGGTCGGGACAAGTTTCCTGGGTGATGCTTTTTTTAAGGAGTTTTCCCTCACCTGTAAGACAAATGTCAGGAAACATTAAGGTCCAAACTGTGCCCGAACATCATCTGGCTATCATAATCAATTCGCCTGTTTTGTATGAATGGTGTTTCTTCTTAATGTTGCATTGCCTCAGAGGAAGCCTGACATTTAACTGATCACTCATTCAAGGAGGCCCTCCATGTCCTTGTGTGGTTAAAAAGATATATGTGTGATCCGTAGATAAAATCCCTCTCCCGACAGGTTGTGCCACAGTAAGGCCCGGTTGGCGTGTGGCATGTAAAACATACCTATGAGGTGAGGGACTACAAATAAATTCTTTTACACAAGTTATTAAAGTTAAACAGAAATATGAAGTTATATATAAATGAACATTTTTATTTTTCGGTTTACAAGAGTTCCCCAATTCTACAAAATTTAACGCTTTTTATATATGTATATCAGCAAAATAAAGAATATAACAGTATAACTAAACAGATAGCGCTATCGTCACTATTTAAATTTGTCACAAATTGGGTCATGGGAATAGTGTATCGTTTCAGCAAGGTGATAAAGACCGGCAAGCAATCAGACCTCAGTGTACTATCAATTGGACATTTGTCCACCGAACAAATAGAACTTGCTGTAAACCATTCATTGAAGCATTTAAATAAATCAAACTCTTACTTACGTGTTTCTGTCCTGTTTTAATGGAAAGTATGGCATTGAGCATAGCAGACTTTTATTACCATATTTTACATTTGATCCACTTATGCATTACAATGTGCAGATTTAATTAACATCTCAATAAGAAATATTTATTTTGAATCATATTAAAACTTGTAATATAGCCCATAGGTTATTATTTTTAGAATGCACATTTAAAATGAGAAGAGCATGAATTATGCATAAAAATCGTAGACCAAATTTTCTCTTGAAGTCAGATAAGTAATAAATTTATTAATCGCCACATTTGCTTTATCAATTAGGTCTATGCCACTTAAAATAGATCTGCCGGTACTTTAAATAAAACTGTTTACTTTTTTTTTTCAGGCTCGCTGATTATTTCCTAAGACAATATAATATATAACGAGTTCTAGATAGTTTTATTACTACACTAGCCAACAAAATTTTACTTTCTTTTCTGTAACTGGCATGGAAACAACTAATCTTTATGTTTTCGGGTGTGCTGATAAAGAAAATGTTAATAAAAATGCAAGATTAGCTCTCGTTTTGAAGTTATGCTAACTTTACGTTATTGCCTATATAAGCTTATGCATGTATTTATCTTGTTTTTATCCCTTGGAGGGAGGTCACTGAAGGCGCAACCGTTTTGCCTGGCATTTGTAATTTTCTGCTGGTGATTTCCTAATTAGTGTCCAGCAGTAATCGGTTAACATTGATGCACTCCACTCTCCCTGAATCTCATTTTCATGTTCGAAATTTGCTGGTGGAAGCGTTCCCCGTGCTCCTTGCTTACAGCACCACAGTTGTCAGGGGAAAAAAAAAGAAAAAAAAAGTCCAAGTGGGAATCTAAGAAGTGTAAGTTTAAGGACATGTTACCCCCAGTCTGTCGTAGCAGTGCATAAGATTTGCCACAAAATCCTTATAGTTTTCTGCCCTCTTATTTCCTAGAAAGTTTGTTGTCATCCCAAACTAACTTTTCATTACCTGTCAGGATGGTATTGAAATGCTCATCTTTGTACATTTTCCGTATCTAGAGATCCACGAAAATCCCCTCCTTTCTTTTGTCTCACTAAGCCGTGGAAATTTCTGGCGCAAATAGATAAATGCTACCCCAGTTTTGTCCATGGCCTTTTCGTTTGGCCCAATTTTACATGAAGTGTAGGGAGAATTACGTTCTTGTATTCGACAAGTGCTTCTTGTATAACATTGTTAGGTCTGGTTCAAGTGATTAATTCTTAGGCCAACATTTCTTTTTATAATGAAGTTCTATGGCGCGGCTATCCCAGAGGCACTGGAAGCAACAGAACTTGGTATAGCCCTGTTGTAGCCCAAGCTGTATGCCTATGATTTTCAGATCCCTGGAAATCTGCCATAGTTCAATCGCAATAACAATTGATTCATGTTAACATATATTTCTTTCTTGTAAGGTTCATACCCAATTGGAATCTATGGTAACACGTTGCCATTATGCAGTAGGACACACTTGAGACTTATTTTGGAGGAGTCGATGAACAACCTCCACTTAACACTTTTATAGTTAATGCCCATAGCTGCCATTAGTCCTAAAAGAGAGTAATGTAAGTATTATCTTTAACATTTTCTAGTAACGCTTTTTACTTTTTTTTTCAAGCATGGATGCATTGTAAAACACGTTACGTATGCTCTTCTGAGTCGAGACATAGGGGGTAATGATGTCATCACTTTGGCCTTACTTTTGCACATATAAGATTGAAATTTTGCACGCACATTGCGTGCACCTATTAGTAGTTTCAGTTGATTTCGAGATCTGTGCGTTAACACAGGAGGGTACAGGGGGGGGGGGCGAACTAAGAAACAAGGGATTTCAGAAAAAAATCTCAATTTCCCTCAATTTTTCTCGCCTCGGGTACATGATAGGGGCATTTGAATGGTATCGTTTAAAGACTGTTCTTTTCTGAAGAAAATTAGGTTCGAAGCATGATCCTAGGATAAATAATGATGTTGCTGTAGCTGCATGTCTGAAATTAACCTAAACAAAATCATAATTTAAAAGGGTTTGATGCAACCCCTTTAACTTGGAAATGAGAGCATTCGAGCATTTCATTGTCGTTTTCGTTATCAGTGTGGTCGATATACTTACGAAACATTTACTTCATTCCAGTTACATTTTCACTGTTGGCTAGTGTTATTTTATATTTTGCACCTTAATTATCAAACCAATAATGTAATCAAGTTCTATAATATTATTATTATTATTATTATTCAACAACAACAAGGATTAAGCCCAATGGCCTGTTCCGATCTCATTATAGGTCGAATTGGTCCTTCCATCTCTTCAATGATCTTCCCAACATTCTTCTCCCTTTTGGTTTATAATTATACATTATTCTTGGTATGCGCTGTCCATTCATTCGTAAATTATTATTATTATTATTATCATCATCATTTTACATTCTAAATCTGCCCAAAGTGTAATAGAAAATTAGCATACTCCAATGCATCAACAGCTTGGCAACAGATTTCTGGAATCAACCTTCTAAATGTAATAAAATCACTTTAAAACAGCAACCTCATGGAAATGGTTTAGAAGAACCTGGGATAAGCAACATCGAGAACAATTATTATTTTCTACTTCCTTATCAGATTATGTTTCTAGGTCCATATATAAATTTAACAATAAGGATTTCATAATTATTATTATATTAGTAAATATAATTTAACTCTGATGACGTGAAAGAGAAGGCCTTACGTCTTAACTCATAATCTCCGGCGCTATGAATCGCCTTATTCTTCCATTTCATAACAGCATTGACTTTCAGCTCCCTCTCAACACAATTCAATCATCTGGTCAAATCCATCCGGGCTACATGACCCGACCATCTCAGTTTGTTGATTTTAACCAAATCAATGTCCATAAATAGTTAAACCTCTTTCTCCACAAACCATTATTCTCTATAGGCGCGAATATCTTCCTCAAAACTTTCCATTCAAAGGCGTTCAATCGATTTCAACTACTTCTATTCAGTGACCAGTTTCACTTGCATAAAATAAAGATAGCAATACTAATGTCATAAATCTGAATTGTTTTTATCATCTTTCGTGATAATTTACAGTTTAAAAACTTCTCGTAGTCCATAATATTGTCTTAACCCCATCAGAAAGAATAAACCATTATTATTATTATTATTATTATTATTATTATTATTATTATTATTAAACATTTATTTCGACGACATGATAAGATCATGGAAGCAAATGATAACTGGGGGAATTAACTTAGGAAATATAGTAATAAAAACAGTAGCGTTTGGAGATGACCAGATTTTAATAACAAAAACAGAGGACGAACTACAAAGAATGCTATATAAGCTAAATGAAATATCAAAAAAATACAACATGGAAATATCCTCACAAAAATAAAAAAAACAATGGCCTTCGAGGGCGCTCATCCAGTTCGGAAAAAGATAATATTAGAAAATAAACCAATAGAACAAGTGATAAGATATAACTTCCTAGGTTGCGAAATATCATGCACAGCGGAAACAGATATAAATAACAGACTAAATAAGTTTAATTATATAACAGGAACACTAAAAAGAACTTTGAAAAATAAAGCCAGGGAATACTCTATAATGAAATTATACAAGACAGTGGCAATGCCTATTATTACTTATGGATCCGAAACATGGACAGTGACAACACAATAATCTGCCAGAATACAAGCTGCTGAAATGAGATTCCTCAGACCAATAGCAGGATATCAAAGAACAGACAAAAAAAAAACACAGAAGTAAGACATCAACTAAAGGTAGAGGAATTAAATACAACAATAGTGAAATACAGAACAAACTGCAAAGAATACTTGGCAAGGATGACTGAGAATAGAATACAACTATTCACCACGATGAAGAAGTTTGGGAAGACCAAGGAAAAGATGGAAACAGCAGCAATTTGGAGCTGGAACAGGCTAGTAAATAAGCCTAAACCGTGAAGAATTATTATTATTATTATTATTATTATTATTATTATACTAACGAAGTTACTGTTAAACACACGCACACATGACCTAACTTTATTATACAATAAGTTACTGCAATTATTAATCGAGCAATTGACAGAAAGAAAATAATCACACATTTTAATTAAAAAAATTCACATCGAAAAGTGCAACTTAAAAATATGTTTACATATTCTATACATTTATTATATTGAATCGCCCTTTCAAAATGTGCAACTGTTGCGAATTAGAAATGACTGCTACATCTTGAGTAATGACAATAAAATTTGACTTTTACTTAGAAGTACAGTTCAAAAGTTGGAATAAAATTGGAAGGCGTTAGAAATAGTGACGAAAAAACTTCTCATTTATCTTATAACTAAGATATAAATAGGAGACAATTTAAATAAAATTAGGCATATTTAAAATATGGGACGGTTCAAGTAAGGGATTGGAAGGCACAGACTAGGTGACATCACCGAGTTACCTTGAGTTTTTATGCGCTCTCACTCTCTCTGGCGTCCTCTTTGTCCCCTGTGACGCATGTTAGATGCCAATGACCAGGAAATGGACGGAAGGCAAGTTGACCTTCACATTAACTCGCAGATGGCGTGATGAGCTCGAGCTACAAATAGAGGCGCGCGATAATTCCACAAACCGAAATTAGGTGATTAGGTTAGAAATGTAAACCCAAATCACGCTTTTGTTTGTTTCAACATAACGTTTAATGAATAATTTATAATATCTATTTTTTAAAAAACCAGGGATGGCGCATCACATATGGAAAGTCCTCGAGATTTTTGAGGCAATTTAATTATTTTTCTGTCTCCTTGCAAGAAGTCTAATAATTTTTGTTGTTAGAACTCTTTGTCACAATTTTCAAAATCATAGGGAAAAGTAATGAGCCTAATTCATCAGGAAATAAAAAAAAACTCAAGGCTTATTGAAGCATTTCCCATTGTCAGACCCTGCATCATCAATGTCCAAGAAGACATCATAATTATACTGTTCATACCGCTAATTTGTTACATGTAAGGCTAATGAGAATCTTGATTTATCAATGTATTTGTATATACGAGGTATATATATATATCTGTAGTATTATGTAATGTTCAAAGGAAAATAAAATGTTTATAACATTAAAAAATAACATGTATGCTAGGCTTTCGGAATGAAAAACAAATAATCTTAAATTATTAGTTTTATATTTCAGATTCGTGGTTTAGGTTAAAAGTTTTTTAGAATTTTGTGTTTAATTAATACAAATAATAGCATACAGTATACTTATTCCAAGTCATTTAGTTAATTTAATGACGTACTTTGTAAAAGAGTATTATTTAGTAAATGAAATGGTTTAGGACCACTTTGAGAAACTTACCTATTTTATTCAGTCTTACATGATGTAATGAAGATTAAATCTTTACTCCTTTTTATGTCAACTTTAAAAGTATGTGATGGGGGAAGGAGTGACGAAACAAATCAAATCGATGGATGGTAATTTGATAGGGCCACCTGTTGTGTCCCGGGCGGAAATGGTTGCTGCAGCGCTCTGCAGAACTGGGAGCTGCGACCACTGACACCGACGTAGCCCCTCCTTCACGACCTTGAACCGCGCGCGCGCAACAGAAATAGAGGTGCCTCGCCCACCGCTCGCTAATGTCAAAATTCAAAATGCGACCGTTGTTTTTGTTGTTGGCAACTGTTGCGAATTAGAAATTTTGCATCGCGCATACAATGATGCAACATACCAGTTCCCTAAAAGAATTTCTTCGAATGTCATAGTTGAACGATGCTCACTAGCTAATCTAAATGAAATTTTAAGTAGATGCGGCTTTCATAAACACTTTACCGTTTTCCATGACAGTTTGTTCTGTATACATATTTAGAGTGAGAAGGTTTAAAATACGTATATTGGATACGACTAACGTTAGTTGATCAGTGGAATAATTTCAGATTGCAATTTAAAAGTAAACTTCACACAGTAATCATTCATTATATCATCATCATCATGAACAAATTCGTTTTAGGCCATGTGGCCTGTACGGTAAACCTACCGAAGATGGTCTTGATCTTTCCACCGATGTTTTGGTCTTCCTTGGTCCCTATGTCCAGTTGGGGTATATTGGAATGCCAATTTTGGAAATCTATTTCTTGCCATTCTTCTCAGATGATTTTTCCATTCTTGTTGGTATCTTTGGATATCTTCATTTAAACTTGCTACTCCAAGTTTTCCTCTGATAGTGGTGTTCCTTTGGTGATCCAGTCTATTAACTCCTAACAATGATCGTAAGAAGCGCATTTGGCTTACTTGAAGTTTATGAGAGTTTCTTTTATTTAAAATCCAAATTTCACTTCCGTATTTTAGAGCAGCTTTTGATGTGACGTTATGTAATCTTAGTTTTGTCTCGGTCCTCATCTGTTTACCAAAATGTCTTCGTATTACCCCATTCATTTTATTATAATTTTGTAATTTTGAATCAATGTCACTCTTATACTCTGCAAATACACTTCCTAAGTAAGAGAAATCTGACACTTGTTCTATAATTTTTCCATCAATCTCAATTTTCACCCTTTGTATGTTTTTTCCACACATTGCCATTGTTTTGGATTTTGAAGTGGAAATTTTCATATTATATTTGCTGGCAATTTTGAATAATTGATATGCTGCTATTTGTAAGCTATCTTCGGAATCTAATAATATTATTTGATCATCAGCATATAATATTGTTTGAATTATTTTATTCCTAGTTATTGAAATTCCACTGTTTACTGTTTGTTTCCATTCTTGCACTATTCTGTTAATATATATATTAAATAAGAGTGGAGATAGTCCACATCCTTGTCGAACACCTTTGCCTGTGTTTATGTGTTCTGTTATTTCTCCATCTGGTAATTTAATTTTGATTTTAGAATTTTGATATAAGCTTTGTATGGCTCGTATTACATGTGAGTGTATATGTTCTTCATGCAGTATCATTATATAATGTATATATATATATATATATATATGTGTGTGTGTGTGTGTGTGTGTGTGTGTAGGGTATATAACGTCTCTGTGTCATGCTACTTATATATGTCCGCAAATGATAGAGATTCTCGTATTTAGATTACAGAACAGACGGATTCATGTAATGTGTGATCTGCACATATACTCTGTCTTATTAAGATACAATAACCATTCGAGGCAAGGAATAAGATAGATCGAAATCTGTAGAAAGTAAATTCAAATGCAAATTTTTCTCAAGGAGTATGGAAATTTCGAAAAAGTCTTGTTAGTAAAATAAGTACCACTACGTAGCCGAGCGGTTTAAGGCATTATATATTGGTGCAGATATACGGGACTTGCACTAATTTGAGTCCCCATGGCGAAATAAATGTTATCTTCTAATTTCGGTCCAATATGTGACCGGTGCCTATCCAGCATCCTGAGAAATTTGGGTAGTTACAATAAGAGGGATTGAGAAAACCAGCTGTAATGCTTGGGGGATCTTACATGCTAACCACATGTTACACCTAGACTGGTTGGGCGATCTTCCATTAACAAATCTGGATGTGAGATCAGAAATTGGCTGGTAGGCTATTGCGCCATGGAGTTTTACCTCTTGTCGTATATGACTTAGTTCACAGGTCACCTCCAGTCTGAAGTCTGATGCATAATTAAGAACTAATCTGGATTTCTCTAATCCTCTCGAAGTTGTAGCTTCCAGTTCATAAATACAATGCATATTGGTTATTATCACGTAGCATTTACTAAATATTCAATTAATTTGCGATAACTAAGTCGTAAGAAAAGAAGTATAATGCAGTTTAGTAAAATTAACCGATTCCACTCTCGAACGTGTTACTGCGGAATTCGAATCTTGTACGTTAACATGACTCCAGTGTTAATCATCATAAATACATTTATTATAATTATTGGAGTAACTTTGCGGAAATTCATTATATATAAAATAAAATTATTTACCTTAGTAATAGTGTTTTTACTTTAATGTGATCACCCTGGCGATGCCATGTTCAAGGGCGAAACACACGTCGGGTTCAATTTGGCTACGTTTCTTGTCTTGTTTCATCACTGTTACTGGTATATATGGATTTATTAATTTGATTTATTTGCATCCCAGATTGATTTCTGACTTTTTAGCGGAATTACTACCAAGGTAAATTGTTTTATTTTATTTTCTTTCGTTCGCAAAATAACTTTTTTACATTTTCATAGTCCATATTCACGGAAAGATTAAAATCATTTTTTTTTCTATATTTACAGATTTCAGTAGTTTTGTGTCTAAACATTACACAAACAATAAATAAGCAGTTGTGGCTGAAAATTGGTAGCGTACTAATTTACTTGTTTAGTGCGCTTGAGTGCATCATGAAAGCTAACATTTTTTAAAACCTTTGGTCTGATTGTAGTTGTTTACTTAAAGCGTATTTCCTAATACTGAATTTTAGTAAAGAAAGAGCGGAAGTTTGCATGGGCAAGTACGACGAATTGCTTAAAACACCAAGTCAGGCGTGGGTTCTACACCCTTTATTGCACTTACACCTAGTATGTAATTATACAGCAGAGAAAGTAATGCATTCAGAGGGAAAATAAATTACACACATATATGATTTCAATTAAAAAGTCCAATAAATTGCAATAAAAACGTTCTATTAGTTTTCAACATTGACATTCCAATAATTCATCCTTTTGAGTTTATACATTTCGATGTTATGATTTAAATTTTGACATTTACCAATGAAGGCCAGATATTATATTTATGAAAGTTCACTAATTTCGATTTAAATCAAATGCGAACTAAAGCTATACCCTTATTTTATCGAATGGGGTTTTGCATATATGCATTGTTCTGTTGTTTAATATATTACCGTTAATAATTAATTTTCATTCGTACAGCCATTGAATTTTTATAGAGTTTTCTTTAAAACTCAGAAGCAAATTTCTTGCATTTAGAAGAAGAAAGAGAAAGAGTTAAAATATGCTTCAATGTTTTGCATTTTACTAAAAATTCAAACTTTGTATTAATAATGGCTCAGGATTATTATTGTATTGCTTAATGAACCGAGCATAAACTTGAGCTAATATTTTTTTCTAGAATTTATCTATTTATTTTAGTCCCGTTCTTTTCATATATCTGTCAATGTTAGATATTTTGTAAATAAAATTATACATTATATTGAATGAGATATACTCGCAAATTTCTTTATTATTTCATTTCCCTATGCATAAACATTTTAAAAGAGCTTTTGCCAGATCTCGTCTTCTGCAGGATTAAAAGGAAAAATAAAAACTGAACTTTCTTCCCTTGTTATAATACGCGGAAGTGTGGTTGATCTAGCACCATCTATTGACATGCGGCAGAATTACTAAGTAAGAATGAGGGATTGACCGTTTTCAAGGCTGTTATTATTAATCAATGTTTTAGACCGGTCAGGGTTAAAGCGGAATAATAATAATAATAATAATAATAATCCTTGGCAGCATATATTTTATAATTTATTTTAAATCCTAGTATTTTCTAGAATTAATTTTTTTTTGTCATTGTGTTGAAAATAAGGTAACGTTTTAAAAATATGATGTAATATTCTATTTCACATATATTACTTTTATGATGATTCAACTCTTTACTAGCCACCGCTGTGGTCTCAAGGTACCGTGCTGCCTTGTCACGCAGCGTGCCCGCGTTCGATTCCCGGTAGGGACAGGCTCCTGGTTGAGGTTTTTTTTCGGGGTTTTTCCTCATCTGTAAGACAAATGTCAGGAAACTTAGGGCCCAACGGTAACCGAAAATCATCCGGCCATCATTATCATCCTTATCATCATCTTCCTTCACCGATGTGGAAAGCAACGGGAAGCTACCACACCTATAATTCCCTAGTAAAGTTGCAAAGCATAGGATGAAAATGCTATGATTGTAGTGAAAGACCTGCCCTCGGGCAGAATTACTATGGATGAAACTCTTTACTAGTTAAAATGCAAGATAAATTAAAAATAATATATCATCCACAAGAAGTAAAATAAAAATTTTATTTAAAAAAAGTTAATTTAAAAACAGTAGTTTTATAAAAAAATATTTGTTACATGTATTGTGTAAAGGACGTTATGAATTTAGTTTTATACTGAGAAGGGCCTCTTGATTTTTTCAATGAAATACTTTTTTATTATATGAGAAAAAATGTGAAAATAAAGTACAGGCTTTCAGTTGAAAAATCCGAGGGAGGCCAAGAAGCAAATAAGCGTATAAGATTAAAATTACTATCTTATTTAATAACTCTCATTAACAGCTGAAGTCAGTGTAGCAATTAAAATGTGGGTATGATAGGGATGACAAATTTTGCTCTAAGGCCTATTTTATCAGGCTTGAGGTTCTTTTAAGTGCCGTAAATATACAACACGATACCCAGGCTTTAGTTTCCTTCCGAAGAAATTCATGCTAAGAATTTTTACGCCTAAAAATCCAACGACCCCCGGATGGGTTTGAACGCGCGAGCGTGGTAACCACTAGTCTACCACGACCAACGAGGTTAAAATTAATTTGATTATCTGAAAGCAACTGGATTCAATTGTTCCTTTAAAAAACTGGACCAACAAATTTAATTACCTTTCTTTATTTTTCTTAGTTGAACTTCCCCCTTTGTATATACTTTTACAATACCCACGCCACACAGGGAACAGTCTCGTAGGAGAGTACTTTTGTTTAAACTCGGGATCACGTACAGTTCAGTGACATTGAGGGTCTCCCCGACGAATGATCAGTTCAATGTCAGGACCACCTTCGAGGCAACATTTAAGACAGGATACACCTTTCTCTCATTCATTCACAATTTCACACTAAACAAGCCGAATATCATAAAAATAATTAAATGTCAAGTGCTATTCGCGCACTATTTGAGCCTTACAGTTTCCTGACATTTGTCTTAAAGGCGGAGAAGAAAAAAAAAAACTTCACTCGGGAAACTTGTCCCGCTATATCTGAAGCAATGATGTTACTCCTAGATGACAATGGTGAAAAAAATTAATTACCAAAAAATAAATTACATAATTGGTGTGCTTAAACAAAAGATGATTGTTCAAACTTCAATTGCGAATTTCATACAAAAACAATTTAAATGGAGGGTCATATAAAAAGAGTGATAGAAAACAGAATCACAAAAAAAAATATACTAGAATAGGTGCTGTCTAATAGAGGAGACTGCCAAAAATAACGTGAATTGATGGAATTTTATGCAGGATGAGGAAAAAAAGTTTGGGCGATGTAGATTGGAATGACAGAAAAATGTGGAGGAGAAAATCGGACCATAGATTAATTAGGCGCAGGATGATATGAAACCGGTTAAAAAAATTAAAATAAATAACATAATTATTGTTTTATCCTTCTTTGACATATGTTGTCTGATTAGCATAAAATACGAGATAGTTGCAAATATGAACTCCACCATATTCCATAAAATAATAATTTAAAATCGTCAAGAAAATATTTGGACTAGAATCTAGATTGTTCTGTAGTTGTAACGATAAAATTTAACCAGGCGTTTGTGTCGCTGGCCAAGTTTAGAAAGTAAATAGCACGTAAAAGTGTGGGCTATGCAATGCGACATTGAAATACTGCGAGAAGCGATGTGTTGTATGTTGTGGTTATTCAGGCAATTGAGAGAGTTTAAAATAGCCCACAGGGAGCGTAACACGCAGAATTACTTCACCTACTACATAGTACCGATTGCTGTTCTCTAGTTGAAAAAGAAGTATAACACAGCTTTTCTTTTTCTACCCACATACAAACCACTTATTGCCTCTAATCTTCTTTCCGTTGACCATTCCTTGTAGGACATCCGTCAGCAGGCAGTTTCTTCTTAGCCAGTGGCTAATCCAATTTCTTTTCCTCTTCTTTATGAGTTCCAGCATTGTTCTTCCTTCATCCAATCTGTATAGCACATCTTTATTTTTTATTTTGTCTGTCCATTTTATACGCTCCAATCTTCTCCATATCCACACCTGAAAAGCTTTCAGTCACTTTTCTTCATTTCGTCGTAATGTCCAACCACACAAAGCACTTCACTAGCCTCTTCCGTAATTCTTTTGCTAAATGTCCGCAGAAAATGCTTCTCTTCTTATGTATATATAAGAAAGAGAAAGTAAAAAGAAAAACGCCAACAAACACATATAAAGTGGTCTGCCGAAGTGGTGTGTAAATTGAAAATAGACTACATTAACGCCATATGTCCGCCAATGCGAAATCCTAAGCACAAAAAATACAGTGAATGACATTAGAACATACAAATAATGAACATACACGAAGAACATTAGTAGGCCTATATATAATATTTTGGATACTTAGATTTATATCAACCCTAAAAGAACATTAGTAATGAAATAAAGCTAGAAACATTCAAGATATTTTAAATAAATAAATCTAATTGTCATTGTTTGGAGCGTAGTTGGTTAGGGCAATACGCAACAAGCGGAAGATCGAGGGTTCGTGTCTCGGTAGGGTCATGGTATTTAAACTGATCTAAATCTTCAGGCGGATCATGATTCTGTGGTCGAATCAGCCTCTGATGTAAATGGTTACCAGACTCTGTTCTGGGGTAAAAGTGGTTTTCACTCAGGGCTGACAACCTGGCTTATATTTCTTATCGGTTGTCTAGAAAGGTGGGTTCCTCAACTTATCATCCCAAGGGCCTGTAGTGGGATCACTTTACCTTTACCTACAATTGTTTATTATATGTAATATGAAAGTACATTACCGATCCTTCTCACAAAGAGGAAAGAGTTTATTTCCTTTAAAAATGAACTCTTCCTTTTTAACCGGATGTCGTTCTCTAAAAAGCTTTCTCCTGTTCATTAGTTTTAATTTTATTAAGCATTAAGAAATGCTAAATTTTCATAGATTGAAATTATTTGATAATTGCGGTATATGGTAAATCTTAAAATTGTGTGATAATATGGTCACAGATTATGAACTATAGTGAAATCCGTGTAGAGAGATCGAGAAAATGTTCGACCTCGAAACATTCTCCGAGAAACCTGATTTTTACTTTCCAAGCAAGCCAACTTGCACTCTCTGAAATCGCATCGCCTGCATCACAGCGTTTAGGCACCCCGTCAAACAAGTTGTCACACTTTACACGTTACGCAAATTATACACTACTAGTTTTTATTTAATTTAACTAGTTAGGTACCTTTTCGTGATATATATACGTAGTAGATAGCTTTTCAGCAATGTTTACATTTTGTGAATATGTGCAGGGAGGGAAAAAAGACAGTTAAGATAACTATTGAAGTTAAATTTTAATGAGTCACTTTGGTGCCATTTTTACAATTTTTCTTTTTCTCTACGAAGAAATACAGGTCTAATATCACATTATTCAATATTGGTCAATATGTGTCAACCTTACCGTAGTAATTGTCCCTTATGGGCCAATTTCACCAACAGAGGTAACTGTATTACGCCAGTTTTCCCCATGTATAATGCATAGCTTAAACTGGCGTAATACAGTTACCTCTCTTGGTGAAACTAACCCTATGTCCGATTTTTTAAACGTACGTTACTGTAATGATATTCTCATTAATTTAGATTAACATTGGCATACAATGTACAAGTAAGCCAAACGTTAACCTTATGAATGGGAATACAAATAGTTGGTTAAGCAAACATTGGGGTTTGCGATACTAGATGGAGTATTACATTTTAGAAAAATCCAATTCCACAACATATTCCCGAAACAGGTCATTTGTATAATGTGCCCATATTAACATATCACTTATATAAAATAGGCAGCATTATGCATTACGTATGACACGATTCTGAGAATCCCGTTGTTCTGGAACAATATCTTCGCTCACGACTTTAGATGACATGCTACATATTAAGTTGACCGCGAATTTTTAATTTATTAACTTAATACCGAAGTGCTCAGCACTGGGTACAAAGTATGCCAAATCAATTTTGTTTCATCAGAATGAACATAAGTGAATATACAAATTGAAATGCGAATGTTTCAGTAATATAAATATCTTCAAATGCAATGTTTATAGTGACTATTTAACTCATGCCCCAAATGGGAGTCAATGACCAATCACGTTTCAATGATTTCTGTTTTACAACCAATCAGAATCGTGTTTCACCAAATATTTATCAGTGTTATGATTACCATATTAAAGAAAGCTCCTCCTTACAATATTGCGTTCCTTTGGCAATAAATAGTATGATCTGGTTGCAGTGATAAACAAATGAAGCAGTAGAAGCGTACCTATCGTTTCTCATTTGTTTTCAAACATCGCCGTTTACATTAAATATAGGCTATAAATATTTTAAAATAACTATAGTTAAATAATGATTTGTGAGTAAACAGCTTAATTTTATTCGTTAAATAGTCCTAACAAATGCCACGAGTGATTTCCAAATTATCGATAAATTCACGACTCACGAAGTGAGGAGTGAATTTATCTAGAGAATTTGGAAATCAAGAGTGGCATTACTTATGAATATAACTTCGTTATGGCAAGGATTTGGTAGGGCTGTTGTAAAGTATTTTCTCCTAGTTCTTCTAGCTCTACAGCCCTTTATGGGCCCTGGCTGCTGTTAAGACTCTTCAACGCATCCCTGTCCAACGCCCTCCTTTTCCATCCCCGAGCTTTCGGAGATCCTCATCTACTCCATCCATCCATCTCAGCTTCGGTCTTCCTCTTCATCTTCCTCCATCTGGTCTGAGTAGTGTGAGCTTTGTAGTAGTAAAGTATTTTAGATTATAAAAAAGTATAGACAAATAATCACGAGATAAGACCAATCTTCTTCTTTCTTAGTTTGAACATGGCTTCCTTTAAGACAAATGCCCATTCTTGTCTATCCATTGCCTTACTTCTCCACCTTTTAACTCCCATCAATCTCAAGTTATCCTCCACACCATCCGTCCATCCATTGCAACCTTGATAGAAGACCATTGGGAAAATTCCGTTACAAACATCTCTTACGGGTAGAAGGACTTTTGGAAGAATCAGACAATAGAGAGTTGTGGAGGATCTTTGTAAATGAGCCAGAAAACCGAAATTTGATTGATTTATATTCAATTTAATATTAATGAACTTGTATGTTGTTATTACAGTAACGGACGGATATGGCGGGTACCTGCATCATCAGCAGCAGCTTTCCACACAACAGGCGTACAACCACCCGGCAGCGTCCCAACAATTTGCGGCGCCTCCCGCACCCTCCCCGCCGCGACCCGCCATCCCCACGTCCGTGATTCAAGCCGCGACGTCCAGCGTGAGCGACGAGCTGTACATGTTAGAACTTGGCTTCCAGCCGCGAACCAAGAAGAAGATGAAGAAACCCAAGAGCGGCGAACCCGGTGCCGTCAAGAGGAAGAGTCGTGAAGGTGAGTCATCACAATACAAGCTGCGGCCTGATTCTAAACACGTTTAGCGACATTCAGTCTCATTTATCTCTTGCCACCTTGTACATGTAAATTAAAGTTTAAGAAGTTACAGCAACTTATGGCTGGCAACAGATTAAATAGGTCTAGGTTATAGAAATAGAACAGTCCAGTATTTCAGATGAGTAATTGGAATTCAGTTAAGAAAATTAAAATGGAATTCATCATTATTTAGTTATCAATTTATAATAAATTAAAATGACTTACTCTTCAATTCTTATTTCTAAAACTGAATATCATATCATTAAATGGGAAAGGATACTCAATAAAGGAAAATTTTGAAGAAGTGGCAGAATTCAAATACCTAGGATAGTAAATACAAACAGGAATAAGATGCAGAAAGAAATTATACATGGCCTCAGCTCTGGAAACATACTATTATGCACTGCAAGGACTCTTGTCAACTTCTCTAAAATAAATTAAACTAATGTATTCAAAACAATCATTTCTTTCAGTTATCTTTATTTTAAGAGAGAATGTGAGCATTTGAGAATAAAGTGCTTAGGACATTTTTGGACCAAAGAGAGCTATGGCAAATGGAGGAACTATGTAGTTTTTATGGGAAACCAGATGTAATAAAAATAGTTAAGTCTCATAGACTGCAAAGACAGAGCATGTGACATGAATAGGAAATGAAAAAGAGGCTGGAAACATCTTGTAGGGAAACCAGATGGAACACACCCAGTAAGATAGGCAGGAGAATAACTGTAACCATAATTTGAGAGAGGGGAATTATAAAGGGAATGATTGGAAAAAAAAATAGTTCAAATAGGGATATAATAGAGAGCATATGTCTGCAAGACCACATGCCTCCAAGTTCAATAGTGCCATTGAGGTAGATTCTTATTCCAGAATCAGATCTCTCTATTTTTCTTATGAAACTCATTTAAAATTTATTAATTTTTTAATACATTTTTTAGTATTGATGTAGTATTATAAATTAAAGGCAAAGGTGTTTTGAGGTAAATGTATGGTCTGTAATTTTCAGGCTCAACAACGTACCTGTGGGAGTTCCTGCTGAAATTGCTCCAAGATAGAGATTACTGCCCCCGATACATAAAATGGACCAATCGGGAAAAAGGAGTCTTCAAGTTAGTTGACTCGAAAGCTGTATCTCGGTTGTGGGGATTGCACAAGAACAAACCAGACATGAATTATGAAACTATGGGGCGTGCACTAAGGTAAGGAAACGTGTAAATTACATTCACATTTTTTAACAAGAAAATACTCTGTATCATCGAACAACTTAATCCTTCCATTGTGGAATTGAAAAATGCAGTCTCCCAGTTCATTATTTTTCACATAACTGGAGATTATACTATAAAGAAGTAGCTCAAAGATGAAATTCTAATCAAGATTTTGTTATTGCTTGAAAGGATGAGCGTAAACTTGATTATTTAACTTTTGGCGCAGATACGTTGACGATATAATAGCCATTATAAACCATAAACAAATAGAAGATGCCTTAAAACTCCTGAACCTTCAGAGCAAAACTGTAAAATTCACAATGGAAACTGAAACTGACAGACAAATCTCATTTTTGGATCTAACCCTAACTAGAAACGAAAAAAACAAAATAGAATTTGGAATATACAGAAAGAACACACATAAAGATAACTACATTAAGGCATCAGGATTCAACCATTTCGCTCACAAAGAAGCTGTATTCAATAGCCTAACACACAGATTGGTGAATGTACCCCTGAACTGTGAAAAATATGAAAAAGAAAAAGAATACATAATTAAAGTAGCAATAGAAAATGGTTATGAAGAGAACATGGTACACAAGAAAATAAATAAGTTTAAAAGGCAAAAACTAATTAATGAAAGCACACTTAAAAAACAAACAGAAGAGAACATAAGATTCAAAAAATTCACTTACCATTCATTCTGTAAAACACCACAAGTTCCAGAAAATTTTCAATAAGTTTAACATTCGATTGGCCCCAAAGAATGAATACAGCCTAAACAAGATAATTAAAACCAACAAAAATGCAAAATTGGAGAAGAATATAAATCAGGAATATATCAGATCAAATGTCAAGATTGCGACAAAATCTATATAGAAAAAACAAAAAGAAATTTAAAAACTAGATTGAAGGAACACCTTAGAAATGTAAAAAAGGGTGAAGTGGACAAGTCAGCAGTAGCAGCCCATGCTTGGTCTGAAAAACATTTAATTGATACAGAAGCTAGCCTAATCAAACAAACAGATAAACTAAAGGAACTCACAGTCTGGGAAAAAATCCATATCCAAAAAAAACAAAAAAGACAAACTCATGAATTTTGAAACTCCCGCAAATTTTGACCTGATCCAGAGGTTCATCAGTCCACCGATAGAAGTAAGAAGGAAACCGCCAAGAAACGACATAACACCGGTCGACCAGAGGCTACTGACGATGGAGATAAGCTCCGAAACTGCAGTATAGAAGAAAAAGGATATGAGGTGAGGTAATAAAAACATTAATTTAATTAGTAAACTTGATTACCCAACAATAAAGTTTACACTTATCCCTATACAGAGTGTGCATAAATTGAGAATAGATCACATTAATACCGTTCATCCACTTTGTATGGAACATGAAACACAAAAAGTACTGTTGGTTAAGGAATATGCTACAAACCAGAAGGTAGAGGATTCGAGTCCCAGTGGGGGTCAGGATTTTTAAACTGACCCAAACCTTCAGATGGCACCATGGGCCTGGGGTCGACTCAACCTCTAACGGAAATGAGTATCAGGTTGGGGTTAAAGGCAGCATCACACAGGGCTGACAATCCGGCTGACATCAAGTGATGATTGTCTAGAAAAAGTGGGAGCCTGAACCTCCTACTATTCCAAGGGTCTCCTATGGCCTGTAGTGGGATCACTTTACATTTTTTTAATATAGGTATCCAGATGAACATTTGCAAATTTTAGTTGGAGGGACTATCGGATGAGCTAGGATAAAACATCATCTGTGTGGTGACATTGCAATGTTTTCCTTGTTAGACAACTGGGATTGAAATGAACCATTAAACTGATAAGCGAGACATGGTCTTATTTATACGTTTGAAGAAAAAAAAAGTTTAATGAATGTGTATGACCTCATATACTTATTAAAAATACACTGTAGATCTTAAAGTCATCAAAGTGTTTACAAAAGAGATTGTAAAGTTATCAAGTATATTGGTGTTTAAAGAAATTACAAGAAATGGTAAAGGAAAACTAATAGAGTACACAATTGTATCCAATTTTACAAGTTCAATACGTCACAATTCTTGAATGACACAAAGAAAAATGAGTCCCCCAATTATATTACAGTATATTAATTTTAGTGTCCCGTGTCGTAGCCAAGTGGCTAAGGCAGGAAGACTTGGCACAGAGCTACGGGACTTGTACTGGTTCGAGTCTCCATGAGGGAAGAAATTTCTCATGGTATTTCAGCCAGTGTGGGACCGGTGACCACCCAGCGTCATGAGGCATTTGGGTAGCTACAATAAGTAGCGGTTCCAGGTTGAGAAAGCCTGCTATAACAGCTGGGAGACTCGACATGCTGACCACATGTCACCCCTACACTGGCTAGATGATCATCTACATATGTGCTTGACACATGTGGATGTGAGGCCAACAGCCGGCTGGTGGGCTAAGGGTCTTCTAGGCCTGTCACGCCATGGAAATATTAATTATATATATTCATTTTAGTAGAATTTTTTTATATTTAAAAAATTCAAATAAATATATTTTCTATAGTAAAACAACCTGCCTGCATATACAATTGCAGACAGGATATACAGTGCTTTAGCTACCCAAACTAAATGGGTCTTTATAAGACAGTTCAAAATTATACCTATTATGAGATCTTGGGTTCAAATCCTGGCTCAGCTGCAAATTTTTCTCTCTGGTTATGATAGTAAGATAATTATATGTTGACTAAATTCTTATTATATGTGCTGGTGTTAATATAAGAATTTATTATTTTGCAGGTATTACTACCAACGGGGCATTTTGGCCAAAGTAGATGGACAAAGGTTGGTGTATCAGTTTGTCGATGTGCCGAAAGACATAGTGGAGATAGACTGCACAGGAGCGTGACCAGCAGATCTGTTTGTACATATCAAGTCGCCAGCTGGTACCAGATAATTCTCAGTGTGTGCCTTGTGCGAGAAAACTGTACATCATGTGCAATTATTGTTATATTTTGTGGAACACTCCACATTTTCAACGAATGTAAAGCAAACAATATTTTGCTTGAAATTTTTTTATTTGACAAGATCTCAGGAACTATGTCGACTGGTAAAAACAAAAACTAATAAAAAAATAGAAAGAACTTTATTTTTGTAAGCGTTTGAATTTGGTGCTGGGACTAAACAAGGGGTTGGAAAATCCAGTGAGCTGCTGCTGTGTTACAAACTGTGGTCCAATTTCAATCCAGAAATATTAATATATGCTACACAACATGGATCCAAACTTTTGGGATTAAAAGCTAATCCACGAGAAATCCATTTCTTCTAACAATAAAGTGAGCATAATGTTTCATGTCAGAAGTGAAACGCTTGTACCTGCTCATTAAGCATGCATCCCCCCACTTTTTCCGATTTCTCCTGGATTTGTTAGCCTGCAAGCCTACACTGATAATTCCATTTTGTTTGGAAAGTGAAAAGTTTTATCATTGAAGTTATAAGGTACATGTTTATATGTCCAGAAATCTATATGAATATGTGTGTAGTCTTGTAATTTATTTATTTTATTAATAATAATAGCAACTTTAGGGCCTAGGTATAAGGTACCATTATCATATTTCACCAAAATGCTGTATATTTTGATTAAGGGTGCATGGTGCAATAGAGAAAAATCCCTGGCATTGTGATGACGTTGTTGAAGAGATGATAATGGTGAAACAAAGAATTTTGTCATATAAAAGTCATTCACTGTTCTTTCTATGTTTAAAACTATTTTTTATATTTCTAGTGTCAAAATTTGAAGACTCCTTCTTGTAAGATTACGATGAGTTGGGAAGTACAAGTCATTGCTAGCACTCTGACATGAGATGATGTACTTAATAATGAGGTGGCAGGATCAACAGATTGCTTGTATTAAAAACAATGTGTGTACATCTATTTGGTATCTGTATTATATGTTTTCAACACAGTGTCATAATTAGAATGAGCATTTTGAAGCAAACTTTGAAATTCTATTCTCTAATATCCTTGTTGAATTATTATGTGAATAAAGACATTTTTGATATAAGATTTTTAAATTTTTGGCTGCGTGGATTGTTGTAATAATAATAATAATAATAATAATATTTTTATTACTTTATTCATTTTTCTAGCAAACACAGGATGTGTATTTTAAAAGTACATAAATTGGTCTCTCAAGTACTTCTAAGTGCTGATTCTTGCATGTTATAATATTAATAAGAACTCTGTACAACATATCGTGTCTATGTAAACATATATGTTTGTCTTTATTTGTCAAAATATTCTGTTCCTTAATGGGGATTTCTCCTAAGGATGGCAGATAATTTTTAATGGTTGTCAAATAAGGACTTCCCATCTGATTTAATTTCTGCATACACTCTGTGAAATGTTTGTACTGAGAAAGCTGTGCTACAAAACTTGTACAAAAGCTGACAACTGTAACTTTCTGTGATTTTTTGAAACGGGGAAAAGAGGCAGCAAGAACTGTGATGATGTATAAGTTGGTGCTTTGAAGAACGTCCATCGATGAAGTTGACGCTTACAAACTGACTGCCTGATCAATTGACTGATAGAGATGTATTGTTGTATTGTTATGGCCAGAGGCATTATTTAGAAAAATTTTACTTAGATAAGTTTAAATTTTCATTACAACTCTTTGATCCTTACAATAATATAATGTAATTATCACTGTAAAGTGTCAGGAAAATTGCGTCCAACAATAATTATGTGATGTCATATTGACTAAAAAGTTTGAAATCATGTTTTCTCACTTTGAAAGTTTGTAGTAAAAGTTATTCAGAATATAATTTTGTAATTCAGCATTATACACACTGAAGTACACGTGGAAACAACTACTTTCTCACAACACAATATTCAGTGCCTCACTAAATTTCTAACTTGTAGGAAAGTAAGGTAGAAGCATGATAGAAAAGCATTGTTGCTTCTTTTCCAGTGTACCCCAGTGGGCAAGTCCAAGGTGTATTAACAGGAAAACTTACCGGTGATATAAAAAATGTATATAGATGTGAAAATAAATTTACTAAGTAAGTAAGGAAGGAAGACCTAATGATTGTAAAGAAGTACACCTAGGAAATGACTTGTAAAGCCTATTTCTAGCTCATGGAGGAAAACTGCCTGGAAAATACTTACTTAAATCTTCTGTAAACTTATGTAAAAAGAAAAAAAATGGTCATAAATGTTTGGTGATATTTTCTTACACATTTGTGCATTGTAAATATGGTTGCAGTTAAGTGACGAAATGCCTGTTTCTGTAAAATGTAGAATGTATTCTATAATATACATGTTACACTCGATATGGAGTTTAAATGGAGTCTTTTACATGATGTGAAATAAACGATTTACCACACATTCAATTGAGTTGTGTCTCATTATTTAATCAAAAATATCTCACAGTATTCTTTCCTATTACTATTGATTAAAACATCCAAATTTGGAAGGCATGGGAAATAGTCCAGATATTCACTTAACATAATAGTGTATGAAACTCTAAAATGTAAATGGCTAAGTAATAAAAAACATATATAAATTTAGTATCTTACTGATGAGAGGAAGCTCTGTGGCATAAGCGGTTAGAAGCTTGCCTTTCACTGGTGGGGATCTTGAGATTGAGTCTTGGTCACTCCGTGTGAGTTTTGTGGTGGACGAAACGGAGCTTGGGCAGATTTTTCTGGGGTTTCTCCCATGTTTTCCTGCCAGAAATTTCATTGCACCATTTTTCCATGTTCATTTTGTTTCATTTGATTCATGTGCCACTGTGACGGTGCATCATATGTGACACCATTGTCATTCACACAACTTTAAATATATTATCTCATCTCATCCCTCAACCCGACTCTCAGTTGGGCATGAGTTGAGGATATTATTACAGTATTATCTTAATGATAAGAATTTAAGATTGTTTAAATCATACCTGATTGAATAGAAAATAACAAATTTAAAAAAAATATTTTATTGATTTAAAAAATAGAATATTAAATTAACAAAAAAATGTTTGAAAGTGTACTAAATTTATATTGATGGTTATGGCAAAGACAGTATTCCTTCAAAGAAATTGAATCAGTTCTTTTCACCTCACCTCATATTAACTCTGATAGTGTTATAATAATATTGTGCTAATATGAGGTGAGTTTTAAATAAGCAATTGTCTTTGAGAAAATACCTCACATTGAAACTTCCTCTAAATTTTGTGTGTAAATTATAGAAAAATACTGATTTGAAACAAATTTTTGTAGAACTCTTGGGAACACACCTCCAAGTCAAATGAGTTGTTAATTCTAGGATTATTAAGAGAAAACATATAACTAAAAATAAATAATAGTTTTATAAAACTAAAACAACACACTTTATTACAAAACCGAACTAAAAAATGAAAAATAATTTTAATTTCCAACACATATAGAATAAAACTAGAATTATCAACAAAAAGAAAATCATTTTACCATCAAAAGCGTGAGATGCTCTATGTCAATTAATATATTTGATAATAAACAGATATTGGTAAACTAAAGTCTCTAAGAAGAAAATGTAAAAATCATAAAAAGCACCCCATGCTTTTGATGGTAAAATTATTTTCTTTTTGTTGATAACTCTAGTTTTATTCTATATGTGTTGGACATGATTTTTTTTGTTGACCACTTTAATTTTATCCCAAGCGTATTGGAAATTAAAATTTTTCATTTTTTAGTTTGGTTTTATAATAAAGCATGTTGTTTTAGTTTTTTAAAACTATTTTTTATTTTTTAGTTTTAATATTTTACAGAATAAGATAAAAATATAAATATCTTTAAATTCGATACTATTGTAGTGTGAGATAAAGGTAATACTCTTCTAAAAACAAATCCTCCCAGCTGGATTTGAACCAGCGACCTATAGATTACTGAAATTATATACCACCGCTCTACCAACTGAGCTCTTACAACGATTGACAAAAAGTCAACAAGTCCGCAACCTATTATACCAGTTTTAATTTTTTTGATTTTCTGATGATTCTGGCCAGGATTTTAGAAACAAAATATGAAATTTTTGTATTGTCACAGGTCCTTTACAAGTATACAAAGTTTCAAGTCAATCCAATGTTTCTAAGTGGGTGAAAATCGTGTTCAAAGATTCCGTTACATAGATACAGACACTTTTTTTGATTTTCTGACGATTCTGGCCAGGATTTTAGAAACAAATATGAAAATATTGTATTGTCACGGGTCCTTTACAAGTATACAAAGTTTCAAGTCGATCCAATGTTTCTAAGTGGGTGAAAATCGTGTTCAAAGATTCCATTACATAGATACAAAGACATTTTTTTGATTTTCTGATGATTCTGGCCAGGATTTAAAAAAAAAATTATTGTATTGTCACAGGTCCTTTACAGGTATACAAAGTCTCAAGTTGATCCAATGTTTCTAAGTAGGTGAAAATTGTGTTCAAAGATTCCATTAGATAGATACAAAGAAACTTTTTTTGATTTTCTGATGATTCTGGCCAGGATTTTAGAAAAAAAATTAAATTATTGTATTGTCACAGGTCCTTTATAAGTATACAAAATTTCAAGTCGATCCAATGATTTTAAGTGGGTGAAAATCGCATTGAAAGATTTTGTTACATAGATAGATAGATAGATAGATACAGGTCAAGCTAATATAAAGTGTGTAAAAATATCAAATCTTACACAGAGCTACAGGACATGTGCTAATGCAGAAGAAATCTTACATGGAATTTTGGCCAGTGTATGAACTGTTGGCCATCTATGATCAAGAGGAATTTGGGTAGCTGCAATAAGTATCAGCTCCAGGTTGAGAAAATAGCTATAAAACCTGAGCTGAGTATATTATAGGGCCTTGGATTGCATAAGAAATTTATAATTCTATCATAAATAATATTGGAATATGGGGACTGACATACTGTCCACATACTACCCTGGCTAAATGATCATCCACCTCTATGTGATTGACACATGTGAATGTGAGGCCAGATGAACCAGCTGATAAGCCAAAAGCCTTGTTAGTCTGTCAGACTAGTCTTTGTTTAGCCAAATCACTGCACATGTATAAAGCATGTAAGTCAATTAAATCATACTTTTTTTTTGTTTGAATGTTACTAAACTTGTAAGATCTTAATTTCTTTTTAAATTTATATTAATCTTTTTTTTATATCAATGCAAGAAGAGTCGGAGATCCGGGGTTCGAATCCCAATTAGAGTGTTAATATTTATTTGTAAAATAAAATTATATTAATCCCATTATGGAAATAGGAAAATAAATCTTTGAGAACATTTTTTGGAGAAATAGACACTCGATACCAAGTGAATTCACGCCTAGAAAAAAGTAGTAGTTAGTAGGTATAAAGACAACATAATTATTGGACCATGGACTATGCAAATGATGGAGAAGGGTAAACCCCATTCCTTCTAACTTCTGAGGCATTTTGCCAACAATGTAACAACTACTCAGTTATTTACTACAGCATTGAATGTCATGTGACTGTAGGGATTTGGTATCATGATGTTCCTATTTCTCGCAGAAAACTTGAAGCATGTAAAGTGCAATGGGTGGTATTACAAACACACACACAGATACATTTCTCACAGACATGACCATACATGAAAAATACTGCTAAACACTTCAAAAAATTTTTTGTTTAAACAATATGTTGTCCAAGCATTCAAAGAATTTGCACCTAACCTTACCCTACCTCCACAACCATTCTAATGAGATTGGGAACTTGGATTGCTGCTGTTTTGTATAATGCAGTGAACTTCAAGAGAATAGGTAACGTCATCAATTTGTTTTCTGAAGATGATACTGTTTCTATGCATGATGCATTATGAAAAGTTACCTGGAATTATTATTAGGTTTGAAGATTGTAGAAAAGGCAATGGAGTGTATCCAGGCAAGACAGAAAATCCAGTGAGTTGTAAATGCATTAAAATAACGTTTGACAATCCAGGCCTATAAATAGTAAACAGGTAGGCAAGATTCTGTGAACGTGGGCCCATTGACCATTGCTTGTTTCAAGTATGGTCCAATTTCTACAGTTGAAGTGTCAAAGGGAAGAACCAGGTAAGTAACTTTTTAATGGTTTGTTTTAGGAAGTAACATTTTGAGGTTTTTTAATTGAGTTCTTTTTTTTTGAGACTGAGTAACATCTTACCTCAAATTAATGTTGGTTCAGTTTGAACATGTTTTGATATAATCTTCTATATCATCATCAGCTTACCCAGAGTCAAGTATATCGAAACATGTTCAAACTGAACCAACATTCATTTGAGGTAAGATGTTTTCCAGTCTCAAAAAAACTTAAGTAACTTTTTATTGAAAAGGAGTTCGAGCTACCATTAGATTCCTGGAAAGGAGTACACAGGCCTGTGAAGATTTTGCAGCATGAAATGTTTTAATTTAAATAAATCAAGTCAAATCCCCTGATAATGGAACTGTTACTAATTTTTGGCTATCACTTATGAGATTTTGCTCAATTCTATTTTAACACAAAAATTAAGAGTGCACGGTCCATCACTCATAATGCTGTTTTAAAATACATAAATGCCTGAAATATAATCACTGATCTTATTTATACTAGTTTGTCATTGTGTTTAACTGAGCATAAGTTTATCCTATGACCCTCTCCTGTTTATCTTACATTAGTTTCTGGCGAATAACTGCAGAGGCAATAAGCTGACATAAACGAAACATTTTCTCCTTAATAGCAATGAAGACACTCAGTCTGTGTATTGAGTGTCATAAATCTTACCAAATTGCACTTGCTGAATACAAACTGTAAATGTTTCTGCATTAAATTTTAGATCATTTTGATACTCTCCAGTTGAGAAATGAACTCAACTTCTGACTGGAGTTATTATTAACCATACCAGGAATATACAAACTTGGTCTTCTAATCCTTGCAATTCCAGCAACTGTTGGGTGTTCATTTTCAACTTTAAAAAGGATCAAGACTTGTACAAGATCAAAACCGGGAGAAGACAGGTTGAGTGTACTAGCTCTGATATCAGTAGAAAATAAGCTGAAAAGCAATCTCAAGTACTGATTTATTGATACTGTGACAGAGAAGTTTTGCAATCGAACAAGAAGAATTTAATCAATTTAATCATTGTTTCGATCCAAATTTTGAAATTTTCATATTTGTGATAAGGGTAAGAAGTTAGATTTTTGGAGGCTGTAGAAATTAATAAATTTAAAAGTAGTAAAAAACTGTTAAATTCTCAACTTGATTTGAATGAATCCCCTTTGTTAAATTAAAAAATTTAAATAAATATTGTTGTATTGTTGCTTAGATCAGTTGGAACACAATTCATAATTTATTAACATGTCTGAAGAAGGTACAGTGTACCGAAACAGCTGTCACTGAATTATATAATAAATATGAAAATCAAATAAAACTATGTTTTATTTTTATTTAATTAAGAAGAATTGATTTCATGTTAAAATAAAGAAAAATTGATGGCTGAACTGGGAACTGAATCCTGGACATCCTTTCTTTTTTTTTTCAAAAAAATAAATCTATTCAGGCCAGGAGGAATATGTTAAACTAAATAGAACATCATAACGTGAAGCTTTACTATCTAAAATGTAAATGTAAAATTCTCATTAAAAATACTTTGAATAGAAGTCTTTTGAAGGTGTTGATACACTCCAATTCAACCCAGGAAGTTACTACAGACCTTATGTGCTACGCCAGTGTCCTCGTATGTACAGTGGGTAGATGTTGCCAAACTCATAATAACGGTATTTGTTTGTTTAGGGAGAGTCGACACTTTCACACAGGATAGTACAGGTCTGCACGAGCTCAATGACAAGTGGTAACTGTTATTTTCTTTAAGAGGGGGTGGCTTGGATGGCTACAACTTACAACTCTGTAGCTGCTCTGTTGCATACTTCAGTTTTATTTAAGATTTCTCTCAAGAAAATACTGTTAAAATGGCAACCCAGTTCTCTATTCCAAACACACAGTAACTTCCTGGGGTTGAATCTGACTGTACCAAGAGCTATCTGCATTCAGACGTAAGAGAATTGTGTAAGTGAAAAGAAAATTTATCGGGTGTTGAATGGTGTAATGGATTACATGCTGACATACATAGTCAGAGATCACGGTTCAACCATTAATTTTTCTTTTTAAAAAATGTATGGCTCAACAGCACTTCTACTAGCGCTTGATTTTTCAGTTATATTGTTCTAACCTATAGCTCTTCTTCTGTATTTACTAACATCATTTAAAATTTTTAACTTTTCAAACAATTTTTATAACATTATTAGACAATTTTGAAGTTTATTTAAATATGCAAATCACAATATTATGACACTGTTAGACAATATTGTGATGCTAACTGCTATTTTCTCCACAGAGTATATTACCTAGTCTATGATTTTTGTATCTCTGTTTTGGGTTATCGCTGGTTAGATCAGCGTTAGGGAGTGATAAGTAAGTGTACACTCATCTTTAATAAACGTTTGATAATTTTAATATTATTAATATATTTTTTAACATAGACTTGGAGATTTATTGCAAATATTGGTCATTTAAATTTCATAGCGACGGATAGTAATCGGGGATGATAATCCATATGTGGTTCGATTGTAGGTTATCGCTGGCTCTATAAACTCTGGCGCATGCGCACTGTTGTTCTATAAGACTTTGAAAATATTTCACGCTAGTTTAAGTGCAGTTTTTCCAAATTAATTTATCCAGTCCAGGAATACTTTAAAATAAATAGATAGATCATCAGTTGATTAATGTCTTTGACATTGTTTGATTACCAATAGCCAATTTTGTCAGTCCACCCAATCTCCTGGTTGTAGATGTTTCTCCTTCATGTATGAATATATTCCCTGACTCCAGGAGGTTTTAGGTCTTCCTCTGCCTCATCTTCCCTCAGGTTTCCATTCCAAAACAGATTTTGGTAGCCGATCCTCTTCCATTCATAACATAAAAAAAAGGTTAAGATTATTTGTGATATTGTAAAATATTTAGAAGTCTGCTGATTAATCTTTTTAATGCCTTGGAATTTAAATGCTCTTAACACCCTTATTTTGCAGGGTTGTACATAAAAATGTACTAATATTGTTCTCTATGTGATACAAATACTTACTTACTTACTTACTCACTGGCACTGTCGAACCCGTAGGTTCATGGCCGCACGGACATAAGCTCTCCATACATCCATATCCTGAGCTAATGCTTTCCAATCATTCCCTGTATAATCTATTTCCCTCAAATCATAGTTAATGTTATTCTCCCACCTCATTCTTGGTCATGTGATACAAATATGAATCAATAACCATGTTGTAGTTAAGGTATCACTCTTTTTTTCTGAAAACTTTTCATAGTAATACCGCTGTTGGGTTAAGATATTTGAATAAATTATTTTTAAATGCATATTAATTAAAATAGCATACTTACAGACAATGTTGATTGACAGAAAAAATTGTGATGCTATCCTAATTCACTCCACACTACAAATGTTGCAGTATTTAGAGATGCATAAAATATTTTTGTAATTGTAAGCCTATGTTTTCCCTTTCAGAGATTTAGGCGCTCTCCCCCTACAGGGAAGAATTTGAACCATACTAATTTAGTTACACTTCTTTTCGTATAGATGTCATTTTGAGTGGTACGTGGTCAGCGTCCCGCCTCATACTGACATCTAGGAAACCAAGGTAGTACTAGGACGGGAAAATTCGGTAAATTTTGCTTAGAGGCCTTTTCATTCAGGCTTAAGGATTTTTTACGAGCCTGAAAATCTTCAGACTCGGGACCCACGGCTTAAAGTCCCAACCGGAGGACTTGCTCCTTGGATTTTTCCGTCCTAAAAAATCCATCGACCCCGGCCGGGTTTGAACCCGCGACCCTCGGGACCACAGGCAAGGAGTATACCACTAGACCACCGCGGCCGACTGCATAAAATATGTCTTCTTAAATAGGAGCCACCACTTGCATTATCGAGCAAAGGCTCGTAGCATTCGGCTCTCGGGAATTAACAATGTATAAGAGAAAAATTTGCATTTAGATTGGAGTGTTTAGATAGCTCAGTGATAGAGCATTGGCCTAGGAAGCCAAAGGTCCTGGATTCAAACCCCAGTCTGAGCATATCATTTTTCTTTTCAAATACAAACACAAAAAATTGTGGGTACGGCGCAAAAAGTGGACATCCGAATTTCGAGATAATTTTGGTTTTAAAATGAAGCTTAGGAACGTCGAAGATGAAAACATGAAAAAAAAATAGCGGACCATCCAGAAACAAAGCTGTAAAATAACAATTTATATAATACTATTCCATATATTACCTGAAGTAAGGGGCTGCTATTGTGGTCGTGACGTCAGATTCGATATTCAGACGTTAGTACAGGGTGAAAACATGTTTTCTTCAATATAGATGCGAAAATAAAATAAATATTTTATTGTAATAAAAGTGCATTGCTATATTTCCAAAATTACATAGCAAAGAGTTTGAAATTTAATAAAAATCACATCCTCACATAGAGTTTCTTAAGAAAGAATGATTTAACTGAATCGATTGTCGATAATAATCGATACGTCATCGTACGTATTTCTCGAAAATAAACAACGGCAAATTAGCCCTTACAAAATATTTAATAATAGAGTCACTTATTTATAACGTAATCTTCAAAATTTTAAATATAATTTATTAGAATACATGTATAATAACCTAAAAGCTTAATATAACTTATTTAAATTACTCTAACCTGTGAAAGTAATAAATAGAATGGCATTTAGACATTATTGAATTACAGGTATGTAAATAAATTATACTATATGTGTAAGAAACTAAAAGCTAACCTAACATAATTATGTATAAGAAACTATAACTCTAACCTAGTTTCTTTAGTGATGGTCCGCAGATTTTGTTGTGTTTTCATCTTTGGTGATCCTAAGCTTCATTTTAATACCAAATTTATATGGAAAAGGAGATGTCTCGTACAGTAAACTAGTGAAATGTGTATTTTGTAGTGCTTATAAAACGTTATTTTACTGCTTTGTTTCTGGATGGTCCGCAATTTTTTTGTTTTTGTTTTCATGTTTAGTGGCCCTAAGCTTCATTTTAACCCTTTGCCCCGCTCAATGATTTCTACTAGTTAGCTGTGGAGCGACATATTCATTTTGGGGTATTTAAATTTTAAATGTCTTCTCGTCTATTTTAATTGAAGAGTGGTATATGTGGAATAATTCTTTGAAAATAATGTGAAACAAATTACATGAGAATCTGGTTGTTTTGTAATTACGAATTTCTTCATGAAATAATTAAGCAAATATGTAAAGATCATCATCATCATCATAGTACATTCACGAATTTAGGCCATTTGTTGACCTGTTTCGGCCTCAAGAGAAACACCATCCAGAAGTCTTTTGAGTGGACGTCCTGGTCTTCTTCTTCCTGCGGGTTGATATCTTAACATTAGTTTGGGTATTCTGTGATCTTCCATTCGATGAACATGTTGTATCCATCTTGACTTATAATCAGAAATTTTGTTTTCTAAAGATTCCATGTGTAATTCTTCTAAGATGTCTTCATTTTTTTTGTGATCTAGTAGTGTGTATCCTGCAGTCCTCCGAAGATATCTCATTTCAGCAGATCTAAGTCTCTGTAAAGATACTATATATATATATATATATATATATATATATATATTCCTGATGAATGGAAAATAAGCTACATAGTACCAATATACAAGAAGGGCGATAGAAGAGACGCAAAAAACTACAGAGGACTAAGTATAAATAACACATTATATAGAATATTTACGAAGTTATTAAAAACAAAGTTACAAAAAGATGTTAAAGACAAATTAGGAGAAGATCAAAATGGATTCAGACCAGGAAGGTCATGTGTTGACAATATATTTGCAATACAACAGTTAATTGAAAAACGGACTGCAGTTGGAGAAGAAAACCCATTTGACAATGATAGATTTAGAGAAAGCTTATGACTCAATTCCGAGGAACAAATTATGGGAAGTATTGGAGAAATACAATATTGACAGAAACCTAATAGAAATTATTAAACAAACTATAAAGATAACTCCGCTTATGTTAAAATGGGAAATATAATGTCTAATCCTATAAACACCTCAAAGGGATTGAAACAAGGGTGCAGTCTATCACCAATCTTATTTAATATTTATGTAGAATTTATATTAACGAAATGGAAACAAAGCTGCAAAGGTATGGGGATCCCAATAGGCAATAGATTTTTGCTGACATTACAATTTGCCGATGATCAACTGGTTTTAGCGCAAGACAATTTTGATATGGAATTCATGATAAAAAGGTTGAAAAGCACATATGAATCATGGGGTCTCACAGTAAATTTACAAAAATCAGAATATCTGGCAATAAATAGCAATGAAAGAGAAAACTTAGTATTGGAAGATGGAATCCAAATAAAGCAAGTGAAACAACTAAATATTTGGGAATGATTATGGATAACATCGAAGGTATAGGCAAAGAGAACATAAAAACATAGAATTGAATTGAGTAGCAAAATAATATCATCATTAAATTCCATATGGTGGGATAAGCATATTTGGAAAGACACAAAAAAATATATTGGTAAAACATTGGTGGAATCTGTTGCAATGTACGGAAGTGAGGTATGGACAATCAATAAGTACTACAAGAATAGACTAATAGCTCTAGAAATGGATTATTTACGAAGAAGTGCCAGAAAGTCTAAATTAGAACGTGTCACAAATAAGGAAATTAGAAACAAAATGGAAGCAGAAGAAAGCATAATTGAAAGAATTGAGGGAAAAGGAATTAAAGTGGTTAGGACATGTTTTAAGAATGGAAGATGAGCGATGGCCGAAGCAACTATATGAATGGCATCCTAACAGAAAGAAGAAAAGAGGAAGACCAAGGTTAACATGGAAGGAAAACATGAAGACAGTAATGCAAGCTAGAGGGCTAAGCATCGAAGATGCCCAAGACCGTAGGCTTTGGAGGTTTGGCACGGGAAGACGGCAGCAGCTGTAAAAACCCGTAGATATATATATATATATATATATATATATTAAACTAATCTTAAATCAATATCTTATGGAGATGGTATTGTTTACAATATACATAACATATATTTTTAAAATCAATATATTAAGAAACCGTATTAAGTAGGCAATTTCTAAATTTTAAATTCCAGTTGAAAGTATTATGCCAATGTTTAAAAAAATAACATATATTGAATAAATAAAACAATGTACACGGAGAAAGTAGTATCATTGATTACATATAGCAATTCCAATGTTCGAATACGGATAAAGTATATTTGTTGAAATTTATTAAATTTACTTACTACTTTATTTGCCAATTTATTTTCTTATTACTCTCTCTCTATATATATATTATATATATTATATATCTGAAGAAAAAATTCCCCCATATGCCGTGATAATTTTAATATAATATCCCGACAAAATATGAGATTTATACTTTTAGAAATAATTTATTATAATTTTTGTCTCCCATTAAATTTTTCGCAGTAATTACCGAATTTGAATATTTTTTTAAAACTCGCTAATAGCTAAATTATTAAATATTTAATTTAGTAAGAGTACTCACCATTTTCGTGTCTAGCTGTTCTTCTCAATTGCATAATAAACAATATTTATTGTTATATTCATATAGTCACACATATATCACTATGGGCCCTCTACTTAAAAATCACTCTACCTAAATTAAAATTTAAACTCTTTAAATTAACACTAATTTTTAATTTGCACTCCTCTCTCACTGTGATATAAATTGATAAGACCTCTTACAATCAGCCCTAACATATTTACTGTAAGATGTTCAGTGCGTGGCGCAATTTCAATATTATTTCGTAATATTCTTCCCATAACATCACTCAAGTGGAGATACTGCGATGTGTTTCGAATCGCTTAACAGTCATTGCTTGTCTTACAATAGGACATACACAAATATCATCAAATAATAGTCTCTAATTAATTTAAATGTACTATAACTCTTCTTCTTCTTCTTCTTCCTTCCAAGTATTAGGCCAAGGCCTGTTACGATCCTATAGAAAATTTTCCCTCCAGCACTCAAAATAGATATAAGATGGTATCCGTGAATATATTCAATAGTCTTGAAGACGGTATGGAGTATTTTCTTGTTTCAAAATTTAAAAATAAATAAATCGGCATTGACTTTAAATCCTGTTTATACTGTCCATGAATATATCAGCATTGATTGGTTGAAAACACCACATTAATTACGTATTAATTGAAGTCATACATTGTACTATGTTTCTGACAATAAAAATATCTATCAAAAGTATTAAAATTCCAACTTAAGCTTTAATTTCATTTAGATATGTTTCCACCCATTTTAGTTTTATTTATTTGTTTCCTCTCAATTTTCGCGGCATATTATTTTCTTCTGAAATCAGGACATTGAAATTACTATCTATAGGCCTGAATAGTGGGAAAAAAATCTTTCGTTTGTTCCAGCCTCCAAACTATGTACAATATAAGTAAACGAAAAAAAGTTGTTTTTTTTAATTCTGAGGACCAATTTTATTAAAAGAGTAATAATATTCTTTCCTTGGTTATCTGTAGGCTCGGCAGTAGACGCTTCGAAATCTTGTTCACAGTCACACGCTTGCTCTATAAAACAGTCTTGCGCTAAGCTACCCCTCTACTTAGCGTTCCAACCATCACTTTAATAATCAATTTCTTCATCAATCGCGGCCACAATGTCTTCACTGAACAGTGGATTGAAACTAGAAATAGTTTTCCTAAGACCTGGATTTTTTCTTTCGTTAACAATGGTTACAGATGAACCGATAGAGGCTTTCAAAAAAGGGTTCGGTACACAAATAAAATACCGTTAAGAAATTTACGAAAATGTACAAAGCAAGCCTTTTGCCACTTTTAATGCATTCCACAGATACCAAACTATGACAAAAATAATAAAATTTTCCAAGAAAATAAATACAAGTAGAAATACAGCCCTATTACAGTCTACTACGCTTTGGTACGTTATGCGGGGCAGCGACAAAGCACATTCAGTACGTTTTACTACGCTGTACGGGGCAAAGGGTTAAAACCAAAATTATCTCGAAATTCGGATGTCCACTTTTTACGCCGTAACCAAAATTATTTATATGTAACAGTCCATCCATCCATCTATAGTAATTCTGCCCGAGGCCAGGTCTTTCACTACAATCATAGCATTTTGATGCTTTGCTTTGCAGTTTTACTAGGAAATTATAGGTGTGGTAGCTTCCCGTTGCTTTCCACACCGGTGAAGGATGATGGAAATGATGGTGATGATGGCCGGATGATTTTCGGGGACCGTTGGGCCCTAAGCTTCCTGACATTTGCCTTATAGGTGAGAAAAACCGAAAAAAAACTGTCCCGGCCGGGAATCGAACCCGAGCCCGCTGCGTGACAATGACAAGGCAGCACGCTACCTCGAGACCACAGCGGTGGACATGTAACACTTAATTTATTTGATGGCATTTCCGTCTAAGTCACACATTTACTCAAGTATACCACTTTTCAAAACAGTCCACAATACATAAACCAATGTTACACTTTGAACAAAAACACAGAGTGCTCCCTCTTATTTTTCAGTGTACATACATCAAAATTACATTGTTTTCCTTTTGAAGGTCAGTGTCGTTCACCATCCTGTCCACATATCCCATATGCTTGTTGTAATATTTTATAACAAGGTTTTATTGCGTAACCAGATACGTCACAAACGTTGTGTTCTATTGGAGAGTGTTAATATTTGTAAAGAACATCACTTTTGTCTTTCTGGTGTACAACACCTCTCACTCACGTCAAGATATCCTCTTTCTTCAATTGTATTATCCTGGATGTAAAATGTCTTCAGCCATATCATGTCGATCATAACGAACAGTTCCACAGCAATTTAGTTTTCTCTCAAATAAATTGTCGAAAAGAGATGTCAATGAGAAATAACTGTCCATGTATATTTTATGCCCGATTCCTTCAATTCTTCTTCCATGCATATTTTATAATATTATAATGATATTGTGAAAAGAAAAATTAATGTCTGAACCAGGAATCGAACCGTAGACCTCTAGTTCTCCAGACTAGTGTGCAGCCCACTACATCATTCTAGACCTGGCACAAACATTAACAATTCTTTCCACATATACAAATCTATAATTCTCGTTCCGTCCGCTGCCAGGTAGGTGTCACTACCATCACCAACGGCCGGCTTCGTTTAGAAGTATTTATATTTGAGAATGTTTACACCACCAGCCTAGAATGTTGTAGTGGGCTGCACACTAGTCTGGAGAACTAGAGGTCCACCGTTCGATTCCTGGTTCAGACATTAACTTTCCTTTTCACAATATCATTATAATATTATAATATGATCCATTGTTGGAACTGTGTTAAAATAACAGTATTGGAAAATGTTAAATGTATATTTTATGCCCCATTCCTTCAATTATCCTTAATAATTGGATAGCGTTATGCATTAACCAACTATGCATCATTATGTAAGTTTTGAGAAAAATATGTTTAAAACTTTTTTTTTTACATTTTAAACATTAGTAAGAGCTGTTTAATTATTTCTGTGACTTGATAAACACTTAAATGATAACGATAATATACTCAGTTATGCATCAACATTCTAAGAGCGAGAGGACGCTTAGCTGAATGATGCAAAAAATATATTAGCATTTATGAAGATCTACTTCCGTAGCCGTTTGTTGCAAAACACAGAATCTCTGATAGGACAGATGACATTTACATTTTTCCTTAATAATAAGGCTACATTTAAAGATTTGGCACTAAAAGTGTGTGTACACTTAGTTCATGAGCCAGTGTAACAGATGACATCAAAATATCATTTTTTTAATGGTACTTCGCCGGTTGATGCATAACATCGTCCAATTGTAATACACTCTTGTGTGTTGAAGAAATTTCTTGAGTTGATAAAAGTCGCTGGTTCGCCAAGTAAACAGATAAGGCATTGCATAGTTAATAAATGTTGATGCCAAACCTTTTATGTTTTCTTGAAATGTATTGATGATATATCACTCTTCCTTTGGTTAGTATTATGATTTCATTGAATACAAGATGTTCTGTCAAACTGTGTAATTCGTAAAATGTATCGTTGAGGGTGTAAAAAATGTTCCCTATTTTCCAAAGTCTGTCATAGTTAGGATCATCACGGTTAAGTGGATTATCATTATTTTCAAAATGGAGAAATTTGAGAATGTCAAAAAATCTGTTACAAACCGTTGTATTAAAGAAGAATGGGCACAGTATTGTTCTTCTCGGCCCCAATAATCCTTTAGACTGTCACGCTGATCATGGCACATTTGTACTATGATAGCAAAAAATCTGTACATTCCCTCCATTGTGACACCAGGCTGGTGTGCTGAAGTACCAGGTTCATATAGGGATGCAACATATTGGTGGAAATATCTATTTATTTCGACTAATAGGTTCTCAAATATTTTCTGGAAAAAAAGAAGAATATGATGAAAGGAGAGGATTCAAATGTAATGTCAGGTGCAGTTGATTTTTTTAAAATTCTATTTTCAGATCCTGTAAATTTCTTCATCTGAAGAAGAATCAGAAAAAAGATTGTGAGATGTTCTGGAATTGTGAGATTCTTTAATTACTTCATCAAGTTCTTCTTATTCTTCGTCTGATTTCTCTTCCATCAACATTTTCACTATTTCCTGCAATTGCAAAGGTTTTGAATATTTTGCTCTTTTTTGAGGTTCCATTATTTGAACAACTAAATTTTATGGCACTGAATCTACACACACACACACATACACACACACACACACACACACATATATATATATATATATATATATATATATATATATATATATAAGTAAAATAAAATTATTAATTAAAGTCTGCCATTGAAAATTCACTTGTGTACACAGTATACTTCTAAAGAAAAGAGTCACTTTTAATGAGTGTGTTGTTCTTTATTTTAAATATATAATTGAAAAATAGTTTGATTTAATTAATATATAGAAGGAAATAATTTTAAAAATCCGCAACTAATGTTTCCAAATATTTCACAAGTACAGGTACACAATGGAGACAACTTCAGAGAAACTCGTCATCAAATTTATATAGTATGTTATTTTGAAAGAAATAACCCCATCCAAGTGTGAAAATAAAACAAGATGTTTCAACTTTGGATGTAAATAAATATTAAACAAAGAATGGCCTGACTTAGTTTTTTTTGTCATTCATTGACAATGGCCCTGGTTTGGTTTGTACAGTTTTATAACAACTCATAAATCTCTCATACCCACTTAAAATTGCAGTTGCAATGTTTCAGATTTATCTGCCTTTCGGCTGTAGGGATCATGTACCTGCTGTCACGTATGTGACATTTGTCCTTTAAAGGTTAAAGAGAGGCATGGGCGTAGCCAGCATTGGATTAAGGGGGGTGCAAATATTTTTCGACTGTATACCTTCCGGGTACAAAACGAACAAATCAAAAAATACAAAATACTACCTTCATTTTTTAAACGAATCTCAATATATTTCGGAAGAAACGTACAGCACTACTGAAGAGGAAAAGTGAAGAATAATAGTGAAATAATTGCAGAATTTTTAGGCTTTAGCGAATTGAATTTTTTGACAAGATTACTTCTTAATTTGTTATACTTAATAGTATTGAAACTGTAAGCTATAGGCCTATTTTAGCTACTAATAAAGTACAACTGCACACACACACACACACACACACACACACTTCGACTCGCCTTTTCATATGAAAACATTTATTAAAGTACGTTTTGTTTGGATTTTTCAATATCATTTTTAATACTTTTTTGTGCACGACTGAGCATACATAGGTCATTAAGGCGCTCTTCTGTCATTGTAGAACGGCACCATGTCATCACTCTTCTTAGCGAGCTAAAAGTGCGTTTAATCGACGCTGTATTGCATGTGAAAGACAGGCAGGCGTGTTACAATTGCTTTTTTGATGGATGGGAAAAAATCGCACTCGTCCACGATGTTAACGAAATCACATTCTTTATCCTCGTCACTTCGTTTCATCCACTTACGGTGCCAGAGTTCAATTTCGATTTTATAATACTCTGAAATTTTACTCGCAGTTGCTTGGGAATCTTTCAGAGATGTTTTCAGGTTCTTAGGGTGCAGCATTTTAAGTTCAAAAGCAGGACCCTGTTGTTCTCCAAATCTGTCTGACAAAGCTGTGTGAAAAGAATCAAGTAGGGATATAAGATATCCACCTTAAAGTAATCTTCGGGATTACATTGTGGATTAGCTCGATGTGTCTGCTTATTGGATATTCTTGGTAGTGTGATTTCTACATCTAGCTCAGAAGCAATAGTCTCTATCTCTTTCATGATGCTTTTGGAGATCTCATAACCTTTTTCTTGCGATGATCTATTGCCATGCTTTTAATGCTTTGAACATGGACCGTGCATTTAATTAAATCTATAACCACTGCATGCAGCGAATTAACGACAGGTTCCAAACAACTAGAATATTATTGATATCAGGCATAAACGAAAGATGAAAGTACTTCTACTTGCAGCAGCATGCAACTGATCAGCTTGTTTTAGGCTTGGTGGGTTTATTTCTACGGCAATTAATTTTAGGGCGTTCATGAATTCCATAAAAGTGTTTCTTAAATATCCCAATACTTTTATATTTTTGCGACCAACGTGTTTCGCAGAGCATGGGGATGCTTGTGACGTGCTGTCTTCTCAACGGCGACTCTCGAAAAAAGTTTTTTAATATCCTTAATTGTAGCTATCGTGTTTCTCACCTCGGGCACGCTATTCAAATCATTTACCACAAGAATGATTTTGTGGCTCGCGCAGTAGAAGTAAATACCTTTGGGGGAAAAAAAACGCGCGCAGACGTTTCTACAACCCGTTGTCTTTTTCTGCCATTGTTGAGCAGCCGTCATAGCCCTGGCGGACACATTTCTGCGGGTCAATGTCTATCTCTTTTTAAAAAAATTCAATTTCTGCAGTAATTGTTTGGGCGCCCATTCTTTTCAGTTCAACAAACTTTTATCGGATTTTATTCAGTTTCTCATAAAAAGCCGCACACCAATGGGCAAAATTTTATGATACTTCAGTACGAAAGGACCAAGTATTAAAAATAATTTTCAATAGTTGAATATCATTAACTATTTTGGCAGATAAGTGCCACATTTTCAGAAATGTCACAGCTTTTATCAGCTAAAACATTGTAAGCGCTGGCATTTTTTACATCGACCGCAATCATTTTCTTTACCTCAAGTCACATAATTCGATCATTTTTAATTTGAGGAGAAAGGTAGGTAGCATTCATTCTTGGCGTTTAAATGAGGTTTTAAGCTCATATCACCGGCATCAATTCTGCACTGAATCAAATCCCTGAAGACGCCTTCGCCCAGCGTTTTATCTCTTAAATGTAAGTCATGTAAGCCACAGAAGATAATGGTATCTAAGATGGAAGACAAATATTTAAAGTTATCCGCCGGAATCATCTTATAGCCACTTACATGTTTTTGGCTAACAGAGACCTCACTTAAAAACAAGCGTGCAGACTGCGTAGCTTCCACATGCCAGCGGCTCTCAAAGTTTTTTTTTTTTTTTTTTTTTTTTTGCGAATTCATTAATTTTGTAAAATTTCTGGAAGGACCTCACCATGAATGACCCTTTAACGTCCCTAATAATATGTGGGCAGAATAGAGCACAATATATACAGAGTGCACCTTTGAGTCTTGCCGAATACTTTAGCCAGGGTGGGTACTGTTGCATCCAACAATGCTTGAATTTCCGTTTTAAATGTTCAGCACATTTGCTGAAATTGTAGCTTTCGGCTGGACTCCAGCAGTTTCCCAGAATTTTCATTTTATCTTCTTTACCCATTAGCTCTGTTCTTCCGATCCATTTGCCAACATCATTAGGTGGGTAATTGGTGGGTAAATCTTGAAGCGAATCGTATCGCTCAGCCTCTCTTTAAGTGAGTAACCTATGATTAATTAATTATGACGGGAATTAAAATCACAAATAGATGAAGTAATCATCGGACATAATATGAAATGTATATTCATTTGAATCGGGAAATCATAAGGAATCTGATTTTGATATAATTAAATAAATGGGAATAAAAGGATACAGAGAAAATGAAAGATCAGGAATTAAACAATTAATATTAAATGAAAAGACATTTAGGGAGGTAGACCCTTTTCCTATTGTCAGGTGACAGCTTGATGAGCTAGCATAAAGGATTCAGAAAACTCTGTAGTGTCATTATTCTACCAGATTACCGGAGCGTTCTTTTGTATAGCAAAATCCTGTCATTGAAGACACACTTGTAAACAGCTAAGGTACAATAGAAAATTTATTACGGGGAAATTTTCGTAAACCAGCACACGTGTTTTTACAGAGAGAGAAAAACAAATTAAGCGCGGAAGACGCAAGGTTGGTCAACGAACCTAGCCGAGATTAGACGCAAGCTGAAAACAGACTTAGGTCGGGATTTCCCAGGTTCGAACTTATGGTAAAACTGTATTATACGAGGACGTATACAACAAAAACTTGGTGGTGTCATACCTTATCAGAAGATGGCAATCCCTTCCTCACATCCAGGAAATGGTGATCAGTCAATCTTAAAGACTGTTATAAATTCGATAAAGTTGACGACATAATCACAAAGAGGGGGTAGACCTAGGTTTCATTATAGACGAGCAGACAATCTCTAGTTAGTTGCAAAATACTCACCGGCGCGGCGCATAGTTGGAAAAAGTCTCACCGACACAAAAGTAACAAACAATTACTCGCCGACATGAATACTTACTTCTATATTACAGGTAATAGTGGACTTATAAATTATTTGCAACATTCTCAAGTCAATCATCATAACTTCGCACTTATAAAATTCGGCAGTAATAGACTATCAGATATTTCGTTGTGAAGTGTAGATACCATCCTGAGGTCAGTGCCTTATCCAATATTGGATAATTATAATTGTACTTCGTGTCAACGAGAAGAATAAATAATGTTTACTAAAATCCGTCAAGCATAATTTTATGCCCGCCAGCTCATTTGCATCCCTGAAGAGAAAGAACCTCAGCTCTATCCGTAATCCAAAGCCGAGCAACCCAATTTCTCAAACATCGAGAAATCCTTTCATACTCCTGGCGCCCAATCAATCCTTTTGATTACCCTTAAACCTATGGAAACAACAGAACTCTCTATTAATCCTGTTGTAATCTTCTTCTTCGGATGCGATGAATTCTAAACTATCCGGAAAAACATAATATTGCGATTGTGTATATACTTACCAAATAATCTTCTTATATCCATTTTAGGCATAGACGCACGAATACGCGTAGTTCAACGTTAAAGCATGAGTTTAGAACCTTTGAGTAAAGAATATGTCAATTGGATAATTATTTGACCCTATGGAACGTACTAGGAAATACGAGACATAGGCATGGCGAACCTTCGACCCATCACGGTAATTGGGAGTTGGCTAATATAAGGCTGTAAAAAAAAAAGCATTCATCATTACAGAAGTGTGTGCGGCCAATGAAGAGTCAAGATCAGGCGAAATTTCTATAAGCGTCTAGGCGTCGAAAAACAAACTCAGGTTCTCAGCTCTGATTCCAGAAGTGAATGCTGCGTTAGTTGTTCATAATGGAGGTCTAGTATTTTCTGGTGTATTGGCGATGCTAATGTACACTGGGACAGGTACTTGCTAAATTGATATATCACATCGATTGGGCTTCGCGGGCTTAATATTATTTTTCCTTCAATTTTTTACACCTATTTTTAACGTTTTACACCTAATTTCGGATAGAAGAAAATATCTAGTTAATTGGTCGAAAATCAAGGCCCACCTCGCTACGCCCATGAATATCACCGATTCGATTAAATACATTACGGTAATTATTATTTACGTCTTATATAAGATATAAGCAATTAAATTGGTAATGGGCATGTACAACGAGTGCAAGAAGAAAAATTACCCAGGAAAACATTGGAATGTTGTCCACCTGGAAGAAGAATAAAAGGAAGACCTTGGAACTCGTGGATGCAAGAAATAAGAACTGGAATGAGAACAAGAGGAGTGGAGGATATGGAGTGGATGGAAAGAGACAAGTGGAGAAGAAAAATAAAACTTTAGGTACAGAAAGATGTGTAAACATTAAAATTCTGTATATAAATAAATCATTTACGTCTTATAAATATTTCCTCGACATGGTTAGTAAGTTCATAAAATGTATTATGGATCCGTAGACCTTCATTGATTTATAAAGTTTTATCTTAGGGGGGTACTTATGTCCGCACGGCTATGAACCTATGGGTTTGATAGAGCCAGTGAGTGGACGAGTGAGTGAGTGAGTGAGGAACTTTGTTCTTAAATACTCATAAACTTTTCTGCGCTCTAAATTACCAAATCATGTCCTAACTGAAAGAATAACAGTTTTATACTGTTTAGTATAACGTATCTTGAGAGAAGTTGGGTTACGAGGTCTAGCAATATTCCTCATAATTACTGGTTAGGCAACAGTCCCATACCCGTAAAAATTCAGGTAAAAATATCTTCATCCATGGGAAATAAAACCAGCACTTATTTTTTGCAAGAAGTAGATTTAAAATTTAAATTTATTATCTATATAATACATTTTACTATATAAATTCTTTATAACAGTTATCAACACAGCTTGACTTAAACTTCTGAAACAGTTTACCATTTTTAGTCGTCAAAACGTATATGTTTTCCAAACTCTCTCTCTCTCTCTCTCTCTCTCTCTCTCTCTCTCTCTCTGCTCTTTTCAGCACTTTGTCAGGCCCTCTCTGCTTGGGTCGTATTTTCTGACTGAATTTCTCATGGCGGTCTTGAAATATTCTATCTCAATATTTATTTTCGTCATCACCTTTTACAAGTTCAGTTTGCTGCCAAGGAGCATTTGAGATCAAATGTTCTGCTGCAGTTGAGGTTGCACATCGTATGAAAGCTCCGTTACCTCCCATTACAACATCTACATATCCAACTTCAGATAATGTCTTTACATCAGCCTTGAATTTTTTGATATCCGTGACTGGCTCCTCCAGAGACGCATGCACAATAACACTAGGTGTGAACGATATCCTTGGTTTTGCTGTCTGTCTCCAGTACTTTTACAGTCTCTGTATTCACATCCTCTCTGTCATGCATGCTGCCATTACTGTTGTTGAGAACGTGCTGGTGTATTCTTGCCCCACTTGTTTCTAGCGAGGTAATGTTTCAGACACTTCATCTTCACCTTCTGTAAGTTCAGGTTCTTGTTACACAGTCTTTTCCACTCTTTCTTTGATAAAACCTTGAGTCTTTTTGCTCTTTTTTTCTTTGATGGAGAATCCTCAACAGTGGATTCCTGCTCTTTATTGCTGTCTTCAGTTTGGTTTTCGTCAGATTTCTTTGTCTTCTTAACTTTTGTAGATTGGTTGCTTTCAGAATCATCTTCAGTTTTGCCAACTTCATTTTCTTCACCATTAGTTTCTTCTAAACGTCTTTTCGACTTTTCGTCTAAATGTTTAGTCTTTTTCTTCTTTTTAAAAATATTTTCAGGATCTTCATCAGTTAATTCTGTCTGTATTTCTTCCTGTGGAACATATGATTTGCTTTCTTCTGGTTTAAATGTTTAATACTACAAAGAACACCAGGAACCATTTGAGGAGAAAGTCGATAACCCTTTGCACCGAATGCCTCAAGTGTTTTATTTGCTTCCTCTGGAGTCTCAAATTCAACAAATGCAAAACCCTTATTTTTTCCACTTGATTTATATTTATATACATATGGAACATTTCCATATGCAGATAATACAGCCTTCAGCCAATCATGTTGAGCATCTGGAGGCAACTGTTTCGCATAGATGGTTGCAGTCATCAGTGTTTTCCTTTTGTATAATAGGAGTGGTACGGGATACTTTTTTTTGTCATCTTCTGTTACTGACAATTCCGAGCCCTTCAGAGCATTAGCAATATCTCTAGCATCCGTTGTCAGTGCTCGAATGTTGCTGAAGCTCAGGAATATTGAAATATCAATATTTGGATCTTCTGTTATTAGTTTACCAAGAAAACGATCTTTAGTTAAATTTGCATCACTAAAATAATTTGCTTTCTGATATTCTGGTAAAATTATTTCTTGCGACGACGAATTTTCTTATTGGAAAGCTCTGCATTCCTTTCCAATTGTTCATCTTCCACAACAGATGGGTTCACTCCTTCAAATTTTTCAATAGCAAGAGAATCTCCTACTTCTGTAATCTGTTCAATAAAATTATATCAAAACTTGTAATAAAACCATTAAGATGTTAATTTCAACACAACAACCACCATTATTAATTTAACAATACCAAATACCCTGTAGTCCTTCACCAAGGCGTGATGACTTACACCGCTCGACTACGACGCGATAGGGGATTAAATTAATTTCTTTGTCAGTTTTGTGCCCTTGAATCTAAGTAAATACTACTAGCAAGACTTTTTTATTTTATAAAATTTTATACTCCTCAAATGCTCATTCATTTTATCCGTACGGGGTGAATCATAAATATGGCTATACGTTTGATCGCGTTGTGTGATGAAAATATTACAATTACAGGAAATATGAAATTACTGTTGGAAAGGCAATTATTCTAACGATGGAAATAATTCACAAAACATGTTTTAGGGTGGAGTTTTGGTGTTTGCTTCTAAACTCACAAAAATTGATAATAATAATAGTAATAATAATAATAATAATAATAATAATAGTAAAATAATAATAATATAATAATAATAATTATTATTATTATTAATATTATATTTATTTATTTATTTAAACTGGGATAGTTAATGATGTAAGTTCTCTTCCATTTGACCAGTGAAAAATATTATTGGGTATTCTGTATCACCATGTCACCTTATTAATTCGAGTAAAAAAAATGGAAAAACACGTAATTTATTGTTGCAATATTTTAATAATTGCTGAGGGAAATATACATAACTTATCCATCTAACATCATCTTGCCCTTTTCTCACTCTAAATTACCCACCAATGTAGGTGGACTCTTGGGATATTTCTTAAGTATGTTTGGATGCTGGTTTTGGAGAAAATGCTCAAAACAAGCTATGACGTACATTTTCCACACAAATATCTCATTTCTGTATGTCATAATAATTTACCTATCAGTATTTTCTTGCTATGTTTTGTAATGTTAATTTGGCACTTATTTTTATGCAAAATTGTGCTTAATTTAGACCATCGTGGCTTCATGAGGTTGTGGCAATTCTCCAGACAGATTTTGCTTACTCTGTGGGGGACTGTACATGAGAAAGCAACAGCGTAAGATTCGCCGAATTAATTCGTAACGTGTACTGTGTACGTTTTGGTATACAACTTGGAGACATTATGTGCAAGTTGTGTTGAAGGACTCCGCATATGGTCTCTCTCCATACCATAGGCAATCATAAAACGAAAATATTTCAGCTTGCCCTTAGACAGTTTAAAAATCCTGACCCCACTGGGACTCGAACCCACCACCATCCGGCTTGTAATATATTGCCTCAACAACCTATGTTACTGTGTGCCTCATATAAATATTTATTCTCTGTTTTTCATTTTACATATTTTTTCTGTATATAATATGACTATCTTATGTCACCGTGAATGTTCGATCGGAGAACAAGTGACTGCTAGGGTCATGTTGGCCAATGTGATAGCTCACGTTTCTGATGGAGCCGATCAAACTACAGTTTTTTTTCTTAAAGGGTTATTCCATTGTCGTTTATTGTCGTCTGGAATTCAGGATAAATTTATGTTTAAAGGCTATCATTATTTTACATTTCGTTCTTTCATAGCCTATTTAAGTATTTTAGTATAATTTTATTTTTACAGTTTTGTTTCTGCTAATATTTCCTACAATTTTCAACGTTTTCTAACGCTTCTTAAACATTGTATATAATTCATAAGTAGAGACCGAATTATTTGCAACATAACAAGCTCGAAATATGCATGAAAAATGTTTAAAATATGTATTAAAATGTCATATAGGCCTATGCAATACCAAATAATAAAAACATAATTATTATTGCTTTATTATATATTTTATTTCTACATTAACATAATAATTAGTATCTATTTATGAATATTATCATTTATCACTGATAAATTAATCTATCAGTATGAAGCAAAAGTATTGTTCACAAATTAAAATATTCTACATTTTGCTACTACTGTAAACAGAAACGATCAGGTACTGTGCCAAATGTTCCGTAGTAAGGTTGTGTATTCGATCGCTCAAAATATGTTTATAAACAGAAAAGGACCGTTCTATGTCAAATTAAGTAATTGGGCAGTATTTGAATTTGAGTGCTACTTTGGCACTTATTATTTCTGGCGAAAGCTCGCCCGTCCGATTTATAAAACTATTAATTTGACACAATAGTTCAAAGCTTGTGTTATCGTTCAAAATGTTTTCAAACTTTCTTTAAGTTTTCTCGGTAATACTTCGGCAATAAGGAGTTCAGTTGTCGGATTTTATTCATTAACTGGATAGATTCAATCAACGCCAAAACCTTGAGTTTCAAGCTTTTTAATAGTTGCAGGTATATGGGAAAAATGAGTGCTAATCACAGCTAATTTTTTAATACTAGAATCGTTAAATATTTCCCTGTACTGACGAACTGCCAAAGCCTCTGCGCTATCGAAATCGTTTACTGCACTTTTGATGACCTCGAAATACTCATTGTAGAACCACACAGATTTTTGGAACGTTGTACATTTAGTGCAAAAATGTACGATATCACTTGTTATTAGTTAACATATACAATAACAGGAGAAAAAGGTCTAAATATGCATATCCATATAATCCAGTCGATGATGGTGACGGTGGTGGTGGTGGCGGTGTGGTGATGGTGGTGATAGTGGTGGTAGTAATGGCTGTGAAGGTGGTGATGGAGGTGGTGTTGATGGTTGTGATGGTAGTGATGGTGATGGCGATGGTGGTGCTGATGATGGTGGAGATAGTGATGGTGGTGATGGTGGTGGCTATGGTTGTGATGGTGATGGTGATGATGGTGGTGGTGGTGATGGTAATGGTGGTGATGGTGGTTGTGATGGTGGTGGTGGTGATGGTGGTGCTGGTGATGGTGGTGATAGTGATGGAGGTGATGGTGGTGGCTATGGTTGTGATGGTGATGGTGATGATGGTGGTGGTGGTGATGGTGGTGGTGATGGTGGGGATGGTCATGGTGGTAGTGATGGTGATGGTGATTGTGATGGTGATGATGGTGATTGTGGTGATAGTGGTGGTGATGGTGATGGTGATGATGGTGGTGACGGTGGTGACGGTGGTTATGGTGATGGTGATGATGGTGATGGTGATGGTGGTGATGGTGGTGATGGTGATGGTGGTGATGGTGATAATGGTGGTGACGGTGGTGATGGTGGTGATGGTGGTGACGGTGATGATGGTGATGGTGGTGGTGATGGTGATGGTGATGGTAGTGATGGTGATGATGGTGCTGGTGATGATGGTGGTGACGGTGGTGATGGTGGTGATGGTGATGGTGATGATGGTGATGGTGGTGGTGATGGTGATGGTGATGATGGTGTGGACGGTGGTGATGGTGGTGATGGTGATGGTGATGATGGTAATGGTGGTGGTGATGGTGATGGTGATGATGGTTGTGACGGTGGTGATGGTGGTGGTGATGGTGGTGATGGTGATGGTGGTGATGGTGATGGTGGTGCTGGTGATGGTGGTGATGGTGATGGTGATGATGGTGGTGACGGTGGTGATGGTGATGGTGGTGATGGTGATGGTGATGGTGGTGCTGGTGATGGTGGTGGTAATGGTGATGTGGTAGTGATGGTGGTGGTGATGGTGGTGATGGTGGTGCTGGTGATGGTGGTGGTGTTGATGATGGTGGTGATGGTGATGATGCTGGTGACGGTGGTGATGGTGGTGATGGTGATGATGGTGATGATGGTGATGGTGCTGATGGTGGTGGTGATGGTGATGTGGTGGTGATGGTGGTGGTGATGATGGTGATGGTAGTGCTGGTGATGGTGGGGTGGGGGTTGTGGTGGTGGTGATGGTGATGGTGGTGATGGTGATGGTGCTGGTGGTGATGGTGATGGTGGCGAGGGTGATGGTGGTGGTGATTATGGTGGTGATGGTGGTGGTGGTGATGGTGGGTGGGTTGTGATTGGTGTGTGGTGATGGTGGTGCGTGATGGTTTTTGATGGTGGTTATTATGTAATGGTGATGTGATGGTTG